>CM059217.1:25734398-26934398 GCA_030347435.1 Clarias fuscus
GGGTCTTATGTAGCCGGGGAAAAATGTGAACCACTTTTTTTTTTTTGGAAGAGGAAATGAAGGGTCAGAATGTTCACAGCTGTGCGTAAGCTGTATAGACGAACTCATGGATGTGGCTGCACATGGGGAAGGCCAGGAAGGCCACCGGGTCATAAAGCACGATACCAGAAATGAGACGTGATTAAAATGCACAGACCATCGTTGTCTTTGTCTTCGCCACTTCGGAACTGTCAGCTCAAAAAAAATCACTGAAGGCTTGGAAGGAAATAAAAGAGACGGTGGAGAAAATAAACATAACGGACGCTGTTGTCGTCGTCCAGACCTCAGGGTGTGCTTTAACACAAGATTGGATATGGGAAGAGGAACGGAGGGACACACAGGGATTCACATAAGTCATCGCAAGCGTTTGGAGAGGATCCTCTGGGCAGGTTTACACACACAGGGTGGTCTGTAGTATATTATGCAATCTTTTTAAAGACCTCTGTTAACCCTGTTGACTGAGTATGTTTGGCTATAAGAAAGAATGAACAGATGATGCATTATTACCATCAGTTAGTCCAAAGTTTATTACAGTCCAAAATTGATGTCAGTATATGTACAAATTTAATGCGAAAGTATGATGTAATATAAAAGCAGGAGTTTAACAATAAATAAACAAATAATAATAACATGATGATGATGATGATGATATGATGAAGATATACTGTATGATATCATCACATTTGACGGTATGGTTTCAACCCTCATTATTTGACAGCTTATAAAATAGCACTTGACCCAGCAGTCTGACGCGAAAAATAACTTTTTGTTGAATTTAAGGGCCGTTCAAGCCAAACTGGGACTTTCGCGTGAACGAAGGAGTAAAACCGATAGACATTTACAGAAGACTTCAAATATATTAAAATATATAAAAGGTACAAAGATTGTAAAGAAAGCCATACTGTACATCGGTGAGTGACGATCTCAGTCGAGGTGGCTTGGAGCACACTGCAGCCGTGTCATGTCTGACATGAACGCCACTCATAGTGAGTAATTAATAATGTTATATTTAGGTAATTAATATTAGGCTCAAAAAGACTTCCATAGGTTTTGGTGAGTGCGTTTAAAACCCAACCATATTGTGGTTACAAACTGTCAACTCTGAATACAGCTCCAGAGCACCAAGGGACCATGTGTGGGTAGGATGGCTAGAGCTTAAGTACATACTGTACATGGCAGCTTTCCAACCTACAGTCAGCATCACTTTCACATGATGGGCATCATGGCCTATTCGCCATTTCCTGACATGTCTTGCACAGATTTATAATTGCACCCCAAAGTTTCTTTGTTGGGGAAGCCACATCAGTTTACAGTATACACTCGGGATGTGAAGAAGCCTTAGTCAGCGACTCCGCAGTTCAAGACTCGAGCCTGCCAAGCTGCTGCGCTGGCTCTGATCTAACATTTCTCTCTTCTCCCAACGGTCAAGCTGTGCAGTTCTCCATCATTCACGATTGAAGCTGACCAAAGCAAAGCAAATGTGCTGGATACTGAGCATGCACTTCTTTACTGCCATGAGCCCATCCAATAAGGAAACAAAAAAAACAAAAAAAAAATCGACAATACTTTTCCAACACCGGCTCCCAATGGGCCACGCTTTGGAGATGACTTGTGGAAGACTGACGGTCCTCCAGGCTGTGAAACATGTGCTTCTGAGAGGAAAAAGGGATGTTATTTTATCTTCGGGGGTCTCATGAAATCCTTCATTGTCTGATTTTTATAACGGTGCAGCTCTGAGAACTAAAACAGTCAACGTGTTGGTTAGAACGTGTAAAATGCTATCATGTCATAAATAAATCCGATTTGATCGTGTTTACTAGATTGGATGAGCTCCATGCCCTGAAACACATCCATGCATATTTTTCTCTCTTACTGTACGTTACTGCTATTCTTTTATAATCACATCATACATTATTATATTGTTTATTTGAAATTAATGACTGCCTTGCTCGAACATATTTTTCTCTAACATTACAATAACTTATAAATAGCGACCGTATTAAATTTATGCATCATATAAACAGAGCCAAGTATCCCCCACTGGGCTTCGGTGGGAAAAGCATTGCTGAGAACCGTCATTACTGCTGTTATTAATGGCGCTGTTGCAGCTAGACATATTTTCTGGTGTCATTTTAACTCTAGGGTAATAAAAAGCCTCTCCGGAAGCTGGGAGGAGGACACGCACACATGCACGCTCGCTCTGAGACAGTGTGGGTTGTGAGAGAAAAGTCTGAACTGACACAGCACAAAGAAAGTACATTTATTCCCTAATACCACCGCACTGTCGAGTTCTCGATTCTAATTCAGATATAAGCAAATTTTAATAAACCAATCTATCTATCTATCTATCTAGTGTATTGTTTTTATTCATATAAATGGATTTAAATCAAATAGACGCTTTTCTATACTGGAAATGGTGAGCCACTGAGTGGCCCTTCCGCAGTCAGACACCCAGATTAGGAATGGATGCAAAATTTTCTTTCATGAAACTTGGTAAGCCATTGAATGTTACCCCGACGTGGGGCAAACATGTAAAAAGTATATATTCCATGTATTGTCCATGTAAACGCACCTATGTTCTGATTCACTGAATCCTTTTGAGAATCAGTGGAGGAGGACAAGACTGTTAACATGACTGGGTTGCCAGGTTCATGGTCATTCCTTCCATCAACGTTGTTGTTAGTCTTATGGTTCATCCTGCGAGGGGTCGCCACAGCGGACCATCTAACCTGCACACAACTTGCCACTGGTGTTACGCCGGATTTTATCCCCTTCCTGACGCAACCCTCCCATTTTACCCGGGCTTGGGACCCACAGTGCATCCAGTGGATGGGGTTTGGCTGTTGTATGGGACTCGAACCGCTGGTCTTCTGCATGGCAGACGAGAAACCTTCCAATGAGCCACCAATGCAGCCTTCCTTTTATAGCAAAAATTCAGTATTAAAGCTAATACAAGTGCCTTTGAGTGTTGTCTTTGATTGGTGGAACCATTTCTATTGTCATACAGTACATGTTGCACCGATTGATTGATTGATGGGGGAGGAGGGTGTGGACAGTGACTCCGTTCCCAAGACGGTTAATTAAAAGAAGAAAAACATATCTCTTCTTTCCAATGCTTTTTTTTCATGTTGTTTTTGTGATATAATAGGTTTGGAGGTTAGGCTGAAAACTGGCAACCTCCGCACCAGTGGAAACCTCACCTTCTGTATTAAACGAACATTCATATACTGTACAGTAACCGAGCAAAATGAGCGGCTAGACTGTATGCTGGATGGCTGTAAAAAAGAAAAAAAAAAAAGGCAGGTAGATTTAAACAAATCTCCGAATACTATTCAAACTCATTAATTGATCATCCAGTTGGTTGTTGGATGGTTTAATCGACGTTGGGTGGCTAGCTAATCATTTTGACCCATTCCTAATGACTCCTAATGGAATGAGAAGGGCAGCGAGAAAGAACGAGCGAACGCCTCCGTCGAAATCGTTACACTGCTCCTTGACACATCCTGACTGAACAGTTTGAAATCAAGACAAAGCAGCTTGAGCCAGAATGGATCGGAGACTACAGTCAGTGTTGAGCGCTCTTCATTGATATTGAGTCATCAAGAAGATACATTTCGATGAGTACGCTGTCAAAACACACACTTTCATGTGCTATGTTTCATGTGCATAAAAAAATAAAAAGATCCGGTTTTGGCGCATGCCATTTTTTTTTGAAAAGTCTTTTGCAAAGGCATTAAAGCATTCAATGACCACATTAAAGCATTACACTAGACAATTAGAATGGAAATATTTCAGGATTTCTGCAGAAGCCACTTCGGGCTACAGTTTGTGAGCTTTTCATATTAGTAAGTAAAACATCACTAAGCTGGATGTTTCAGATGTGCGCCACATGTTGCCTATTTAGCCGTGCTCAAATTTCACTGATACATTTGTGGCCAAAACGCCGCGACAAAGGAAACATCGCCCAGGCCTGCATGCAATATGGCTGCACTCTAAACAGCAACACATTTGCCTGACGCGGCGCTGCCAGAACGCTCGGGACCGGCAGTGAGAACAGCTTGACAAGCAAACCCAGTCATTTTGGGTTTTGGGAACTAAAAATGTTCTCTCTACTATGCTGCCAGCCTCTCTAACCACCTTCCCTAAGGCTTCTTGGTCATGCAAAAAATGTGCAAATGTGACGTAAGTGAACATTCCAACATGAGATTCGATTTTATTTTTTTTTATTTTTTATTTTTGCATCTTACGATTTATGCGGGAATAGCGAGTAAAGTAATCTTATAGGCAATTTGTAGAATTTGAAGAATGAGTCATGGATGTACTATATACATAAGCATATTTAAGGCGGTGCCTTAAATGAAATTCTCACAGAGGTCATTTTATCAAGAGGACAAATTGTACTTGACATGCCAGACCACACAACGACTCATGCATTAACTGCAGACAGCCTAGAATAAAATAATACTCTTATCAAAACAGCCATCTTAAAGAGCTGATAAAAAAAAAAGAAAAAAAAGAAAAAAAGAGCTTGAACAGTTGTGTTCGACTTCACCAACACCAACAGGCCCTTCGTCCCGGACTCCTGAAGAGTAGCTGCTCAATTGAACGCACACCGCCGCGCTCGACTTGCTAACACGTCATCGCTGTTTGAATAAAAGCAGCCTACCGTTTCAAAAAAGCTTTTATAGCAAACTGCTTCGGGTTTTGAAATCAAACCAACATGAGACAATAGCATATGCCGGTCTCTTTTTCTGCGTTTGTTCAATAATCAAATGAGACATTCGCAAAAAAATAAAAAATATGATTCATAAACCTAGAATCCTCTTAAAAGATGATTTCTCTTATAAAAAAAAAAGCCAAGTCCTTCATACACCAATATATTGGACAAAGCTTCCATTTTTAAACCGCCTCCCCATAGACGAAGTCTTTATTTTTCTCAGAGGATATTAAAACCTATCAATATGACCTCTGGACTTTTCAAATGAGCTCATCTCAGAATACAATCCATATAAAGACATTACCCCCAGACAGCTGTGAGACTGAATTGGTTTTTAGGAAGCACACTGAGCATAAAGCATGCTATTAAGCCCGTCTTGCTTGTTTGCTGAAGAACGTGTGCTAATAAAAGAAATTGCATTTGTCCGATTCAGGTATTAGATTATTATTAAAATGTCAATATAATATAATTATTAGAAGAGAAAGGAGGGCTTAAATGTACTGTAATATCTACCTGTAGCCTGACAATGGCATATTACAAGGTAGTGAATGATATTGGTTATACTATTATACACACACACACCCACTTAAATGCAGACAGGCAGTCGAATTTGTAATTCCTAAACGGAAAATTTGGTCAATGAAACCAGAAACATTAAACTTCCATTTCTATCATCTGTCATCGTGTATAATTCGAAATTCGTTCTTTGACTGATCTACTTTCAGGTTCTCCTCCAAAGTCAATTTTCTGAGGAAAAAGGAACGATAAATCGAATAAAGTTTCACATGCTGTATGTCAAATGTCCCTCCTCGGGCGCTGCTCATACAATATATACACTATATGGATAAAAGCATTTGGTCAAACCTGCAATGACATTGTATCCAAATACTCACTCGCTCGCTCATCGTCTATACCTCTTTATCCTGTATTCTGGGTCGCAGAGTCTGTCCCAGCAGACGTAGGGCACGAGGCGGGGTACTGTACACCCTGGACAGGGTGACAATCCATCACAGGGCACACACACTGCAGAAAATTTGGGAACGCCAATTGGCCTAATCTGTGTATGTCTGTGGGAGGAAACCGGAGAAAATCCAGCAAGCACAGGGAGAACATGCAAACTCCATGCACACAGAGACGGGAATCGAACCCAGACCCTGGAGGTGCAAGGCAACGGTGCAAGTCGGTACGACTTAATCCAATATGGGGTCGGTCCCCCTCTTGCAGCTATAACAGCTTCCACTCTTCTTGGAAGGCTTGTCGAGTGTTTCTGTGGGAATTCGTGTCCATTCATTATGTAGAGCATTTATGAGGTCAGCCACTGATATTGGACAATAGGGCCTGGCTCACAATCTCCGTTCCAGTTCATCCGAAAGGTGCTCAAGGGGGGTGAGGTCACATAGCTCACCATGTCCTTTATAGTCCTTGCTTTGTCAGTCATGTTGGAATAGAAAAGGGCCTTCCCCACACTGTTGCAGCAAAGTTGGAAGCATACTGTAGCATTGTCCAAGACGTTGATGCTGAAGCATTAAGATTGCCCTTCATTAGGGATAAGGGGCCTTATGACACGCCTAAACGCCTGCATGACCCTAAAGTCCGGGCTGGAATGAAATCAGAAATCTGATATAGCGTTCTGTGTATTTTTTATTATTATTTTTTTTAAGGATTAGTGGCACTATTGCAGCCACAAAAATCCAACATGATCCACTATAAGACATTTGTTAACAGGAAATAACCTGAAAGCCAAAAATTAATCCCTATATTTATGCCTTTCTCTTTGAAAGACATGGGGAGTTGGCCCTGGCTGCACATTTTACCAGCTATTAATGAATAACAGTGAATTCCAAGACAGGAACTCAAACTGTATCCTTCAACAATGAGCCCTTTTAATAAGAAGAGATTGTCATATGATAAAGAAGAGATGAACTCATTCAACACATGCCTGTGGTATGACTCACCTGACCAGCATATACACATGCTGTATATATATATATATATATATATATATATATATATATACGGTATATATATATTTACAAAAAGCAGAGTCCTTGGGTGTTGTGTCGGAAAGGAGACTTAGACGCCTCACCCTCATACTATCCACACTTTTAGTCTGGAGACAAGCAAGGATTACAGTGATATAACAGCTCAAGCTTAAAGACGCTGACATCATGAGCCGACTATTCCGGTTTCTCAGTGTTGTCTTAAGGGTCGAAAAGAAATACACAGAGCTGGTATTGTTTAGGTAAAGTTGTGAGATTTGTGCGATGCAGCGTGTTGCAATGAGTGGCGCTAAGCCAGGCGTCACGTCTCACTGGATATTTGGGCTTCCTGAACCGTTTTCCAGTCCATATATGTTACGTCTACATTACACAGGAACGTGAGTGAATGCTGGACTTGTGCAATGTCAGCTAAAGTGCTGGCTTCCTGCATCGCTTAACATCGGACTTGATTCATTTGTTCAGGAATTACATTGAAAGCAGTAACGAAAAGGTACAGTATGTACGGGAGTGTTCAAGTCGAACCTTTGATTGCGCGGAATAACAGAACAAAGTTGTAAGAATAAAAACTCTCTTTATTTCGCTATATAAACCCCGGGTGCACCTAATGCACTCATCCCAGCGTTTCACTAGTGCTTAGACACCATGAAGGTAGAACGTTTTCTCAGGATGCCGGAGACATGATCAGACTGCCTGCTTCATGTCTGAAACGCTGGCCTCCCGGGAACTCCTTTAATGGCCCAAATATGTGGAAATTGCCTGGATCGAGGTCACAGGATTGTAAGGGGGATGTACTGTAGCGGTAGGTCCAAGCTGAGCTCCTGTAACGTGCAAGTGGTGAGTGATTCATGTCTTCCACAGGTTGGGACGAGTTATCTGTCGATTTTCAAGCATCAGGAGGTCCACTGTGCTTAAGATCTTCAGTAAATTTTGGCTTATGCATTCATTTTCCATGAAAAGTCCCAGTTTGACTTGAATGCTGCTTGTAAGGTAAATATTAAAGTGAGCACCTCGCTCACGTTCGCGGCGTGGGAGTTTTCTGGGCTATTCATCACGATGGTGGATGATGAATATATGAGGTATGAGATCACGGTTTTCATAAGCATGATGCGGTGTACTTTATGCTCACAATATATTTTTATTTGTACTATTTTCAGATAAGGTGGCGTGAGTGGGCTTAGTGATTAGCACTGTCGACATGTAATTTCAGGGTCGTGGGTTCGATTCCTGTCTCAGGTGTGCATGGGGTTTGCATGTTCTCCTGTCGTGCTTGGTGGGTTTCCTCCACGTGCTCCAGTTTCCTCCAACAGTCCAAAGCCATGCAAGATATGCAGATTCCCAAACTGCCCTTAGTCTGTGTATGTGTGTGTGCCCTGCGATGGATTGGCACCCCATCCATGGTGTATCCCACCTCGTGCCCTAAGTCTCCTGGGATAGCCTCAAAGAGCCGCCAATTTTAGTGTAAGATTAAATCAATGGAATTTAAGGTCCACGTGAAGATTTATATACTGTATATTAACACAGATTTATATACTGTATATTAAGACAGACTGAGATCCTGAAGTCTAGGGATGGAATGAAGTAGACTCAAAGTTAACAGCAGTGACTATGAGCGAACATTTACTGCACTTCAGTGAATTAAGACCCAAAACTGGAGCAGCAACACGACAAACACTACTATTCCATCATCCCGATGTCATCTGCCTCGGGAGACGCCGAGTGACACATTTCTCGTCATGCTTTGAAGCTGGCGAATGGTGTCGACATGAAAGGGGATTCCCTGGCGTTCGCGGCGTGCTCTTGGAGCCCTGATGCCCCCGTGTTTACCGAGAAAACAACACGAAGGTCTGACATTTGAAGTCTTTAAGAGACTAAATGTGATCGATGGCTGCTTGATATACAGTACTGCAGAGAAATAAAAACGTATCTCACGGCACAACCTTCCTCTAATACGATCCGATCAAGAGATATATCACTTGTGTGGTTTTTTTCTTTCTGTAGAATCTGATCACGTCATATATGGTTGTGTGTAATCACTAGTTATTACAATATGTATTGCTTGTCAATGCACATACACACAAGGACAAGCTTTCACACAGAGTGGAGGCAGGCATCCACCTCCGACCCAGGAAGCCTGTTGCCATGGCTGCCGGTGATGACAAATCTACTGTCGTAGTTAAAAAAAAAAAAAAAACATGTTCTGCCATGTTCAGGCTTTTCATTGGAAGATGATTTGTTCTAAATAAAGCATTATCTTCCTTTTGAGCTGCTTTGAATTAAATTATGCTGATATGAACAAATGATGTTGCAATTAATCCTCAGTGACATTATATAGTCATGGCCAAATTTTTTTTCTTCAGAAAATCAAGCATTTCTTATAGAAAAGTACTGCATGAACATGTGTTTTGCTGCATTACACATGCTTATTCTCTTTGTGTGTATTGGAACAAAACAAAAAACAAAAAAAGGGTTAAAAAAAAATCTAATTTGACATAATGTCACACAAAACTCCAAAAATGGGCTGGACAAAAAGTATTGGCACCCTTAACTTAATATTTGGTTGCACAACCAAATCAGTCGCTTCCTACAGTATAACCATCAATAAGCTTCTTACACCTCGCACCCATAATTTTGGACCACCTGCGTCAGGTCTCTCATATTGGAAGGGCACCTTTTCTGTGGGAAATACGTGATTTTCCGGAAGAATTTCGGGGGTGCCAACAATTTTGGCCATGACTGTATAAATATATAGGTTTCTCTAGTCCAACAAAGAATTTGTTTCTATAAACATTCAATACACTATACATTCCCTTTTCCATCATACTGTTTAAGCGAAGACATCCATTCGAAACATGTTCCAAGGTCATGACCCTGTATCTGTCTGTTTCTCTGCAATGAAGCTGCCTGGGAATATGTAAAGTGGTAATTTCCTGCAACCAAGGCAACCAAACAGACAGTATACAGCCAGCAGGGCTGGTGAGTGAAAGCCCCGAGCCAAAAAGTAGGAATGACAAGGAACGCTCTCACCTAGAGAATCCTGTTTGATCGGGCGTGCTCGCTATGAGTTCATCGGTCCTGTCTCAGGGAACTTTGCCCTTATTCGGCATATGCGGGACAAAAACAGGTAGCATTGTAAAAATAAAGGCACATCAAGAAGAAATAACCACCAGGGTTGTGTTACTGCCCTTTGTGGAGACAGTATAGAACATTGGCTTGGCTGGGAAGAGGTTGCTGAAGGTTGTGAAGCTGAACAGAAGTGATTTATGAGAGAAATGAGAGAAATGAGTGTTTAGTGTGTGTGTGTGTGTGTGTGTGTGTGTGTGTGTGTGTGTGTGTGTGTGTGTGGATGCGTGTGAGTGCTTGAGGGAAAGAAATAGACCTAATGAAAAGGTCACGCGGCAGTCTATCTATGCCGTGCTGGGTTCATTTGCGTAACTGAAGAAAGGCAGCATGACAAAAGCGCTACTGTATTCCTGAGTCATTAGTGAGAGTTATACAACAATTGGAGCAAATACACATACGAATGCTAAAAGAACACAATACATACTGTACAACGTTGCTATAATACACAACTATTCGCTAGCTGGTTCGTCAAAATATGCATATTTTATAGTCAGACACATATGGTCATCAGGATGATAAAATCAGCGTTGCCATCTGGACCAACCCAAGCTCGGCGACTGTTCGAGTTCAGTAATAAAACAAACAGCTTGATATTCGGTGTGCAACCGTCACATTTCTCCTTTGCTGCACCTTACAGGCTCAGACCTGCACCTAGAACGTTATACACCTCAAGCAGTTCAGATGACAAGAAATGACTAGGAACAAAAACTTCCCGAACCACCTTCTTCTTCTTATTGCCCAATTGTTGAGCATTACATCATCCTAAGGAGCCTGCCTGCTTGTCATATTTATAAAGAAAAGTATTGCTGAAACATTTTGCATTCATTGTCCAAAAAACTTATTTTGTCCAACTGTGTAAGTCTAACCTGTCCTTCTCACTCACTCACTCACTCACTCACTCATCGTCTACACCGCTTTATACTGTATACAGGGTCACGGGGGGGCCTGGAGCCCATCCCAGGGGACTTAGGGCACACCCAGACAGGGTACACCCTGGACAGGTTGATAATCCACATATTTTGGGTAATGTCCTTGGACTGTAGAAGGAAACCGAAGAACCCTGATTAAACCCACCAAGCATGTGGAGACCTCGGTGGAAAACCCAGGCTGGAATCGAACCCAGGCGCTGGAGGTGCAAGACGACAGTGCTAACCACTAGGCCGCCCCATTACCACGTATTTTAATTCTCATTAGACTGTGACACAAGAATTAACTTAGGTGTCGTGCGTAACGGCTATGAAGAGAGGAAGCAGGAATGTAAATATTCCTCTGGTGATGTTTCCTCCTCGTGAGTGATAGCAGACACCTAGGTAAAGCTGCCAAAATATCTGTGGCCGTATCGCATAGTGAAGTAGTCCAGTGAGAAAGTGGCCGTTTGTGTGTGGTCTTTGATCCCGAAATGGATGTAAAGTAATACTACAAGAGCTTTTCCATTAAAGTCATAAATATGTAGGTTCATGTCAGTGAAACGTGACCATACTGGAGTCAGCCATAGTGTCTGATTTGTGTTTATTTTATACATTAGACGAACAGAATGTTCTAATCTCATCGAGAATGCCATCTACATGACCCCCGTCTTGTCTGGCCTTCAAAGAATCGCAGGGGGGGGAAGGTCATGCTTCCGGCCATCACTCACAACCCCGAGAGATATCTGCAGATGGCAATGAAGTCCCAGGGTGCTTCACAGGAAATAAACTGGAGCGATATCACTGCTGTCGAAGGGAATCGGAAACACAGCCAGCGTTTGATGGACTCATGTACATTAACTAGATGTGGGCTACAAAGTGGGGAAAAAGCATTGCAGACATTAATAAGATGAAGCGGGGTGACAGATAAGAGCTGTTCCTATTACTGACTCCCAAAGGTTTTCTAAACAACACTCTTACTAGTTTGGTAATTCTTTTATCTCAGACACTCCATAATGCAATCATGGGAGAAAACTCTTATGAAATGATGCGCTTGGTGTTAAACTACACTACAACTAGCAGTAAAAGTGTCATTATCCCCGTTTATCGATCTTAAATCGTCTTCGCTATCTGTTGGCTGCAAAAATCTATGACATCAGACCAGTGGGCATTGCTGTAAAGGAAAGATGGGATGGGAAATTTGGAAATTTGGAAAAGCCAAGTCACCTAATCTGCATGTCTGAGGAAACCAGAGGACCTGGAGGAAACCCAAGAACAGGAAGAAGACCTGAGGCGGGAATCGGACCCTCAGCCCTGGGGGCTGTGAGGCCACGCTGCTGCCGCAGATCAATCCCAATTTAACTCCTCTTTGACTAAAATGATTCAAATTTAATGCCGCTTTAAGCCTCTACTGCAAAATATTTTGGCTTGCATCTCCTTCTTTTCAACTATGCGTCAGCCATGTTTCTTCCCTAAATATTAGAGTACAACCGGGTCACGTGATTAATTAGGGGTTCATAAAATAATGCTATAAGTATTAACTGTGTATTCAGAATATGTACTTTTTAAAAAATTATTTTGGAAGGATTTTTCAAATTATGTAAAGTGTTTTAACTAAACATATATCGTAAGAATGGTTTAAATGTTTTAACCACTAAAAATATTATACAATTATTTATATTAAGGTAAAATAAAAACTAACGCTATCAACCAGACTACGCCCCCAACGAGGGGTCAAAAAAGACAAGCCACGCCCCCTGGACGATTTCTGTTTTTTTTTTTTAAGAGCACTTTGACATGAACATGCCATAAATCTAACAATAAGGTTTTCTTGTGTGTTTTGTTTAATTTCTTGCTATATGTAATTCATATTATATGTATGTATAGGCATTACTGTTTAGTTTAGTCTGATACTCTCTAAATGTAATAGCACTTTATACATTTAAACGCATCACCATGAGTGAGTATTATATACACAGTACACAGTATTTAAAGAAACAATGCCAAGTAATTATGAAAGGACATACAGTTGGAACGAGATCGAGACTGAAAATGATCGAAATAATGTTTAATAATCATCAACCGTCATGAATGTGTATTTTGCGGCATGGTGACAACGACTATAATAACCCCGTCTACATTAGAGAAATGTGTGTGTGTGTGCAATATTCAGTGTCCAACAGGCTTGATCTGCAGATGTTTAGTTTGGAGAACTATCTCTCTCTCCCTCTTACCTGAACCGGGGTGAGTCTTTGATACACTCCTCAAAATCCACCGTCATGTTGGCTTTCTTTAATCCTGCTGCAGTCAGAAATGTAAAACACACATCGCACACACACACACACACACACTGTTGTCCTTCACACAAATCCTGTCAAACGGTGAGCTTTGAGTCTCTGTGGACCTCTGAATCACTGCCACTGACACACACACAGATACACAGAGTCACACACACGCACACTGCTGCTCTGAATCAATACGCTTAAATCTGTAGCAGTGTCCGCCGCTAGGCTGAGCTCAGGGACCGTCAGCAAAGTGCTCTCACACATCTAAACGAATTCTCTCAAATGCTAAGGTATTTAAAATACAAAACATTTCTGCCTACGTGCTTATAGTGAGCAGTGCACTAAGCCTATAACCCGGACTGGTTTAATATATTTTCTTGGCTTGAAAAGAAAAAGCTCCTGTTCACTTTATGGAGTGTGAGGCTTTTTAAATACGAAACTGATCCCTAGCTAGAAGCCAATATGTAGAAGCAAAGATTGTGTTTAATAACCAGTCTAATAACTTTTATAATGAAAGAATCAATTGCTTAAATGAATGAATGACTCAGAATTCCAACAGAATCTCTGAAACATGCAGGTATGACTAATGCAGACACGACTGAATTATTATTATTATTATTATTAGTGGTGCTTTGCGAAGCGAAGGACTACTATTATAATCTCACAGGCTTATTATTCTTTTTCCTTTTTTTCCCCTTCTTTCGTACAAAGGTTTGGCGCGTAACTAGTCCCGCACCGTTTGTCGTAGACCCATGAATGAGGTGTCAAAACGTGCGGCTTGGTCGGGAATGGGGTGCTATGACTTTTCTAAGGGGTCGGCGGTTAATTGCCCGGTTAATCGCCCCAAAAAGTCCCATAGACTTAACATTGAGACCAACATCAGCTGTGACATCAGCTACATCTATGACTATGACATGGGAAGCTCCATGACATGGGAAGCTCTATGACGTCACGATTGAGACCACCATCAGCTGTGACATCAGCTACATCTATGACTATGACATGCGAAGCTCTATGACGTCACGGCAAGCGCCACTCACAGTTTCTTCAGAAAATGTGCCACTCTAGTTATTATTATTATTGCATTCACAAACAAGCCAGACAGACACTACCAAAGAATATTTCATGGTTAAGGAAAAGGCAAACCTGAGATCTATGACTTTCACTTGTAATGTAAGAGGTATCACGGATTTTGAAACCCTTGAGCACTCATATGATCACTTATGAAATAAGGAGTACATGCATTAAAATATCTTTATTTTAAAAGACTAAATAAACAGCGGTCTGGCACCTCACATAGTTTTATGTTCGTGCTTGATGGGTTTCCATCAACATGCATTGTAGGCATAACGTCAGTCCTAATTTGCTTGCAGTGTATGATTGTGTGTGTATCTGCGTGCTTGTGCCTTGCAATCAGTTAGAATGCTTTCATGGGTATCTAAATGTCCTGGGAGAGGCTACACTCCCTGAGACACAATAGAGGGATGGAGTTGATGTTGACATGGACTACTGGTTGGGCCAAACCTATGACATCTTTAATAACTTGTAACTAAAAAAGTGTCAGCTCAGTGTCTAACAACATCATTGTATTTAATAAGGTGGTTAGTTACGTGTTCTTGTTTGTATAATATCTCAATTTGTATACACATCCAGCACAAAATATACTGTTGAGTTCTCTGTTTTGTTTTTCTTCCCTGGGTGCTCAGAAGGTGTTTATTAATTTTCTAATAAGGCAGCTCTTTGATTAGTACGACTTCAAATGTATATCACAATTTTACATAAATGTTAATACTTTTTCTTCAGTAAACCAACACAGGGACTTGTACAGCAAGACGCTCAACTGTATTAAATTAGTAAGAACTAGCTAAACTAGTAATATACAGATTTCTACATTATAAAAATTTAACAAATAAAGAAATAGAATTACTGATAGGGTGATGCTTCTGTAATCAGATGTTTATTTATTTCGATGCTTATGGAAAGAGTCTCCAGTTTCAGCGATAAGTTTTCTTTCTCATGTTCTCATTTCCTCTGTAAGATGACAAGCTTTATTTCAAGAAAGAAAGAAAAACAGAGATTTAAAAAAAAGGATCTGGTGAGGGTATGTGTCATAACATAAGTGTTAAGAGGATTGTGTACTGTTGATATATTGCTTATTATTAAATTAAATGTCATACAATATGATCTGTTCTAATCAGTGATTTCAGATTTCAAAGATCAGTTTCAGAGAAGGTCCTGGGTAAAAGCTTTTGGGTGTGATCAATGAGATGACTCATAACTCAAACAAACACCTTCATTTTGCACATCTCTTACATGCAAGCTATGAATAATGCACACACACACACAGACAAAGCTGCATTAAAATATATATATATATATATATATATATATATATATATATATATATATATATATATATATATATATATATATTTATTGTTCACAAACAGGCCAGACGATCCCAAATAACATGTTATAGATATAGAAAAGTCAAACTTATGACTTTCATTTGTAATTTTGTTTTGTAATTTAATTGGTATCCCTTGATCACCCAGTGATGAAGCATTAGATTAAATCAATTGTAGAAAAGGTCAGATGATCACTTATGAATAAGGAGTACATACATTAAAAGAACCACAATATTAAAAAAGAATATTGGAATATGTAGAGCCCTCTGTTGACTGAGAATTGAACTGCAAATGCAATACAATTCACACATAACATTGAAATTGCTTTTCCTTTTTTCCTAAAAAAAAAAAAAAAAGGTTGATTCTAATATTTATTCCAATATGTATCCTGTTTTTATAGGTCTATAAAGACAGCACCTTTAAAATCAGAGTCACAAATCAAGTAATCAAGCTTAGATAAGGCACATTCATTTTTATAGGTTTTTTAATGAATATGCTAGAAGCAAAAGAAAAAAATAACTCCAAGTAAACAAACAAACAAAAATGTGATTATGAGGGGCGTTCAAGTCAAACTAAGCCTTGTGGTGAAATTTCTGGTGAATGAAGGCGCAAAACCGATTTTTAGAGAATACTTCAAGTACAGTACAGTGATAAGACTCTTATCCGGTGCTAATGCAAATCAACAGTGCAAATGTTTTAAAGAAGGCCGTACGTGCATGGTTCAAAGACTGCAGCAATCATGTCCGTGATCATTTAGCAAGTGGAACACCTGGATCCTTGAAAATTGACAGCTAACTTGTGGCTAACTTGTAGAAGAGATGCATCTGTCTGTAGGAATTGTACACACAATCACTCCCCAGTAACACCTGTACTTTATAGAAACTCATCTAGGAGTTATTGACACATCTCACGTACAGTCATGACCTCACTCCAAGTGATTTCCACATGTTTGGGAAGACAAAGCAGTTCCTGGGAGGCCAGACAGTCCAGACAGTACTTCGGCGTACTGAGAAAACTTTCTACCTGGATGGTATCCAAGCACTAGTGAAACACTGGGAAAAGTGCATTAGTGTAGCAGAGAATTATACAATATAGAGAAATAACGGCAGTTTTTATTCTTAGAACTGTGCTGTTTTTTTGTTTTTTGTTTTCAATAAAAAGGTCCCGGTTTGATTTGAACGTCTCTTGTAAAAAAAAAAAAAAAGGTTTAGCTTAAACCACAATTATTTACAGAATTAAAAATACATTTTTTTAAATGATCAAAGACTATATGAAACAAACAAACGAACAAAATAATAATAAAAAATGACACTCTTTCGGTTTATAAATCTATAAACGTCTATAGATGACTCAGCACTACATTACCCAAGAACTTTGTTGATAGAGGGGTCCTGCCTGGCGACGGCGGCGCGAGAGCTTTTATACTTGTATTAAATGCAGTACAATGAGATTAATATCTACTCGTGGGGCTAATCTACGAAATAATTATTTACAAAAAAAATCTTTCTTTCCTTATTTCTTTTTAATAAAAATTTAAATGCTCTTGTTGTTGTTGTTTTTTTGGACAGGCATTCCAGGGGACGTCCAAATCTCAGACTGCGGAAGTGATTTGAAATAATCCGCACACGTGCTTTTCATTCATCTTCCCCTGGATCAAAAAAGTGTTAATTAACATAGTTAGCTTGATTCCCTTAAGCATGGAAGTTTATAAATCCGAATTATCATGTATGTTCTTTAGTAAGCCCGTTGTGTTGAGGACAGTGTAACACATAGCACACACACACACACAATCATACAGTCATGCAGCAGAGCAGTAGTGTTACTCGCTATCTCATCTTCTTCCAATACCTCGGAACCAAATACAGGTCTGACAGTTGTATCCATATCTAAGATAGATGCATTGCTGTTAGAAGTCATATTAATGTGAGACTGCTTTGTGATTACAGTGGGGTGATGAAGGCTCCTCCACACCAGCCACTACAGGGAGTGCAGAACCATTTAGAGGTCAGTGTTTATTATTACTTGTAGATTACAAACAATTTATTGCTCCACATACAGACAAAGGAATGCATCAAACAAAGAATGACAAGCATCTACACATGGCCATCCATCTAGGAACCTCTGTAGTCCAAATAGGGACAGCGGAGGCCAGTGGTAACCAATGTATTTATTCCAATTTTTACAAGTGGTAGTTGTAAACCTAAACTCACACTCTACAGGCAATTTGGGAATGCCAATGGGTCTAATCTGTATGTCTTTGGACTGTGGGAGGAAACTGAAGTACCCAGAGGAAACTCACCAAGCATGGGGAGAACATGCAAACTCCATGAACCTGTACCCTGTAGGTGCGAGGCGACAGCGCTAACTATTAAGCCACTGTATTTAAAATAATTATATTAACAGCAATAATAAAATACCATTTAATTTCTTATGCCATTTTAATAACCTTTGTGTTATTGATGAGCTTGAGAGATTTAAATATACTAAATAATTTCTGTCATCAAAATGTTGACTTTACGAGCAATGAAAGATCAAATATAGATGATATGACATTTGGACTTGTATCGATAAACAAAAAGCCAGTGAATTAATTTGCATAACTGCTAACTACAAACAAATGCTTAAAAATACATCGCATATATACAATATCCACAGGAATACCTGTCCAGAATTACCTGTTGTTAAAAATAAATAAGGAAGGAAAGAAAGAAAGAAACCAAACAAGCAGTTTTTTTTGTAAATAATTATTTCGCCACACGAGTAGATATTAATCTCATTGTACTGCATTTAATACTGCATTGTACTGCCAAATCAAAAAAACTCACGCACATTTAATCACCTTTAGCTTTGATTACATGATTCCTCCTGCTCCCAGAACCACTCTTTCACTATTTCACATGGTCCTGGAATATGTCATCAGGGAAGAAAAAACCTCCATAGATGTGATAGTCTGGTCATTCAAGACATTTAGGTCATCAGCTAATTTCATAATGTTCCTGAGTCTAGACCTGACCAAAGGAAGCAACCCCAGAGGCTTGTACAGTGGGCACTGTGCATGATGGGTGCATCGCTTCATGTTCTACCATGTTACCCTGAACCACCTTCCCTGACCACATTTCTTCCACAAACTTGATGCTTCAGCACTACCTGTCCAGGTTTGTGATAATGCGTTGAAGGGTTCAAGAACAGCGACTGAATAACGATTTTTAACATGAAACATTTGAAATAGCGCTTATGAAAAAAAAGAGGCATCGTTTTCTGCCTTTTTGTGGTTTTTGACTTGGAGTTTAATGTTTAATATATAAGTAAATGTTCAGTCAGTGTAAGCAGGTGTAGTATTTTCTGTGCATCAGTATGGTTCGGCAAGTACTCTCTGCTGATCATTTTTTGAGCATCTTTAAGAGAATTGGACAGTGTAGATTTCATGTAGTAAGATGAGCAGTCTTCTCAGAGCTAGCAAACATTTTCTTATTCATAAAACAAGTCATGTAAAATTTATAAAGGAGGAGAATATTGAATTAGAAAGGTACACCTTATGTATTAAGCATTAAAAAAAAAGTTTGTTCCCACAGAACATCTCTTCCAATAAAATATCCATTAAGGAGAAATGAAATTATATGCTATGTAGTCACGGTCTTACAATTGATCTGTAACAGTTTTGTGTTTTCCGCGCTTAACTTATCCAGGAATAATTATTCCAGAGTATCCCTTTGAGAGGAGAAAGCTAATGTGTGTGTCTTCCATTTTTAGTTTTCACATAATTACATTTAAGAAAGAAAACCAAACGTCCAGTTTTATCCAGAGTAGCATTAAGAAATGTTAGTGCTGATTTTCTCTCACTATAGTAACCTTGCCTAAGTGCACTTCCCTTTGACAGAGCACATCACATGCTTGTCATATGCATTAGACACACACACTGCTATCGGATGTTGGCATGAAGGTCTGACCATCTGCAGTCGTATTCATTCAAAAGCCATTAAGGATAAATGTGTTTCCTTTGGAATGAGACACCATCTTCTGGTCGGACACGTAAGCAGCACTTTTCCTGCTGCTGAAGTCGTCAGTTACTTTCATGCCGTCTTTTGGATTGTCCCCTGAAATTTGTCTGCGACTCGGAAACTCTGAGTCTTGCCAATTGTGTTAAATGATTCTGGGATTAAAATGTCAGAACGCCTAGAGTGTTGTAAACTCTTAAACATAGTTTAATATGAAAAAGTAAGGCACAATGATGCTGGTGAATGTGATAGGGAACACAGAACATTGTGAAGATGTTTAAAGAAAAAAAGAAGATATCAGGATATTTAATTCTGCTAAAGTTTCTTTAAAAATTGGGATTAAAAAAGTATAATGTATTAAAAAAAAGTAAACTTGTTTCTCATTAGAATGCAGTGCGAAGTCTAAAGCCTGTGAACCAAGTGTCGGTGTCCATCTCCAGTCGAACAGACACCGGCGTGCATGCGCTCTGTAACTCCGCACACATAGACATCCAGCGCAGAGGAGACAAAGCTCCCTTTACTGAGCAAGTCCTGACTGATGCCTTAAACTTCTTTTTAAAGCCAGAGCCAATCAGGTAAGAGCTTTGCAGAGCTGCTGATTCTACACATGTCCTAATATTTTCTATCGCATTATGTTTTTAAAAACCATATGACTGTGATATCAATCCTAATTGGGCAACAGCAGCTCAGACATGAGTGCCATAAGTTTATTTTTATTCCCTAATATGTTGTCAGTTTAAACTAAAAGTATTTCTGTGGCAGAGATTCCAACTAATTAAAGGCTAATAATACACATATTTAATAGTATGTTATCTTTAAAGGGGATCCATTGCGTAAGATCAAGAAGAGTCTCCGGCCTTCTTGAACAGGAAAAAAAAAAAAAAAAAAAACATTTCCTGCTGTTTGTCTCTTTTGCCATTTTCCTACTAGCCAGAGCTTAGCAAATCAGATCTTCCCTCTATTGTGACCTCATATATCCAGAGATCCTCCCCTGGTTCAAATCTGCCAAAGAGAGCTACATAAGTAAATAAGGTTAGGCTGGTGGGGAGCATCTGACTGCTAGCCCTGTCTCCTTAAGCACTCAATAAAGGCTAGTTTAAGTCTAGTATTAAAGTTAATTAGTGGTTAGCAGTTAGTGGCCCTTTATGTGTGTGTGTGTATATATATATATATATATATATATATATATAGGCAGGCCAAAAGTTTGGACACACCTTCTCATTCAAAGAGTCTGAATTTGTATTATGGCAAGAAAAAGGCAGCTAAGTAAAGAAAAACGAGTGGCCATCATTACTTTAAGAAATGAAGGTCACTTAGTCCGAGAAATTGGGAAAACTTTGAAAGTGTCCCCAAGTGCAGTCACAAAAACCATCAAAAAAATCAGAAATCGCAGGTTAACAGCAGCTCAGATCAGAGAGCAGGTCAATGCCACACAGAGTTCTAGCAGCAGACACATCTCTAGAACAACTGTTAAGAGGAGACTGTGTGAATCAGGCCTTCATGGTAGAATATCTGCTAGGAAACCACTGCTAAGGACAGGCAACAAGCAACAAGCAGAAGAGACTTGTTTGGACTAAAGAACACAATAAAGAAAACTCTTTGAATGACAAGGTGTGTCCAAACTTTTGGTCTGTACTGTGTGTGTGTGTGTGTATATATATATATATATATATATATATATATATTGTTCATCAGAAATCTATTTTAGAAAAGCATGCAAAGTTCACAAGCATGGATGTTGCAAAAACAATCAGGCATGCCAGAATGCAGGATCTGAGTTGTATTTAAGTTGGAAAATAAAGACACATTTTGGAGACCTCTAAGACTAATACAAACTTGTTTGAAAAGTACCATAATCTGTGAAGTTAAATAAAGAAAAACACATTGTTAATAAAGTGAAGCCTAAGGTAAGGAGATGCCTAGGAAATGTTGTTACTATATAAGTACTGCATCTAGCATGCCATGTTACTGCAAATAGGACACTGTGTTACTAGCACATAGGGCACATAGGGCACCTAGTACTGATATGTAATCAGTACTGCACCTAGAGCACTGTGTTACATATCAGTACTGCACCTAGCACACTGTGTTCCATATCTGTACCGGACCTACCGGATCAGTACTACACCTAAGGGACCATTTTACAAACAATACTGCACTTGGAGTGATTGTATTCCATATTCAGCCATGGTACTTAACAGTGTAGACTAATGAAGACAAACTGTTGAGCCAGAGCAGAGTGAAGTTTAGCTTTCTGCATCATTTAACACACCTGATTTATTCATCAGCTCAATAGCAGTGCCTTTATTTATGAGCCGTTTGAAGAGGGGAAACACAAATCTCATTATGATTCTGGATCCCCAGCACATGCCTTTTGTCAACGACAAGACCGATATTAATATTTTAATAAGCCTTTTACACAACATGAACACTTTGCAATAATTCTTTATTGGTATGGATAGCTAAGTAGCCGGTCCAGGACCAAGTTCATTTTTATTTTTTGGCACTGAAACTGCATAAATAGTATAAATATACTGTTAGTTTATATAACTGAGTAAAGAGTTTATCTGGTTCTTTTCTTCATAATTAATCTTCCACAATTCTACAACTTATAGCTCAAGAACATCACAAATCCAGTATCTCAAAATATTAGAATATTTTCTAAGATTGATTAAAAAAGGATTCACAATACAGAAATCCCCAGCTTCTAAAAAGTATATTCATTTGTACATTCAATACTTAGTCAGGGCTCTCCACTACTTGTGAGGCTCTCTCAAGGTCTTGAATTGGCTATGCTTGAAAATCTTTTTAAGGCTGCAGTCATTCCTGTTGCTTGTGCAACTTTTCCTATCACACTTTTCCCTTCTAGTCAGATCTCTGCAAGCAGATAGATCTTTCAGCAATGACCTTCTGTGGCTTTCCTTACTTGTGGTGTCGATGATCATCTTCTGGGCAAGTGTAAAGTCAGAAGTCTTCCCTATGGATGCAATGAACCAGACCGTGATGAATTATATATTAATTTATACTTTATGAACCGTAATTTACTCAAACTTGAAAAATAAAAAAGGCGTGAAATATTTCACTAGGGAGTTGGACTGTGGAGCATTAGAAAAAGGTCATCTGGTCTGTTGAGTCCAGATTGACCCTGTTCCAGAGTGATGGGTGCATTAGCGTCAGAAAAAAATAACTGGATAAAGTGATGCATACATCTTGCGTAGTGCTCAAATTGTGAAAGAGTGGTTCAGGCATCATTTTCACACTTATATTGACCTTCAACCTTTTGATTACGACACTTTCGCCACAGCATCTTTTAAACAAGCTAATGTCCTGACATTTATTTCTATCCAGATTTGCATTAATTTCTTTCCAATATCTAGATATGTTTTAAAGCTAGACTTTCTCATGTTAGATTTTCTCTCATTCCCTCTACTCACGTTCATTCTTGTATTCCGTTCCTATCGTGTCTGCATCTCCTGTAAACATGCTTTTGGTCAGATGGGGATTCAGTTAGTTGATGTATTTATATTTTGGCGAGCATGTTGTGTCATGTAATTTATTTTCCACCCTTAGCCATGGTAAGGAATTTTATTTGTTAAATTTCTGTTAGTTAAAATGGTGTTCATGAAGTAGGACATGAAGAAATATTTAGTGGAAGGTTTAGGTCCTGTTACAGTTACATATTCTACATTTAGAAAGGAAATTGGATATAGGAAATGTTTGTGCCTTCCAGAATAGATATTTATAGACTAGAAATGCTGGAACGGATGAAAACTATACCAAACTTAGCGTCCTATTATAAGCACTCACTCACTCATCATCTATACCGTTTAATCCTGTATTCAGGATCACCGGGGGCCTGGAGCCTATCCCAGGAGACTTAGGGCACATGGCAGGGTACACCCTGGACAGGGTGCCAATCCATCGCAGGGCACAGACACACACACATACACTCACTCATTCACACACTACGGGCAATTTGGAAACGGCAATTAGCCTAACCTACGTGTCTTTGGACTGTGTACCCGGAGGAAACCCACCAAGCACTGGGAGAACATGCAAACTCCATACACACAGAGACAGGAATCGAGCCTGGCCGGTGATTGAACCCGGACCCTGGCGGTGCAAGGTGACAGTGCTAACCACTACACCACCGTGCCGCCTAGATAAGCACAATATGCAGAAATAAAAATAAGGTTTATCTGTAGTTTATATAGAAAATAAAGTTTTAGTCAGTTTAAAGTAATAATCTATAGCTGTTTATTCAACCAGATAGTAAAATACTTTCACTGGCACTGCTGTGATTAAATGATATATCATGTAAGATCTGTCATTTAAATTGTGAATAAAGTTTTTTAAGCTTATTGTTTTTGTGCTTCTGTGTTGTATAATATGATTAGATTTTCCGGTCCAAACACATAGTGAATTTATTCCATTTGAAATCCTTTCCCTGTATGATGCTTCATTTGCAGTTGAGTAGGTGGGTGCTGTCAGAGTCAACAAGCTCTCTAGTTTTTGAATGTGCTCTCAATTTGCCTCAGCGCATTCAAACTCTTATAACCTTCAATTAACACTCCTGAATAAGAGGATAATAATGCCGGCTTAGTGGTGTGACTTAACCTCCTTTATTTCTGTTATAAAGACTGATCTGTGGGGGGTGCTGTGGCGAATTGATAGGCCTTATGGAATTGCTTTTTTACATGTTTAATGTAGTTTAAACCTCATTTTATAAAACCTTCCTTCTTTGGATCACTTTCGGTATGACCTGACCACTGCAGTCATGGAAATACCCCACGAGACCTGCAGTTCTAGAGTTGCTCTAACCCATCCTCTAGCCATCACAATCTGGCCCTTGTCAAAGTCCCTGAAATCCTTATGCTTGCCCATTTTTTCTGCTTCCAACACATTAACTTTAGTAAAAAAGGGTTCACTTGCTGATATATCCCAACCGAGATATAAATAAGGAGATATTCAAACTGTAGCTAGTGTGAGGAGGGCCAAAGTATAATGGCTAGACAACTGGGTCAGGGCAACTCCAAAACTGCAGCTCTTCCTGGTTTGCAGTGGACAGGACATACCAAAAGTGATCCAAGGAAGGAAAATGCCTGCATCCCTCTTTTACAGACATTTCAAATGAGTTTATAGCTGTAAATTTCTTAGGTACCTAATAAATAAAAATTTGTTGGAAGGCTTGAGGCTCTATGCCTCCATTAAACTTGTAATATTGTGCACAATTTGTACACCTAATATTTGAATACTGGGATTATGTTCATAAAAGAAAGTCTGTCCTGTACGAGTACCTGGCATAAACAGCTTGTTGTATAACCAGGGTAAAAAAATCACTGAAAAAAGCCTACAGCACTACAGCAGTCTGCCTGGGTTGTTACACTTATATTTTACACTGTATTCCTGAGCAACAATGTTTGCCTATATTTTCTCCATTTATAGTTTTGTACAAAGTTGTGGAACGTCCACAAAGCAAGCTAATTCCTATTGTCCCTTACATTAGAGCAACTATAAACATATTCCCTCAACAGCCTCACTTTCTTTTTTCTTTGTCTCTAATTGTAACAATTCTCTAACACTGGAGACTCCTTCCAAAAATGTCAAGTAAACAGCTCCATCCAACGGAAAACTTCACTATCATCAATGATTATAGAAAATGACAACAACAGAGCGGAGTATTACGATTGTCTTTAACTTTAAGGTAGACTTTATCCAACTATATCTAGTGTAATGCTAGAAATAAATTAAATGTTTGTCAATATGTTTAGAGAAAAATTTGTACTTACTTGTAGTATAAGAACACTTATAACAAAACACCTTGGCAATCACGTCAAAAACATCACAATACAGTGGAACCTTGGATTGCAAGCATAATTAATTCCGGAAATGGGCTCGTATATCAAATCACTGATGAATCAAAGTGAATTTTCCCATAAGAAATAATGGAAACTCGTATTATTCGTTCCACAGCCCAAAATAATAAATACATAAAAATTATTAATACAAAAAAGTAAACATAAAAAAAATTTACCTGCACTTTACCTGTAAAAAATAAAAAGTAAAAATAAATGCTGATAGATAAACGTTTCCGTTTATGTGGGCAGGCGCTGTGTATGTGAGTGTTTGTGTATATGTGTGTCTCTCTAATGACACTTTAACTTTGAGAATCGCGACAGGGCAGTGTTTCCCTTAAAGAGAGAGAGAGTTTGTGTGTGTTCGAAGGAGGTGTGTGTGTGTGTGTGTGTGTGTGTGTGTGTGTGTGTGTGTGAGTGCACGCTGAGACAGACAGAGAGAGAGAGAAAATGGATCTTTAACCTCTCTAATGAGACTTGCTTTTGCTTTACACGCACACACATAAACAGTACATGCACTCTGTACACACACGCATACAAACACAAAATAAAAGATGTTTTACGCGCACACACGTTATCACAGTGTTATAGTAAACAGTACACACGTGCACGGATGTTGATTATACCAGTGAGAGACACCCACTAAGACCGAGCAGGGGAGACGATTACCCACAATTCCACAGTGCAAAGAAAGAAAAACCATTGGCTCAGTTGTGATCACGTGACACTCTGCGTCAAAATAAGAAGCATACATGATACATGATACTCGGTACTTGTAACCCAAGACTTGTTAGTTTTTCAAAATTTTCAAAAGTTTAAAAAACATTTTTTGCTCGTCTTGCGGAACACTAGCAAACCTTGTTACTCGTAATCCAAGGTTCCTGTGTATTTAGTTCTCAAAATACTGTGTTTTAAACAGAATCACAAGAGTCTACTGCGTACCGAATGACTTTCATGCTCGCTACCGTGCCATATCAAGAACCTACGTCTACCGCTTGGCCACGGGAATAAGCCGTCACACTGAGCTGCCCATAACCGAGAAGGATTTGTGCTGGCCTTTATGGAACACGTGAGTTTCACAGTTTTTTTTTTCTCTTCACCCACTCTACAATGTGAATTTAATGGGATTTGATACCAAGCAAGGTTAGTTTGTTTGTAATTAATCTGCGTATTGCAAAAGTTATACGATACAAATAATAGGTATGGGAATATCCAGGGATATAATCATGATATTTGTATCAATGTATGTACAGTCGTGGCCAAAAGTTTTGAGAATTACATAAATATTGGAAATTGGAAAAGTTGCTGCTTAAGTTTTTATAATAGCAATTTGCATATACTCCAGAATGTTATGAAGAGTGATCAGATGAATTCCATAGTCCTTCTTTGCCATGAAAATTAACTTAATCCCGAAAAAAAACTTTCCACTGCATTTCATTGCTGTCATTAACGGACCTGCTGAGATCATTTCAGTAATCGTCTTGTTAACTCAGGTGAGAATGTTGACGAGCACAAGGCTGGAGATCATTATGTCAGGCTGATTGGGTTAGAATGGCAGACTTGACATGTTAAAAGGAGGGTGATGGTTGAAATCATTGTTCTTTCATTGTTAACCATGGTGACCTGCAAAGAAACACGTGCAGCCATCATTGCGTTGCATAAAAATGACTTCACAGGTAAGGATATTGTGGCTACTAAGATTGCACCTAAATCAACAATTTATAGGATCATCAAGAACTTCAAGGAAAGAGGTTCAATTCTTGTTAAGAAGGCTTCAGGGCGTCCAAGAAAGTCCAGCAAGCGCCAGGATCGTCTCCTAAAGAGGATTCAGCTGCGGGATCGGAGTGCCACCAGTGCAGAGCTTGCTCAGGAATGGCAGCAGGCAGGTGTGAGCGCATCTGCACGCACAGTGAGGCGAAGACTTTTGGAAGATGGGCTGGTGTCAAGAAAGCCACTTCTCTCCAAAAAAAACATCAGCAACAGATTGATCTTCTGCAAAAAGTATGGCGAATGGACTGCTGAGGACTGGGGCAAAGTCATATTCTCGGGTGAAGCCTCTTTCCGATTGTTTGGGGCATGTGGAAAAAAGGCTTGTCCGGAGAAGAAAAGGTTAGCCTTTTCTAACCCTAACCCTAACCCAAGGTGAGCGCTACCATCAGTCCTGTGTCATGCCAACAGTAAAGCATCCTGAGACCATTCATGTGTGGGGTTGCTTCTCATCCAAGGGAGTGGGCTCACTCACAATTTTGCCCAAAAACACAGTCATGAATAAAGAATGGTACCAAAACACCCTCCAACAGCAACTTCTTCCAACAATCCAACAACAGTTTGGTGAAGAACAATGCATTTTCCAGCACGATGGAGCACCGTGCCATAAGGCAAAACGTTGAAATTTTGGCTCCATGGCCTAGAAACTCCCCAGATTTTAATCCCATTGAGAAGTTGTGGTCAATCCTCAAGAGGCGGGTGGACACACAAAAACCCACTAATTCTGACAAACTCCAAGAAGTGATTATGAAAGAATGGGTTGCTATCAGTCAGGATTTGGCCCAGTCGAATTGCAGAGGTCCTGAAAAAGAAGAGCCAACACTGCAAATACTGACTCTTTGCATAAATGTCATGTAATTGTCGATAAAAGCCTTTGAAACGTATGAAGTGCTTGTAATTAGATTTCAGCACGTCACAGAAACAACTGAAACAAAGATCTAAAAGCAGTTTAGCAGCAAACTTTGTGAAAACTAATATTTGTGTCATTCTCAAAACATTTGGCCACTGTGTGAATAGTTTAGAGTGTGCCATCTGTAGGATTACATTTGAGAACTGCAACTCAAATGCAAACAAATATAAATTTCAGAGTGGCGATACATAAGAATCACAATATGTAACCTCATTTTTCCCCTCCGCATCTCTAACGAATAAGCAGTCATAACGAATTTAGCCAGAGTATCTGATGTGCACATGTTTACTGGAGAGCTCACAGAGAGAGCAGCAGGATGGCAGACGTTCTGGCGCTCTCCGACGGAGCAACACATGCATAATAAAGACATATGAGCAGTGGGGAATGATGCACAAACAAAAGCATGACTGATTTTATCACTGTCTGTGAAAGTGCATCACACGTCTCTTTGGCTAAACTTTGTTTCGAAACTTAATTCTTAAATAATGTTTAACTATATGTATGTGTCTATTTAAAAAAAACTGAGGTAGAATGTACAGTATATGCCAAGATTTCACAATGTGCAAGGTTTTCCCAGGACAAACTCAAAAATCTGAAGAAAGGAGAGCATTGGAGATGAAGCAGATGTCGAGTGTGATGGGTGAAAGCCTCAGTGTGGTGTCTTGACTTTCAGACTGATGCCTTTTTCCATCCATTTATGTTTTTGGATTAAGTAGGGCAGCATACGCTGCAGGCTATAGTGATGCAAAACAACACCCACGCAAACGTCTGTCTCTCTCTCTCTCTCTCTCTCCCTCACACACACACACACACAAACTCTCACTCTCTCACAGTCTCTCTGTCTGTATTTATATTCATTTATATTTCATGGAAATGTATTTTTATATTTTTATGTTTCTTTTCGCACTCGAAATCAAGCTTCATCTCGCTTGATTTCGACATACAGACTTTGACTAATTCTTCTTCTAGCCAATGAAGACATTATTAATGCTTCAACCAAAACATCATATCATATATCACAATTCTCAATCACGTCTAAAGGTAACACAGTATGTAGGTTTGCCAAGAAACTTTCAACAAGCCAAACTCGACTTCTTGCAGCAACTTTTGTTTTATAATTTTTTTGCAGTTAAGATAACAAAACACGATGGAAACATTACATTCTGTGGGACTCGCCAAATATGTGTATGGTTTCAAAATGTTTAAGCCCAAAGCGCAGCCTTAAATAAGCTCTTAAAATAATTTTAAAATGTGCATTCGAGCTGTAGATACTCACTCACTCCTTGTCTATACCACTTTATCCTGTATTCAGGGTCGTGGGCGGCCTGGAGCCTATCCAAGAAGACTTAGGGCACAAGGCGGGGTACACCCTGGACAGGGTGCCAATCCATCGCAGGGCACACACACTCACACACTCATTCACACACTATGGGAAATTTGGGAATGCCAGGAATCCCTAATTTGCCAGGAATAGAACCTGGACCCTGGAGCTGCCAGGCGACAGTGCTAACCACTACACCACTATGCCGCCTCGTGCTGTAGTTAAATTATTATTATTATAGTATTATAATATAGTATAACATAAAAATAGATTTTAAATGTTGGTATTGTTAGAAAGTAATAAACTTGTTATTGTACACGTTTTAGTGTTACTGTACGAGGGGTGTTCAAGTCAAACTGGAACTTTTGTGTAGTATAACAACACATTTACAAGAGTAAAAAGCTCCCTTTATTTCTATAAATAATCCTCTGCTACACTAATGCAATTAACCCAGGGATCTCCTTTAATGGCCCAAATATGTGGAACTCCTTTAATGGCCCAAATATGTGGAAATGTCTTGGTGTGAGGTCAGGACCGTATGGGGATGTGGCAATAGCTCCCAGCTGAGTTCCTGTAATGTGCAAGTGGTGTTGGCGAATGATTGTGTGCACAGTTTCCATCACAGCATAGGTTCAGCATGGGTTCAAAGGCAATATTGTTTTTATATGACAGTTGTATAAAAAAAAGATACAAAAGCTGTTGTGTCAATGAAAACAAAACTATGCCAAAAGTTACATTCACTCATGCAGAGCGCTTTCCCTACATCCAGGTGATTCAGTCATTTAGCCTAAACCTCACGTGTTTTGCTACTGACTTTAACTATATGCAAATTTTCTTGTCCTCCAACATGTAAATACTATGAAAATTCAAATCCTGTTCAGGACTTCAGTCCATAGCACGGCATCACACACCCATTCATTCACACCTAAAACTTGGAGTGTACTTCCTGGCATGATTTTGTGAGGTGAGGAGCCGGAGCAAACCAGGGACTCTGGAGGTGTGAAACGGCCACATTACCCTCTCCATCCATCCATCTAGGAACCTCTGTAGTCCATCTAGGAACCATGTGTTTATTCCCATTTTTTACAACCATGGTAGGTCAACATTCACACGTGCATACACACACTATGGGCAATTTGGGAACGCCACGTCTAATCTGCATGTCTTTGGATTGTGGGAGGAAACCCACCGAGCATGGGGAGAACATGCAAACTCCATGCACGCAGATCCGACGAGGAATCAACCCAGGACCTGGTGGTGCAAGGCGACAGTGATAACCACTACATCACCATGACGCCACGTTACCCTCTGCACCACCTACTGTATACCAAATATGTAAACATGTAAATAAAATCTTAAACAAGGTGTTTAATTAAACATTGTTGTTAAATTTTTTTTTTTATTTACATTTATAAGTGTGGATTTTTGTTTTTTGGATTTTCTCACACTGTATGTTAACGTATGAAACTTTCTACTTAAAATCATGCTTGAAATGGACTTTGGTTGTGAACGTCAGGATATGACATGACATAATTTAATACTGGATGCTCGGACGTGTTTTATTCCTCTTACATAACATTGTATGATTCATAATGACCAGTACATCATACTTTTTATCCTTTTATAGTTACATTTGATGTTAAAGTTCACAATATGTAAGTTTATTTTTTCGCTTACAGAATAATGGGTATAAGCAGTCACTTTCTGCCCAGCATCTCTTTTCTCTCTCTTTAAAAAAACAAAAACAAAAAACTTTTTAATTGCTTGGCTTTAGATCCATGAACATCTGCTCCAGGAAAGAAAGAGTGTAAATTGTTTAATTTATCTCTATTTCTTTCTGATTATCTTTCTTTGTAACTCACTCGTCAGACAGCTGAATGTCGACGCCATGCGGGAGGCGGGAGCCGTGTTACAGGGAACACACGATTTCAGCACCTTCCGTGCACTCAGCTCAGACGCGCCATTCAAAAATCCGGTGAAGACCATGGATCTGGTGCAGGTACAGCCGGGCCTCTCCTTCAGTCAGCGCCACTTTTACAGGTACGCTATGCCTACAAGAGTCACATCCTGAGCATTCTCAATGACAAAGAATCCAAAACATTCTTCAAACTATGGAGGATGGAGGCAAAAAAGTTTTTAGGATTGAAAAAATGTATCGAGTTTTTATAAATGGCTTTCAATGTTATGTAAAAGTGAAAAACTATATTTAACATTTTGTTGTCGCATTTATAGAAAAAAGTAAATGCGTCTCAAATTGGTCACATTGCATCGAAAACACAGCAATCCATGTATAAAACAGGGTTAGTAAACCGTGTGGAGAGGTGGAACGGTGAAACTGTGACAGATCAATTACAGCACAGATCAATAAAACATGGCATATGACAAGAAACAGCAGCATATAATACAGTATGTGTGTATAAGAACTGTAAACATGAACAATCATGATAATAGATTATGATTTTAAATGAAGTCCATAGCATATAGCGTTTTTTTTTAATTCAACATATTTATAGAATTTGTGCTTTCATTACATATGAAGGCCAAAAACTGGCCTGCATGCAGTGTTATATATTGCACAATCAGCGGTTAGATAATGCGCTCATATTATGCGAAGTGTCCAAAGCTACCTTATTTTCACATCATCATTTTACTTATTGCAGTTTTGTTATATTTGTCAAGTTTTTAGCACATCTGAATGTGAGTGAGTAATGGTTATAATGAATGCTGGCTCTAATTTGTAATGCTGCCAATTAGTAATGATTCTAATTAGTGATGCCTTTAGTTAGTAATGGCTATAAGTAGTAGTAGTAGTACTTGTAATTAGTAATGCATCAAATTAGTAATGCATGTAATTAGTAATGATTCTAATTAGTAATGATTCTAATTAGTAATGGCTATAATTAGTGTCGCCTTGAGTTAGTAATGGATATAAGTAGTAGGACTTGAAATTAGTGATGATTCTAATTAGTAATGATTCGGATTAGTCATGTCTGTAATTAGTAATGCCTGTAATTAGTAATGATTCTAATTAGTAATGCCTGTAATTAGAAATGATTCCAATTAGTAATGCCTGTAATTAGTAGTGATTGTAATTAGTAATGGCTCTAATTAGAAATTATTCTAATTAGTAATGGCTCTAATTAGTGACACCTTGAGTTAGTAATGGATATAAGTAGTAGTACTTGTAATTTGTAATGCATCAATATAGTAATGTCTCTAATTAGAAATAATTCCAATTAGTAATGGCTCTAATTAGTAATTATTCTAATTAGTAATGCCTGTAATTAGTAATGATTCTAATTAGTAATGACTCTAATTAGTAATGGCTATAATTAGTGATGCCTTGAGTTAGTAATGGATATAAGTAGTAGTACATGTAATTTGTAATGCATCAATATAGTAATGGCTCTAATTAGAAATAATTCCAATTAGTAATGCCTGTAATTAGTAGTGATTGTAATTAGTAATGGCTCTAATTAGAAATTATTCTAATTAGTAATGGCTCTAATTAGTGACACCTTGAGTTAGTAATGGATATAAGTAGTAGTACTTGTAATTTGTAATGCATCAATATAGTAATGGTTCTAATTAGAAATAATTCCAATTAGTAATGGCTCTAATTAGTAATTATTCTAATTAGTAATGCCTGTAATTAGTAATGATTCTAATTAGTAATGGCTATAATTAGTGATGACTTGAGTTAGTAATGGATATAAGTAGTAGTACTTTTAATTAGTAATGCATCAAATTAGTAATGATTCGAATTAGTAACGATTGGTATTAGTAATGGCTCTAATTAGTAGCCAGTTATCACCTGGGTGTTCAAGTCAAACCGGTACCTTTGATTGCAAAGAATAACAGACCAGTTATGAGAATAAAAACTACCTCTACTTCGCTATATAATCCCCTGCTTCACTACATACAAAATTATCCCATGAGGAAATCGCTTGAAGCAAGGTCAGGACAGTACGGGGATGTTGGATGTCATAGCCGAGTTCTTGTGATATGCGGTGATGTGATGTGGTGAGCAGCATGTGTTTGTGAGTTTGTGCGTTGTCCTGCAGAAAGAGAACACTTTTTTGTGATCAAACCAGGCCAGTTTTGCAGTAAAGGCAAGGGCCATTAAAGGAGTTCCTGGGAGGCCAGCGTTTCAGACATGAAGCAGGCTGTCTAATCATGGCTCTACCTTGATGGTATCCCAGCACTAGTGAAACGCTAGTGCATTAGTGTCGCAAGAGGTTATATAGAGAAATAAAGGGAGTTTTACTCTCATAACTGTGTTCTGTTATGCTGTACAATCAAAACTTTGGTTTGACTTGAACGTCCCTTGTAGTAATGCCATTTATTAAAGGCACCAATTAGTAAAGCCTGTATAGGTATGGCTTAAGCTGTGGTATAGGAGGAATAAAACACATTGCTTTGTACTCTATTAGCTAGTAACAGCATCACAGCAGCTTGTCACTGATTGCTTTCCTGTGTTAAAAATAAAGATGAAAGTTAATGATGTCTGCTCTTCAAATTCATTCATGCAAGCTTTACTTTAAATCTACACTGCCGAGATGAATGATGTTGATGAGATAGGATGATGTGTCGGTGATATTTATACACCACCGAGCTGAAAATAATATTCAATGTCATTTTTAACTTTTGTTTGGTTTTCATATTGCATAACGCTGTACAAGATGGGTTAGTGAGTGTGTGTGTGTGTGTGTGCGTGTGCATGTGTGGATTGTGAAATAGGAGTGGCAAGGTATGCCTTTGCATTTGAAAACCGTTGCTAGGCAACAGGTATTAGGCAGGTTTGGTTTTGGATACAGGCTGATTATCACAGCGGGCGGAGGGCACACGCTGCTTTCTGCCCAAGCCAGTGAAGGCTGCTGTTGCATAAACGTGCTCTTTTTCCTCAGGGGTTTAAAGAGAATCTATTCACTATTTCTGTTTTAAAGGTAGAATAAAAACTCACTGTCTTGTGGATACCTTGTCCTGTGCACGATTCACTTTTTTTTCCATTCATTTTTGGATATTCAGTGTGCATGTGCAAACCTAAAATGTGAGGGGGAAATAAAAATCATGTTTTTCTTTCTTCTGTTTTTGTATTAGCTGGGCCTTAAACAACCAATCAGATTCCCCACCTAATGTGACCTCATACAAGAAGAGCTTATTGCTCAGCTCTGCTGTTCTCGTATTGGGGGCGTGGCTCAGCAGTAGCTTATTTACATAGACACTGAAACAGTGCATTAAGTGAAAGGAGGGAAATAAAAGTAGTAAAATATGGAACCTTTAAATGATAAACATCGAAATAGCCTAGGAGAAAATCCAATCACTCAGATTAGTGCTTTAGTACCCCTCATTACAGTTTATTTATAGTAAATCTGATATCCGTTCAAAATGGTTTATTTGTATTTTATGTGAATCTGTAACTTCAGTAAACTTCAGTAAACTTGAAACTCACTTACAGTCCAACCATATACATAAATATCTCATTCTCTTCGAGTACACTTCAAAGAGATATTTCGAAACCTGTTGTACTTTATTAATTATTAACATTGGAGTTGCTTTAAGTTAATATAAAAACTGTTGGATTTGCAACAGTAACATCCCTCATGTCTTAAGTCTGTTATCTACTAGGGGTGTTCAAGTCAAACCGGGACTTTTGATTGTGCAGAACACAGTTATGAGAGTGCACTTATCCTAGCATTTCACTAATGCTTGGATACTGTCAACATGGAACGTTTTCTCAGTACGCCAGAGCCATGATCACACTGCCAGTTCCATATGTGAAACACTGGCCTCCCAGGAACTCCTTTAAAGCCCACATTAATCACGGCTCTACAGCCAACCAGTGGCGTCTGTGAGCTCATGCAAGCGGAAGGAGCGGATAGCGCTGTCCTCCGAGTGTGTTACCCCACCCCCAACGGTGCGTGAGCAAGCAGTTCGAAAAGATGCGTTCGGCTGGCGTCACGTGGTTCGGAGGAACCATGTGATAGTCTTCGACCCTCACGGCTGAGTGGTAGTAGTAGCCTTAATGTTGGAGCCCCCTAGTGACGGGGAGGAATTGGACGCGACTAAATTAGGGAGAAAATCTGCAATTTTCTGTAACGTGCAAGTGGTGTTTGTGAATGATTGTGTGTACAGTTCACAGAGACAGATGAGTCTCCTCCACAAGCTGGCGACAAGCTATCCGTCGATTTTCCAAGATCTTGTGTTCCAGATGCTCCAGGTATTGCTCCGAAATATTAAATGATGCCTCATCAGATTCGTCCATGTGTGACTTCATTTTCCTATTGGCACTGAGACTTTTAATTATTTGCTATTTAATGCAACTCCTGAGCAGTGTACATGAACATCAGCAGGTGATGAACAGATTGGTCTCTACCCTAGACCTCATGCTCCCTAATTTATTTGCATTCGTGTTTGCATTCGACTCGGTTTTCACTGCCTGCAACAATTTAAAGGAGCAGCCTGGCCAAAAAAATTTTCCTTCCACCACAAATGCAGTCAATCAACCAAGTGTCTGTAGCATAAAGGGTCAATGCTATTATGAAGCTTCTAACTGTCAGTTAAAGATCGTCTAACTCTAATCTTATGAGTAAGAAGTCTTATGAGTAAGAAGTCATTAAATAAGAAAAAATGCAGAAATTATCTTTTTCGCACTTGTTCTAACATGTTATGGTTTCTATAATAACGGCTGTGTTTATGATTTATGGAAGAAGTCTCGAGTGTCAGTGCTTTGTATTTATTTATTTTTTTTTTTTTTTTTTACAGGGTTTTCAAAGTTTTTGGTAACATCATAAGCTGCATTTGTCTTATTAACTTCAAGTAAAAAAATATGAAATCTACTATGAGTGAACTAACCTGTCTCATGTATGTTGCAATGTGTTAAACTTTGAATCGTTTTAAATCTGAAAATTACCGCGGCTTCATGCTGTTATTGGAAAGTAATAGTCTTCAAAATGTCGGAAAGTAAATTGAGCCACATCATACCAGTCCACTGCTGATTATTTTCCTATAATATTACCTGATTTCCGTGATATCTTATTGCATGCGCATTATGAGGCACTGTCTTGATACATATGGTTTATTTGTTGGACACAAGCCCTATATAAGAATGGAAATACAGTATACTGTACTGTATATACATATAATACTTAATCTCCCTTTGGGTGGCTAATTCCATTATTTATTTTACACTATTTAATGTTCATCAAGGACCAAAAGACAGTCATGCATGTCCTCACTATAAAGGCTTGCCTACAATAGAACAGGAAGAACAGTGGACCATTCGAATGATTTGTATTTGTTCTTTTTTTGTTGTTGTTGTAGAGACATCCAGTTTTGGGAGCTCAGCTTTAAAAGTAGGTCCTTTTTATACAAACAAGTGAGTATTGTTCAGTTGCCTTTGTGAAGCGAAGTCCATGTTGTGTGCCTCCTTGTGTTAAGAGTGAACAACTGCAACAGTTTGAAATACATTGCATACTGTAAATAGAATCAGTTACATAACTGCCCACCAGTCTTTGCAAATCAAACAGTACTGCTAAAAAACATGTCCTATTGTAATGAAGTTTAGTCAAAGTAGGAAAAAAAAAAAACCCTTGTGGATGAGCATATTTTAGAAGAAATCCCGGTTGCCTCTACCAAACTTTAAAGTGTTTTAAATCATTATTTTGAAAGACAAACATGCACAGAAAAAAAAAAAACTTATACTGTACAAGAGCTTAAAATATTCTGTATGATAAAGTGGACCAAGTTTCCTCTGCAGCCTTGTTACAGGAAAAAACGCTTGGAGAGTGCTATTATTCACTCCAACAGAGGTTTCGCCAAAATTTTCAGATCAGTATTTTAAGTCATGGTTAAAGCATTACAATACTGTCATTTACAGCATTTGGCAGATACCCTTATCCAGAACAACTTAGATTTAATAAATTCACCTGATTTCCATGTTGTATCTCAGTGGTTAAGGCAGTTCGGAAGGTCTCAGGTTCAAATCCCACAACCACCAAGTTGTGCCTGTTGGGCCCTTGAGCAAGGCCCTTAACCCTCAACTGCTCAGATGCATAATAAGATAAGAATGTAAGTCACTCTGGATAAGTGCGTCTGCCAAATGCTGTAATGTAAATAGCAAATGTTCTGTATGGCTAAGTAGATAAATATCACTTACTTGCATGTTCTTCATTTTTGCTCATTTTGCTGCCAGTGATTTTGAAGTGTTTCACTATGGAAGTTAACCAGAGGTTATTTCGAACGGCTCAGGTGCGGAGGACGGTCGGGACACTGGTTGCCGTCGGCCGGGGTGAGCTCTCCGTCAGACAGCTTCAGGATCTGTTAGACACCAGGGACTCCATGGCCTATCCTCAAAACATGGCGGCTCCACCCTACGGCCTGTTTCTGATCAACGTGGAGTATAACGACTCGGGTAAAGACGCAGCCTTTTTCCTGCAGGTTTATATTTTAGATTTATCACAAGTAAAAAGAAAAATCATAAGCAGTATATTTGCTGTTTTACAGATCTGAAGCCTTACAGAGGGAACACTGACTGACTAAAAAAGAGAAAGCAGCACACACGGCAACATGTAAATGTACACGTATAGACAAAATAAATTTTGTATTTTATATGTATGAATGTGTCTCAGTGTTAGTATTTTGTAAGCTTGTTTTTTTTTTTTTTTTACCACGGGAGAGTCTAAGGAGAAAGATTGAAGACAAAGACAAACTGCTTGTCTCCTGTCTTTTTAACATTAGATATTTTAATACACAGTACCAGTCAAAGGTTTGGACATGAGTTTGGATTTATTTTCTACATTCCAGAACAATACTGAAGATTTCAAAACTATTAATATGTCACACATATCATTAGGGAATTAAGTACTGTAACTACAACAACAACAAGAGTCAGTTGTTATTTTAAGACATGAAGGTCAGCTGTTTTGGAACAGTTTTTGCAAGAACGGTATTGTCAGGCGTCTTTGTAAAACCCATCAAGCACCATGATGAAACTGGCCCTCATGAAGACCATCCCAGGAAAGCAAGACCAAAGCTTACCTCTCGTGTAGAGGAGAAGTTCATTTAGAGTTACCAGCCCCAGAAATCACCAATTAACGAATAACACCTCGGATTAGGGCCGTTATGAAGCTTTACAGAGCATAAGTAGCAGATACATCTCAATATCAGCTGTTCAAAGGAGATTTCCTCATGGCGCTTGATGGGTTTTGCAAATGCATTTCACAGTACTGTTCTTTCAAGTACTGTTCCAGAACAGCTGACCTTCATATCGTTAAAAAAGGTGTCCGACTGTAATGCTATATGTATTATTTAACAGTTTGGGAATCTCCAGTATTGTTCTCGATTATAGAAAATAAATCCAAACTCGTGTCCAAACTTTTGACTGGTAATGTAAATGATCGCACATTTGTGGTGATAAATCTTCGTATCCAGAACTGGGAAAAAAAATATATATATTTCCACCATTTCAGGTTTAAAGAGAGTACGGAGGAGTGTAAATATTATTACCAGCTGTACAATCAGGAGCTGTTTGCTAGCAGTAGCAAACGTAAAAAGTCTCATAATCTAACCACTGGATATTATGAAGAATCATGTAGAGATGATTAAACCGTTCTATGGCAGAAACCTAAATATACATTACCAGTAAAAAGTTTGAACACGGCTTCTAATTTCGTGGTCTTTCCTGAGTTTTATTTCTTTCTATATTGTAAAACAATGCTGAAGGCGCCCAGAATATTACTGTTCTTGCAAGAACTGTTCCAGAACAGCTGACCTTCAAGTTTTAAAATAACAACTGGCACTTGTTGTCGCTTAATTACCTGATGCCATATGTGTTACACCGATCTGCCATAACATCATGACCACTAGCTTAATATTGAGTAGTTCCCCCCGTTTTACCACCAAAACAGTGATGCACTATGCATTCTGTTGGCATTAACCTTTTCAACAACAGATCTACTGCAGATCTTATATTGGGTCGGACTACATGGGCTAGGTTTTGCTCCACATGTGCATCAGTGAGCCTTGGCCACCCATGTCCCAGGTTTTCCTATCCTTTTGGTGGTACAAGGGGGGGGGGGAAAGATAATATCTCCAATATTGTTCTAGAATGTAAAAAATAAATCACTAAACAAAAAACATTGTATTTGAAGGTGTGTCCAAACCTTTGACTGGTACTGTAACCAGTAGTGCAACATGTAATTTGTTAATAAAAAAAATAAAAAAAGAACCTGAAACTTATTGATTATATTCCTACATCAGCACACTCCATTGTTTTATTTCTTATACACGAAACATGAAATAGCTTAGGAATAATTTTTTATTCTAACATTACAATATCATTCAGACGTGTTATCACCACACAGTTCCGCACGTCGCTGTATTACTAGGACGAGAATCGTTCAGCACACCGCGGCGCAACACAGCGGCCTTACACACAAGTCTAGAATACATTCAGAACATCCAGTCACACACGTACATGATGTGTCTTATAAGAGCTGGAGTGTTGCATATGGTTTGCGTCATCCTCGAGGATGTAACGACACCGTGGTCATTTTTAAGCGCTAATTATTAATTTCATTAAAAGCGTCCCAAACAAGGTGAATGGAGAGGCCATATCAGGAAGTGTCCGAGTTCATCGTTCTTGTGGTCTCAACCACAACACAGAACTAGTTTTTATTTCAGTTTCGAGTTTTATTTCAGTTTGCATCCTACGCAGCTTGTGTAAACACGCACCTAATCAAGATGGACATGAAATAAATGTTTAAACCCTGAAGTCAAGCAGGAATGTTTTTTTTTTCTGCAGGTAGCTTTTTTCCCCCTTGTTATGATGATTGAGAAATGAGACTGAGGTGCCAACATGATTAAACTGTAATTTATTTAATCAATCACTTCAGTGATGAAGACATCTGAAAATGATGCTCATGTTTTTACAGTTAAAGCTGCGGATACCCCCCCAAAAAAAGCAATTCACTTAGGGGGGGAAATGGCATGGGACATTGAAAGATGCACATTTTGTCTTTCTGCCAAAAAGTATAGAGTTGAATGTTCACCTGCTATTTCACATTCTTTGAGAGTCATTAGAAATTAATCAATTTGAAAGAATTATAGACTCTTAGTATAAAAAAATTTAGATTTTTTTTTTGTACTGTTGCTCTGAAAAAAACGTCTAACAATTTCTGTGGTGAAGTTGTTTATACGCTTTGTGTGTTAGGGTTTCCTTCTTAGTCATGTTGGCACCTCTGCTAGGCAATGACTGGATAAATCTCAATTCTTTAAAATAAAACAAACGTACAAATAAAAAATAAAAAAACTTGATGACCGTTACTGAAACAGCAAATGTTTCACACAGTCTGTTGCATATCGACTTGCTCCTTCAAGCACTTGTGTAAATGAATAAAATAGCATTTGAGATGCAGTCTCTTGTGTTGATAGTGATACAAAAATGTCTCACAACATAACTTGATTTGATAGAACGGCTACCCCGAATTAGCACAGACGATGTGTTCATGAAGCAAGAGCACATCTAGGATTATCCAGCGTGCATGACTGAAGTTGTTTTAGTCGTACAAATCACATCACTTCTGAACTCCACTACAGTGCCGCCCCAATAACACCTTTATCAACATGACTTCCCATTAAATTTCCACTCCGAGTCAAGATACTGATAAAATGTTTCACTCTTCGTACTTCTTAAATATAAAACGAAATATTGCAGGAATATGTAAAAAAAAATTAAATACACGATCGTGAAATTCCACTTTAAATTTATAACATAAATTGTACTGGTACAATCAGTACAGGCACAAGACTTTGGCTAATCAGTAACAGGAATTGGTACACCTTTAACTTTGGCAACTTTATTAATAAAATAATCAAAGCCAATAATAGCTACCGTGACCATCAGCACTGATGTGTTTTGAGGTACTTAAATCAAAAAATAATAAATCTCTTCAAAACAACTGAAGACAATCTGTACCTCAGTTAAGAGGTTTGCTTGAATAGACATGCTGTATCCAGTCCTTAAAATATACTAAACACATCGACAGCAGAAATATAAAAATTCAGTGTCCTTTAGCATTTCATGTGTCATGAAAAGCAAAACAAAAGATTTCAGCTCGTGTCCAGTAAACACACAATATTTTCTCCAAATTAATCAAAGGCCTCTCAGTGGCCATAGTTATAATCTATTGACCCATTTACTCACGCAACAACCAAAAATAAAAACTAAAATGTTCAGATTTTATTAAGAAGTACAAAGAGTGAAACTGCAGTAAATGTTAAAACCTATAAAGAGAAAATCTAAAATAACATTTCCACATCTTTATAAATATCCTCCACGGCATAGTTCTACTCCCAGCCTAAGGAATAAAACCGCTCCTGAAGAATTGCTCAGTTTGCGATTTTCTCGATTTCATCCAAATCATCCGTGTCCAGTTTTTCGATTTTCTTGTCTGTGGGGGAAAAAAAATGTATGAGAATTGATTAGATTTTTAAGGGCAAACATTATATACACATATATTTAAAAAAAACAGTTTAGTTCCTGTTTCCAGTTTTGGGCATGGCCTGTGCATCACATTTAAGTTGTGATATAATATTTAAAAAAATATATAAAATTTAACCAAAATGTATTTAGTGCCTTTTTATTCATTTTCGAACATGCATGGGAATAAAATCATAAAGAGCAGCAATGTCTGGGAACAAGACTGGTCAGAGGATACCACTGCAGAAATAAACCTGCTACTTTGGCATCACCACAATTCAAGCACTGTCACCATGCCTTTCACTTGAAGACGGCCATGTCATTTTGTCAGTGTGAATGCAGGTTCAAATTATTTCACGTATTTTAAATGACACTATTTAAAGGGGGGAGAAAACATTAACTTTCACCTTAGTCTTCTCTTCATTTACTTCTAAAAACTCCAAATATTAGGAGAGCAAAAACATCATGATCAACTTACTGAAGTGCTCCTGAATGCGGTTGAGAATGTTCATGCTAAACCTGCTGTCCACCATGTTGATTGCCAGCCCCCTCTTCCCAAATCTCCCTGTGCGGCCGATCCGGTGCAGGTACGTCTCATTGTCAGGGTTTCCATCCTTGTCCACAGGCAAGTCGAAATTAATAACCACAGAAACCTGCTCCACGTCGATACCTGTAATTCATAAGAATGAGAGTTGAGATTTAGGCTATGTTAAGGGAATGCAGCAATCAATATACTTTTTTTTTTTTAATGGATTGCCTATTGTTATTCTATCAGAGCTGAGCACTTTCAAATGTATATTTTTTAAGGAAAGGATGAAGTGCCTTTGTCGTAACACTGATCCCCTCTAACTGATCAGTTAACAACTCCGATGTAATGGGGGGTGGGGATAAAAAGGCATAATGCTGAAACGGGTGTATTTAATTTGTTAAGCTGACATTTTAAATTATAATGGAATTCGCATTAACTTTAGCGTCACCATAAATGCTGTTCAACTGTAATGCACTTTCTCTGCCATTTAATTTTCCATCCTCTAAGGAAAGCAGCATCCTCCTCCACACCAAAAATCAGCTTAAAAGGTTCAATTATAGTTTCCTGCTTACAAAGATCCAGATAAGCTACTAACATCCTTTAAATACACAACTGTTTGTAATTACTGTCGATATACAGTATTGATAATTTTTTTTTGGTTGGTATAGGGTATTTTTCACTACCGTTTTAGAGCCAAAACATCTGTTTTGAACCTGAATCAGACAAATCTCTGTAAAAATACTGTTTGTATCTTATAAACCCAATGCTTTGTTTAAAAACACTCTCCAAGTAAAGTTGAGCTCAAACTTGACCGTTACCTCTGGCACAGACGTTCGTAGTGACCAGGACTTTCTCTTTGCCGTTGCGGAAACGCTCGATAACAGCTGCTCTCTGTTCCACCTGCATCTCACCGCTGAGTAGCGCCACCTGGTGGCCCTCCCTTGACAGCTCTCCTGCTAGCCAGCCTGCTGTTTTCCTAGTCTGTAACCAAACAGAGGCAGAATTCACAAATCAACCCAACCGAACAAGACACGCATCATCCAGTTGAGAGCAAATATTGGTCGTACATGACAGAAGATCATGGCCTGTGCGATAGTGATGGCACCATAGATGTTACACAGGGCTTGGAACTTCTCCTCTTTGCTGTTGCACATGACGTAATACTGCTTAATGGTGTCCAGCGTCTCCTCCTCCCTCTTCAGTTTGATTATGTTTGGGTCGGGAATGATTCGCTTGGCGAAGTTCCAAACCGACTCTTCGAATGTGGCCGAGAACAGCAGCATCTGGCAGGATTTGGGCAACATCCTGGGAATAATCAATAGGAGAAGAGAAATTGCTTGTTACTTTCAAATTAATACACTTGGGGTTATGGCTGGAAAACAATTATTGAATTGAAGCCTAATTGAGGCTGCTCTAATTAATACAATTAATAAAAGTCCAGACCATTTGCCGAGTTTCATGGATTTCAAATAGAATTGGATTTTTTACAGCCAGGACAATAAAGGCGATTTCACATTAGACGCGATTCATATGGACTCAGAAATGAATGCTCACCCCGCAGCATGTGTTCACATTGGTCTCCGTTCTCGGGTACACTTGCGCATTTACATCCCCCGATACAACAGATGGCATTAAAAATTAGAGAACGCACAGGTTCACCTTATCCCATTATTAATCATTTTTTCAGAAAAAGAAAAAGTCAAGAGTAATGCCCTTACTTGCATTCCTACTTTATCAGCTATGGCTGTGTAATAATGGTTTTTTTATTTTATTTATAAATGCACTTTATATTCGAAGCAAATTTTAAAAGTGCTACAAATTTTTTCGCCCCAAAAGCTCTGATAAAAAGATTTTTAAAGTTTGAAGTTTTAAGACCAGATTTAAAAGCATCAACAGTCTGTGGCATCCTCAGATACTCAGAGAGCATTCCCCAATCTAGGTGTAGCTGAGCAAAAAGAGCGATCTTGCATAGTATGACGCTTGTTCTTAGGTTTCAAAAGATGTACTGACAGCGGAGGTTGCATGGGGTTGCGGGGTGACAAGTTCTTTGAGATAGGAAGAGGCATCCTGATAAACGCATTGGTGGGTAGGAAGGGCAACCTTCTAATCTCTTCTGAATGAAACACAGAGCCAATAAAAAGATTTAAGAATGTGCGTAATATGGTCGTTTTGAATATACTGCATCTTTTTAAGGGTTTTTCCAGAAGTCCAGGCTGGAGGAGACAAATGCATGGAATAACTTGGATGCAGTTTAGCAATGTTCCTGAGGTGAAAGACATCTTACACCGTGTAGGTCAAAGGATGAGAATGTCTCGCACATTTGACAGTGTTGTGTCTAAACTGTCTAAATCTATTTGACTTCCGTGCTCCGGTACGATTTGCTTCCATAACCGATTCAATCCGAGCAACGTCCTCGAGAACACCTTCTACAGCAGACTCGGGCACAGTGCGCGAGCACGGAACATTTGTAATCTCATTGATCAAAACGAACCAGTCTTTAGAGTAAAGTGTTCTCAGAAATTATTCCAGGGACCGAATGTGAAAAGTGCCTTAAATCCTTGTCTACAATGCAAGGTGTGTCGCTACAGAGTATTTCACCACGTTATAAGTTGATGTACAGATAACTGTGTGCATACACACCTCTGGATGCGAATGCTTTGGTCTTGGTGACCCTGTGTAGCGATCATGACATCTGCCTCATCCAAAACGAACACTTTGATTTTCTTTGGGTCGATGAACTTGAGCTTTTGGCACCAGTCCAGGACCGTGCCGGGGGTGCCGATCACAATCTGTTCCTGGAGCTTCACCCCTCTTTCCACTGCACAGACAGATGCATCATATGAGAAGATTTCATTCACTAAATCATCAACAACACATCATTACACTAAACTCAATCAATAGACTAAATGCCCAATTTATTCTATACTACATTTTCATCATGATATTCATATCTGTATAAAACATCAACTTTCACTTTTTTTATTTTTATTTTTTATTAGGGATCATCGGAGGCAACATTACACAAAAGAAGCATTAACATTGGACATGAATGTGGCCTGAAATATGAAGGCTCACGTTTGTTTCCTCGGATTGCATACACCAGCTGGACTTCAGGGTAATATTGGCCCATCTGCTCAATGACCTTGCCCGTCTGAAGGGCAAGCTCGTATGTAGGCGACACACACAGGCACTAAGAGACAAACAGGGAAAAACAAGGCAAAATGAAAAACAAAACATTCAATAGTCCCCCCCCCCCCCACACACACACACTGACGCTCTGCCACCTTCACACTCGCTCTCTATTTTCAGTCAGTCCCAAGCTTGATCATGTGTAGCTTTTGTTAGGCTGCAGGTTAAATATAACATTAGAAATGCCACTTTAATATGCACTCAAATCACACAAACAGGGCAGTAATTCTGCATAAGGATTCTAGTCATTGAATGAAAGTTTATAGGGCATAATGTGTTTATTAAACATCTTAAATAACTGTCCCATCCTGCCTTTAGGACAGGGTCCTCCTTAGGAAACGTCCCCTTTACTGGATGGGTTTTAATCTGCGTCTAGCCTGAGTGTCCGCTCCTATGATTGAAAACAGGGGCTGCCAGACTGGACACTTTCCCATCTTCCCCACCCCCCCCCCCCCCCCCCCCCCCCCCCATCACACAAAAATAATATTTTACATAAAATATAAAAACATAAAAATTTCACAGGAAATAATAACATGGTGGCCCGATCACACAATGCAAAATCATGCCAACACCTTAGCCTTAGAAATATTTTTTGCTTTCTTTTTTTTTTGGATTTTTCCCTGATTTTCTCCCTAATTTAGTTGTGTCCAATTCCTCCCCGTCACTAGGGGGCTCCCACATTAAGGCTACTACTACCACTCAGCCGGGAGGGCCGAAGACTATCATGTGTTTCCTCCGAACCACGTGACACCAGCCGACCGCATCTTTTCGAACTGCTCACTCGCGCACCGTTGGGGGCGGCGTAACACACTCGGAGGACAGCGCTATCCGCTCCCTCCGTTGTGCGAGCTCACAGACGCCCCTGACTGGCTGTAGAGCCGTGATTAATGTGGGAGCACTATGTACCTCTCACCCCCTCTGAGAGAGCTCGGCCAATCAACTCTCTCTAGACCTCCGGCTGCGAGAGGTTACAGCATCAACTGGGATTCGAACTGGCGATCTCCGGATGATGGGGCGAGTGCTTTTACCACTGCGCCACTCGGAGGCCCCTTTTGCTTTCTTTTTAAACAAAAGATGAAAAAGAAAAGCCTTGATCATTATTGTACATATTAAATGTGCATGGCACAAAAAAGTCCTTTCCTCCACTTCACAAAAGCTCTGGTCTGATGTTAGATTGGGTTTCACAACCTGATTTTGTTTCTCTATGCATTGATATACAGGAAGATGTGAGATATACCTGAGGCCATCTGTTGTTGGGATCCACGTGACTGAGCATGGCCAAGACGAAGGCAGCAGTTTTACCTGTACCGGACTGAGACTGGGCGATAAGATTCTGTGGGCTGGAGGACAAGACAACAAGACAACAAAAGAGGAGAGAGAAGGGGGGGGGGGGGGGGGGGGGGGAGTTAATAAACAGTGATGTTATTGCACATTTTTAACAAATGTAAAGTACAGTGGCTGGTTTTACAATATTAGCTCTACTGACAAAAGACATGAAGTGGTTTGTTAAGGACAGATTTTGAATCCTATAACTGGATCTTTGCCCCTTCAAAGCAGTGGTCCTCAACTCCGGTCATGGAGAGCCCCTTTTTTTGTTTCCTCATCTCCCAGCACACTTGATTTAACTCATCAGCCTCTTCTAATTAGACCTGGGTGTGGTAGAGCAGGAAGAACACTAAAAAGTACAGGCAAGGGGCTCTCCAGGATCAGAGTTGCTGAACGCTGCTCTAGAGAAATAAAATCCGAGACCGCATTTATGGTCGAGCAAAATGGCAAGAAATATCCCATGACATTTATGATTCACAAGACCTTTTAAAAGAATTCATGTTCCAGGAAAACAGTTTGGTTTTAGGCTCTAGTTACAAAAAAAGAAAAAAAAGAAGATTGCGGTATAACGACAATTTAATCATGATACTGATACAATGAGGTGATCTGAAAGTGCTGCGACTTCCAGAAAACCTGTCTGAATCAAATTACTGTGCCATAAATTAAACTCCAAGCACCTTCTTGAGACAGCTGTTCTTTGGGCAGAATAGGTTCCTTAAAATGAATACTGTACACTTTATTTTTATCAATTGCAGTGGTGGCTCAAACAGTTAAGGCTCTGGTTTACTGATCAGAAGGTTGGGGGTTCAAGCACCAGCACTACCAAGTTGCCACTGTTGAGCCCTTTAAGCAAGGCCCTTAACCCTTACCTACTCCAGGGGAGTCTGAATCCAGCTCTTACTGGGATATGAGAAAAAGTAATTTCACTGTGCTGTAAGGTAGCTGAATCTTAATTTTAACAGTTCGGACTCGACCTGACAGGCTCAACCTACTAATTAAGAACAAAGAGGTTTAGGTCACTTACGGTTCTGCGAGCATCATGGGCAAGGCATTTTCCTGGATTTTGGATGGTCTGTTGAAGCCCATGGCGTAAACACCTTTAAGCAGCTGAGGTTTCCTTCAAGCACAATTACACGAACATAAATAAAAACATAAAATGAATTTTAAAAAAAGGAAAAAGCACCACTGTAAATTTGTAGGCAGTGCACAAACATGAACTCACAATCGCAGCTCCTCGAAAGACTTGACCGAGTAAAGCGGCGAGTTCGGATCCCTCTGAAGAACTTCCACTTGATTGGTGGTGTTCACCAAGTTGCTTCGTATCAATTTGTTCAACAACGACTGAGCCGCTTTGTCCTCTGAAAGCCACAAAACACATTCGAAAGTGAAATATACGAGTATAAATGCTCGTGCAGATATCAGAATAAGAAGCTAGTGTTTAAGTGAGGAAGAGAGGGATAAAACTGACCTTTATCTTCATCCTCAGTCTTCTCTCCTTCAGCCTTGGCTCCTAATTATAGTCAAGAAAATTGGATGTAATCACGTAGTGAGACCATGATTTAGAGATAAGTGAAAGAATAAAATACTCATGATTTGGAAGTGTTGTAAAGAGTGTAAAACAATGTGGTATTCGTTTACCATTTTCCTCTGCTTTTGGTTTTTCTTCCTTTTCATTTAATTGAAGGGTGCTTATCTGTTAAAGAAGAAGGCAAGATGATAAATTTAAACAAATAGTGAAAGATGTTTTATATTCTACATATTAGAGATGGGGAGGATAAAATAATTTGATTCAGTTATGAATCGCAATTCTTTTGTCCGGTGCTTTACCACACTGACTCCAAAATCATTTAAAAATCTGGTTGATCATCCAGCGATCAGTTTGAATGTAATTGACCGTGCCCGGACGATCTTCAGATTATCCTCTACCGAGCGCAGCAGCTTCTTGTGTTACATCAACATTTGCGCACATAAAGCTTCCGATCTACCTTTTTCTCCAAATTGAGTAAATTACTCCCAATAATTCTTATTTTTATATATATATATATATATATATATATATATATATATATATATATATATATATATATATTTAAAACTTTATATATTTTTTCTATTTTCTTATGTTTCCTTACACTTACTCTTATTTTATTCGCTATTTATTTCTTGTAAATTGTTTAAATTCTAAGGTCACGGGCAGTCGAAAAAGCATTTCACTGAATATCATACTGTGTATGTGACAAATAAAATTTTAATTTGAACTGCACTCATTACACACACTTACACCAGTCTAAAAACAGAGCAAGGGCTTATCAGTCGAAAATCATGGGCGTTAGAAGCGGTAAAGCGCCACTGTTCCTTTATAGTCATTCAGATGGTACACTCAGAACTATTTACATATTTTTACCTCATGTGGTAGGAGTGATTTATTTGCGAAATCTGTTAGCTAATTATGGTAGATAAATAAAAATGAAGCTGTTTGTAGCTAAAAAATTTAGTTTGCTTAAGTTAAATTCTTGTATATTAACTTAGTTTGTATTGTGTAAATTCTGCGCTTGGTTTATAAGTGAGAAATCTAGTGTAATAAGGAACGGGTTATATTTAATTAATCATTAAACTTCTTTTAGGTTTTAAATTTGTAACAAAACTGGGGGAAATGTAATATCGAATCGAGACATTTATAGATTAATCGAATCGTCACCTAGGTATCGTGATAACACCGTATTGGGTATTCATACTACACAGTGCACTACACGGTATTTGTGACTCGGCCGGACGCTGCATCATCACCCTGCGAGCTAAATATTAAAACGACACTGTTCACAATACGTATCTAATAAACAAAAATTATTGTATATATATATATATTAATATTAAATATAGAAAAGTATTAAACAAGCATAAATTTGACACGGCTAACCGTAATTAAAAGCTGTGATTAAACACCACCACTAACGTTTAACCTCTCAAGTGAAAGTTGGCTCGAGTCTAAACAGCTAGCCAGCTAGCATACAAGCTTTGTTAGCTCTAGCCTTATCAACTTTCACTTTGAAAAAAGTTAACCAAGTACTGGAATATTGCTAACGGTTGAATTTGGAATATTAAACGTAACAAAATATAACGTGTTAAATATCAAAAACAGGAATATAAACACATTAATTTCAAGAAACATGAAGTCTCGCGCTCACCGACTCAGCTGCGGCTTCTTGTTGATCCACAGCCTGAGCCCAGGAATCCGTAGCCATGTCCGTAAATCTACTTAAAATACTCCTACTTAAAAACTGTTAAAGCTCTTGAGTTCTACGACTGGTCGCTAAACCCAAATAAGTTAAATCTACTGTTTTAAAACTGCTTAAATACAGCGAAATCATACAATGGCGTGCTGACTTCTCACAAGGTACGCTACGCTTATATAATGCCGGGTAGAAACAAGTACGTCAACTCTAATGGTTCCTGTTCTTATCGGCTACAAAGGCATTTTATTTCCTATTTATTTTATTTAGCACTTGCGTGGTGTATGGAGGAAACAATACAAATGTTAATATTAATATATATATATATATTTTTTTTTACCTTTTTGTTGTTTTGTTTTTACTTGTAAGCAAATATAGGGACAGGTATATGACGTCAATTTTCACACAATATCACAATGTTGAAAGTTGACACGACAGCAAACTTAGCGATTGATTATCAACATTAATGATTGTAAACATTTATTATTATTACAGTCATTTAAAGATGGAATATCTGTTAGACGGTTATTAAAATGATTAGAAAAAATCACTAAAGGAAATCCAACAGGTTGCTGTGAGGGAGTCAGGGTATTGATGTCACGTGACATTTTAGAACGGCATACTGTGATGTTTTTTTTTTTTTTTTTACCCCGAGATTCTGTAATGTTTCATCATATTGCTCAGTTATTACGTGTATTTGTTACCCCTTAAATTTCGGTCACTCCTTAAAGTAAACATTTTAGCCCAAAGTCTGGATTCAAACAACAAACAGGTAAATTATTTAAGATTCAGGTGACAAATCATGTTACATACATGAAAATGAGTTTCATTCAATTTTCGGTTGTTAGTTTTGAAGCCATATTGGTTCTGGAATAAAAAAACAAATTTCATCACTGAAAATGTCTATAGCTTCATACCTTTGTACCACTCTGCCTATTGATTAATATCTTACACATTTTTATAGTATAGACTTTAGATCACATAATGGGGCAGATATCTGTTGGTTGATTATGGTGGCCATGAAGCACAAAACACAATTACATTCCATAAAACAAAAAAATTCCCACAACTACATTTCCCAAAACACAACACTACAGAAAACACAACTACAGTACATTTCTCAAAACACACACACACACACACACACACACACACACAAAAAAACTTGTGTGCAACATTTGTGTTTGCGTTTTAGAAAGGGTGGTTGTGGTTTGAGGGGGAAAAATAGTGTTTTGGGAAATAGTGTTGTGTTTTGTATTTCAGGGCCACTGTACTAATCAGAGGGGGGAAATCATACAATTAAGTTTAGTTGTAAAAACAAGACGTCATTTAATTTTTATTTAAATGCATTACATCAGGTGGTGTAGTGGATAGCACCATCACCTTGCACCACGAGGGTGTGGGTTTGATTCCCAGCTAGGTTCGATTTCTGTCTGTGTGTGCATGTTCTACCAGTGTTTGGTGGGTTTCCTCCCAAAGACATGCACATTAGGCTAATTCAATTTTATTTGCTGTTCAAGGCAGAAATCAGATAATACTTCTATCGGTACTATTCACAGCAGACAAAAAAATGTTCATATATCAATCATACATTTATTGTTAGACAACCACCTTTTACTTTTTCTATGGACATGTACATAATCATCAGTTATGAACATGCACTGAGTATGCTACAAACTTTATAATGCACGACTGATGCATGACTCACTACCAGTCAAAGGGGTCTGCCTGTTGTAAATCATAAAACATAAAACATTAATGAGATGAGAAAAGATCCAGTTATACACTTTGCACACTGACACATTATTTCATAGGTGTATTGTTGATATATTTTGTGTTGCTAGCTAAACTGATCAAGAAAAAAATAGAAACTCTTTCCATCTTATCCAATCCTATTCCAAGCACTGCAAGACTTTCATTACTTATTCACAGCTTCTGACACTGAATCATGTTTGCAGTAAAAATGAAGACTTCTCCCAGAAATGGATAAGAACGTATGTGATTATTTTTTAATCATGGTTTATTTCCTTCAACAACAAAAAAATCATGAATAACAGCATGACCTGCTGTACCACTGAGAGAACAAAAGCAAAGAAGATAAAGACGTATGAAAGAACGAATCTCCTGACAGTACCCCTGATTAAGTTTTACACACCCTTTGTGCTTTCATTATCAGTTTTTTTGAGCGACTTTACCGAGGAGACATAGTAAATATTATATTTATTAATTAAATAACTATTTATTAATTAAAGCAATTAAATATGCTGAGTGCCTCAGTGCTTCCGCAGTGCTAAAGGAAAAGTTTATGGTTGAAGAATTTATTTAATTTTAAGCAAAAAAAAAAAATTTAAATTAAAAAGATATTCTTAAGACATCTCACCATGATAAAATGCTTATAAGGTAAGAAATTTGGTTTGTCTTTTATTAACTTTAGGTAACATCATGTGTTGCTGCTGTCATTATTCAAGACATAATGAAATGTAAGATTTTTATGTTTGTATGTCAGTGTTATCATGTTTGTACAATATACATCCATCAGCTACATTAAAATTACTAACAGGTGAAGTGAGTAACACTGATTACCATGGTTCGGTGCCTGTCAAAAGGTGGGATATATTAGGCATCAAATGAACAGTCAGTTATCAAAGTTGATGTTGTGTAAGCTGGAAAAATGGGCAAGGATTTTGACAAGGGCAAATTACAAGGTGGTATCAAAAAGGTTCACCACTCATTTTTAACTTGCCAACAGATGGCAGCACAAGGCTGCATGCAGACTCACATGGCGCACCGAACTTCATAAGTCAGTGTTCCAAAAGAACAAAAGTCCTGTGTACATCGGGAGCTGTGGAACTGGTGCTATTCTGACTATATGCTTTACCCCAACTGCTATGTCACCATGGTTAGAACAAAGAGTCAGTGTGAAATTAGGTGTGAAACTGGCCAAATCTCCCACAGAGACATTGATACTGTATCATTCGGCAAGTTCACGGCGTTGCTGCAATGAGTTGTTCGAGGTGTTTTGAGTGGGATGTGCGCTTTAAGAGTGGAAGAACATGCTGAAAGACAACAAGAGATCAGGAAGATCCTCCATGAGCTCAACCCCTGAGTAACTCCTGTGTGATGATCAGGCAAGAACAATCCAAAACACAGTCCAGGCAAAATTTGAAATTTTAACATGCCCTGTCTTGCTGCCGCCTCAGAAATACAATGAACATCACTTTGAAGCAGCCAAGAACTCCGTCAGGGTGCCATGGATGACCTGTCCTTCATGTTGAGGATCATTACCAGTGACAAAACTTGGTGTGTACTGTTATGACCCTGAGACAAAGCAGTTGAAGAGCCCATCATCTCCACGATTGAAAAAGGCAAGGCTCAACCAAGAGCGTGCTCAGAACCTTTTTCCGACTTCGGAGCATTGTGCATCAAGAATCCGTCCCCAGGGGTCAGACCATCAATAGCGAATTCTACTGCCAGGTTTTAAGGTGTCTGAGGGAGGATGTATGGCAAATGTGACCGGATCTATGGCAAACAAATCTTGAAGCTTTTTGATAACCCCTTGTATGATGGTTAGACGACATTTCAAAAACAGCGGGTCTTGTGAAGTGTTCCTGGTATTCAGAAGTACCAGAAGTAAAAGGAAGGATAACTAATAAACCAGCCAGTGGGTCATGAAAGCCCAAGGCTCACTGATGTGTGTAGGAAGTGAAGGCTAACCTGTCTAGTTTGATTCCACAGAAGAGCTACTGTAGCACAAACCGCCGAAAAAAGTTAATGCTGGTTATGATAAAAAGTTGTCAGGACTCACAAATGCATCGCAGCTTGTTGTGTTTGGGACTGGTTTTGCATTCCAGTTAGTCCCCATGCTGACCCCTGACCAACACTGAAAGCACCTAGTGAGCATCAGAACCGCAGTGAACAAAGCAGTGATGGATAAAGATGCCATATTTTGTTCTATATCATGCGGATATCGTTTTATATCGTGCTGCCATCTGTTGGCGTGTATACTACCAGTCAAAAGTTTGGATACATCTTTTAATTTCATGGTCTTTCCTGGTTTATATTTCTTTCTACTTTGTAATGCAGTGCTGAAGGTGTCCAAAATATGCAATAATCTCCTTTGAACTGGTACTATACTGTATGTCACTTACTGTACCTTGCATGGCACAAGGATGCACTATGGGAAGAAGATAAGCCAGCAGAGGCAGTGTGATGCTCTGGGCAATGTTCTGCAGGGAAACCTTGGGTCCTGGCATTCTTGTGGATGTTATTTTGACAAGTACCTCGTACTTAAAGCATGGTTGGAGACCAAGTTCACTCCTTCATGGAAACTGTGTTCCCTAATGGCAGGGGCCGTGGGATGTGCTGGACAAACAAGTCCAATCCATAGGGGGTCACACCTTGCAATTATCTTACTGCTAGACACCACAGAAGACCTTCAGAGGTCTTTTGGAGTCCAGGCCTTGATGGGTCAGATCTGTTTTGGCAGCAAAAGTGGGGCCTCCACAATATTAGGCTGGTAAATTTAATGTTATGGCTGATAACTGAGTGTAACTTGACATATAGATTTAATACATTTTACTGTTGTTCAGTTTAATTGGCTTCATTCCAGTGAACACTGTGTACCAGGACACCATGCTATAACAGATGGTGTAATAAAAGAAGATGGAGTTTATTTCATTCATCTTTATTACCACATCTGTGAAAATCTTTAGAGCCTCATTGCTTGATCCTTTTAGAATTTTTAGAAAGAAATTACAGTGCAAAGATCCGTACTGGGCACCCCCTCAGAGAGAGAGAGAGAGAGAGAGAGAGAGAGCGGCTTGAACGATAGTGGTCTGTAAGTGCAAAACACATTAGCAGTCCCAAAAACACTTCTTTGCTTTTGTTATGCATTCTTCATAATGACGATGATAACATTATGCAAATGCAACCATTTGAATAATGGTTCATGATTATTTTACACACACAAAAAAAATAGTTTTGCTTTTTATTTATCTAGTGTCAGTAACTTCTCATAGATAACTTGGTCATCCATTGTCTTAAGGGCCATTTTTTTATTTGTTTTATTTCCTGGCTCATATTCTAAAAATCGTATTAAATTGTTTTTTTCTTGTATTGCCAAAACCCCAAACTGCAAAATTCCACAAACACTGTATATCTCTTTCCAGTTGTTGTTTTTTCCACCTAATGATGCTCACACCATAATATGATGGTTTCGTTATAAGAATATTCCTAGCCGCTCTCTCTTTTTCTCTCTGTCTCTCTCTCCACGAGCCACACATGGCACTCCTTAGTTGCCAGTGATCCAGACCCATTCTGCCCTCCGGCCCTGTCTGACACATCCTTGTGCCCCGCTTCTTATTGGAGTTCTTGTCGCATGGAGGCCTCTGGCTCGCTGCTAAAGATGGTGCTGTGTGGTCAGCTTGCGATGCATGTGGTGACTGGGGATGGTTCCACTTGATGGTTCCAGTTTAGGACTTAAATTCCTATAAACAGTTTCGTACCTGAGCCTCCAATAATGAAAGTGAAATTCATATTAACTTAAACACGTCTCCTGGTATACTGAACCTTCAGCCTTCTAACACACAGCATGACTTCAAATCAATTCGATATCACCCAAATGAGGATTGGTTTATCTGTTAAGTCTGGTTCCTGTCGATGTTTCTTCTTATTGCCGTCTCAGGGAGTTTATCCTGCCACAGACGATCTGGTCATTATGATTTATACATATTCACACACTTTTCTAACTTATTTCTATTATTTATTGATTATTTATTGATAAAGCTGCTATAGCGCTATGATGTCACACAGAAAGTTATCAACCACCTTTCGGCATAAGAGTGAGGGATCACCCAGGGCCCAAACTCTCAGGCATCCTAACTGCATTAGATTCCATGTCAAGACCTCCAAAAAGCCCCGGATGCTGGAAAAAAAAAATGGATAGAAAAACAAACAGTGCCCTTCACACACTATGACAACATATGGCTGATGTCATGGTGCTTGGGCCCTAAATATTATAAACAAAGACAAAAAGACAAAAACAGATGCAAAAAATATAAGTAAAAAGAAATTACGCTCCATCATGGCTCCTATTTTCTTTTGTCCAGTACCTCATCCACATCACAAGCTATGTTCTTGTTGGCTATATAGTAGGTAAAGTATCAATTCAATTAAATAAAATTTGATTTCTATAGTACTTTTAACAGTGGTCATTCTCTCAAAGCAGCTTCACAAAAATGAAAAGAAAATTTATGGAAGTGTGTATGTGTAAGAAAAATGTGCCTAGATGATGAGTTTGCACCTGATGAGCAAGTCAAGGGTGACTGTGACCATGGCAAGGCAAAACTCCCTGAGTTGGCAATAGGAAGAGACTTGAGAGGAACCAGACTCGATAGGGAACCCATCCTCATCCTCGAAAGTATCTTTCGGAGAGAAGGATTCAGTTGTCGAAAGCCCCCACATCAACCTCATCACATGCATCATTCACTGCCTGTAGAAGAGGCATGCATGTAAGGGGATGATGGTCATATGTTTCATCACCATACCAAGGCAAAAAACTTCAAATGAGTTTAGGAGTGGGGAATATAGCAAGAGGAAAGGAACAATAAATGATGGGTGCCCAATTAACATGTTGAAAACCAGAGCAACCAGCTGGGAAGTCATGCTGTCATCAGACATAGGCTGCTCTGGTCCACGCCTTTGCTTATATTGTAAAGAACAGTTTTGGTATGGCAGTGGAGAATGCCTTTCTGGGAAATGGTGATGTTCGTCCATAGACAATCACAATAACACAGTGGCCAGAATGAATAGGTTTAGTCCTAACCATTGAATGGATGGATGCATCCACCTCCAAGACACTGAAACAGGCAACAAGAAAATATATGAAGTGGAGTGATCAATATGATAAAGCACAATACACAGAAATGTAATATCTCTATATAGTGCCGGTATGATTCACAGTATAGTACTTAACTACAAATATTTATAGATATTTAATATCCTCCCTGAGTTTCTCTCAAATCACACCCTGTCGATCAGTTTCATACTGTAACTAATTGCTTGTGCTGTAATACACGCCCACCTGGTGAATGTTTTTGAATATTGTTTTGTCTGTAATTACGTGCTATGGTTTGCCAACACCCACGGTTACTAACTACCCAATATGACAAATACGCAGTAGTTCGAAGTTCTTACCAGAACTATGTATTCAGAAGGCGAGGAGAATAAACCATGGAAAGTCATGAGTCATGAGTCCTAAGTTTCTCCATTTATTCTGCTTTAGAATAGCCATAGCCAACTTTTCCAAAGGAAGAAAATAAAATAAAATAAAAAAAAATCAGTGAAATCCCAAATAGCGTAAAATGGAAAGCTATACCTTGTTCTACACACCAAGCAGTGCCTTTATTCAGGTGTTAAAAAGGAATTTGGGATTCAGCATTGCGTTAGAAGCTAGTTAGCTTTGTAGCTCGTGAACAAAGTAGTGAGGTGACTCACTCATGAACCTGTCAGCACAATGGTGGAAGCGGTAATGATACAACATGGATGGTTGAGAGGCAATTCCGAACAACTTACAAGCCGTTTCTAAAGAGACAAAGTGTTGTTTAAGATGTCATACATTTTTTTAATTGGATTTTTTTCCCTGATTTTTCTCCCCCAATTTAGTCGTATCCAATTCCTCCCCGTCACTAAGGGGCTCCCACATTACGGCTACTACTACACTCAGCCGTAGACTATCACGTGTTTCCTCCGAACCACGTGACAATGGTGGCGCCAACCGACCGATTCTTTTCGAAATACTCGCTCACGCATCGTTGGGGGCGGCGCGACACATACTCGGAGAACAGCGCTATACGCTCCTTCCGATGCGCGAGCTCACAGACGCCACGCCCCTGATCCCTCCCCTCTGAGAGAGCTCGGCCAATCAGCGCTCTCCAGACCTCCGGCTGCGAGAGGTTACAGCGCCACTGCGCCACTCGGAGGCCCCAAGATGTCATATTATCAGATGTGCTTTCTTGCTGAAAGACCTTCCATGACTGGTTTTGAATGTGGGTTTTGGCAGGCCGCTGGTCTCCCTTCTTTCCTGTCCTGAACACCGCCGCTGAATCTTATAGTGGGCATTCATGTACTTGCCTACTTTGCACATGCCTCCACCATGTTTACAACTTTCTCCTGTTGCTGGTTTGAACATCAGCTGACTTCCACCATGGCCTGGTCATCTCTCAATTCTGCAGAAGATTTTAAAAAGTATGACACGATTGGTTACAGTGAGCGTACAAAAAGTTGAAACGACACTTTATACATTACTGTAACATTGCTCAACAATCACTGAATGACATATTGGTCTATTGATATTTTATACTACAGAACACACATAAAAAGCAGAAGCATAGTGTAGATAGTAAGTATCTTACCAATCCTCACTTCTGAATGTGCTGATGATAGAAGCAATTGTAGAATTTCTTCAAGCCTCACCCATACCCAACCCATGGTTGGGCACATGGTCAACATATGCAGCCTTGATCTCAACTGTTCTTCCCCTCCATCCTCGTCTAACTCTTGCCCCTTATAATCTTAGCTCTTGCTGCTTCACCATTGGCTCCTGAAAGACAAGAGCTTGTCTGTGCTCTTTTTATAGTGCCAAAGCTTTGATTTCTAAATGAACTCTTAAGTTGTGATTATTCTTTACACCTGTGGAATGTGTGTTGCCGGTTGGTAAATAAAACTTGGCATTGTGATTGGTCAAAGAACACAAAGGTTTAAATTTTGCCAGTAGTTGCAAACTGTGTGTAGTGCTTTGTAAAAAAAAAAAATGAATGTGATTTAGAATTGAAAGTAGAAAAAGGGTGTAAAGCAGACATTGTGCTTGTGATTTTCAGACATGGGATTTTAGGGATTTGATATACAAGGTTCAGGTTTCAGTGCTCGTGTTTCATCTTGAAATTTTACTATGTACACCATGGTGAAAACAAATGTACGGAAATCAATTTGTCCTATTCTTTACTGTTGTTTTGCCACCACAATGAACCTTTTAACGTGGTGTTAATGTGTTTTCCACTAACAGGCCGTCACGGTTAAGGATTCACACTGTTTCACATGTGCAGTTTGGAATTTGTACCTTTTCATCATTTTCCTGATTTCTTATTTGTACTTGTGCATAATAAAAAAAATGACACCAACCAAACATCTTTTAACTGCTCACACAGCTTGAAATTTCACCCATGTCCGACAAGAACTATTCCCCAACAATATGAGAAATAAAAAAAAATTCTAGGCTTGTTTATCCGGTAAAGAGTTAGTCATTTGTTTAATCGGATTCTGACTCGAGAAATCATTCTCTAATAACACACAGCCAGTCCAGCCCTATAAATCTCTCAATAAAGCATTGCTTCTTTTATAAAGCTGATACTTAACATTTCCTCTGTTTCTCTCTCTCTTTTGGGATCACTGTCCAGGTTACTGTGAAATGTGTCATTATTATTCTATTTTTGATTGAGCATATACTGAGCAGACTTTTTGCTTTTTTATTATTTTTGCTGTAAATTGGGAATTATTATCATTATGACATGAGTCATTTTCGTTCCAAGCGCCAGCAGGAACTGCTGAAGGTTTGTTCATGTGGCCGTAGTTTTTCTGGTTTATTGCCAAACCCAGAGAGCAGGAGGCTGATAGTGGACATCCATCTGGGCCAGCATCTTTTATTCAGGAGACTCACGTAGACTCCGCAGCCATCTTGTGGCACGAAGACAAAAGGACCGCACGGTTTAATCGTGTGCAGTACGAGGATGGTCATTTCCGCAGAGACTATCTACTGTATATAGTATGGAATGAGTTTTGTCTTTGCTGTTTAGGTCATTTGAGACTTATTCTTATGAATCGACCTCATTAAAGAAAGACAAAATGAAACTTTTCTGCGAGTATGTACACCAAATTGTATTTCACACTTGGGATGGCTATTTTTTCTTCACACTCATGGCTAGACTTTAGGTGGTTTCATAAGTCCTCCTGTTAGTGAGCATTGAAGTGAATGCAAATGCAATCTAGATTATTCCATCCACATGCACAGACAAGGGACGCTGCCTCCTAAGTTTTCTTTTTTTTGTTGCTGCTGTGAATAAAGAAGTAAATGCCATTTCATTCTACTAGATCAGAGCTTCATAACCTGCACTCTGACTGAGACGGTCAAAATTTTACCTCCGTGACCTGAAAGATGAAGCCTTTAATAATACACTGTGTCTTTCTCATTTCCATGGACTGTCACCTGTATGTAAATGACACACCCTCACACACTCATATATATACGAAACCCTAGTGAGACGCAAGCCATTGTATGAAGTTAGCACATTATTATCCATTTCCTTTCAAATCCTCTGCACCAAAAAAAAAACAAAAACACCTCTCTTTTTCTGTCTCTCTCTCTCTCTCTGAAAACTTCTCGTATGCTACCCCATCTCTCTCACACACACACCCCTCCAACTCCCCCCAATGACTTTGCAGCAGCAAGCGGAGCTGAAACCTGTAATGGTTGCCATGGAAACAGTCCAGTCAGCCAACAGCGTGTCTCTATCTGGCATGCACGGTGTACATGCAGAGCGCGCTCGCTTCCCTCGGCTTCAAAACAACAAGCAGCCCTCCATACAAATCCACAAATCCTATATGAGATGTCTTCGAAGTAGAACAGCACACCGCTGCTTTATCACTGCTGCTTTATCACAGAGTGAATTCACTTTTTTTTTCTGGAAATCGTAATGGATTTGGGGTGTATTCAAATGATCAAATCTTGCTCTCCCATGAAATCGGAGGCTATTAAAGATTTAGACCCTGGAGGATCTAAAGGGTTTTGAAGAAGCTTATACTGCACATATAACATAGTGTCTTCGTCGTACAGCACGTTCAGAATCTCATGAGGCACCCGTGTATCTTTTAGGCTTCTCGATTAGAGTTTAGTGAACCCCTGGTGTTTGCTTCAAGAGGACACTTTACCTCTGTCCTTTTTCCACTTTTAGTTGAAGTGATAAGAGTGATAAGCACATTTAAAATGGATTTTAAAAATCTTTAAAGATTGATTCATATTGTTTGTAGACCAAAGAAAAAAAAAACTCAAAATGGACCTGTTCACTAATTAAAATTCCAAATAGCGTAATTTACCAAGAATGAAATCCTCAAAACTTTCCCTGAACTGTTTGGGAAACCACCCAAATAGGTTCCTCTTCTGGCCCATTACCCTGCTTTGCCCAGCAACCTTTTTTTTCCCCCTGCTAAGTGACTCACTCTTTTTGGTGTAATGGGGCACTCCCATTCATCCTCGAGAGGGAGGCCCCATGCACCACGCCGAAAGGCATGCAGCAAAATGCAAATCAGTCAGTATGGCAATATTTGCATGTCTCTATCACAGTGCTTTTGCTGTGCGCCACGATGGGGTGGGGTGGGGTGACTTCCCCGGAGCATTACGTAAGAGTTCCTTGATGAGAGCTAAATGCTATTCTCGTTTCTATCTTCGTATCACAGTTCTCCCTAATTGTGACTGCTTAAGAAGCACTCCGGATGACCCCTCAGTGACCTTTTTTTGCCCGACTGGTAAAAAAAAAGAAAAAAAAAATATTTTCTTTTGTTTCTTCTCAAAAAATGTAACTTAATATTTATAGCATGGGGACTGCTTTGACAGTCATTTAAATACTAGTTTCAGTTCATCTTTTTTTAGGAATGCCAGTAAACTCAAAAATAAAACATATTTTTAAAAGTTAAATCAACAGCAGAGCAATGCTCATATCTCAACTATTGTGAAACAGAAAATTGGCACTGCTGGTGAGAGGACACACTAGGAGTGATCTGTTCCTGCTTTTCCTACAGCGTAGCTTTCGACAGTGCTGAGCGCAAGGTGCATCTGTTTCCATGGCAGCCTATCCAGTCCATGTGCTTTGAATGAGTATGAAGCCCAGACTGGTAAAGGAGTGGCAGAAACCCGACGAGCTCCATGCCAGCATCCTCCTATAGACCTTCTGCGGATGATATTTTGATGATACTTTCCTATGTGTGTGGGTTTTTTTTCCCTTTTTTTTTTTTTTTGAACCGTCTTTAAAATGCTTCATCCTGACAACGGCACTTCCCATAACATGAATCATTTAACACGTGCAGTGACTACAGAAATGTCACGTCCCCTAGATTTATACATACACACACGCACACACACACACAGACACACAGATTTAACCAAGTTAGCAGCGTTAGCAGGACCGACAGACAGAAACATCCGTGACAAAAGCAGGGTTATTTTTTTTTTCATTCCATTTCTCAAAATCTTTAATATTACAGATATTCCCGTAGAAACTTTTTTTTCTGTGAAATCATCAACACAACATTAGCCATTATATAAGATTCTCTTGAGGTCGTCAGGTTCGTCATGCATGACTAAAGTACATCACTAGTATGAAAAAAGCCCTGTAAACATGAACACCGAATATTAATAAAACTGTGCGTGTGAAGAGAGCACAGAAATACATATTTCTGTCATGATTATTTGGCACACCTACGGTAAATATGTAGTACAATAATAATCATAATGCGACAGTTAAGGTTTCTGTTTTTTTTCTTCCTTTAGGTTTTTTCTTGTTTGTTTTTTTTAAACTCGATATACCTGATCTAACCCTTGTTAGCTTAGAAACATCAAATGCATGAAATAGCAAGAAAGAAGGTTGGGTTTGGGGTGGGAAGAGAGGGAGGGTATTTTAGGGGTAGACCATGGTGATCCCTTAGTCAAGCTACATCCGAAACAAAAAGTGTAAAAGGAAAATCACTATTTTCCTGTCAATCTCTATAAAACTTGCTCAGACCTCCAACACTGCAAAAAAAGAAAGGTATCCAAAGATTTAATAAATAGCCTTTTATCTTAAATACATGGTGAATCTCCTTTTGAAATTCACCGTGGAAGAGAAGTTGACATTGCTATTTTACCATTAACATCATCAGCCAGCGACTCAGCTAAGCCTTGAATTACAGTTTGGGGAAGAAGGTACTGGTTCGATGTTAATGGTACAATTTGCTCAGTCACTCTAATTGCTTCGTTATATCCTGGTAGGACGGGCCGGCCTCGGTTAACAAGGCAATGCCCCCCTCATTGCACATAGCTCGAATGAAGTTTGGAAAACACAGTATTCCCTTCCCATTCCTGGGCCCCTTTCGTCCAGATTCCCATGCATGCCCGCCGCATTGTCCGTCAGCCATCCCCTGTTCGATGGAAAGAGGGTGTCGGAGAGCAAGAGAGTGTGACGTGCTTGGTTGCCGGATGGGAGAGGGGGTGCTTCTTTACAATGTCTTTGGGTACACACATCAAAGGTCAAGTGTCTTTGGGATCCGCTCACGCAGACGAGGATGTCTTATCCGCCGTCTTCTCCAGCGCCTCGGCGTCACCATCTTCCTCGACTGTTAAAAAAGAGGAGAAGAGTTGACATGGGTGGTGGTGGTGTGTGTGAGTGTGTGTGTGTGTTGGTGGGGGGGATTGGATGCACTAGTACATGATCATACATTTTAGTCTGAGTCTTATTCTCTGTGTAAAAGATGCAGGCACATGTCAAGACAGAGTCATGTCTGGAATTCAGGCAGAACGCAAACACTGGAACATGGATGGCGCAGGAAGAATTACGCACCATACGTATGGGGGAAAAAGCGTGAATGCGTGGCGCACAACAATAAACAAAAAACACTAAACAACAACAACAATAATAATAGCCAAATTAAAAACCCTTACCTCGTTTGCTTCTCCCAATTTGGCCAAGCTTGGGTGGTCGCTTGTTCTGGTTGCCGCTAAAGAAGTTATTGGTGTCCTGTAGGCGACAGGTGAACGAGAGGTGATCCTCATCGTCGCCGTCGTTCCCGTAATGGGCCATTTTCTCCTCGCTGTATGGCAGCACCTCCGACATGCTGAACGCACGGAGCCAGGCGCGCAAACCGCAGCTGCTGCCGTTCCGTTTAACCCTCCCTCCTCTCTTTCTCTTCACGAGCGAGGACAAAAAAAACACACACACACACACACACCCGCACGCGCGCGCAATCTCGCGCACGCACGCACATATACACACGCGCGCGCGCCGCGGCGAACCTTTTTTCCCCGCGACCGCTCAGCCTTCAGCGCGAGCGCTCTCTCTCCCTCTCAGTCTTTCCGTCGCTCTTGCTCACGCGCTTTTCTTCCTGCCTCGCGCGCGCGGTGCGGGTAAAAAAAAAAAAAAACGCGGGAAAAATCGCTCCCTCCTGGGATTTTTTTTCAAATTATATAATCCTTTCTAAGAAAGGAAGGATGTCTCCGCTTTTCCGGAGGGTTTTTCCAAACTCGTTGCGTCGTTTCGGTGGAGGGGTGAGTGTGTGTGTATGTGTGTGTCTGTGTCAGTGCGCGCGCGCCAGACTCACGGGAGCTCGAGCGTGGCGCTGGGAAAAAAAACACACCTGAGAACTGAATGCAAATGAAGAAGCGATGCAAAACAAAAGCTCGACGCAAGACTCGGTGTGTGTGTGTGTGTGTGTCTTGTTGAGGGAGGGAGGATGAGGCACGTCACCGGTGGCGCGCTTTCTCTCTGGACGGGAAAGGGAAGGGACGCGCACGGAGTTTCGGCTGTGATCTTTTTCCAAGGCGTAAATACCATCACCTACCCGGTGCATACATTTTATTAGGTGAATAATACAGCACATGTGCATTAGATACATTTAGATACTTGGTTAATACTTGATCTGTTATTATATATAATATGTTATCCCTCATACAGATACACAGTCCATCAGTATAAAGGGTCTACTCATGATTATTCTTGACATTACAGTCACACAAGCGTATAAGGTATTACTGTACCGCTTGTGTTGTATGTAGTCCAAACCTGACCCTGAAGGGGCTCAGGATCCTATCCCAGGAACAATGGAAATGAAGCAGAAATATACCTTTGACTGGCCGTCACACTGTCCCATGCACACACTCATTCAAATTGATCTTAGCCTGTTCTCAAACTCGGAAGGTCAAAGGAAACCAGAGAAACCTATGAACATATGACACTTTGCACAGGTAGAAACATGTTAGAAAAATGTTCAGGGTTCAGCCAGTGATGCTGGAGTTGTTAATTCTCACACCAGCTGATACCAGTGCCACACACGTTTCCAATTCAGCATCACAGTGCTGGCTAAGGTATAGCTCAGCACGACTGAAACAGTGGTAAGGCATTGGGCTACTGATTGGAAGGTTCTAGATTCAAAGTACTACGTTGTGACTTGAGCCAGGCCCATAACCCTCAACTGCTCAGAAGTATAATGTGATAAAATATACGTCACTCTGGATAAAGGTGTCTGCCAAGTGCAGAAGGTAAATGTAGTACGGTCCACCACCCCAATACTATCTGCTCGCGCTTGCTCAGATGGCTCTGCTTTCACAATCTATATAAATAAAAGAAAGGTTTTGTCTGTACCGTGGTCTGAACTCGCTCTTTCGATGATAATTTTACGTTTCATACATTGGAAACCAGTCTTAGAAGAATTCCGTATATCTTTATGTCTGTCCAGCCGAATTTGTCACAGCATCAAGCAAACCTGGCTGGACAGAATTTAATGAAACTTTGCCAATCCTTTCGGTATTTGCCTGAAGTTAAATCTGCACTATAAATTAAATCAAAATGTACAGTAGAAGGGATGTTATGGAAGTGGGCATGGCTATACACATCACTCAACAGAGCCAATCAACTCAATGGTTTACCATAATACATGGAGACAGTATACAGTATGGAGAAGACACAGAAACGACCATAAGGCCCCACAAAGCCCCCAAATCCCCAAAACATAGCTTACTCTAAAAAAGTGTAGAGTAAAACTGAACCTTCAAAGATGTGTTGAAAGTGACAAAAGAAGTACAACTTAGCATAAACAAGGTGTAAGATACTCAACGTAAAAATGTTTGATTTCTTTGCATTAATAAGTTAGGTAGAGTGTTCTGCCATACAGAAAAATAGACAGATGGGCTTCAATCTGAAATAATCATATCAATGATGATAAGATCAAAGCTGATTCACATTTTTTTTTAGCTTTTTCTATTTCTATTTTTAACTAAGATATAAAATGCAGACAAACTGCACAGCAACACTACATGTAGGACTACATTAATAGACAGCTATACAGTATACATATATAATGTAGATTTACTACTAGGCTTACTAATAAAAAGCAATCACACATACATACAGTCATTGTACATAAATTAGCAGCACAACTGCTCTACTCTAACTGTACGGTAGATTCCATACGATCAACATGACTCATCCTGGAGTGAGCGTAGAGATGTATGACGCAAGTGGCAGCCCAAAAAGGCAGACAGCTGTTTGCATTCCTGTGCTTTTGGCTTGTTTTTTGGATTAGCTTGGGGAGAGATATGATGCAAGCTTGAGGCCAGCTTAGCTTTTTTGCATTTGTTTATTTTTGGTTTACATGTCTGTGTAATCTAACATGGAGTGAGTGAAAATAGCCTTGACTGATTTTAGGGAAAACTCATAGTCAAATCATTCATCATGACATGGCATGAGGAAGGAAAAAGAAAATTTGAAAGAAATATAGCCAGGAAAAAAACGGTTCAATGGAGCAGTAGAGAGTTCTACTCATTTGTTCACTGAACGGCAAAAAGGGTTCATTCTGTTGGGTCGATATGGGAGTTTTTTCCACTCTCTGCCTTCATTAGACCTCCTTTACTCAAGCAACAAGTGATATACTGTGTTCCTTTGACTGCATATCCAAAAGAACTGCAGCAATTTGAACCAAATCATGGTGATGATATTTCTTTATGAACTGTAGCATCATACGAGCTGGTTACTGGTTAATTGATGTTATTAAGCATGACCTTACAAGATCAAGGTTTGCATTGAATCATGAATTCATTGACATCAAAGTAACAATGCACTGCATGCGAAAGGAAGACAGCAACAAAACGGCTTTGTAACATGTATGAATAAATAGGTGTGAGCGGCTGTTAACACAGCATCTTACGATCTACTGCTACGATCACGTTACACCATGATATCAAGTGCAGCCAGTGAAACTAGAAACTCTCCTTATTGATGGCAGTTTCGCTAAAAAGGCTGCGCTGACACACCCAATCTCACTGGATCTCCAAACATTTAAGGAGAATTCAGGTTTCTCTAACCATTTCATTCTGGTGTGGATTTCAACTTATAGCCTGCAAATGATTGATCTAATTTTAAATATGCTTATTATAGCCATCATTTAAAGCATCACACAAAGACACACTAAACTCAGTAATCAGTAACTCAAACATAATGTAGCTTATGAAATAGTTTAACTTAAACTTTAATGACACAAGTGAACAGCAATTCATCAGTTCTTTTATTGGTTTGTATGTATGTATGTATGTATGTATGTATGTACAGTGTATGTTAACATTTTTACATCAGTACTCTAAAATTCCTCTACATCTTTAAGATATTTATTAGTCATGTGTGGATACTTTGTGTACTATCTGTGTATATCTTAAACTACACATCAGTCGAAGTGGATTTCGAAGCCAGTGGAATTCTATATTTGTAACATCGTGTGAAGGACCTGTAGATGGTACGGTCTATCCACCTGCGGAACCTTGCCACAGCCGTGTAGATTGCTGGAAACCCGGTATCCCCGCAGATGTTTCCCCAGGAGGCGAGCCCGTAAAGTCGGCCGTTGCACACAAGCAGCTTTCCAGAATCTGGCTAGAACATCACAAGACGCGCAGCGTTGAAGCGCTCCGTGCTTACATGACATCAGATTCAAAACAAATTATCATCAGGGTACACTATATATATATATATATATATATATATATATATATATATAGTGACATTAGACACCTTATGTATAGGGGATTTAAGATTCAGTCTTCTGTTAGATGCTATTATGCATTGGAGCTGGCGTAAGCAATGTACCAAACAACAAGGACAGTTCAGAGGCAATTTGGAATGACTTGAAGCAATTATTAAGAAAACATACTGCTGTGTTTTAATTCTTGAAAGCATTTTTGTGACTAGTTTTGAATGTGGGTGTTAGCAGACAGCTGCTCTCTCCCCAGTACTGCAAACGGTACGGACTACTTTCACCCATGCTGGTGACCAACAGTTAATTAACGATTGTTAGAACATCTGTGATGTGGAGTGATGCATATAATTAAACCTCCCAGTGTTGTTATGCTCTATATGACTACAACTGACTAACATAGCTAGCTATTAGCTTGCTGGCTACATGAGTTAAGTTTGCTAGATACTCATGCTTTAGCTCAACTTTGGATAAAAGAGTTAGCTAATTAGCAGGTTCAAAAGTCATCTATGTTAGTCAGCAATAGTTAGATTTTGTAGCAAAGCCTGTGCTGACTGATATATTCAGCAAACTAAAGTTAGCTAGCAAGTTAGTGCTTTGTCTGTCAGGATGTGTTCCATTAGCTCACTAAATGTAAAAGTGTGATTGAGCTCATAGGGAGAATAGACAGAAAAGATAGTTAAATATGAGGCATTTGTAAATGTGTTTCTAGTTTCTACTAAACTACTAAAAACTAACTTAGCATCTTCACAGTTAGAGCTTAGACTCCTTTTGTCAAATGTTTTTTTTTATTTTTTTTTAAAAAGAGCTTAGTGTCAAATCTAGCAACTTTTTCAGTAGCTCAAATCTTTTTTGCTCCAGTTTACACTTCAGCTGTTATTTATAATAGTTTAGAGAGCAGGTTTGTGTGTGTAGAGCCTAATTAAGTTCTGCCCAATTCAACCAATCACAGGTCACCATTATTCCCAATGACCAATCAGAGATAATCATTTCTTGAACAACCAATTATTGATTTCTGTCGTACTTAAATATTAATCACTGGTCAGCGTTGTTCCCAGCAACCTACAGTATCAGAGACCATGTCTGTTTTCAACAACCAATTATTGATTCTAGTAATTATTGTTTACTGTTGTACTGTTGATTACTGGAATGACCAATCATTGTTCAGGACTATACCAAACACCAAATCAATAATTAAAATTTTTACGAAAAATCAAACTCTCTTTTTTAGTTAATTGAATTACAATTCGCTGTCAGAAAATATTTCTCCTTTATGTTACACATTTTGAAATGCAAAGAACCATGATGATTTAACGACTGTGCAAATGACACTGTGACATCACCTGGGGGCTTCTAGCAACTTTTTTAATAATGCATTTGCTACTTTTCCCTGAAATGAGTGGCCACACTACAAAGCTTAGATAAGCATCATGTAGAAATACACTCTCCTTAGATTTTGAAAAACTCTCTATATATTCTGTATATTATACAGTGTTTTTAATTGAGTGCTATTGTCTGGTATAACTTTTACACATTGTGACTCATAGACGTACAAGTACAGTATGTCGTCATATTTGGGGTAAAAACATAAGAATCTCCCATTCTTTTTATCACACAATGGCCAAATGTCTTTATGGTTATACACAAGTCCAGTCACCTCAAATTAAAACTGCAAAATCAAAACAAGTAGCCCTGGCTGGCCGTAAACCTTTAAGGTATGTTACCTTGCATGTTTCCTTGCCTGCAGCACAGATCATATTGCTTGTAATGCTTCCATTGATGGACTTGCTGTTATTACACTTAGTCGTAGAGATGATGGGCTGAGTCACGGAGTGAAGCATAAGTGGGCTTACACCCCTGCTCTGACTTGATGAACCCCAGCCAGACACCTGGCACAGCTGGCCAGGCAGCACTCCTGTGTTTTGTTTGGGAAGAGGAGCCAGGGAGACGTACCTGTTCAGCTTTATTGGAGCCCGAAGCTAAAGCAAACATAGAAAGGGTGTAGAGATTAGAGCTGGGCATCTGGTTTATTCTTGGGCATTTAATCACAGCATCCTTCTGGTTCGGATTAAAGATAATATTTACATTGGCACTGATATCGATTTAAGCAATATACTGACAGTTGGTTATGAAATTTAATATGCTGACCCATTTCAATCTTAAAGACGCCAGTATATACACAACCTGTATTTATGATTACTGATGAAATTAAATAATGCTGTGATTGGATTAGGAACTGGACGCTCAATGTGTTAATAGAAAACATGTTTATCTTTTCTATGAAGTACACATTTACAAAGAACAAAGAACATTTTCATGATATACAGTTGTGATTATAATGTATAGATTTATTTTTTTCATGCATTAGAGAGGGATTGCTATTGTATTGAATGGCTGAAAGGCTGATATTCAGTACAACGGCTCAACCTTAACTGTGATAGTACTTTTATAAAACAGTTTTACAAATACAAATTTTTCCTAACAGATTTGACTGGTGTCAAACAGTTAGCGACTGACAGATCTGGTAAATAACATCGGTGAACGTAGTTTTCAATTCAGCCAAAAAGTGTGGAGAGTAAACCATGGATATGGTGGACAGTCCTGTAAATCTTAAACTTAAATCATAAACTGCTCCTTTATATTTTCATTTGTTCCACTTTAGAATATCAGCTAACTTCTGAGGTCTGGGATTGAATCCCAAATAAGGTCAAATAGAAAAGTAGTGCACTAGGTAGTGTATCTTACACCTTGTTTATGCTGTAAAATCCCTTGTTCCACATACCAAGTAGTGCCCTTAATCAGGGGTTAGATAGTTATTTGCATTTCAGCTTTGTAATAGAAGCTAGTTAACCTAGGAGTTTGTGAACAAAACATGGATGGTTCAGAAGTAGTTTGGAACAACTTAGAAGCAATAAGGGGATAAAGTGTTAAATGTATTTTTTTGCTGAAAGTGCTTCAGTGACTGGTTTTCAATCTGGGTTTTTTTTATCAGACAGCTGCTCTCTTTCCTGGACTGAGTACCGTACTGTTCTATTTTTACCCATGCTGGAAATCAACAGTTAGTGTAATTAATGATTTTTTGAACACGTTTAACCTGGAGTTAAATACAGTTAAACATACATAAGGTTAAACGTCCCAGTGCTGTTATGCTCTATATCACCACTCATGGAATCATGGTTTTCTCATCCAATCAGATTACTCTGTTGGAACTAACTGTTGTATAAAAATGTATTATACATTGCTCATATAACACATATCATTGGTATCAAACAAAGCATACTTTGCATAGTGCATTATGCTTCAGTATGATCACTCACTTTTAATTACTTAAAAAATCAGGACATGTCTCATTGCATCATAGATAAGCCTCTGTGCAAAGTAAAAGGCATTATAATGCTTTCATATACTTTATAATGCATTATATTAATTGATAGCTAGTGTAAGAAATTTTCAGACATAATTATAACAAAGTATAAATATATTTATTACAATATACTCGTACATCATACGTTACTAAAGTCAAAGTAGCTGTACCTTAATGAGCATGATGTCTGCATTATTGGTGCTCTTGTTGTACAGTGGGTGAGGTGTAATCGAGTGTGGTTTGGAATACTGCTCCTTCCCTTCATATTTGCCAAGAGTGTTGTCTCCAGCCACTATCATCATCTGATCCACCCTGAGTGCAAGACATCTGCATCTCATACATGATAAATAAGTGTCAAGTCACACCTGAAACCCACTACAGGCCAGAGGCACTCAGACAAGACTCTGAAGGTGTGATGGCTCAGCGACGGTTCCTTTATATTGGTCACTCAGTCAACATTTTGCCTCTATGAACCTGTTCAGGTGAATTTAAAAAATATCATAAAACTGTTGATATGGTGAGACATTTGGTAACAATCAGTAAGTTTTTCTTCACATGAAACTCTCATAATGTAACAGTAACTTTTGCACTAAAATTGCCCTCACTTCTTCATTGATTATTTTTTTCCCCATGATTGTTATTCCTTACTTCTCTTTACCCTTCACCACGGTCATGAGGGTTCCCCCAGTTCTCCTGGACCTCCAGTCCCTACTTTATCAAGCAAAAACTTAATTGATTTAATTGATTCATTCTCTATTACACTTATCATGTACAGGGTTGAGGGAAGCCTGGAGTCTATTCCAGGTGACTTGCGGTATGAGGCGAAATACACCCTGTGCCAGTCCATTGGGGGCACACATGCATACACACTTATTCACACACTTTGGACTGCCGAAGGAAACTGAAGTCCCCGGATGAAACTCCACACACACAGATCCGAGGCAGGAATCAAACCTTCAACCCTGGAGATGCGAGGCCACAATGCTAACCACTACACCACTGTGCTGCCCACACATTAAACTATTTATTAATATTTAGCACATTCTTACATATAGCTTTCGTATTGTTTGCTTTCTTCCACCAGTATGTAGTAACAATCATGATTTATTTAGCTTCCTGCATTTGTTTAGGATGCCTCCTCAGTCTCTAGAATGGGCCAGTATGGGAGGTTTTGAGGCAAAGAACTACATTCACTGCAGTTATTGTGAAACCCAATAATGACACATCAAGGTTACCCTTCTTATGGTGTGCCAGTATTCCCAGGGTTTTGGCTTGTACGGTATCCAATGGGTAGGCAACTGGCCAGAGACTCTTTATCTCTTCCATGCCATGATTGAGTGTATACTTTACGAACAGCAAGAAATAAGTAAAAAAAAAAAAAAAAAAATTGAAGTAAAGAAATATGGACTTACCCTGCATTACAGTGTGCAGCAGTGAGAACCCAATATTTATGCACCAGGGATCCTGCACAGAAATGCTGGCCTTTCGAGGTTTGCAATGACACAATATATTTGACTGATTGTGGTGGAGGCACATAATCACCAGCTCTCCTGTTCTGAAAGAAATCTTGGTAAAAAAAAAAAATTGAACAGATTGCTCAAGATTTAAAGACCTTTCAGGCATCACAGATGGCTTATCTAAGACAGAAAATACCTCAGAGAGAGGGGCAGCAACAGATTTACTCGCTGTCTAGTAAGAAATGCGACTGACTGTTAAGCAGGCTGAATACAAAGCATAAAAATCGCAAGTGCAAATCATTGTTGTCCTTGCTTGTGGGAAATAAAAGCTTCAGGGTTTCCATATGGGTCCGGCGTACCCTGAGAGATGCAGTATATCCAGAATGTAAAGATAAGCAGCTTATGAATGAGTTTAATGTTGACACTGATGATAATGATATTATACTGGAAAGATGAGGTATATTGCAGGCTATCACAGAGTTCGTTCATCTAAAAGATTTTCAATCTCTTATGCATGCACAAATTCACTTTAGTTCAATAAAAAAAAAAAAATCTGAGTCTCCCTTTCCACAACTGTGTAAATAAAGATGAATAAATAAAGTACATAGTTACCGCTGACTGTAAAGAGTTTCAGAAGCACAAAGGTCCAAAGCAGCACCCTGGGCATGATGGCAATAGAATGTGTATACATGTGATACTGCCTGGCTAAACTTGGCTAAAACTGAAGAATCACTCTCAAGTCAAGGAGGAAAACACATCAGGAGCTGTCCACAAGTGTCTAAGGTTCCTATTTCAGCTTGTCAACAATTCATGCTTCACTGAGGCAAAACAGTGTGTGCTCTCCTCTATCCTACAGTCCTTCGACCCAGCAAGGAGATAGAATGCTTGTATTGTCATGGTGGATAAAAAAAATATGTACGATTTATATGTACTTTTAATTCACATTTTTATTAATATAAAATAATAATATTACAATATGATGCAGCGTTGTATTCTTGGATAATTGCGTAATGAATTAGTTTTCTGTGCTTTACTGATTATTATTTTCTGACTTTATTCAAATTCAGTTCTTCCTGAGTTATATACTGTTTACATATACACTGATCAGCCATAATGTTAACACATTAAGACATTAACACTGATTATCAGATATATACAAGTAAACTGGTGATAGCACCATGGGCACCCAACGTATTTATGCTTTGCAAGGCCAGCCAGTCTGGTCCGATCCCATACTGTAGCACAACTAGGTGAAGAAAGTCAGTGCTGTCTACGATAGAAAGGCACCAGAACACCACAGGCGGTCATGCACTGAGCCTTGCATTTAAAGAGCCCAAGGACAAACTGGACGAACAAGTCCAATCCACTGAGAAGTCATGGTGCCAGACACCCCCAGAGGTCTTGTGTAGTCATTCCCCAACGGACCAGAGCTGTCCAGACGGCACAAGAGGCACCTTCACGATACTAGACATAACGGATTGCGTTGTAATATTTTGACTGATTAGTGTATGTACTATACATAACATTGTAACTATCACCATGAGAGATTTTAAAGGACCAGTTTGTATTTTTTTTTAGAGCTCTCTAAAGACAGTGTGATCACTATGATTTCAATGACCGCAATGATAGGACAGCTATTCTTAGTTCCTCAATGAATTGAATAGCTTTAGCTGGGGTGGAGCCTAATTCTGTGCTGGTAAAAAATATAGACAGAACAGTGAACTCATTTAATATTGAGTGGACTCATTCAAATGAAGAACATGCTACGTTTACTCACTTGCTTGCTTCCTACAAATGTGTCTTATTATTTAAAGTCTTGAACCACTTATAAATATCACAAATGCCAACTTCAATGAGTCTGTATTAATATATGCAGTCTTATGCAAAAGTTTAGGCACCCCTTGATAAATAACAGATTTTGGTGATTTTTTAATTAAAAAGATGTTAACACAGTCTCTCTTGGAAATGGAAAAAATGCACAATATGTTCAGCATACGTAGATGCATAGTTTCTTCTTATGCCATGAGTTGAACAAAAAGTAGAAACATTATTATGGCACTGAGCAAAAGTTTGAGCACTCTAAGAGTTCGAGAGTCTCAGATTCCTCTTACAAGGTTGCAGATCTTAATCAGCTCATTAGATCTGATGCATGGCAACAGATGTCAATAGTAAATGCCAATTTCAAAGCTTTACAAATACTTTGACTCTTCAAACCTTGTGCCCACACTTGTGGACACTCAACAACTATGGTTTCCTCTAAGCAGCTGCGTAAGACTCTGAAAATGAAAGTTATTGATGCCCACAATGCAGAAGAAGGCTACCAGAAGATAGCAAAGCGTTGTCAGCTTGCAGTTTCCACAGTGATGAATGTAATTAACAGATGGCACTTCAGGGGAACTGTGGAGGTCAAGATGAGAACTGGAAGACCAAGAAAACTCTCGGAGAGAACTGCTCATATGCTGGTCAGAAAGACAAATCAAAACCCCCATTTGACTGCAAAAAAACCTGCAGGAAAATTTAGCAGACTCAGGAGTGGTGGTGCACCGTTCCCCAAGACCTTCATGGAAGAGTCAGCAGAAGAAAACCTTACCTGCGTCCCCATCATAAAATCCAACGTTAGAAGTATGTAACAGAACATCTACAGAAGCCTGATGCGTTTTGGAAACAAGTGCTGTGGACTGATGAAGTTAAAGGCATGTTTGGAGAAAAAAGGAGCAGCATTTCATGAACAGAACACCTTGCCAACTATTAAGCATGGGGGTGGATCTATCATGCTTTGGGGTTGTGTTGCAGCCAGTGGCACAGGAAACATTACACGGGTGGAAGGAAGAATGGCTTCCACTATATACCGGCAAATTCTGAAAGCAAACATCACACCATCTGTAAAAAAGCTGAAGCTGAAAAGAAGATGGCTTCAACAACAGGACAATGATCCTAAGGAACTAGAAGCCTTTTGCAAGGAAGAACGGGAGAAAATCCCAAGCACAATAATTGAAACTTTTAGGTGGCTATAAAAAGCGTTTGCAAACTGTGATATCTGCCAGAGGAGGTGTTACTGAGTACTGATTATGTAGGGTGCCCAAACTTTTGCACCGTGCCACAATAATGTTTTTATTTATTTATTTTTATCTTTGTTCAATTTATGACATAAAAAGTAACTGAAAATATTGTGCATTTTTTTTCCATTTCCAAGAGAGACTGTGTTAACATCTTTTTTAAATAAAAAAATTTACAAAATCTGTTATTTATCTAGGGGTGCCTAAACTTTTGCACAAGACTGTATGATCAATCACATACAGAATCGCTCCACTTCCTCTATGAATATATATTACTCTGGTAAATCTAACCTGCTCCAGCCTCTTTGTTTTAGCCTGACCGCTGATTTCAGCTCCTGGGCTGTAACTTGGTTTGCAAAGGGATCCTGTCCCGGTGTAGCTATCAGCCCCGGGGAAAAAAAGCAGTACAATGCCTCATAATGTGCACTCGCTCTGTAGCACTGCTTAAAGAGGTCAGCAGGAAAGCAATGAACACAGAAACATGGGCGCAGAGAGATTATAAGCCGATAACACAGTGGGAAACGGCCTGATCTCTGCAACAAAATCTAGGCATATTGTCTGACTGCTGATTGTTGGATTAGATAGAAGGAACAAGTTCAGTTAATCTGGATCGGTACATCTTATTGGACACGGTGCATTGCGAAGAACTGTACAGAATGTATTTATTTATTTATTTAAACAAAATTATTCTTTAAGTTTATGATGCTGAATTAAAATTCTTGAATAATACAATTACTTTACTATCATGTATATACTGTACAGTTCTGCCAAACAAATGAGCTTAATCCATTATGATCCTGTCTGACTGACAAACTGCATATGCTGGACAGTAATTGAATAAAGGAAGGCGACCAAACTGTTGAAATCTCTTCTGCAGCGTCAAGGCATTTTTTTTTTTTTACTATTGTCTAGCTCTGTGTTGAGGAAAGAACACATGTGACGAACTCCCATACCTCACAGATGGATGCGGTTACAAGTATAAAAACTGAAGGTCCTCAGCTGGAGCTGCCACCACTGCTGGAGTACCTGCTATTCCTGACCTGTGGTGGATTTACCAGAGAGAAAAGTGAATATTGATATTATAATACTTACTTTTATAAGATGGTAATATACTGTTAAAAATAGCATTTTAGACTCTCTGATTGATTGGGTCTTAAATTTTCGGTTCTGTATAATTGATTTTAACCCCTTCTTTTGCGTTTCTGTTTTTTTTTTTTTTTTTTTTTAAAGCATGAAGAACTGTGCTGGATATTCTTTGCTTTTCCTCATTTCCTTCATTCAAGGTAAAGTTTCCGTCGCTTACAAATAATGTAAGTCAAATTCATCTAATACCGGAGCATTAAACAACCAAACCATTCTTGTATACAGAATATACGGTATAATGTAATAATAATCATCATCATCATCATCATCATCATCATCATCATTCATTAATATAAAATAAATTGTACCTTACACTTTATATACGACATGTAACTGTACAAGATGTCAGATTTATGGAGCAAATCTTGACCTCAGTGCTGAGCTTGGATTACTCTCCCTATAGTGTTTCTGCATGTTGGCTCCATGTCCACGTTGGCTTTCTTGGGGTCCTCCAGATTATCCTGTTTTTGTAGATGGATTCATTCATTCATTTTCAGTAACTGCTTTATCGTGCCAGGGTTGCAGTGCCTATCCCAGGAACAGTGTCCGTGCACCGGTTCATAGCAGGATGCCAGACAAACACATTTTCACACTCTCACGTCGTTAAAAAAAAAAAAAAAAAAAGTTATGTTTAGCTTTTAATACATTATTAATACTTTTCTTTAGATTGTTAAAGGCAAAAAGCTCATCTAGGCATGGAATTAGAGGGTTGTTCTCAGCAGATGTTTGAACAGCATAAGGACAACTTTCAGGTCAAACAGGTCACATTAATCTTTTGCCCATTTTTGTTTAAATCGAATGATAATTCTGTTACAAATAGAATAGGATTTCAAGATTACTAGCTGTTTTTCTTTGGGACAGAACACCTTCAGATTGACCAAGGATCTGGCCTCTTGAGAACCAGAAACTTTGGAATTTTCATGTCTAGGCAGTATTGCATACTTGCAATTATGAATACATGCATCCAAAAATCAAAAGAATCCAAGAATCCAAAAGTCACCAGAGGTCAGGGTTGAACCCAGAACCCGGCAGCTGCATTGCACTGGTAGGTGCATTGGCTACCCTAAATTGTCCCCAGGTGTAATTGAATATGTGGACGTGGACACCTTGGGATATGCTCTTGGTCTACCTTAACTCTGACCGGGATAAAGCATTCACTGAAGATGAATGACCGGGATGTTGAATCCTGGCAAGTTGATTACTGATGAAGCGTAATTAATGAAGTCAGAAATTCCAAGTACTACAGTTTCTTCTCCTCATAGTTTCCCTACAGCAAAGGATCATCGGCGGCCAAGAGGTCGAGCCTTACTCCATAAAATACCAGGCATCGCTTCAGTACAACAACCAGCACTACTGTGGAGGAACCCTTATTCAGAAACAGTGGGTGGTGTCTGCTGCACACTGCTGGAAACCGTGAGTACTGCAGCCATGCCTGCACTTTCCTGCCTCAATCAGAGCTTGGTGAAAAGGAGGAAACCTGTAAAGACTTGAAAACTAACAAATAACATAACTCCGATCTGCAGAAACTATTTGATCAAAGTAGTGTTGAGTGAGCATGATCTCTACAAGAACGAGGGAGTGGAGCAGGTGTATAATGTCTCCAAGACGGTGGTCTACTACCTGTACAACTACAGGACGTTCGATAACGACATCATGCTCCTGAAGGTACGTGAATCCAGTACTGGTTGGGCTTTGGACTTTTGGATCCTTCAACTGGTTTAAAGTAATCTCGTAACTTTGCATCACACTTTTAGAAACAAAGAATAGTATACAGTTAAAGAAATCAGCGAATCAACTATGAAACTTTAATATTCTTGATAATGATGATAAAAGGATTTTGTACCCTACTGTTCATATGGCATACTCTCATGGAAGGGTTCTGACAGTATAAAGAACTGGACTTCATATATTATTTTTATTTCTGCACTTAGTGCATCATTGCATTACTGGACTGAATGCTGATTAACTGATTCAAATGCCATGAGAGCTGGAACAGAGGGGGGAAAAAATGCTTTCTTTGCATAATCCAACTTGTATTTTAGCATTTGGTGCAGTCGTGACGAAAGTGTGCTTTCTCAAGTGGACAACAGAATCAGTCTGGGGATATAAACAAACAGCTTTCTCGTTGGAGGCACAAAATTAGAGCTGTTTGAGCTACGATGTCACTTTTCCAACTGTCCCAATGATACAAGTCTCCTTGTAGTGATGGGTCCAATACATTAGTTTAGAAAGCTTGTGCTTGACGTTTTATTATTACTCATGAAAAACATCTTGATAGACTATGCAAAATTTCCCCTAAGTGTAATATTGTGTGCCGATGTTCCGAGTCATTGGTGCTTTGCGATGTGTCCTTTCCAGGATGTACTGCATTCCCACCTTGCACCCAGTGTTCCTGGCATAGCCTTCGAACCACCTCCAAACCCAACGGATGAAGGAATTAATCTTCATTTCATGTATGTTTCAGCTTGAAAAACCAGCTTACGTGAATAGCAACGTGCAGCTGGTTCAGCTACCAAGCGCAGACACGCCACCACTCAGCGAGGCCATGATGTGTGTGGTGAGCGGCTGGGGGGTCACACAGGTCTACAGCTATAACCTGTCCCCGGTCCTACGTGCTGTAGATGTCCAGATCATCCCCAACTGCCAGAACTATTATTACTACAGGATCACAGACAACATGGTGTGTGCTGGCTCTCCATTCGGGGGAAAAGACTCGTGCCAGGTAAGTCTGGACTTAAAACTAAATACATGATATTAAGTACACAAGCTAGGCTCTATTCTAGTGTGTGCATAAAGGTCTTGAATTTTAATTGGGCAAGGCATAAAGAATCAAGATCGCCAGCTGTTCAAAGAAAAAAGTCTGTTCCCAGGTATAAAGGTCCCGGGTTTGTTTCAAGTTATAAATAACTCAGTTTAATAATAATAATAATAATAATAATAATAATGAAAGAAAAAGGTTGCGTAGGTGGCATCGAGTTCTTTGGTATTGATTTGACATGAGCCCATTTAGTAGCATTTCAATAGCAGTGATCACTTTTTCTTCCCACTGAATCCAGAGGGACTGAAGTCTGAAAAAATATTTTGAATGTGGAAACAATTGGAATATTGATCTGAAATGTCAATTCCACTGTAGCAGCATTTCGTTTTTTATGGTTTATAGCGAAGACTTTTCAGAAAAGCTTTTCCCCATGTAGGAACTTTGTGCATACGTATTTGTATATCATAAAAGCTCATGACGTCAGGAAGCTAAAAACACCCAAAAAAGAATCTTATTTACAGTATGTGTTACATTGTACTATGCAAATTAGACTGTATTTTCCACAGGTGGTGCACTGGGTCGAGTTGCTTCCTCATAGCTGTGGTTAGAGCCTGAGCTCAGTATCGAGTCTTTGGGGCAGTTTGCATGTAGTTCTTTTGTTTATGTGGGTTTTCCATTTCCCTCACACCTTCCAAAGAACACTGGGGGTGGACTGGTTACATAAAACCCTAAGATTTGGGAAGGTGTTTATATACATAGTGTTCTGCAATAGACTTGATGTATCCTCTCCTTATGACACCGTTCCTGACATAGGTTCTGAAATGTCCTATAAAATATGAATTTTACAAACTTCTTGCCCTTTAGTAATGGTAACTAGGTGCTCCATTGACCTTATAGGAAATCCTTCCTCGTAGGTGAATGATCACAGTCATGCTTTAGACTTTGTGAGATTATGGATTCCATGTCCTTTTACATTTTGTTCCTGTTCATGGCAGGGCGACTCTGGTGGACCTCTTATATGTAACGGATACTTCGAAGGCATTGTGTCCTGGGGCACCGGTTGTGCCAATCCATTTTTCCCTGGCGTCTACACCAAAGTCCGTAACTACATTCGTTGGATCAGCTGGATCATCGAGACCAACAGTGACTAGATTGTTTTTTTTTCAGCTTCTACAAGAAGAAGTGATGTATCAAACTTTCAGCTAATATAAAATATACTGCCCGTCATCGCTTTTGATGGAATTAATAAATTAGTTCGAAAAATCAGTCATTCCTAAATAAATTAAGAAACACAAGAGGTAACGTGTTTCTCAGGTGGAAAATGTTTGGGAAAGTTTGCATATATTTTGGCACATAAGGAAGAATGATGGGGAAAAACAAAACATTTCACATATGAAACTGCTATAATATATAAGCATATATATCTAATAATTGCTATTATGAGATTATCCATCCATCCATCCATCCATGTTCTATCCCACGTATCTTGTGGTGGGTCGGAGAGGGCCTAGAGCATATCTGAGGAAACTCAGGGCACAAGTGAGAGTATTCCCTTTATGGAGTGCCAACATTATGAAGTTATTATAAATCTAATATAAGATTATTTTGCTTGCTCTTAGTTTACCCATTTCAAGCTTTTTATAATTTGTATTTGGTTGATTGTAATCTCGTAATCTAAAATACCAGACCAATTTGTCTATATTCTATAGAGACATCATACACTACTCTATTCAGATCCATCCCGGAGACTCAGGTCGTCATGGCAACACATTTTAGTTATTTGATCATTTAAATTCTTGTATTTAAATGTGTATTTGATTAAATTCTTGGAATTATTTTTTATTAGTAGGCAAATGATAAAATATTAGTACATTTTGAGTTTCCCCATTTGAAAACCACTGGGTACACGATCATCTGCACAGAATGGTTTATACACAGATCAGCCACAAGATTAAAACATGGACAGATGAATATTAATTAGCTTCTTACAGTTACACCTGTAAAATGTGGGATATATTAAGGCAGCAAGTAAACATTTAGTTCTATCATTTGATGTGAAGAAAGCAGGAAAAATGGGCAAAGACCAAGGGGCAACCTCTGGTTCATAAACATTAGATCAATTTGGAGGTGTCAAAATGTGTAGTTCCTTAAATGACCACTAGGATCCAAAAATACTGTAGACACTTGGCATACTGCTCGCCTTTACAACAGAACTTTTTTATGCAACTCAACAGTTTACTCAACAACATGGCTGATTTGAGTGACAGCTACCCTAGACAACATGCAGGTTGTCAAATGTCAAGTACCATCAGCATATAAATTAACGTTAGCCACCATAGCATTTAGTTAAGCTAAAGCTTAGCTAGCTAGGTTGTGGTAACCAAGGTAAGTAGGTAAGTTCTAATCAACAGCCGTACTCTGTTATGTTCTGCCCTTTTTTTTTTGGATTAACCAGGGTTTTGATGGCGTCAGCTCCTGCCGAGATGGGGTCGATCAGAGCTCCCACAATGGAGCTTCAAAACCACTCTTCAGAAACCCTATGCTTAATGTCACGCAGGGTTGTCTAATGTCCCTACCCTGAGACTTTTCGCATAAAATGAGAATAATTAATAGTCCAGTTAATCTAGTGGCTTTTTCCCTCAAAGTGGGTGTGGCTTTACATGTCACTCAATAGAGTCAATTAATAATGGACACATCAATATACTGTATGTTTATTCTTCCTGATTAAGTTTAAAACCAGTTTGTGTCGTATGTTCTATTATTCTGGCGCCTTATAAAAGGCATTAATGTGAAGCCACACAGGTCATTAGAGCATATCCTGCATATATATATATATATATATATATATATATATATATATATATATATATATATATCATATCCACAGCAGTCTGAGGTGAGGATACGGAAAATACCCGAACTGAGAGCCTGGTATGACAGAGCAACCAGAGTGCTTTCACATTCATTTACAGCCCAGCAGCGCGTCAAATGAAGTATTCCATAAAATTGCAAGGAAATATACACGTTTAAATTGTCCACATGTTTAACATAGTTACTGAAAATTGACAATAAATATTATTGAAATGCTATGGAAATTTATAATTGCTTGTTTTTTTTGTAATCTTTCAATGACTTGACACAATCATGAAATTTACCGGACCTTCTTATATTTTTCAGTACCCAGTCTATGATAAGAACTTAAGCACCTTTGACAGAGGACAAATGGGCCAGATAACTGGGTCAGAGCATGTCCAAAAGAATAGGTCCTTTGGGGTGTGAAGTAGTGGCCAAAGGTTAATACCTACTGAAAGTGGCAGTGAACCAGTCACAGGGTCATGGGTACCCAAGGATCATTAAGGCATGTGAGTAGCAAAGCCAACACTACAAGAGAGCTACTGTTTAAAAAGTTAATGCTGGCTATTAGAGAAAGGTATCAGAGCCCATACACAGTTTGTAGCTGGAGACGAATCAGAAAGCCAATGGAAACCCAGTCAACTGTGGAACGTACTGATTGGGCACATGAGCATCAGAACTGGAGCAATGGAAGAAGGTGGTTTGGTCTGATCAATCATGTTTTCATTTACATCTTGTGGGACAATATTAAGCATGTGGTTTTAATGTTATAGCTGAAGGCCATGCATGCTGTCAATCTCGACTAGTAATCTTGTTGGATGATAAAAGATGTTATTTAATGGCCAAATCGAGAATTTGACAATAATAAAACAAACTAGACTGAAAAGGATGAGTCACTTAACAGTCAGAATGTCAGTTTGTTGTAAGTCTTTTGTTTGATTTGGCCTGTGACTAAACTCGCAGCCTTATAATGTTTGCTGATGAAATGTCATTCTCCCCTGCCAAACATTTTGCTATTTTCAAACAGCATTGTCAGTTTTCTGTAGAATTTCAGTACCATGCATAACCAGGCATACACAGGAATATGCAGTAAGTATAATGAAAATAAATTAAATAAATAAAAATGTAATCACGATAAAGTATATTATTTCACAAGTTCACAATTTCCCATAAAAACATCATAGTCATCGCTCAGTGACCTTCGACTTTGCCGTGGTTATGTAAGTCATGTACACACGATGCATGCTGTCACGCTGAATAACATGGGATGGCCTGGAGGAGGTGGAGGTGCAGGAAAGGAGGAGAGAAAGTTCTAGAACATGGATTGGCTACATGTCACCTCCGGGAAAGTCTGAGCTGTGACAAAGTTGAGACAGTCAAAAGATGTAAAGGGATAAGAAGAGGAAACACTGAGCTACAGTTTTGCGTACACACACAAAGTCCACCGAGACAAATGGGAGACCTGAACAGGAGACATGAACTGCTACATGGCCTGACCCCAGGCTTGATCCGGCAGTCTCTGGAGGCGAAAACATTTGCATACTGTCCCTACAGCAGGTTCAGAGTTGGGGCTGCACTTCTGGCACATGATGGTAAAGTGTTCACAGGTGAGATCCTAAGTGACGTACAGTGATTGATGTTTGTATATAATTTCTATTATTATACTATTATATAAACATTCTATCTATCTATCTATCTATCTATCTATCTATCTATCTATCTATCTATCTATCTATCTATCTATCTATCCCTTTCTTCATACACATAACCAACAGATGCCTTTAAATAATATATACAGAACAATGCTATTGGTTACATAAGAAATGTCAAGGGAAGTCGACCATGTAGCTCGAAGACATCTGAAAGCACTTCAAGTATATCCATAATTTAAAAACCTACAAAAGCAGCTTCACTGTTGTAGCTCCTTTCAGTTAAACCAGAGTGATAATGAATAAAAGAAACCACAGCTCAGACCATTTCACTGGCAACAAACTACACTAATGCTCACATTCTGGTGTAAGATCACATACGGAGAAAACGGTTCCGGGAAAATACTGTAGATAGGTTGAAAATAAATAGATGACCACATGTGTTTTTCCTAACACATCCGACCATGTTAATGATTAACCCGCCGGCTTGGAGCGAGGTCGGGACTGTACGCTGGATGTGGCAATAACTTCCAGCCGAGTTCCTGTAAAGTGGTGTTTGTGGATGATCGTGTGTTCAGTTCCCAAAAACAGATCCATCTCTTCAGCTATAAGTTATCCGTGGATTTTCAAAGTTCGCACGATTCAAATGTTTCACTGCAGCTCTCTCATCCACGTACCGTGCTTGAATGTTTTACACCTTCATTCATGTGAAATTTCATCACAAGTGGATTGAAGGCCCATTGTAGATAACAATACAATTATTTATTTAAACAGATCCTTTAGAATGCTCTTTGTACGTTTTCAAATGCGAAGCACCGTACTGAATACTTGATTCAGTATTGCGTAACACTTGCAGTTGATCTACAAGTTAAATTCAATAGTCAATTTCAATCCATTGCTTTTCATCTATTCTACATTATTGATCGTTAATTAAACGAGAGTAAATTAATTGATTATTATGATTACAGGACCAGTACATTAGTTAGGGTCTATAACGTGACTTACAATTTGATGATAATGTATTAGAAGGAGTGCATTAATATAAATCTCTGAGCTGTGAATTTCAGACTAGACCACTGTCATACAGTATCTGCCTATCCGAATTAGGAATGCATCAACACTGTTATAACACCTTAGGAGCTTTATTAATCAAATGTTAGCCAATTTGGCTAACATACACTATATGGACAAAAGTATTTGGCCAAACCTGTAATGACATTGTATCCAAATACATATACCTCAATATGGAATGGGCCCCCTTTCTCTTCTTGGAAGGCTGTCCACAAGATTTTTTTTGTGTTTTTGTGGGAATTTGTGCCCATTTATGAGGTCAGGCACTGATGCTGGACAAGAAAGCCTGGCTCACAGACCCAAAGGTGCTTGATGGGGTTGAGGTCACAGGGATTTGTGTGAGCCGGTCAGGTTCTTCATCAAACCATGTGTTTTTTAGTCCTAGCTTTGTGCACTGGTGCGCTGTCATGTTGGAATAGAAAACAGGACTGTTGGCACAAACTTGGGAGAATACTGTAGCATTGGTATGATGAAGCATTAAGATTGCCCTTTATTGGGGGTAAGGGGCCTGACTGAAACACTTGAATATAATAATTAACAAGTTTGACCAAATCATTTTGTCCATACAGTGTATCTTATCAATTTTTTTTCCAAAAACAGGGTGCAATGTTGAAAATGCCTGTTACAACCTGGGCATCTGCGCGGAGAGGACTGCCATATCGAAGGCCGTATCAGAAGGATACAGAGATTTCAAAGCCATTGCAATAGCCAGGTAATGTGCTTTTTACTATTATATACTGTTCAATCACCTACTGTAGATAATAGCTGTTTATGTGGCAGTCATTTACACTGGCCATCTTTGATTTGATAGTGATTTGTGCGAACAGTTCATCTCCCCCTGTGGAGGCTGTAGGCAATTCATGAGGGAAGTAAGTCAGTTGTCATGCATTCATTCTTTAAAAAGTTAGTAACTTGTAAGGAATGACTGTAACCAGTAATATCTGACTTTTCACTTGTCATCAGTTTGGTGGCACCTGGGTGGTGTACTTGTCCAAACCGGATGGTTCCTACGTGGAGATGACAGTCGAAGAACTGCTGCCTGAGTCTTTCGGACCAGAGGATCTGAAGATGAAGAAGGTGCGCACTATTCCAAATGAATTTTAAAACAATTTGGGATTGTTATACAGTAGCAACATTCTGCAGACATCGTTTCATCAAAATATCCAGTGATACCGAGTATAACTCAAGAATCTAATGCTCAAGAGCCCTGGAGAGGAGGCTTCTTCTGGGACTTAGGAATTAGAAGAATATGGACTGAAGGATGTTTCAGAAACGTTTCAATAATAAGACCCCAATAGAAAGATGAGCTATTAAAAAAAAAAAAAAAAAAACTAAATTAGTGTTTTAGTAACGGACACGTTTACAGTATATATATGTGAATCGCTAATGAATTTACTAGACTTCATCCTGGACACAATAAACATTTTTTCTTTCTTTTTTTTTTTTTTAGGGATACTGCTGTCAAAAAGTGAATAAAGGTTTATTATTTTTGGTGCTCATTTGTAATATTAATTTTAACTTTATAAGTTGTAAATACACTTTCGGGTACACTTTTAGACTGTATTTAAAATATATTTTTTTTTCTGTGCTAAATAAAGATGATAGAATCCAATGAATGAGGATTTAATTGTAAATCTTTTTTGCCTTTTTTTTTATCATTCATGCTTTCATATAAATAAAAAATATGTTCAACTACTACTTGCCATAGACACATACATAGGCATCTAATCTTCAGAGTAGGTTTATTAGAGGAAACTTTTTACTTTTACTCCACATCATACAGCGTTACATAATCACAGTCTTGTGTAGGATTTGAAGCAGGAATTTTGCCACTTTTGAGACAGGCCTAATAACGCAACAGGTGTTTGAGATCAGATGCGGAGCTTGTGGAAGATAGAAATATTACATTCACAAAAAGGAGAAACAGAGAGGCAAAGATTTTTTTTTGTTTGTTAATGAAAAAAGCTACTGTGAGCTAACATAAGCCCTGTACTTTTAATATTTGTATAAATGTGAAGGTGAGTACTTTTACTCAAGCATACACATACCTTTACTTGAGTAATCCTTGCCCTAAGGAAGTACAGGATTTGTATGTACATGATGACATCAGTTATTGTTAATGGACAGGTTTAATTATTTGTATTGTTTCACATATCACATACTGTACAGTATATTGTATGTATTGTCTATTATATCCTTGATCTTTTACTGACAAAGATATTGAGTGGAAATCCCACTATAATAGATGGTTGCAGTAAGAATTAAGACATTTAGGGTTTTCTGAGAAAATAAACAACAGGGCATTAAGCAGAGTTCAGAGGTTCCCCATTCCTAATAACAACACTCTAAAATGTCTTATTCTTCTTATACCACACCATTTACATTTTTATTGTTCCCAGTGAATGTTTCAGTTTTATCCACTTTTAGTTAAAACATAACTTCACTTATCTTATAGCAGGCTAAAAGGTCATTCCACCTTTGACCAGTCTTTGTCCCCTTTTTCATAAAACACTGACCCTGGAGACTCCTTCCATAAACATTGCAAAGTTTCTCCATAATCAGTTATTTTACCCAAAAATTTAATCAAGACCATCTGAACAATCAGAATTGTGAATTTGTGGTATACTACTAAAATAAATAACAGCCTGTATTTTGTAGTCATTGTGTAAAGTTTATTTAAGTTAAACATCAAATAATGAATAAGACATGGAACGAACAAACAAACAACGCAACATCTTATAAATTAAATATCTTCCTTTAAATAACTGTCATTTAACAATATTTCGACATCAGGACGCTACAATTCGACTTTACCTTTAAGAAAAGGATAAATAATTTAGATCCAGTACACATAACCGTTTCAAACAAGCTTGTGTGAAATTATTTGTGGATGATGATGATCATGATAAAGCATGGAAAACATGTAACAGTGAGAAGAAGTGTTATGTTTTAAATGGCCAATGTGGTGAAATTGAAATAAAGATGCTACATGAAGTAAAACATGGCAACTATGAGGCTTTTTTTCATGCAAGCCAACATATTTCACAAGCACACACACACGCGCGCACACACTCATAAATGGAGAATTTATAGTGCCTTGAACAGGTTTTCTTTGCTTATATAGTTTTGTTCATTTAGAAGCATGTTCATCAGCTAAAAAACTTAACTGATATATAGCTTTTCACTAGTTGTGAAGTAAAGATGGACATTTCTGTTACTCATGTAGTTAATGCTCTAATGGTTAAGCTGTGGATTTTGAGCGACATTAAACGTTCTTAGGAAAATAAGATTTAGATCCAATTACTTCATCTATAGATGTCTACTTTTAAATTAAAATCTAAAACAGCATTTGTGGGAAAAATGAAAATTTCGCACACACAAAGTGCAGTAATTTCCTAGAATAATGTCATTCCAAAGGTGTTTTTTTAAACATACAGTAGCTCATCACCTGATCCTAGGACATCGTTCAGTCGTTATATGTACACGCTCTTTCATTTTGAGATTTTCCCTTTCTCGCCTGTGCACAAACCGATCTGTCAATGTTTTTACAGCATGAATCAGCAGCTAAAATTGAATCCACTGACTTTTGTTCCTCCTCATTGAGAGTAGTGCAACCCCTGCTGGCAGCAAAAGACATGTATCAGGTGCCGCCATAAGAGGGGGAAACAACAAAAAAAAAAAAACCTCAGCCAGTGCATAATCATAATCAGGTATGATGTTCTGCGCAAGTACATTTTCTACTCAAGCTTCATTTACTACACACAGACTGTACTGTACCTGCGGTCAACTCCCAATCAAACATCAATAAACTCCTGCTTTCAACAAAACACACAAAAGCCACACAGTGAAGTCCAGACCTGAAAATTGAAACGATTCCCTCAAAATTTCAAACCACCTCTTTATTTATCAGAGGTTGCGGTGTGGAGATCAGGCCAGACAGGGACGTAGTGTCTGGACAGTGTGCCCTCTGTCAGCTTCTCCATCCATAAATTCAATCGATCCAGCTTGTGCTGGAGTTGTACAGTGTCTTCCTCATCCTTGTTGAATGTAGGTCTGAACAGGCAAAAGTACTTTTTATGGCCGTTAAGAGCCAGCACGTGGCCGGTATAATCTGGTTTACAGGAGGAGGAGGACGCATCATCATCATCATCTTGCTCTTCCTCTGAAAGCCTGGCAGAAGGTGCCAGCTCTAGGAGTGAATCCATCCACTGACTGTGCTTGTCAGTATTAAAGAAAGAGTAGTGAAGAGTCTGATACCTATAAAAAAAAAAAAGGATGGGAAATATTCAATGAAACATTAATATTCCATATAAACAACTAACGACAAGACTTTTCAAACAAAAGGGGGAAAGAAAAAAACGGGTTGAGAAATAAAACGGCACTTTTGTCTGAAACGTCTTGTTTCTCTGGAAACTTTCGACTGTGGTGAAACTTGTCCCACTCCTACATCCTGAATTACCCTGCAGCTACTCCTTGGCGTTTTCTTCGCCTATTTATATACACATCAATCTGAACTTGTGAAAACTGTGAGCCTCACCCTGAGAACGAGTACACTTCTTTGGCAAACTTCTTCAGGAGGACCTGTTTGGACGTGTCTGTGAGCACCAGCACAACATTAATGTGTCCCGGCTTTAATTTCACCAGATTGCTGGTGTAGGTCACATCGGTCAACTCCGTCACCTCCACGAAGTTCTTCTTCGGGGGACGGCTGAAATGGGAAAAAATAAAAATGTGTATACGTGCATTTATGTGTTGTACAAATAGATCCATTCCATTCTTATTTAAAGTCGAGGATGACAAATTCAGTCACACCTGGATGTGTTTTCTGTATCCGAACTGCTCCCTGCTTTCTTCGGGGATTCTTTAGCTTTGCGCTTGGTTGTTTTTTCCTCGGAGTCACTGCATATTGGTTGAGTGTTAAAATGAATGCAAGGTCAAGCTTCAACAAAAATGAGTCACGATGTAATGGTGTATCTCAGGTCCTACCTGAAAGCCTGAATGATGATGGTGCCAAAGAGGATAAAGAGTGCAGAGAAGATCAGAGACACGATGGGCATCACCTCTCGCCTGAAGAGACAGAGAATCTAATCTGAGTGGTTCACATCATAGAGCATGCATCCTAGCTTTAATGCCATCAAACTGGAAGTGTTCTTCTGTCTGTTCAGACAAAACATATCAGTTGTTTTATAGAACACGAACAGTTATCAGGTCTCATTATACACCAAATAACCTTACTGGTATGGATAAAAATTGGATCTGAATAGAAAGTGAATGCTGATAGAACCTTTAAGTCAATCTGTGTTACATGAAAGACAGTAATGCAGGACTATATACATTTTGTTATTATTATAATTTTAAAGTAAAGCCTCTCGTGCTGTTTAAAAATGTACGTTTCTACCAGTGATGAAGTCTCACGCTTACCAGTTTGAGTAGAAAAGGTCAAAGTAGGCTTGAGAAAGGTAATCACAGGCTGCATTCATCCACCGAATTAGAAACATCTGGAATGGAGAGAAAAAGAATAAAGAATAATAAAGAGGAATCCAGTTAGGCTTTGCTTACATTGTGAAACAAATCCGAATTATTCCTCAACTGCCAATTATATGGCTCCACCAAATCTCTGAGATTTGCTAACACGGCAGGTCTAAATCCTTGGGAGTTTCTGTATGGCATCTTTTGAAACTATTCAGAAGATGCCATACAGAAAATGTATTTGTTGCAGCATGAGTGGTAGAAGTAGTTGACAGACTCACTGAGGCGAGCTCGTTGTTCAGTTCAGGCAGCATGGCGTCATAAGTGAGGAACGTCGGGTCTCTCTGCAAGAGCTCCAGCTGCTCGTGAAGGCGGTGCTTATCGTCGTCACTCCCGTTCCAGCCGCCTGTCATGGTCCGGTACAGCACCTTGCCTGCTGCGCTTCGCCTCTCCAGAATGATCACCTGTCGGACGTTCGGGACAAACACAAACGGAGATCAACTCGAGTGGACATACTGTACGAGGTAAACGTGATGCAAATGAGGATCCTTCAGCTGAAATCTGAATCAAACGCGAAGTGTCGTATATAACTCGGGTGTTCGTATACGTGTTTGACTCGGACCTGGGGAGGGCTCATGTCTTCCATTTTGAGCAGCGCATCACAGAGAGCCTGCTGCTGCCTCTGATAGACGTAGGCGAATCTCACAACCTCTTTAGTGTTAGAAGAGGCGAAATCGAAGAAGGCGTCATTCACGGACTCAAAAGTCTCATCCTCCTCAGTGATGAGCAAGACACAGTATCTGAAACATGAAAGAACATGTTGGTCACCTCAGAGACTCCAATAATTCAGTAAATTGAAGGGGAATTTAAAGATGCTACATGCATCAACGAGACTTCGAAAATCTTACCAAAAAAAAAAAAAAAAAAAAACAGAACAGCGTTAGATATGTTTAGTATAAAATCCTATATTTGTGAGAACAACAAACAAGCGTTCTTACTTTCGGCGGCGGTGAAACTGTTTAACTGGACATAGTTCGTCGAACAGCTTCTGATTGACCAGTCGTGGCACCAGCAGGAACCGGTTGCTAGAGACAAACTCATCGATGGTTTGTCTTTTCATTCCCCTGGACTGAGTGTACAAAATCAGAAAGATTTACTTAAAAAGTGTATAAATCGACAGGACAATCTGACATCACAAGTTAATCTGTGCTGGGATATTTACCAGTTTATTCAGTACACCTACCTTGTAGTGAGGCATTTTGCCCATTGTATGAGCTACAAGTATAATATCAGTATATATTATTTTCCTGATGTCATGCCGACATTATATGATCAGTACTGAATATGAACACTGGCACCTCAAACAGTTACCCGGGTATTCCTCTTACAAAGAGCAGTTCATGGCATAAAAGAGGTATCCCTAATAAACTGGCAACTCGATACACGTAAATCACATTACGTCCACACCGAATGAGTTATTATTATTTTAAACTGAGACTACAACAGTGAGAAATGTCTCCTTCAATCTATAGGGTCTTTGTGAGTGCTGAGATTTAGCTTGTTACCTGTATGGCGTCTGCAGGTTTCTCTGTGTTCTCTTTAAACAGCAGCATGGTAGGAGCGTACATGTTGATGCCGAACTGCTGCTGGATACGTGTAGTCTCACTGAGATCCACGTACCCAAACCGCACGAAGTCCCGATAGGCGAATGCAGACAGCTACAAGCAGAGCAAGAGAGTTTTTTTTTCTGACCACAAACCTGTCACGTGTTTACTAGAGCTGAAACAATTAATCAAAATAACTGAAGCTCCTGATTATGAAAATTTGTTTATGTGAATATTCATGGTTGACATGTCGTATAATAAACCACCCCTTTAATTCTGTGTCAAATGTAATCCACTGCGGATCAATGGAAGCAAGAACTAAAATATAAAAATAAACTAATGCACTGCTATGGTCTTATATAAAAGCATGTTGACGATACACAAAATCTAATTAGTCCAATCCCATATTGGACATTGTTTTGTAGGAAATATTTAATACAGGTAGTCTCCTACTTACAAACGAGTTCCGTTCCGGGAGCGTGTTCCTAAGTCGGAATTGTTCTTAAGTTCAACAAAGTGAGACGTATACATCTTTGACATGAATATACAATGTAAAATATACCAATCCACTTGACTAAATCTCTGTATTCTTTCTCTGCCATCATGTGGCCAAAAACCATACATAGAGAAATTAATCTTACAGTGAAATGTGAAATCGTACAGTGAAAGTATTCTCTCTGCATCTTTATATCACGAGGAGAATCGCCATTTTATCTCGGAGCTATTTTGTGGGACTGTGACCTCTGTTGATGATTTTCAGGAATTAGGATGATTCTCCATCAGGACAGATTTACAAAACAGCCATTTTCTACTGTCGTGCTCCCGAACTCATTCATTGAAACCGGTGAGGCCGACTCATTTCTCCTACATCTCCCCACCCCCCCTAGACACGTACAATATACCGGAATTTAGACATTTTATACATTCACTAAACACACTGAAAATATTGTATATAATTGTAAATATTGGTATCTTGTGCACTGCAATGACAATACACATGAACTACTTCCGCGATTTGTTCGCATCTACGAAAGTTCGGAGAACCACGTTCCGTTCGTATCTGCAGAAGTTCGAATTCAAATGTTCGTAAGTCGGGGACTACCTGTGGATTTATAAAGGCTGAAGTAATGAAATAGAGAAAATCTTTAAAAGTAGAAACCTCAGTTTAAAGTGATTTCTTAGGCATAACCAGATAAATTTAACCTTCTTTAAATCAGCAATGAAACTGTATGTCTACTGTATGTATAATACTTATCAAATATTTGAACCATTTCTCTCTTAATATTTCATTATAATTTTTAATAATTTTTTTTTAAGTGCAATAATATACAATTATTAAATAACCGTTTGCTGCAGCCTTGATTAGTACATTTGCACTGATTAATATTTAATAAGTTAATGATTTTCTTTTCTCTATATACACAGTATGTTACCTTGTAAATGAACGGTGCTGAAGCAGCAGCGTCAAAGAGTAGGACTCTAGGCTTGTTCTCTTCCCGCCAACTGTTCAAAAACTGTACATAGTCATCATCAGTCACCTGAAACAAATAAACAAACATCATCAAAATAATATATATTTTTTTATATTTAAAAAAAGCAACAGCATATGAAAATGGTAATAATTACTCTTAGGGCTGGATTATTTCTCCTTATTATATATTCTTATTATTATATTCTAACACAAACGTTGCATATCTCAGACGTTGCATTTCCAGCATTACAGGAAAGGTGTTCCAGTCAAACCTGTGACTTTTCCCAGGAAATTTCTCATAAATGAATGTGTAAAACCGATTGACGTTGCCAGAAGACTTCACCGCACGGTGATGAGACTCTTAGCTTCACTAAAACAACAACTGTGCAAACATTTTACATGCATTGAGTGGAACACCTGATCCTTGGAAATTGATGGTTAACATGTTGCCAACTTGTGGATTTACCACAAATGTCTGTATAAATTGTACACACAATCAGTCACAAACCTCTTGCACATTACAGGAACTTACACATCCCCGGTACAGGAGTTCCTGGGAGGCCAGCATTTCAGATGTGAAGCAGCCATTCTGATCATGGCTCTAGCATACTAAGAATTTTTTTTGTTTTACCTCACCGACATCCAAGCATCCTAGTGATACGCTGGGAAAAGTGCATAAGTGTAGCTTGGATTATATAGAGAAATAAAGGGAGTTTTTACTTTCATAACTGTGTTTTGTTATTTTGCACGCTTAACCCAAAGTCCTGCTTTGACCTGAATGCCCCTCATAATATAGATCACATTGCAAGTTGCAACAAACAAGTTTTCCATCTAACCTTCTCTACTAAGTTATTTGGCAGCAAACTTTCAACAAAGTGCCTCAGGTTCTCTCGGGACACCGAGTTGTGGAACAAGGTCACTCTGCCATTGATGAGTGCCAGGATGGATGGTGCGCTGCGGGCTCCAAGATGATTAGCCAGCCGCTTCTCGTAACCGATATCCACAACGCCAATTCCTACACCTAAAAAAAAAAAAATAAAATACAGAAGAGGAGAATGGATTAGAATGAATGGAACAAAGGGATTGACAGATATAAAAACTTTTCTAAAGACACAGTGAGACACTTAAAGTTAAATGAAGCTAGTTAGAATTACAATTATGAAGCAACACGACATGATTGGTCGGTTGGATGTTAGTGGTCCATATCAATAACCAAACATTATTCAACAATGCTTTATTACATGAACCATGCTCATAATAATTAAATATAAGGAATAAAACACTATTTGGCTGTTCTAAGGAAAAAAATCTAATTGGTGATATATACCCAAAAGTAAATTATGTTCTAGTAGAACATTCATAAGGCAAGTTATTTTCTGCCATCACTTACATTATAACAGCTATAAACTAGGATTCCATCACTACCCTTTCTTTTGCTCTCGATGGAAGTCAAGCAACTCATGCTCTATATGGTTTTTCCTCTACAGGGTCATGAGGGTCTGGAGCCTATCACAGGGGACTCGCGCAGAACAGGGTGCTGGTCCATCGCAGTGAACAGGCACTCACACACTATGAGTAATTTGTAAATGTCGGAGGAAACCCACCAAGCACGACGAGAACATGCAAACTCAAAATAGACTCGCCCCTTGACCCTGGAAGTGCAAGGGCACATATACATTATATATACAGTATAGCCACCGGCATGCACCGCACAACTTTCAAACGCCACACACTATATAGATAGGGCTGATGTCAGTTTGGGCCCTAAATATCTGTTGAGTAAATTAGTGTGTCTGTGTGATGCGTCATTGATACTCAATGTGATGTCACTGAACGTGATACCACTGAACACGTGATGTCATTTAATATAATGTCACAAAGAAAGTTATTGACCACTTTTTCGGCATAAGTTGAAGGCATCGTCTCGTATAAATCCCATAGGAGGAGTATATCAAAATCCATCAGGTGCGTTTTGCGAACGACCCAAAATAAGTGACTTCCTGTTGAGTAGATCCCCTGACACGCAATTCGAAAGTTGTTCAGCTCAATTAGATCTAAATGTGTACCAGGTTTCGCCTGCATATGTGCAAGTGTGTATAAACTATGCAGCAAAATCTCATGAGGGCCCCCGACTCTTAGGCATCCTAATGGCAGCAGATTCCAACCTGTTTGACAATTTTCATGAGTTTTTGAGCATGTTAAGACCCCCCCAAAAGCCCAAAAATGTGTGCAAAAATCCTTAGGAAAACAAGAGAGTCCTACGCACCCTATAGTGCTTGGGCCCTAAAAAAAAAAAGGCATATCATAGTACAAAGAATCCTGACACAGGAGTCACTTTCCGTAAATATTATGTCCGCTTACTAAAAAAGTCTTCAAAGCTTATACCTCTTATGTCGATAAATAATGGGGGTTTGCTTTATGTTTTCATTACTAGACATTGATTATGTAGAACTTATCAGTTGAACACACTATGATCTAGGTGGCTATACAATTTCTGAGCAATCAGTGGTATAAATATAGACTTCCACATCACATCACACCACCCACCCAGTGGCTCCAGATCCTGTACTGTTTCCTTCCAGAACGGTTCGAGATGGATGCAGCTGAAACACCACTCTGAGGTTATCTTAATCAGGTAGGGCCTTTTGAAGCTATCGGGCACCGCTTCCTTCATGTACTTCTCGTACTGAAGCAGGTGCTTGCTGTCTGTAAAATCTCGGGTGGACTGCGTGAAACGGAAAAACGACTGATCGAAGTAAAAGCTGTCATGGAAGTGGCGGAAACCATGCGGTGACTCATCTGTCTGGCCAAACTGATCGTAGTTCGCCCTACGATCCTCACTGGTCAGGATCTGTAGAAAACACAAATTAGGGGAAACAAAGACACTGAAAGATGTGCAATCATAACAAACTGTATCAGATTTTAAAACAAAGTGCAACCATCTAAGCCTACCTCGTATGATTTAGTAATCTTGATAAACATATCTTCTGCACTTGGATCTTTGTTTTTATCCGGATGCCTAAAGCACAACGCATTGCCATCAAGTTAACATGTTCATGCAGGAACACATTTACAGATCAACTTCTCCAAGCCTCTTGACGATTACTCACCACTCCTTGACGAGCTGCTTGTAAGCCTTTCGGATTTCTGGCTGACTAGCGTGCCGGGACACTCCGAGCACGCTGTACGGATTAAACTCGGATGCCGAGGCATTCCCCAAAACAAGCAGGACTACAGCCAGGCAGCTCAAACAGCTCAGGAAGGGCTTGGAGAGTGCTCGCATCTTCTCAAACCGCACAGGCTGTCTAGAGAAAGAAAAAGCAAAAGCAAAAACGACACCACGTGTCACATCAGTCAAGTGAAATTATGACATAAAGGCAGGCTGTGGCGTGAAACAGAAGTGAAAACAATCCTTGTATGCATAAACAACTACATAAAATTCCAGAAAGAAAAAAAAAGTGCAAGCCGGTCAAACTGGTAGACTGTCTTTCTCAGAAGTTTTTCCCAGCTTTGACAGCAATCAGAAAACATTTATAAGGAAGGAGGGAAAAGAACTGACCAGCTGGAAAAGATGCTCTGGATTTTTTTCCAGACAGGACACCAGACCTTAGTTTAAGCTCTAGACCAAATTTGTACGGTGGTCTGACTTTTCATCATGGAATGTTCACACTTTTTCCATCGTGCAGATGCTACAGTTGTCTAAAAGCCCACACCAGCAGACTGAAAAATAGTGTGGCTGTTACCACATTGAACAGCTGACACTAATACACTGTCAGTAAATATAAATAGACTAATGTTGATCAATGCATCACTGTATATTCCATCCAGATTTATTCTGTATCATCCAGAACTCATATATTTACATCATGTTATCTTTTTGACATGGCTATATTCCACTGCACAATGCATGCACAGTTATACTGTATATTATTCAAATTCAAATTTTATTTGTCACATACACAATCCTACACAGTACGATATGCAGTGAAATGCTTAGGCAACTGCCCTGACCTAAGAGAATAAAATAAAATAAAATATAGAATATAAAATATACTAAACACATCATATCTTATTACGTACTGCACCTTCTGTTTGTTACAGCACATTGTAATTGCTTGTAAATAGACCACTAATGCACTTCTGATTAGATGCTAACTGCAATTCAATGGCTCTGTACATGCACTGTACTTTGCAGAATGACAACAACGGTGAATCTGATCTAATCTAAAACTCTCTTTCAAAACCATACGTGAATTTATTATCCAGCCACAAATAAACACCTTACACACATACCTTAATATGAAATATGATAAATAAAAATCAAGAACAATATGAAGGATATTTCTGATAGTTCAACACTAAATAGTAAAAACAATCTACACTTGTAAATAACCTACAGGTAAACTGGCCAACAAGCTAATGTAGCCGGCTAGACATTAATGCTAATGGCTAACGGTTTCCAAACAGAACAAAACACCCTCACTGCGCGATACCAAGCGCTCTTGAATACAAAAAGGATATTTAAAAAAAAGTACTACTTACAAAACCGTAAATTGGTCTACTAATATATTTTTCCAAATACATATGCTCCGTGACATGCAGCCATGGGCAGGTCCCGTTGCTAGGCTAACATTTTCCTACTAGCACTTCGCTTTCCGGTGAATAGTCGGAAGCATGGAAGTACATCCATAGCCGTGTATACCTAGATGCCGCAATGGCCGCTGGGTCGTACGTCAAAATGTCCGCCATATTAGTTCTGTCAAGAATCGCTTGTAAAGAAACAAGTAAGTTTCTTTAGAAAGAAAGAAACAAGTAAGTTTCTAAGTAAGAAAAGTAAGCTGTGGTTTTATGAGTAAAAAGTCCTATAATGTTTACATTCCATTGATTTTAATGAGATGATTTTTATATTTAATGGTATGTAAAAAAGATTTCCTGCAGTTAATTGGAACCTTGATGGTTATTAGAGATGGGGGGATCGATTCAGTTGTAAATCGCCGATTCATTTCTGTGGTGATTCATGTATCTCCACACTGAATCACTCACTCACTCATTGTCTATGATCTATACCGCTTTATCCTGTATTTAGGACCGCAGGAGGCTTAGGGCACGAGGCAGGGTACACCCTGGACAAAACACACACTCATTCACACACTACGGACAATTTGGGAATGCCAATTAGCCTAATCTACATGTCTTTGGACTGTGGAGGAAACCGGAGTACCCGGAGGAAACCCACCAAGCATGGGGAGAACATGCAAACTCCATGCACACAGAGATGGGAATCGAGGCTGGCCGGGAATCGAACCCGGACCCAACACCACCGTGCTGCCCACACTGACTCCAAAATCTATAAATAATATATATATATATATATATAGTTCATAATAGAGATTAACCAGTTGATCAGACAAAGACAAGAATTGACTGGTTTTCAATTTGATTGCCCGTGACAAGATATATGCAGCACACATATAAATATACACATATATTTCCAAGCACAGAAGCTTACGAGTAACAGAAATGCATTTTATGGCATACATTGTGGAGGGCCCGGGTTTGATTCCCACCCAGTGCCCAACCCCAGCCACTGGATACATTGTCGCTCCCAAGCATGGATAAAATGGAAGGGTTGTTAGGAAGGGCGCTCGGTTTAAAACCTGTGCCAAGTTTTACGCGGATCAGATGGTCTGCTATGGTGACCCCTTGATGGGAATTGGTCAAAATACTAACAACTACATTATGAAAAATGTTAAAAGCCTCGCATCCTTTTTTCTCCAAACTCAATGCACGAATTGACCTTAAACCTCTTCCCCCAGTCGCAAAACACTGCAAACATAGATTAGTCAAAAATGGCACGTGCTAGACGTTTTTAGACTCTTAGAAGTTTTGTGACTTTGGAGGCATTTGAGGCAGTAAAATGTTGCTGTCTTTATAACCCTACAGGTGGTGCACTCTGGACTATTTATACATTTTCACCTGGTGTGTGGTGGGAAAGAAAATTTGTTACGTTTGTTTAGAAATAACTAAGGCTGATGACAAATACTGTACATGCTGCTCAGTTAAATTTAAAACTAAAAAGTTATTTGGCGGTTTTTAAATGCTACGCTTGGTTTTTAAGTGAGAAACCTAATGATATAAGGAACAAGTGACATTTCATTAATCATTAAACTTATTATAAAGGTATAAATTGTAACAAAAACGGGGGAAATGTAATATCGAAATTTGGAAATTTCTAAAATCATGAATGAATAATAGAAAATTCTAGAATTATTATTATTATAAAATAATAGAATCAGAATTTTAAATCAAATCGGCACAGTGGTATCGTGATCATATTGCATCAGGAAGTGACTGGTGATTCTCATTCCGAATAGATCGATTATAGTTCAAAGAAACTGAACACTTTTAGCATCTGCAAGAAAGTGGAATCTGTGGTTGGACTCCCTCTAGCTAGTGCTGGAAAAGAGGACCTTGAATAAAGATACAAGATACAGGTTTACAGATTAAGTGGGTAAAATTCTCCTCTAGTGGCCCATGTATATGGTTTCATTTCTAGGTAATAATAGTTCTGTTGAGATACAAATTGCCTCATTAATCTTTAACCACCTTGCTTAAGTTTTAACGGTTTTAGAAGAATAAACCTCGGTAGGCCTTGGTGCTCTGGACCTGTGTAGATGGCATCCTGAGATACCATGGAACCTGCTTTCCAGACTTGACTGATCAATCCTGGTGCCCTGCTTCTGGGTGGAGTTTCTCAACCAGTATCTGCTACTAAGTATGACCCCTTCACGGATGGACAGTCTAAAGATAGCACTTACAAACCATGACGACGACGCTGGACTGCAATTGGTAGTTTTGTTGCGATGGCTTAGGGCTGCAACTGAAATGTTTTGCACTCAAAACTGTATCATAGTGAACAATTCAACAAACAGACTTCATCTTGAAACTCGTGTGATTTCCTGGTTACAAAACTGCACCTTTTGACTACATAGCACACAGATATAGAAGCAAATCATAATTGCACTATCCCGTGTCACCCAGATCAGATTAGGTTCCTTTTATAGTCTGGTTTTTGTTAAGGTTTCTTCCTCATGTCATTTCAGGGCCTTTTTCCTGCCATTGTCACTCCTGACCTTCTAATTATAAATAAATATACAGTATATAAATTCTGGATATACATTTTATATTTATATTTTTGGTTGTGTTTGGTTTTGGAGTGTTGAAATAGCAGCTAAATAAATAAATAAAAGACACAATTAACACCAAGTCAAGCACAGGACAATTCACTTTTAAAACAGCCCGTTTATTCATTTAATTTTAAAAAATAAAAACTAAAAAGGACTATTTCATTGTCGCTATAAGAAACAGTACGGAAGCACTGATAGTCTTTTGAGCCTTTCTAGCTCTTCAAGTATGTTCATTCTGTTCATAGGGTGGAGGCAGTGCCTCCATCAGAGCAGGCCAACAGGGGGCATGATGGGCAGAGCTAAAGAAGCAAAAGGTAGGGTAGCACGGGTCTTTGAAAGGCCAAAAACTCTCCCGTTCCCAGGCCCAGTCCAGTATAGCCCAGCTAATTAAACAAAGCTCATTTGCACAAGCTGAACCCATTTCTTCCAGTGATGATTTTGTGGAAGTCCTGTCAGCAGCAATGGGTCATAAAAAGGAAGAACAGCGCAGGAGGGGGAGGAGAGATTTCAAGAAAGACAGATGTGCATATAGAGAGAAAGAGAGACAGAGTGAGAGTGTGTTATGAAGAAAGAGAGTAACAGCAGACTGAATGAATTAGAAAGGAAAACAAGCTGAGCGATGATAGTGATGAAGGCTATGCTGATGAAGAGAACGTTATCCTGTTTGCACTCGATACACTCGTGTTATTTCAGTGCCGCAAAACCAGATCCTGGTTATTTGCATAAATTTTATACTCTTACTATAATTATACAAAGACATCAAGCAACACAACTTGTATCACTTTCAACACCAAAGAAAAAGGAAGAAAAAAAAAAAACAAATAAAAAAAAAAAACAACAACTCTGCATTAATTTTTTCCAGTGGACATAAAAAAAAAGATCTTCATCAAAATGTAAACAAATTCACTCCTTGGGCAAGGAACAAAACATCAAAATCATCTGCAAGATCTCTCGATATCTGTCCCCGTTGAGCTCCTTGGTCTGGAGCGCGTAGCGGCTGAGGCAGGGCGCTTGTCTCCAGGCCCGTCAGCAGGCCCCGCCCCCTCTTTACCTTCATAAAGCCGATATACCTTGCCGTGCAGGTCATCTAGAGTGCAGCAAGAAGCGGTCTAGGTACTGCGACATGGCCTCCCAGTTCCTCCAGAGGAAGGCCAGGACGACGACGAGGAGTAGCGTGGAAAGTGTGCGGCTGCGCGTCTTCATAAGCGGGACCACACAGTTTGCCACCGTCGACACGAACACCAGAAGGACAGCCATGACTGCCAGCAGGATGTTGATGAGCTTGCCGAGCAAGGTGCGTGCTGTGGCGTTCTCCAACCCCTCCAACTGCACCACCTGCTGCTGCTGTTGCTGCAGTTCCATCTTTGAGATGCGGGTCTGGCAGGCCTCCAGCGCTTCCTATGGGAAATATAGTGCACATGTAGTGGACAGGAAGCAGAGGTGGTTAGCTAAACAAGCAACATTACTGAATGGGAACAACAATTACCTTTTAATGCTTAACCATTAATTAGGTTATGTCGATAATGAAAACAATTTGAAATGGTTGTGTTTTGTATCTCACTTTTGACTATAGCTACAGACTCTGCAATGACTTTTATCATTAATTATTTTTACAATTATTTCGCAAATATCCACTGAGACTGAGATGATCTTTAATAACCTGTATGTCTCTGGCCCGTTCGTAAGACTGGTATGCGATTTTTTCTTCCATGCTGGCCAACTCCTGCTTCAGGTTGAGAATTTCATTCTGATGGAGCTCTGTGAGATCGTTCAGTTGCTCCTCTAGACGTTCACATCTGTTCATACACACAAAATGTTGGCTCAACATGAACACATGCCTTTTAATTGATTTCATAAGAATATATGAGACTATAGGAAGCATATACAAGTGTGTACCTGTATCTCTCCTCCTGCAGGGCTTGCATGATTACTGTATAATCCCTCTGATAGTGACCCTTCAGATTGTCAAACGACTCCTCCAGTCGGCCCTGGTTCTCCCGCAACTCCTGGATCTCATGAAACAGAGCGTCAAGGCCTGATGCCTGGCCTTGCTCCAGCGTGTTGCCCTTCGAGCTCGGGGGTCCTCCAGGGGCTCCAGTGGTGCTGTTCGCCCCTGCTGAGCCTGATGTGGCACTTGAGCAGTCGTCCTCACTGCCGTACTTAGGGCTTGACTGCAACTGGCCAGGTGCTATGGCTCTAGCGACTGAGGTCCCGGCCCCTGGTACAATACCTGGCACAGCTTCGTCACTCTGCGTTTCGTCCAACGAGTCTTTCAGGGACGAGATGTTGTCTGCACTGCCAAATTTGTTGCGGATGAGCGATGCGAATTCACGGGGTTTGGAGACAACGGCGCCTGCAGCTGAGTGAGTAGCCTGGGAGATGCTGGAGAGGCCTCCGGTCACCTGACATGGACATAGAATACATGTTATTGACTTCCGGTTCCGGGCGCGGATGGAGTAGACGCGTGGTCCCTGTGCAAACTAATTTTTTGCTTGAATTTTCAAATGCTCCACCAGTTATCTTTAAGGTATTTGACTTAATGTTTAATGCTTAAAGTTTAAGGAGATTAAAAATGGCATCGAAGTCGACTAAGCAAGTGAAAAAAAAGACACCGTCAAAGACGATAAACTCACACCACATGCAGAGTTTAGCATGGCGGCCTTAACTAGCCTTCTGGAAGACCACAGAAAAGGCCTGGCTACCGAGTTCAAAACCGCCTTAACATCTTTGGAAACGAAGCTGGATTCAGTCCAGGCGGCAGTACTGGATCAAAGTAAACGAATTACCTCGCTAGAATCCAATGCAGACTTTCTTAGTGAGAAAATTCGCTCGCTGGAAGTATGTTCGGAGCTAACCGAGACGTTTGCTAAATTAAAGGCTAAGATGTCGGACCTGGAGGGTAGGAGTCGGCGTAACAATATCAGGATTGTTGGAGTGCCGGAATCCGTCGAGGGCCCCCGACCGTCTGCGTTTTTTTCACAGCTGTTGATGGACGTTTTGGGCGAAAAAACTCTGTCCTCTCCTCCGGAGATTGACAGGGCACATCGAGCTCCTGTGGCTAAACCGAAGCAAGGCGGAAGGCCAAGAGCGGTGATAGTTCGCTTTCACCGCTATCAGATTAAAGAGGCCGTGATGAGGGAGGCTCGGAAACGAAGGGGCTCGCTACAATATCAGCACGAGCCGATCGCCATCTACGATGACTACAGTCCAGAAGTTATGGAGCAGCGAGCGCAGTACCGTGAGGTTATGGCGGAGTTGTATAAACAGGGCCTTAAACCATCCCTTCTCTTTCCAGCAAGGTTGAGGATCATAACTAAAGAAGGTGGACAAAAGTAATTTACCTCGGTGAATGAGGCCGAGAACTTTTTGAAAACTTACTGTAATACGTAGTAGGGAACACTACGAGGCTTCAGTTTGTTTTGTGTTGACGGACGTTTGCAAAATGTAAATACTAAGTCATATACGAACTGTACGGGATTGTTATGCCTTATAAGGAGGACTTTTTGATGTACAGGGCCGAGTTTGCATAAGGTAAGGAGGGATTAGGAGGTGTGTGAAGTTGGCGGGTGTGTTTAGGAGGTTTGTTGGTGTTATGCTTGGGGGGAGGGTTGATATAGTGGGAGGGTTGGGGGTTATTAGAGGGTGGCGCCACCATTGTTGTGCATATTTTTTCCCTCTGCATAGTAATGTGGGTCTTCATGTTCCATTTAAGACTGTTCCTTATTTTTAAATACCGTTTGCAGTCCAGAACTTTTTTTTCTTTTGTACCATGGGTAGAGCATTAAGATTTATGAGTTGGAACATTAAGGGCTTAAATAATACAGTAAAACGAGGTAAAATTATTGCGCATCTTAGGTTGCATAAAACAGATATTGCTTTTTTACAAGAGACCCACCTGCACAACTCAGATCATTCTTACCTTAAGCACAGGTGGAATGGACATTTTTTTCATTCATCATTTCAGGCAAGGGCAAGAGGCGTGGCTATTTTGATTGGCAAGAATGTACCTTTCACTCCAAACAATATCATAGCGGATAAGAATGGGCGCTATATCATTGTTACATGTACCCTATGTAACAAGAACTTAATTCTAGCAAATTTTTATGCTCCAAATTTTGATGACGTCACCTTCTTTAAGCATGCCCTCTAGCAATTTCCGGACCTCAATTCCCACTCTCTCATACTTGTTGGGGATTTTAATTGTTGTTTGGATGCTGTCCTGGACTGATTTGATTTGATTATTTCATTTTGGATAATGCCCTGATATCTGATGTTTGTTACTGTGCGTACCAAGGTATAATTATTTGAGACCATGCCCCCCTAATCTTAGATTTAAGGTTTTCGAATTTACCCTCTCCCAAAAGGAGCTGGCGGCTGAACACTTCGTTGTTGGCAGATGATGACTTTGTTGGATTTATTTCTGACCAGATTTCCTTCTTTTTGAATGTTAATGTCTCTTCAGACATATCTAATATAATAGTCTGGGATACCCTTAAGGCATATATTAGAGGTCAGATCATCGCATATGATGTCACTAAGAAGAGAAAGCTGAGAGAGAAGCAGTTAAATTTATCTGATGAAATTGCTCGACTGGATGGTCAATATGCTAGTTCACCAATTCCGGACATATACGAGAGGTGTCGTAAATTGAAAACAGAGCTAAACTTATTGTTAACCAATAAGTCCCTTTTGAGGAGAACGAGGAGTGCGTTTTATGAGAGTGGGGAGAAGTCTGGGAAGTTACTGGCTAACCAGCTGCGGGGGTTCCAGGCAAAGCAAATCATTGGTGGTCTCCGCCTGGATAATGGTGACATCACAACTGATTTGCGCATCATTAATGATAAATTTAGAGACTTTTATAGTTCTTTATACGCTACTGATTCTCCCCCACAAGGAGATATGGATCACTTCTTCACCCAAATACAGGTTCCTACCATATCCCCTGACACCTGTAGCACTTTAGAGGGACCAATTACGCAGGAAGAGGTGGTGGCTGCTGTTTCTGCCATGCAGTCTGGGAAATCACCAGGACCTGATGGTTTTCCATCAGAGTTTTATAAGAGGTTCTGTAAGCAGCTTGCCCCTTTTTTGACAACAGTTTATACTGATTCTTTTAAATCAGGGGCTCTCCCTTCTACCATGAGTCAGGCATGTATTTCGCTGCTGCTTAAAAAGGACAAGGATCATTTAGACTGTGCTTCTTATAGACCTATCTCCTTACTTAATTGTGATGTCTTACAAAGGTGCTTGCCTTGAGGTTAGAGGCTGTCCTCCCTACTATCATCTCCACTGATCAGACAGGCTTCATAAAGAATCGGCATTCATTTTTTAACATACGCCGATTGCTGAATATAATTCACTCTCCACACCACTCTATTCCAGAATGTGTAGTTTCCCTGGATGCTGAGAAAGCATTCGCCAGAGTAGAGTGGGAATACCTTTTTCTAGCTTTGGAAAATTTTGGATTTGGCCCAAACTTTCTTTTATGGGTCAAGCTATTATATAATGCACCCTCTGCCGTAGTGTTAACCAATGGGATGTCTTCCTGGCCATTTAATTTACAACGTGGAACCAGACAGGGCTGTCCTTTAAGTCCATTGTTATTTGCTCTGGCCATTGAACCACTGGCAATCGCCTTGCGCGAATGTCAGCAAATTGCTGGAGTCGTGCGAGGCAAGGCCATACATAAGGTGACATTATATGCAGATGATTTATTGCTTTATATTTCTAACCCCCGGACCTCTCTGCCTGCGGCCCTGGCTCTGCTTGAGAATTTTGGTAAGCTTTCTGGCTATAAACTTAACTTGCATAAGAGTGACCTTTTTCCGGTCAGCGTGGCGGGGGAGCAGTCACAGTATTCTAATATACCTTTGAAGATAGTCGAAAATAAATTCACGTACCTTGGTGTCTGTATCACCCGCCAGTATAAACAGTTGTTTAAATATAATTTTGGTGTGCTTCTGGAGCAAACTAAGAAGGATCTTTTAAAGTGGTCACCTTTAAGGCTATCTCTTATTGGACGCATTAATTCCATTAAGATGACAGTTCTTCCAAAATTTCTTTATCTTTTCCAAAGTTTACCTTTTTTCATTCCTTTATCATTTTTTAAATCCCTAGATTCTGTCATTTCCACTTTCATCTGGGATGGTAAGCATCCCAGGTTGAGGAAGACACACCTTCAGAAGACTAGATGTGCTGGGGGGGATGTCCTTGCCTAATTTTAAGCTTTACTACTGGGCGGCAAACATGCGCAATACATTGTACTGGTGGCATTACCACATACAGCCTTGTAAACCATTCTGGGTAAATATGGAGGTATATGCACATAATCAGGTTTCTCTTCCGGCTCTTCTTGCATCCAGGCTAGATTTAGTTTCATATAGTAAGGTAAACTGCCCAGTGGTGAAACACTCACTCAGGATATGGACTCAATTTAGGAGATCATTTGGTTTCGCAGGTCCTTCCCTCCTCAGTCCTATTGTTCACAATCATTTGTTTTTGCCTGCAATGCACGACAGCTCTTTTAAGTCTTGGTCTGATAAAGGGATAACATGTTTTCAGAATTTATTCATAAATAATGTATTTGCATCTTTCGTTCAGTTGATGTCACATTACGGGGTGGTTAAATCTGACTTTTTTAGATTCTTGCAAATAAGAGACTATGTCAGGTCCCTTTCAGACGATTTTCCTGTTTTACCACATGACAATCCTCTGGACTCCTTTCTTTCCTGCAATGTATTAGCTAAAGGTTCAATTTCCGTACTGTATAGTTTACTTCTGGATCAGTCGTCATCCCCTACAGATAAAATTAAGCAGGCTTGGGAGGAAGACTTTGGTAGTTCAATTTCGGATGATGTATGGAATAGCATTCTTAAACAGGTCCACTCATCATCAATGTGTGCCCGGCCCTCTCTCATACAATTTAAAGTAGTACACAGGGCTTATATATCTAAGACTAAGTTAGCCCAAATGTTTCCTGACACTAGTTCCTTGTGTAATAGATGTTGAGGTGCTGAAGGCACGTTATTTCACATGTTCTGGTCGTGCCCAGATTTAGAACTTTTCTGGCGGTCAATATTTGACTCATGGTCTACAGTTTTTCACCATAGGCTGGAGCCGGACCCGCAGGTGGCTCTGTTTGGGGTTGCCCCAGTGGAATTACAGTTATCTTCGCCACAGCGTAAAATCATTGCCTTTTCTTCATTGCTGGCACGTAGAGCTATTTTGTTAAAGTGGAGGGAACCTCGCCCTCCTACTCATACCCAATGTGTCCTGCCTTCATATGGAAAAAATTAGATTCTCATTGAGAGGGTCAGATAAACTTTTTTTTAAGGTGTGGCAGCCATTTATTGATTATGTGGACAATCTCAAACAACCTTAATTTATTTCATCATACTCATGGTACATAGTTATATACTCTGTTGCAAAATTAAATTATATTTCTGGATGATTTTTTTTCTTTTTTTCTTCTCTCTTTCTCTTCTTTCAAGACCTACATATACAATTGTGTGTCTGTTAATGTGAGCGCCACCCTGTTTGTGAATTGGTTGACTGGGCCTGGGGTTTGAATTGTTTGAATTAATTGGAAAATTGAAAAATCAATAAAAAATATTGAAACCAGAATACATGTTATTATATTATTCACTTTAAGTACTGTGAAACAGGACAAATAACAAATGATGCAAACTCTAGCTCTTTCTACAAAAGGTAACAGATTACCATCTATGTATGGCTCTCAGGTACAAGTATAATGTGTATTGCAAAAAAATTTCTCTCTCTTAACATTACCTCAACTAATTAATAAAATGGAGCAAGATTTAGGCTAAGGACAATGTTAAAATTTGGTTTAATCAGACCAGAGACAGAGAACCCTTTTGTACATGACTCATCGAGTCTCCAACATACCTTTTGGCACGATGTTTTATATAGCTCACCACTTTTTTGTAATGTCCTGCATCTAGGCTATGATGAACAGATTGTCCTGTCTGATCTGGAATATTTTCAGTTCTGTCAGAATTAACTTCGGCTTGCTTGTTGCTCCTGTGACTAATGCCCTCCTTACTGTGTCTTTTTTTTTTTTTTTTTTTTCATGGATGGTCTCTGTTAGCAGTTGCATTTGTGTCATAATCTTTCTGTGTTTAAATAATGTTTAATTTAATGTTGCTCTGTATGATGTGCAAAATCTAAAGAAATTTTTAAAACTATAATCAAACCCTGACTGATACTTTTCTTGCCCCAGACTTGTTATGACAGTTCCTGGGTCTTTATGAAGCTGCTTGTTTAGACATGTTCTTTAATAAACAGATATAACTCAGACGATGACATTTTAATTACAGCAGGATTCCATTTAACTAATTAGTCAAGTCAAACTGGCACTTGTGTTTGTACAGAATAACAGAACATGTTATGAGAGTAAAAACTCTGTTTATTTCTCAAAATAACCAGAATGCCAGAGCCATGATTGTGAAGTCTGAAATGCTCACCTCCCATGAACCCCATTAATGGCATTTGGAAAAGGATTGGAGCGAGATCAGGAATGTACAGGGAATGTGGCGGAAACTCCTATCCGAGGGTCTGTAATGTGCAAGTGGTACTGTGTGAAGTATGAGATTTTCCATTGTCCGGCCAAGAAAAATATATAATAATAATAATAATAATAATAATAATAATAATAATAATAATAATTAAAAAACCAAAAAACCAAACTTGGTGATGAAACCAGGGTCGTTTTCCGAGCACTAGTGAAACGCTGGGATGAATGCATTAGTGTGGCAGGGGATTATATAGAGAGATAAAGTTAAGAGTTTTTACTCATAACAACAACTGTTTTATTATTCTGACATTCAAATGTCTCAGTTTGATTTGAACACCAACTGTACTTATTTAGGTGCAAAGCGGGTGAATAAAAAAAATGTAATCTATTTTTATTGTATCTAATTTTGCAACCTACACACATCTCCCCCTACAATATTAAGGGCTCTTTTGTGTCGAGTCCCAATCAAGTTCACTTCAGGTTGTAACAATGGGTAATGTGGAAAGGTTCATGTGGGGTAAATACTTATGCAATGCACTGTATAGTTCTTATCTCTATATGACACGTGCATTCCAAACTACAAGATGCGAGTCTTTAAAAAAAAAAAAAGATTTTATTTAGATTTTATTTGCCAATTAATTGTGAGATTATTAAGACTGGGGAAACAAAGACAATTCAGGGCATAAAATATGCAATAAGGTTCTGTTTTAGATACCTGACTCCCATTTCTACTAGTTTTTTTTTTAGTTAATGTTGTACAGCATGTTCAGATTTTGTACTAGTGTTATAATATCAATTTCCACAAAAATACATTTCATAGTGACGTCACATAACCAGATAAATCTGCACTATACTGATCCTAGAACTTAAGTATGATGAAAATACCTTTGCGCCAACGTCCTTCAGGCCTTGGTGCATGTCACGGAGCACGTCTTTGGGCTGGCGCGGGATGCCGTTGTGCTCGACCTCCCTTAGCTTGCGATGATAATGCTCCAGCTTCCTCTGCAGCTGCTGGATGGACTGTGCTGACTTCTGATTCTTCTTCTCAAACACTTGCTTGATGCGTGCGCTCTGCTGCTTGTCAGCGTTGTTGGCCAGCTTCAGGTACTCAGCTACGTTGTCGTCGCGTGCCGTCTGCTCGATCTTGATCTGCTCCGTGAGCTTGAGGATCTTCTGCTGCAGCTGTGAAATGGCTTGTTTGGTTCGCTGCGGGTCGGGAACGCCGTCCACCGAGTCTACGCCGTACGCACCGCCGCCGTCTGAGCTGCCTGACAGAGCGTTGGGGGACGCGGCCAAGCCAGATACCTCTAGTCGATCCCCCTGAGAAAGAAAAAGAGAAAAGGAAGATGGAGAAATAGAAAGCATGGAAATAGGAAATGAAGGTGGAGACCAGAAAGACAGACAAATGAGAAAGAAATGAGGGAAGAAATAGAAAGAAAGAAAAGTGAACATCGTCACACTCGTATAATCTATACAAAAGTAAATCCACGAGAAGAAGAAAAAAAAACAAACAAACAAAAAAAAAAAAACATGAAATTAATCACCATGACATTCGCGACACAAGTCATGGCCGAGCATGCACGCTGCAGTCACACTTCCACATGTCATATGTAGGAATTTGCAACAATCGCAAGAGACTCTCTGGACTTTTTGGACCTCTGTACTATGACGAGACAGAGATAACACCTGAAGCTCAGATCGCTGATAAGGTGGCATACCGCTCCGTATTAAAAAGTTGATTATTAGAAACAGAATAAGCACCGTCAGAGCTTGAAATACAAATCCTAGGCACAACTTCAGAATTTTAATATGAGCCATGACCTTTTTTTTTTTTTTTTTTACGCAGTACTAGTCACCCCTTCAAATTCAATTAACTTTCCTGATTTTAATTTATTTATACACTGTAAAACAGTTCTAAAAGCATCCAAAATATACAATAATCTCTTCTGAACAGTTGATATTGAGATGTGCCTACTACTTATGCTCTGTAAATCCTTCATAATGGCTCTAATCCGAGGTGCTGTTTGTTAATTGGTGATTTCTGAGTCTGGTAATCTTAAATGAACTTCTCCTCTGCAGCAGAAGTAAGTTTTGATCTTGCTTTCCTTGGATGGTCTTTCATCATGCTGCTTGATGTGTTTTGCAAATGCACTTGACAATACTGTTCTTGCAAAAACTGTTCCAGAACAGCTGTCCTTCATGTCTTAAAATAACAACTAACTCTTATTGTTGTTACTTAATTATGTAATTCCAAATGTGTTATTACATTTAGTTTTTTTTATCCAGTATTGTCCTAGAATGTCGGAAAAAATCTCACTAAAAAAAAAAACAAACAAAAACAAAAAAAGAAAAACAATGAATCGGAGGATATGTTATTCTAAATTTTTCAAATAAATGGAATAATGAAGGGATGGGAAATATCTACAGTGCAATAAACATAACCATTTTTAATTTTATATTTAAATCCTCCCACTGAGTAGATTCTATAATCTAATCTACTATAATTGGGTGGGGGGGGGGACAGTTTATTGCCATGCATTAAAACAGTTTCAGTGCCTGGTACGAGGATTCATATAGCTATCGTTCTTTTTATTGCATAGAAACTGTTATAAAAGCACCTGGAAGCATTACATCATTCTATTAACTGTATGCAAACTGCTCTGGTATGATACTAAATATGATGGTTATCATACCGTAACATAACACATGGTGAGATAGACAAGGGCTGCAGGACACACATTGTGTTTGTGCAATGTCAGCTGTTTTTTATCGAAGGTTTCAGGCTATGAGCTGTGTCATTTAGTCCTAGATCACACATTAAAGCTTAAATCCATCAAGCGTTCTATCAAACTAAAACCATTTTAGATTTAGTTCCTCTTTTACTAGACTCCACTCTTTTGGGAAGGCTTTGCACTAGACTCTGGAGCTGTGAGGATTTGTGTTCATTCAGCCTCAATGGTATTATTGAGGTCATGCGATGATGTCGGGTGAGGAGTCCTGGGACGCGGTTGGCATGCTAATTCATCCCAAAGGCGTCGATGGTGACACACAAACATATATATATATATATATACATACATACATACACACACACACACAGGGTGGGCCATTTATATGGATACACCTTAATAAAATGGGAAATGGCGCTGGCATTTCTCCTGCGGTGTTGCTATCAGTGTGTGAAGAGTGGGAGAAGAGGGTTGCATTGACAATCCATCACAATGGGCAGCACATTGAACACATTTTATAAGTGGTCAGAAACTTGCAAATAACTCATGAAAGAATAACGCACACCATTGTTTTTCTCGCGAAATTCCCAACAAGTTTGATGTGTCACATGACCCTCTTCCTATTGAAAAAACAAAAGTTGGATCCAAGATGGCTGACTTTTAAATGGCCACCATGGTCACCACCCATCTTGAAAATTTTGCCCCCTCACATATACTAATGTGCCACAAACAGGACGTTAATATCACCAACCATACCCATTTTATTAAGGTGTATCCATATAAATGGCCCACCCTGTATATATCGTGTGTCGTGTGTCTGACAAAAACTTAAGCTGGCAGTCGACTGAAGAGGAGCTCAGACAGACATTCTGGATGGTTCTACACTCTATTAATACCAGGTGAGTCAAATAATCTGGTTTGCCAGAACCCTCAGTAGTAGTATCTGTAATAGTATTAGTAGTTAAGAAAACCAACACACTGGAGGGACAGAAGATGAAAAACAGCATTTCTATAATGCAGTAAAACAGCACCACCTGCTGGAGAAACTTATCCTCAGGCCAAACCGGTTTCTCCAGATCCTACATTCTGGACCAAAATAAAATCACTGGCTTTATTACTGACTAGTCAGGTGTCCTCCTTCTGAGATATTTGCATTGGTTGAGACACCATAACCTTTAATAAGCACCAGACTCTTGGTGGCTGTGGTGGGATGAAAGTTCTGGCAACCTGCTTTAACGTGCAAGAACATGAATCCTGTCATTGCCATACAAACACTGGAAGTAATTGAGGCACGCTAATAACTTGGACAACCTTGGCTGTGGGCGTGATGCAGAATAACAAAATACAACACACCATCGGTCCAAACTTAATTTTAAAAGCAAACCAGAAACAAAACAGGTACTTTTGTAATAAAAAGGCGGTTTAGATAATAATAATGTTAAATAATAAAAAATAAAAAAATATTTTATAATGAAAATAATCAAGGCATCTGTTCCTGCACTTTGTTCATGTAGTTTTTGAGCTTTACGAGCGTTTCAAGTTGAAGTTTGAGGTCGAGCCGGAAAATATTGTGCCACGCCGAGAGCAGCACATACAACACATGGCGTGCCTTTCTTTGCAGTATCTCATCCATGTACAGTAAACTGCACCTGAACTATTCATGTAGGAAAAAAAATGGGTGGGCCTTTGCCTTTTTCAACACCTGCTGATTCCTCGTCTGAACCGTCTTCAGAGCGCACCTCCGGCACGATGCACGCATGTGTGCACACGCACTGTTAAGCTGTGACTCGTTTCGAGGGTTGTGTAAACACTGGGGCAGCTTTACATACATTAGTCATGTATGACTGAGCACACAAGCTAACAATCGACATTGACTTTATGGACACTTTTATCATGCTCAGAACATTACATGGCATTCAAGCCAATAATTTAGTCTAGTACAGTATACAGCGACACAGTGGATATAGCATGTTATAATTATTGTATCATTAAACAATAAAGTTAAAGAAAGAGTGCACACACGTAGTTTGACTGATTTGAATGATTTATGTGTGATGAGCAAACAAAGCTGCACAAACCTATTCACTGTAACTATATATTTACTATTTTTATATCACGTTGCTGTAAGACCACCAGCAGCTTTTACGGTGGAACGATTTCTTGCAAGTTCCTTGATGCCTGGGTTAAATCGAACACACTTAATACAACTTAAAACATTCCATTATTAGGGCCTAAGTACTATGACATCAGCCCTCTTGTTCTTCTAAGGATTTTTTTTTCCCAACATCCGGGACTTTTTAGGGGTCCCCCTAAAAAGTTTTAACATGCTCAAAATGTCATGAAAAAGGCACGGGGCCCTAACAAGAGATTTTGCTGAATAGCTCGTACACACTTGTACATTTTGATTTATGAATTTCAGATGGATTACGCAAATATTTCTTTTCCTTTAAAAAAAAAAAAGAATTTTAACTGCGTTCCTGTGCACAGGACGGTCTAAATAACTTTTTTTTTTGTTTTTAAAGAATTAGTAGTTTGTTTCATCATTACCAAATGATGAAGCAACAGCAAGAGTGCTTATGGGCCAAAGACCTGCGCAGAATCGTTTCTAACAAATGCTGTTATGGTGATAACGATACTAGCCTCGATTTAGTAGCCCAACTCTCATCACTCTATCTCATTCCCACACCAATTTTCACTTCCTCCTTTTTGTTTTGCATGACATATACTGATAAAAATAAATAAATAAATAATAATAAAACAGATACAAACACAAACGAATGGCAGGTTTGGAAGTCGCAATGGCTCCAAAATGGTTACAAAATGCGACTAAATGGTCTCAAATGAGAGCCCTGTTTAAGCACAAATGTTATAAAAAATGCTTACATATTTTGGTGTAATAAGCAGTTAGTGACCTCTTGGGCTGCATGTCTGGAAGAAATGTAAGCAAAGAAAACAGCTGGACATTTTTCTATAAATCTATATTGTATATTTTAGGCACTAGTCCCAGTCAGGTCCAGCTCTGAAGACTTTCTCCATTATAGTGTCTAATATTTTTATGCCCACAGCTTCTTAAACTAAACCCCTCATAAATCAGCCCAAGAGCAGAAGAGCAAATTGATAAATGCCAGTGATCAAGAATTTACAAGGTCTGGTCTCCTATGTTTATGTCCCACAGAATGAAACAGCATCACGCTGCTATGTGCCTGATCCCAAAAGCATATCTAAAAACCGGGTCTGTAGCTAATACATTTTGGCCACAGTGAATAAAAAAAAATAAATAAACAATGAAACAGTTATAGTGTTTTTCTTTTTACTTACTCGATCTGATTCCTCGGTGGAATGGTAGCCGGAGGTCAGGAGCATGTCGACCAAGGCAGGGCTGCTGGGAGTGTCCGTGGTGGATGAGGACCGCGGGCGTCCAGCCTGCATCAAAGCCTCCTGTGTACTGCGCCGATGGATCTGGGGGCTGCCTTTCTGGGGGGGCTCCCCTCCCCCCCCAGTCTTGCTGCGGCGACTCTGCAGGCTGGTCCCTCGCTTCATCATGGGGGGAGCACCTCGGATCTGCTGCAGCACACGGCTCAGAGCTGCGGGGGGGGTGGAAGTGGGTGGGAGGTCAGAGTCAGGAGACATGATGTTAGGTGCGGAGGCTTCCCCCGACTCTGACCCCGCCTCTGCGGCCTCAGGTGCAAAGCTCGCAGAGGAGGAGGAGAGGTCTTCCGGCACGACGGATGAGCGCCGGCGCTGGGTTTGAAAGAGCTGCTTTAGGCCTTGGCCGAGCGCGCCCATGTTCTCCAGGGCATTGAGAGTAATTTTGGACAGGCTGTGCTCTGGCGCGGAGGCCCTCCGGCGCACTCCCGACTCGGCTCGTGCCCCGGAGTCTGGCTCCTCCGCGGCAGGTTGCTCGCTAGCGCCCTGATCCATTTCAAGGCTGCCAGGCTCAACTTAGAGGGTGGGCATGGAGGGGCAGGGTCTAATTAAGCCCCAAGACCACTAACCCTCTGACACGCAGATTCAAAAGCCAGAAAGCAGGGGGCTTGGCGCTCGGGTGGATTCTGTGCGTGTGCATGCATCTGTGGATTGGCTGAAAGTCATGCTCGTCTACCACAGAAGGAAAACAACATGGATTGTGACATGCAGCATTGAGTGACAGCACACGAGCAGCAAATACGGCAAAGCTCGAGCTGAAAACAAAGCAGAAGCGTGTCCGTTGGCTTGGAGAGATCACGGGCGTGGCAACCTTTACACCTAATCATATTCTGAGGTGTCGGGTTCCTCAGCTGATACCATTAATATATGACTCATTGCTTTGCCAATCCCATAAGTCTTAAGTCACAGAACAAACACGCCAAACCTGTATCTTTCTCCAAGCCAAGGTGCTGCAATTGCTAAACTAATAATGACACACTCTACTAAGCAGTTTTACAGTCATGGGTAGTGATGTGGCAAAACACCTACTAAAGAATAAAGAGCTGTGAATTTCTGCAATGCTCACGGGGTCTACTGAATTAATGAAAATAACATACATGTGGTTTTACTATATTTGTGGATTTGTCTATATAGTTATAAGAGTAAATATTACAGCAAAATGTCAATTCATGACAGTCTAATAGCTGGAATCTGAACCCCTTCAGTAAAGATCACTGCAGAAATTCGGCCTGCTGTTAACATTAATGACGCTCAAGGATGACATCAAAAAGCATGAACACAAGCTAAAGATGCGTTTTAGTATCCGAGTGTCATGTGAGTTACATGGAGTGTGAATAGCGGGGAATAGCAGGTAACAGCTTCTGACTGGAGGTATGTGGAGTCAGAAACCCTGACAGTCTTTCCGTCAAAGCACTTCTTTTACATTGCACTTTTAATCGTGGACACGTTAACGCTGAAACATGTTTCATACATTATAACATCCTGTAAAGCAATACTAAACCACTCAGAGAATACTTGGCAGAGAAAACATCAACCCACACAGTACAGATTTTCTTTTTTGAAAAGAACAAAGATAAACACAAAGAGAAAGAAGAGGAGAAGAAAAGAGAAATGGAGAGTGTCGCTTACCATCAGACCAGCCCGGCCTCCTCTGGCTCTCGATTCAGGAAGGCTATGGAAGAAAATGGACGCTGAGGGCAGGTGCACATCATCCAATAATCACTCTATTCTACACCCGTGCATACTACCCATCGCTGGATGAAACATTAGACAGGCAGAATAATTCACAGCAGTGTATAATGCGGGCCTGCGTGCAGCGCCCTGAAGCTCCTCAACCCGTAACACTACAGCCTACTTACTACAGCAGATTTATAAGCACAGTGACCTGAGTAGATGAATATTCTAGAAGTTCCTGGCTGTCGTTCATAAATGCTGAATGCTGACACCACGGTAAACATGTCATGCACATGATCCCGGATCGACAGTCAACAGCCCCACCTTGCCTTAAAAAAAGCTGCATTTACTGTTTAGATACTTCAATTATTCATTAGCAATTGAACACGCCCGAATCCCAAAGAGCTTCTTATTCACTATACATGTTCACTACAATGGGCAAGGCTCATGACCCAGCCGAAGTGTGTCCAGATCTGGACTTAGGACCACATTGAGTACAGTCGACCCCCGTGAAGTTACAGTTGGCAGCCTCAGTCGTTTGCAGATTTTTTCTTAGAACCTAACTAGGGCTGAAACGATTCCTCGAGTAATTCGATTACAAAAAATGATCGAGGCAAAATCTTCTGCCTCGAAGTTTCTTTTAATTCATTTTAAAAGCTTGCGTTTTGCGCAATTATTTGTTTGGCGTGACAGCGCGCTTCCGGATGCAAGCCGCCAGTAAACACCGATGAAGAACAAGCGCTTACGTCACCCACAAAGTGGAAGGAGACGCAAACAGTTAGCGGTGTATTGACTTGAAGGAGCGTTCTGTTGCGGGCTGCAAAATGGAAGGGAGCAATAAAAATATCAGCGAGCTAAAAAAGCTAAAAGAAGAAGAAACCAGCAAGAACGTTTTTTTGATACTTAAGTCATTTGAAATACCTTTTTTGTTTAGTATTTGCATCTGAAAAAAGGCTTTAAGAATAAGAATGTATGGCACTGTAATACACTTAACTCATCTCAGTCAACTTTAAGCTATTCCTTGTATTGTGAATAATGACAATGTTTATTTTTGATAAAATGCTGTATGCATTTAAAAAATAAAAGTAGATTTTTCTAAAAAGAAAACCAATTAATCTTTGTTTCTCTTATATATTTTACATTTAATATGTAAAAAAAACCTAACCTAAACCTAACTAATGTTCATGGAAACCACCGTAATATCGAGGACACTGCAAATATACTTCAAATTGTTTTATGGCTTTTTTCGTGGCAATATACAGTATAGTTTTTTTATGCTTTTTAACACTAAACTTTTAAAAACAATAAAATTTACTCATTTTGTAACATTAATGTTAATTCAGCTAAAGTCCCATATAAAATATAATGCTGTATATATTTTTTTGCAATGTAGAGAGAACACAAAGCAACGGTAGAGGAAAAAGTGACTTGGGATGTGAATTATTACTGTATTTATTCTACTTGTACCAAAGAAAACGAGAGCGCATACCAAAACGTGCTTGCACGATTTACAGTACACATATGGGCAACATCGGTAATTTACATTCTAGCACAGCGGGAGACCAACTTTAAATCTTTTCAAACAGCTACTCCTTCAAACAAAATAGCAACAACAACAAAAAAAAAACACTCAGAGCATGGAAAAAAAAAAACCTCTTCTGCATAGATGAGCTAATAAGCGAGCAGAACTGACAAGTGTCTCTTAACAAGAAAGAAAGTGTTACATCCCCTTTGTAAGCAATTTTTAAAAACATAAAATTCAGAACAGTTGTCTTACATTAGTCCACAGGTCTTCTTCAACTGGTACAACACTGCAAATTCCTTATTTATTAGTGTTTTAAGTTAGTTGCTTATCCTTATCTTTGTAAACAATAAATGTTAGGTAATTTGACAGAGCGCTTTGACAGGTCGAGCTCCTCTATTAGTTTAGATTAATTTGCATTAATGTTTAAATGTAACTTGATTATAATCTCGATTGTACACATACATATAATTGAATTACTATTATTATTTTTTATTAACATTCTTTTACAAATAGTAAAACATAATCTCAAGTGGCAATGCACTGGTCAGAATTACATCACTTTTGACCTCAAGTGCGTTCAACAAATGAAGCAGGAAACTAGATGCCCCCATGCTGATGGTTTGTGGGTGATGTACACTTTTCACATGGGAATATATATTCATACATATACACACAGTATATATAGGCTACTGGGTTTTACATGAAAATAGAAAGGAGCAAGTGTGAGAACTCTATGTGTGCCCTTTATAGAAGTTTCTTTTATGCAGAAATGTTTTCAAAGGCATTTTTTGTATGCATGTGCAGCTGTTTCATTGAATGTGCTGGAGAATATGCAAGAGTTCTTCTGCTAACTTTGTCACATTTTTCCCCCTTCAAGGGTGAACTGTATAGTCAGTGTTTTAAATTTAACAGATTAATGTATCTGTATGTTGATGAAACTGAAGCTGATACTTGTATATACGGTAATGTTGATTTGATGTAGCTACATAAATGGGGAAGAAACTTGAAGTTGAGAATAAAATTATAATATTTCACAATTATATTGTACATAATTGTAAATATTGGTATCTGGTGCACTGCAATGTCTATTTTTTGTACAATACAAGTGAGCTACTTCCGCGGTCCGTTTGTAACTCGAATGTTCACGCAAGTCACACACATGCAGATCTCAGATGTGCGTTTGCATTTGAAGTGGTTTAAATGGTGCCAATAGTTTAGTCTGTAAACTGTTCATCTACAATCCTACAGTGGTACACACTACACTGTTGATACACTGTAAGGCAACACAGCACCCAGTGTGGTAGGAGCAAATAATTTTGTTTATAATTATAACAATATCTGAAAAAAAAGAAAAAGAAAAAAAATATATATATACAGAATTGAGATATTTATAAAATCGTGATACTTACAGAATCACATTATAAATTGAATCAGCACCTAGGTATCGTGATATCATCGCATAGCATGGCCCCTATATACAGTAAATATCACCTATTTCAGGAAATTATTTGCACTATTTTCTTTAGATTTTATCACTTTAGCTCCCTCCTAAATTATATACATTATATTAAGTAAATTAAAATTCAACATTCCTTCATAAACTTAAGGAAAAAAATAATGTTTTTCAACATCCAGCCCTTACTGCACATTTACCCTTTACAAATTTTAATTGATTAGCATAACATAAAGACGCGTAGTTAAGTCACTTACTAATTACTTTTCGTAATGAAATGCATTACCATTATAAATGGCTTTTTATTCACTTATTTATTTTTTATTCACTTACTTTTGCACTTAATAGAGAGTAAGACATACCCATTACCAGTGTAAAACACACATACACGATTTGCAGTATCAAATTAATATATTCTGAGACACTAAATGTAGCCAAAAACCACCCCCTTTCCACTAACAAGGCCTTATATAGCAGAAATCACACACCCTTTTCCTGTAGCCTGTCAGCAAACACAGGTTCTTGCCATACTGCTGACGTAAAGAGATGGATTACATTCCTCTCATCGTCAGCTGATAAACCCTTAAAAAAATAAAAAAATAAAAAAAATAAAAACCACATACACAAAAAAAAAAAAAACCACATACACAAAAAAAAAAAAAACTGCAAAGGATGCTGTACACACACAAAACGACCACGATGGCTCAAATCAGGTAACTCACTAGCCAAAGCAAAAGCTTTTACCTGAAGAACAACAACAGAAACTGTAACAACTCAAAACAATTCCTAGCCGACACCATAGATGACTCAGGTTTGTTATTCAGTTACTCAATCTGGAATGTCTGCGTGTGTTGTTTAAAACGTCAGTCCGAAGCCCTTTACAAGACTACATGATCGATCAGTCTTTCAGGCGAGCCGCTGACCAGCGAGCCACACAGAGACCTATCTTTGATTAACACAAGAGACACGTCGAGCAGAGTACACGGACTATCAGTGACGGCGCCAGCATGTTCAATAATTAATCACCCGGATAAACAGTGACAGCTATCGCGTACCATACCTGAAACACCCTAAGGAATTGGTTTGTGTAGTAAAAAAAAAAAAATTAAAAAAAAATTAGTAAATGAAGGCATGACTAAAATTGGATTGAGCAATGAATCATGGTCCCCACATACTGATTAAAAAAGAAAAAAGAAAAGAAAACATGCAATGCTATGTACACATATACAAAGGGCACTGGTTTGTGTGGATGAAATGGGTCAGCTCAATCTCTGTACAGTTCTCTCATACACCTCGCCAAGGTCATATCAGAGACCAGCAGGAGCTGTGTACAAATGACCTAGCATGGCTAAAACCCCTAGATTTTACCAATCTAAAACAATAATATGTTTTTGTTTTTATCATCAGTTTTATCTTTTTTTTGTGTGTGGATTGTTCAGGATGATTTTTTTGTTTGTTTGTTTTATCCAAGCACGTGGGATAAAGATATAAAGATGCAAGGCTAGCGCTGATTGCTTTCAAGCCCAGACTGTAGATTCATCTATTGATGAACATGAAATGTTTATATTCCCCAACATGAAAATATAAAAAAAAAAACAGGCAAAGCATACATGACACATCAAAGAAAAAGGATGCTTAAACGGTGATGATACTCTGTAGAAATCATAAACGCCACTGACGTGTACGTGAGGAATAGTTCAGATCACATTACCCTCATCATACCATCGATCATCACTCAACCCTTGCAGCTTTATTGTTAAACTAAAGTTATATCCAGCATGGTTGTTTTCATGAGCATGTACGCTCACACCAGTGCATGGTGATAAACCGACTACTATGGACATCTTTACAGAATTCTATTAAAAGAAAATAAAACCACAAAATGCCTGATATGTCTCCTGGGAAGACTTGCTCTCTCTCTTTTTTTTCCTCTGACTTTTCTTACACAAAAGACAATAAATAAATAAAATTATAATAAAAATAATAATAATAAAAAGAAGAAGAAGAACCAGCACTGTACCTCGTCCCATTCATCAGTTTAACCGCTCGGTCATCTCCATTTAGAAAGACGGAGTGAATTAATCCTTGGGGCGGAGGGTAATCCAAAATAATCTCGTCAGGTCATAGACGATAACTGCCACTCAATCCAGACAGGACGGAGCAGTTTTTCTTGTTCCTGTCAACTAGCCTGGCAGGCCTGGTGATATCACATGCTGGAAAATATGTTAAACAAGTTACAAGAGGATGAAAATGAAACTAGCCAAGATCGGATCAGAAAAAAAAGAAAAATTATATATATATATATATATATATATAGTGTGATACACCGCTGTGTTTTAAGAGAGCAGTACAAATGACAGATCAGATCAAGAAAATTAAGTGACTTATTTAAAAGCTTTTAGTGATCACTACAGGATTACTAGGTCTAGAAAGATCATCACATCCCTGATCTTCAGGTGAAGTGTAAGATCTCTTTATATTAATCTTTAAGGTGTCTGATGATGATTAATGTTAGGGTTGGTAGTGGCCCTGGTGGCCAGTTTACGCCCTTTTGCTTAGCTTGTAGCTCAAGCACTCTCTCTCTCACACACACACACACACTATATATATATATATATATATATATATATATAAGATGATGCGACGGATCTAAGAAAACATCTCATCTGATCCCACCTGCATCAGATTGGTTTATGACACTTGCCGAAACGTTGTCAGGTCCGTGTACGATTCTATCTGATCAGCTAGACCAGCTAAGACACCTGTCTCATGAGCATTTAGCCGGCTGTAACGCCAGTGCCCTGACAGGGAGCAGGATCTTAGCTGTGAAATCGCTTGACAACCTTTTAAATCCCATCACGACGCTACTCAACTTCAACGCCGTGGTCTGACTGTGTCATCCGATAACGCTATTGCCGCTGACGTCTGTCCCACGGCTGGCTAGCTAACACAAACGCTGTTAGTGTCTATTCCGGCTAAAACATGCTAACTCAGCTTGTTAGCTTAGCTACAAGCCAGAGAGATGCTAGGTCGAATTAGCATGCTAAGGGCAGAAACCCATGGCACGGCACGTCAAACTGAACCAGCAGCTGTGTTGAATTGTCTACGGACCAGTGTTATATCCTCATTTAATTTATTTTTATACGTTTCTCGAAAGATTTATAACAGAGACAAACTTACGCGAGCCCTGAGAGTATTGCGCTGATGACCGTTCATTCCAGCTCTGCCGTTGAGGCACGCCCACGATGACGTCAGCATCGCGCACGAGCGACACGCGCAAAAAGGCAAACGCGCCGCCATGCGTAATGCGTCCTCACCCCGAGTGTGCACAGGTCCAGCACGTGTTTTATACTGATTACTAAAAGCATTGCATACCTTCAAACAGCTCTGATATTCAATTTTTTTAATATATGAAAACGTATAAATCTGAACCCTATTGTACACTATTTGAGGATGCATTTACCCTCCCAAATCCCCTTCCACATGTAGACACCTCCATGCCTCATTCCATCTAGGAATCATTACTGTGGGAGCAAACCGGAGTACCCAGAGGAAACCAGGAGCACAGGGAGAAAATTAAAACTTTGTGTACAAAGGCCTGACGGTGGGTGGGGTCTGACCATCATAAACGGTTCTAAACATCACGCAAGTGTATAATGGTGTATATAGCTACACTACAAAATATCAGAATTGTGTATTAAAGACAACACAGCATATATACCCATACAGAACACACTGCATAACAGGCAATTTACAAATGTCTTCGACACTTCCTAAACATTAGCAAAAATAAAGAAAAGTTACATTTAATGTCGTTAGTAAATCTTTTGCTTCTGTATTTTTCACATGGCAGCATAACACCTCTGCAAACCATAGCCTATAAACCAGTACCATCTTCCCACTAGACTATTCTAGGTAACCATCACCATGGTAACAGCTTTATACTCAAGAAAAACACAACCAGAACCTAACCTCCTGATTTATTCCTTTTTTTTTCAATTATTTTCAGTTGTACTCAATGAAAAATGCCATTAAGAGTGAGATGTTGGGGGGGGGGGCGGGGGGGGGGGGATAGTTGGGAATTTGTGCACTCCTTTTTAACAGCCATTTAGGAAGATGTATGTCGTGTCCACATATTTTTGACCATGCAGAGAAAACTATGCACAGATAAACAATAACCAGAACCTCCTGACAATCAAAAGGATGGATCAGCAGGTGGAAGCTGGGGGCCTGCATTACTACGTATAGAAGTGTGGTGTTTGCAGGGCAATCTACAGGCATATGAACTAAAGTGCCTTGGTTTGTGGCTGGCTGAAGAGTCAGTGGGAGCGTTGCTTTCTGGAGGATACCAGTATATCGGTAAGAATAGGTTAAACAGCATTTTACAGACAGATACAGGATCCTAATGTGAAAGTACAACAGGAAGAGACTATAATGTGTGATGCAAAAATCTAGTTCAAAGGACAGGGTTTGTCTGACTAGTGAGCACACTATTTGAATAGACAAGAAATGTGCCTCATGTAACGCACCCTTGCACTGAAAATGTGCATTGCTGGATGAAATTGAAGATGGATGTGGCACAATTGAAACTGACCAAAACACACACTGTCAGCTGAGTGTGTTTGAACTGACATTCATGGGTGACAACTGAAAAGAAAGATCTTATATCAAACCTCTAAAATCCCTGTTGCTAAGCTATGGACTATTATGGACTACATATGGCATTTTCTGTCTGGAAAATCAGCATAAATCCCAATCATGTCAATACAACATTGTCATGGTTAATTCTAGATCAAAATATCAGATCAAGAAAGCTATGTCTAATGTCCATCAAATCTATCTTTAGTCCTATGTCCTGTAGTCCTATAACAATGACTATGCCTTGTCAATAATGTCATCTATACAGACCTGCAATTCCATTACTCTAAGATCAGTAAATGCAATCTTGCCATAGTCATCCAGTTACAATAACCTGTTCAAGCTGTTTTAGGATGCCATCTATGTGCAGACTTGTTGTTAATCAGATACAGGTTTGCTAATATAATGGACAGTGCAGTAGTGCTGAAGTTACTACTGCCATCTAGGCTTGAAGAAGTGAATTAGACAAGGTAGCGTAGTGACCTCATGCCTTCAGGGTCAAGGGTTCGGTGGGTTTCCTCCATGTACTCCGGATTCCTCCCACAGTCCGAAGACATGTAGATTAGGCTTATTGGTGTTTAAAAATTGCCCGTAGTGTGGAAATTACTGTGTGCATGTTTGTGCCCTGTGACGGATTGGCACCCTGCTCAGGGTTTACCCTGCCGAGTGCCCCAAATAACCTAGGACAGGCTCCAAACCTCCTGTGCCCCTATAAAGGATAAGGGTTATAGATAATGAGTAGGTGCGAGAGTGAATTGGACAGCATGTCTGCAGTATATGTGAATTCTAAAATCTGGGTCCTAAAATCTCAACACCCTCTCCTCAGACAGCACTTTTATCTTTCTCTTTACTCATGTCCATTATTAGGTCTTGGGTCAGGCATATCAACTCCTCATTTTTCATAACCCATTGGTTTTGTGGAGAGGTAATTTGCAATTGTCAAAAAGCTGATGAGACACTCACTCACTCATCATCATTACCGCTTAATCCTGTATTCGGGGTCATGGGGCCTGGACCCTATCCCAGGAGACTTAGGGCACATGGCAGGGTACACCCTGGACACAGTGCCAGTCCATCGCAGGGCACACAGTCAGACACACACTCACACACTCATTCACACACTACAGGCAATTTGGGAACGCCAATTAAACTAACCTACATGTCTTTGGACTGTGGGAGGAAACCGGAGTACCCAGAGGAAACCCACCAAGCACGGGGAGAACATGCAAACTCCATGCACACAGAGACGAGAATCGAGCCTGGCCAGGGATCGAACCCGGACGCTGGAGGTGCAAGGCGACAGTGCTAACCACTACACCGCCAGTGCTGATGAGACAGTGAGGTTTAATTCTATAAAGCATTATTGCATTGCTTATCACAGGATAGCACTAGAGAGCAGGTATTTGCCTGCTTAGCTCTTGATAGAAGAGCACCTCAGCTCTAATTTACCTGTCAAAGATCTTGAAACAAAAAAGGTAAGACACTGAGACAGATCAAAGAGTACACAAGAGCAAAACAAAACATGTAACATGACATGAAAATAAGCTCCAACTGAAATGGGAAAATAATGTGATGAGTTGATATTCAGATCAACTTATGTCCCTGCTACCGAAGGGCCATAGGCTTTGATATGGAATCAAAAGCTGCCCTGAGATCATAGCAATGCAATGTTAATGAGGTCATTTACCAGACAGGTATCTGGTAATCTGAACTTGGATTTATACACTTAATAGCTTTTCATTTACATCAGCACATGTTTTTTTTTTGACGCTTAAATAAGGTGTTAAATAAAAATAGAATACATTGTATTTAATTCTATAAAGCATTATTGCATTGTATATTACATTTACTTAATTGTGTGTTAAGTATCTTATTTTAATTATTTCCTATAAAGTCACTGCCTGGCCAAAAAAGGACATAAGATTTCATTCCATCACATTAAGCTTTGATTACAGGACACAAGGTGGTGGCCAGTTCATGTATGGAAATGATTCTTCATGCTCCTAGAATCACTCCTTCACAGTTTGAGTCCTGGAAGATGCCCGTTCCATCTTGGGGGAATCCAGTCTTTCGGTACATTCAGGTCATCAGCTGACGATTTTATTGCCACATAACATTGCTGAGAATAGACCTGAGCAACCCCAGATCATGCTCCATCCAGATGCTACTACATGGAACTGCTTCATGCACTTCTCTTCTTACCCTGATGCACCAAACATGCATTGGTTTCTTATGGCTACTCTGCTATTTAATCCCAGTCCTGTGAATTCTCATCACAGTAGTGGTTTCCATGTTTAACCAATTAAAACAAAAGTAGAGAGAAGTTTCCAATTCTAGAACACTAAAGCTACATCATCTTTAAAGATTCGTGAACATGACTGGATAAACCAAGTCAGTTTAAACAAGGACTGTGTTGTACATGTGTAAAGTTCAAGGCAATGCTCATTCCAAGTTAAGGAGAAAAAAAAAAAGTGGAGGTTATAAAACCTACTGTTACAGTTTTAGAGAAACCATGGTATGGGCCACCCAGTGTGCTCTGGATACCATTTCCAATAATTCCATATTCAACAAATTATTAACAATGCGTTTTGAGTAATATTTAAAAAAAAAAAAATTGACAATAGGGTCAAAGAAAATACCTAGGCCACTGTAAGAGGGCACCAGACAGTTAACTAGCAAAGTAAACATGAAAAGACCACTCAAATAATTCCCACTTTTTCATACTTCTGAATAAGCAAAATGGGACAACTGCACCAGTTTGATTTTTCTTTATTGTTTTATCATTTTGTTTCTAAACCACAGTCAATAATCACCCCCTATTTCCATAACCTGCTTTGACCAGTAGTGGAGAAAAATAGGCAGAATGTGACAAAACATTGGATGGGTTACCCACTACAGAGCCTGGCTTTGTGTTTAAAGATTGGTAACTCATCCAGGGCATCTGGTACATCTGCGGTTTAATCCCACTGTTGGGATCAGATACTGGAACACCAGATGAAGACGTAGGGACATTCGGTTTATACCTGCCAAGGAACCAAGGGTACAAAACTGGTTGATCTGCACTGGCTGATGCAACTGCAGTAGCTGGAGTGGTTTCAGTGGTAGTTGTGGTTGGCGCTCTGGTTGTGTGGGCAACTGGAAACATTCCAGGCTGGCTATATTGGAACTGCCATGGCCTACGATAACCATAAGGATGCATTTCAGGTAACCAAGGATACAAGAGTAGTTGATCAGCGCTGGCTGGTGCAACTGTGATAGCTGGAGTTTTGGTCGTTGGAGTTGTTGGAGCTGTAATTTTGCCAAATTCAGGCTGGTTATATTGGAACCACCATGGCACACCATAACCATAATACATTCCAGGTAAACCAGGATACAAAAATTGTTGGTCCATTCTGGCTGGGGCAACGGTGGTGCCTGTAGATTTGGTTGTTGGTGTTGTAGTTTGAGTTGTGGTCGGAGTTTTTATTGTAGTTTGGGTTGTGCCAGTTCCAGGACTGCTATATTGGAACCACCATGGCATACCATAACCATAAGAAGGGATTCCAGTTAACCAAGGATACAAACCTGGTTGATCAGCATTAGCTGGTGCAACTTTTGAAGCTGGAGTTGTTTGGGTAACTGGCGGAATTCCATGACTGTTATGTTGGAAGTCCCATGGCATACCATAACTATAAAAAGGATAACCCATATGAACTTGTGAAAGAGGCGAAATGGGTGAAACATGAGTGTCAGAAGGTAAAGGAACAGTAGATGGAAGCTGAACAGCTGGACAGGACAGAGTTAACTCTCCATCCTTGTGTTGCATAGCCAAAAGCATCTCGGCACCCTGACAAAAGAAAAAGGAAAAAAAAAAAAAAAAAAAACACATTGACAGGATTGACAGTTCAGTAGTTATAAAGACAGCATGAGAGATGTAAATGCCAAATTACCTTAAATTGCCAGCAATTGCTTGCATATGGTGCAGTGAGGGCCAGTCCATCTCCCTCATCTTTCAAGGCAAATCCACATGCAGTTTGGTATACAGGTTCCCATGCACCATTCACTAAAAACAAGATTTTTTCTCCTCAGTGCCAGATTATCCAGTAATGACATTCCCTAAAAATAAAACCAAATTCTAAAGCAAAAAAATGATCTCACCCTTCAGCCTGGCAGCATCTGGAGATGTACCAAGATTGACCACCATAGCTGAAGGGCTACAGGAGACGATCGTGAGCGGACGATCCACAGGACAGACCATCATCACGGCAGTTCCCGAAACGCGCATTGGCAAGACGTAGGTATTCTCCTGCAATTACCAATTGGACGATCATCAAGAACACATTTAGAGCACTTGCTAAACAAATGCATATAAATAGACTCTCCATAACAGGAAGGACAGTTGCAGGTTACCTGCTGTGCAACATTACAGCCGTCATATTTGGCGACAAGCGAAACATCTCTGCGACCTCTCCTCACAGAAAAGCCACAGTAGGAGGGCATTTGAAAGAATGGTACTAGGCCCTCTTCACCTAAGGAAAGCAAAGTTTTATTCTGCATCACTGACTGTCCTTTTGCATGCTAGTTCAACCCCAACGAGAAAGATTGTTCAACACAAGGTTGTTTGGCTCAAGTAACGCAATACTTCCGAGTGATATTTGCAAGACTGCGGTCATTTACTTGGTCAAGGCTATTACAAAATACAATGCCTTAAGTTACTTTTGATTCAAGTAACACAAACACCCCTTTTAGTAAGATCACACTCACTTGTCTCAACCAAGAAGCTGGGTAACCGACTTCCCTGAACATGCAGAGACATTGAGTCATTATCACACTGCACGGTGGGACTCCAGCGCCTGAGCATCAATTCAGGCAGTTGGGACCCTCCTTTAAAAACAAATAAAGAAAGAGAAACAAATTACACCGTTATCTGGATGTGAAAATGAGACGACATACCAAATGCTGGATTACACTAGTACCTGTCAACCTGGGCTGATCAGATTGATAACCATCAGTGTCGTCAGCATATTCATCATGCCAGTTTTTGACCGTGGCTTCATTTGTTGTTCTGCTATAGTCAACAAGAAGTTTGCCATGGTAAACCGATTTACCCTTAGTCATGATCTCAAGACAAAATGCTGAGGACGTCAGCATCAGTAATGCTGTTATCACAAGACATGCTTCCTTTTTCTGGAACAACATTAGTACTCCGTCAACAAGCTCCTCTTCACCACCACAACAGTTAAGAAGAGACAAGCGGGCCCTTGTGAGGGGAATATATGTTGTAACTCCTAATTAGTTGCCCAAAGAAATCAGTGACATAGCAACCTAAATCACCTGTGACTAATTAGTGTGCATTTTATTTTCCCAATTCAGCACCCTGAGCAAAATTAGCACTGACAGAGTGAATCTAATGTAAAAAGCAAATCAGAGATTTGGGGTTGTACTGACCAAGAATCTTACTTTATGTATTTTGTATTACAGCGCTACTCAATGTTGCTAAAAGAAATTGTTGTGAAACCTTTTTTTTTTTTTTGTCATTTGCAAATTTTCACCCATAACCCAGTTGTTGTCCTCAAGAACGTTGGTGGCCCAGTGGTGGGATTCTCACTTGCCATGTGAAATGCCTGGGTTCAATTCCTACACCAGCCACTGGGTACATTGCTGGTCCCAAGTCAGGATTAAATAGGAGGGTCGTGTCAGGAAGGGCATTAAGCATAAAAGTTGATGTGTGGATTGGATGGTCTGCTGTGGTGACCCCTTGACCGGAGCAGCCAAAAGACTAAAAACATGAAGTCTGTCATTGTCTTCGTACAAATTGCTACTCATAGTATAGCAAAATTCTCTCAAAATACATGAACATATTAGATGTGTTTATTGTCCTCTATAAATCATTTAATGAATATTTAGAAAAATGAATACACGAACAATTATAAGTACGAAGGTGAGTCAAAAATGATCCATGCTCCGATTATTTTAAAACGTCTGTTGTTCGCGCAGTCTCATCAGGACTTTCTCTTCAAGGCTACTGCCTTTCCAGTTATTGCTGTGCAGGTGTGAACAAGCAAAAATGGACGCCCCACTTCTGATTTACACATGCATTGATTAATTTTTTTTTGGTCTGATGGTGTACCTGGTGTCAAAACAACTCACAGAAGAGCATAAACAGAAGCATTTGGATATCTGCAAACAAAATTATTAAAATCTTAATGAGAATCATTACTGGTGACAAGACATGGATTCGTTATTCTGACTAAACGCACACTTCTGCCCACACTCTCCAGACACTGGTCCCCTGAATGCTGCAGTCCTACGAGGACGAAAATTAATTTCTGATGAAGAACCAGAATAGGAAAAAGCTCCGCTGTCCGTTATACATTCCCCATCTTTATTATTAATCTGTATTATAAGGTTTGGCTGAAATATTTAGCTATATGTCATCAGCATAGCAAACAAAAATCATACTTAGGGGTAGCATTTATTCATTTATTTTCCATACCACTGATCCTGTTTAAGATTGCAGGAAGCCCGGAGCACTCAAAGAAAAACCACAAAGCACTGGGAGAACATGCAAATTCGTGGCGCACAGACCGGAGGTGAGACTCAAGCCACCAACCATAGAGGTGCAAGGAAGCAGTGCCGACTATTAAACCACTTTGCCTACTCAGATAATGTCTGATCCAGCAAAGATGTTCTATTCATTGTAGAAATCTATAGCGACCTAATGTATCAAATGGTGCACTGAGATCTAGGAGCACAAACATATGGCTCACATGTTGGTAGTTCATGGTTATTTCAAGGTTGCATGCAGTGACAGATGGTTAGACTTGAGAGGTGGCCAGGGAGATCACAAGATCTTGTCATTTACAGCAAGCATAGCAGTCATATAATAATCCATTTGAGGATATCACCTCAACAAGAGAGCAGGTTTAGATGGACATCAGACAAGCAGTGAGCATCGAGTCTTGAGGGACACCGGTGAAAAATTCTGTATGGGACAATTATGGATCGACTGTCACCTCCCACATCCCAGGTTTCATCCTGAGCTTAGGCTACTGTCTGTGTGGAGTTTCTGTGGTTGTTCTTCTGCATGGGTTTCCTCTGACTAGCATTAGTGATGCACTGTGCATTTTCTTCATCACACCAGCAAAATGTAAAATCAACATTATTTAATAAGCCAAAGTGTGTATATTATTGATCAGCGAGGTGTGCTGGCCAATCAAGCACAGAGATAACATGGTTATCCATTTTGGCAGTGTGGGTAGGTACGGAATCCTGCTGGAAAATTAAATCAGAATCTCCATAAAGCTGGTCAGCAGTGGGAAGCATAAAGTGCTCTAAAACTAAAAGCTGTGGTAGATGGCTGCGCTGACCTCGGACATGATAAAGCACAGCGGACCAACACCAGCATATGACATGGCTCCCCAAACCACTACTGACTGTGCAAACTTTACACTGGACCTCAAGCAACTCCAAATGAAATGAAAAATTTACTTTCATCTGAAAAGAGGACTTAGGCCCAGGATTTAAGCCCACTGAGCAACACTCTAATCTTTTTTTTCCCTTAGCCCAAGTAGGACGCCTATGACGTCGTCCCTGGTTCAAGAGTGACTTGACGAGTATTGAGACAGTTGTAGCCCATGTCCAGCAGGCATCTGTGCATGGTGGCTCCTGAGGCACTGACTTCAGCTGCAGTCCACGCCTTGTGAATCTCCCCCAGCTTCTTGAATGGGCTTCATTTCATAATCCTCTCAAGGCTGAGGTTATTCCTGATTGCGGAGGTCGTCAATGATCATCTTCTGGACAACTTTCAAGTCTGTAATTTTCCCCATAATTGTGTAGTCTACTAAACCAGTCAGATCATTTATAGGCACAGGAAACCCTTGCAGCTGCTTTGAGTTAATTAGCTGATTAAAGTGTGACATCATGAGTCTCCAATATTAAAATATTCTAATTTCCTGAGATACTAAATTTTGGTTTTTCATTAACTATAAGCAATCATAAAAATGAAAAGAAATAAAAACTTAATACATCACTATGCTCAATCAATCCATTTTCACTTTTTGAAATCAACACCCTAAACAGTGTGTGTGTGTATAAATATATATATATATATATATATATATATATATATATATATAAATTAGGACAAAATGCCATGTCTAGGCCAACATCAAAGTGCACCACAGTTCCTGAAACCAATGTACAATTGTGGTATGCAGGAACCATGCAAGAATAAAGCACCATAGAAACAGATTTACATTTGCTCAAAGAAAACATGGCTACAGTACTTTCATTTATTAGTTTTTTTATTATTTCATTTCATTACCATTGGAAACTGGGGAGAAATACATTTTTATAAATACAAGTGTTCTTTAACCTGTTGTGGAGAAAATTAGCCAGGAATGTCCATATGAAAAGGTCTGGACCAAAAAAAAAAAAAAAGAGAAGTACATCCCCTAACTGCTGGATGGCATATAGGGTGGAAATATATAGATATTGATCTTGGGAACACCTTCCTTATTATTCACAACGGGAAATGGGTTAACCACTGAAGAGCTTGGCATTTGATTTGGAGCCCAAACCACTGGGGACTTGCAATGCATTCATCCAAGGTACTGAATACTGATGTTTAACTGCACTACCAGAAACTGGGACACCAGTGGAACCTACATGGGTATTATAATTTTTTATTCCTGGTACCCAAGGATACAAAAGTGGTGGGTAAGCATCAATGGGTGCGACAGTGGCTGCTGAGGTAGTAGTTGTGGTTGCTGTGTGGGCACCCACAGGAGCTGCAGGCTGCCCCTGATGGAAATACCATGGTATACCATAACCATTAGTCTTACACATTCCTTGTAACCAAGGATACCAAAGTTGGTTAGCAACAGTAGGTGAAACTCGGTTAGCTGGAGTTTTAGTCATGGTTGTTGAGGGTGTAGTTGTGGGGGCATTTGACAGAGTTCCTGGCTGACCATGATGAACATACCGTGGTATAGCATAAGGATTATACCTTCCAGGTAACCAAGAATTCCAAAATTGTTGGTTCGCACTATCGTGTGCAACTACAGTAGCTTGGGTAGTGTGAGTTTTAACCGAGGCTGTAGTTTTGGTGGGGTTCAAGAGAGTTCCAGGCTGCCCTGGATGGACATACCATGGCAAAGCATAAGCATTATACCTTCCAAATAACCAAGGATACCCAACTGGTTGTTTAACACCATTGTGTGCAACTATGGTAGCTTTGGTGGTGTGGGTTTTTGCAGTGGTTGTTGAGGCTGTAGTAACGGAGAGAGTTTCAGGCTGCCCATGATGGACATACCGTGGCATACCATAACCATAAAAAGGATAACCCATATAATCATGTTGAGGAGGAGGGGTAGGTTGGAAGTGCTGTACAGCTGGACAGGACAGGGTCATCTCCCCATCCATGTATTGTACGGACAAATGCCTCACAGTACCCTGACAAGGAAAGAAAGAATTAATCAGGGCAGCATATAAACTGGGCAGCTTGTAAATACAGAATTATAATGTACAAAATTACCTCAAATCGCCAGCAAGTGCTCGTATACGGTGCTGTTAGGGTCAGTCCACCTCCCACAACTTCTGCGGTAAACCCACAGGTGGTGGATGCTTGGTACACCGGTTCCCATACACCATTCACTAAAATAAAAAGCTTTTTCCTCAGTGCCAGACACCCAAGCAAAGTGTTCTGTCTAAACACTGTGCATGAAGGCATACACCAACCATAAATCCAAACCCAAAAGAGGAAAATAATCTCACCCTTCAGCCTGACAGCATCTGGAGGCATGCCAAGATTTACAACCATAGCAGAAGGGCTACAGGAAACCATAGTGAGGGGACGATCTGCAGGACAGACCATCTTCACGACAACTCCCAGAACGTACAATGGCAAGATATAGGCATCCCCCTGCAAATTACAAATTGGACTTTTTCCAAAAACATTTTAGAAAACGCCAACTCAAGATGAAAGTAAATTTTAACTTTGAAAATTACTCAAAGTATAAATGGCCACATTATAGTATTTTATATGCAACTACATGTAACTAGCACTGCCATAATGGACAAGTTAACAAACCTACCTGCTGTACAACATTACAGCCGTCATACTTGGCAACTAGTGAAATGTCTCTGCGGGCTCTCCTCACAGAAAAACCACAATGGGAAGGTATTCGCAATAATGGAACTGGGTCCTCATTACCTATGGAAAATGAACGTTATTCTGTAAAAGAATGTAATCATTTTACATCATAGTTCAAACTCAAGTTCTGTCCTATTTGAAAGCAAGACTGTTCAATATGAGCCTTAGCTAATGTTTAAATACTGAAAGTAAGGGCATTTCCAGAAGCGCACAATGATGAAAACTCATGAGATTAGGACCGAACAGCTGTGTGGCCATGAGAAAACCCACTTGTTAGAAAGGCTAATAAAAAATAAAAATGCCTCGAGTTTGCTAGGGAGGATAAACATGTGGGCACGATGAGTTTAGGTGGACCCTATTCCAAGAGATACATGCAACAGGGTAAGAAGGGAGGCGCATGAGATGCACCCTTCATGCATAGTGCCCACTGTACAAGGGTCTGAAGGTAGTGTTATGATCGGTGGTTGCTCCAGTTGGTCAGGTCTAGGCTCAGTGACAAATGTTTGATGTGACAATACAATTAAGTCAACTGATGACCTGCATGTACTGAATAACCAGGTTATCACACCTATGGGGTTTTTCTTTCACTGATGGCATGAGGAATTACTTCACAAGTGGCCATAACATTGTGTGCTGTAATTAAAGCTAAATATGATTGAATTGGTGAGATTTTAGTTTGCAGGCCGTACAAGTTGCATGCTTGTTTGGGGTAATTTAATGCTTGCAGGTTTAAAAAAAAAAAAAAAAACCCTCAGACAGTGATTTTCCTCCATAAAACTTAAATTAACATCTTCAAGCCACTGTATAAGGCAAAATAAAAACACATTCAGACCCAAACATTTTTAATCATTCTGCAATGTGACAAAGCAAGAAAAAAGGCCAGGGGGAAGAAAAAAAAAAAAATCAAGCATAAGGCTTTACTCTACTGTACATCAGGATTTTAAAGTACATTTTTACATGTAGGTGGTTCATTAAAGCCTTAACCTTTTTTTTATACAACAAAATCAACATCCCTTTCAGCAAAAACAAAATTACTTACTTGTCTCAACCAAGAAGACAGGTAATCGACTTCCCTGCAAACGCAGGGTCATTGACTCATTGTCACACCACACTGATGGACTCCAGCTCCTGAGCACTAAATTGGCCAGTTGGGACCCTCCTAAAAAGCAAGAGAAACAATCACACCATATTGTGAGAAGATGATACAACATACCAAATGCTGGGTTACACTTTACCCATTAGCTCAGGCTGATCAGATGGAGATCCCTGGGAGTCTTGAGCATATTCATTGTATACCTTCCGCCCAATGTCATCTTTGTTTTTACTGGTATAACTGCTTGTTCCAATAATAAGTTTACCAGCCTGAACTAACTTCCCTTTACGGGCTGTCTCAAGACAAAGTGCTGAGCAGCCTAGCATCAGCACCACCATTAAGAGCAGACATTTTTGCTTTTTCCACAACATTTGCACTCTGGTCATGAGTTTACCTCCAACAACACACTAAACCATGAGTCTAACTCCACATTTAATTAGTTTCCCAACAATATCAGTGGTGTAGCAATCTCAATCACCTGCGACTAATTAGTGTGTTTCACATTTGCTTCCACTAATAAGCTACTTATAAAAACCCTTCATTAATGCACTTGAATCTTTTAGTATTGTCTGTATCAGCCCTTGACCCACAGAAAGGTTATTGTACTGGGGTTTATATGCCAGTTGAATCAATTGAGGGCTGCAGGTGTTGCTGCATCAGAAATGCTCAATCTTCAAAATGAATATGTCTATTATATGGTCAAAGCATATTAGCTCTGGAACTCCAAAGAATACATTGGTAGTGCCAAATAAATAGAACTGTTCTTTTGTTGTGCTGTATTTATGTCTTGCTCTCCAGTGTGCTCAAAAGTGCACCTTTTTCCAAAGTAAAACTTGAAATGTACTCTTTCTAGAAAAAAACAGCTAAATACTGGATGTAGAAAATGTTCAAATCTATGTTCAAGGGGACAACCTCAGCAAGAAGGTGTTTAGTATCCATATTTCTCAGTGTAGAAATGCATAGAAATAGAAAATATTAATTAATCAAAAAATATAATTATAAAAATATAAATTAATTAGGGTCCTTGGACAGGAAAGGGCAATTTGGGAAAAATCACCTAGCACGAGGAGAACATGCACACATGCAGACTGGGCGCAGGAATCTAACCGGTGACACTGGAGATGCGAGACCACAGTGCCACATACCCTTATGCCATTGTGCCTTCCTAGAAAATTGGAAATAAAATGTTCCTGTACAATAAAAGTATTTTCTGTGCAATATGCTTTAAGTCTGCTAATGTGAGCATCCCTGTTGTAGTCAGGCATGACACAACTGTGCATGGGTGTAAATTCCCTTACCTGCGGTGGGAGGGCTTTGTTCTTAAAACTGTAAATCATTCATAAGAAAATCTCCTACAGTTTTCCCTGAAGTCTTCCTTAATGCTGATTCCAAAATCCAATACATCTGATTTGTTTTACTGACATTCATGTAAGTGAAATGATGAAATAACTAAAAAACGTACAAATGTAAATGCCTGAAATGAAAGATCATACGTTTCTATGATTCCTGGTGAACTTTTAAATACTTACCATTCATAAAGACGAATTCTGGCAGGGGTCATATTAGGGTTAAGGCTCAAACCGTGGGAATTAACTCTTTCCTATGCCGTCAGTGTTAACCAAGGTGCACTTGTACTGCGGATCTCTTTCGGTCCACCTTAAGAGCGCAGTTAGGCAGTGTGTTGCAGGGGGAGGCCCTCACAGACACATGCCTAGCACTTTAAGGCGGACTGGAAATAAAGCCGCGCTTAAAGGCATACGCACTCCTAAATCGGGATTAGTTTTAAACAGTACAAGAGAACAGATCGAGACGTACATGTAAAGTTTAAAATATGCTTTTGATATCTGTGCAGTCATTGTGGGAAAAAATGAGGGCAGATTTTGTTTAATAAACCTGAATGTTATATGGAAATATCAGGTTTGGTGGCAATCAGTAATTATATTAAAATGCCTAAATGCATACATTATATGATATTGATCTCCAATAATAAATAATATACATTACTGATAGAAGAATTGCTGATACTACCACTACAAACGACTATTAATAATGCGTGACAGATTTGAGATTTAGGGTCATGCGCTTGGACTGTAGAAGAGATTTTTCTCGGTTCGTGAAGATCCACATGCTGCGCGCGTTCACGCCGCCCTCCAACGCGCGTTCACGGAGCGGGAATGTGCGCGTGGGCCTGCAGAGGGAGCTGCGCGCGCTCCACTGAAGCGGCGCTGTGCGAACAGGACAGTCCGGGGTCTCGCGCTCACATACGAGGCCTACTTCCGTCCGCGCGCCGCTCTCGGAAATTCATTTCGCTTCACAGAACAGGCACCGTGTCTCCAGCCGAGCGAGCCGAGAAGCCGCGTTTCAACGTTTTCTAACACGGTAGGAGCTTAACGCTGCGCGGCTAAAGCGTGTGATTAATCCCGAAACGCAGATCCGCGGTGTGAAAATGCAATAAGCACACGTCACATCGTTTATTGGTATTGTTTGCTGCACCTAAATGGAATGGAGGAATAAAAAAATAGTCTAGCTCGGGGTGTGTTTGAACTGCAGCTCATGCACGGGATGAATTAACACTGGCTTTGGTGGCTTTTTATTTTTTGAACGGCGTGTTTTGGCGGAAATTGATTTTGGTTTTATTTAAGGTAGCATGGCAAGATACGCGGCCGTGCTAGTGTGCTAAGTCACTAATGCTAATCTAACGTTCACGCGAATGCACGTTTTACCATTTTTTGGTGCGTAATTAACTAAGAGTGCCTTGTTCGTAAAATTAATGCTTCCTAAAATGTTTTATTTTTTCAGACTATTTGTGTCTGTTTACGATAATGGGGAATTTATTAGAGAAATTCCTGAGCTAGCTACCCTGTAAGCTAATATTGTTTTGGTAACCGTAACATTAGCTAACATTAGCTTAGCTGTTTGCCAGGTTAAACCTGATCACCGCCGTGTCAGTAAAATGACTTCTGACTATACAGTTTTATTTTAAATTGCTAAACAGTTGAATTGTCACAGTATGACTTGGGGTTGAGTTGTGGTTTCAGAAAAGAAATGGTCCAAAGTGCAGCACGGTACGAGGCTGGCACGGTCCCAAATCACTCCCTGCTTACTCTATAGTGGACTACATTGCATATTTGCTGGCCGTCGCGCACTAAATAGTGCACTGTGAGGTCTAAAAAGAAGGCGTTTGGGATTCAGCCAGCTGCTGTCGATTTTCACCTAAACTAAACAAAGCCTCTGAGTGAGCCTTCCTTGCCTTATGGATTTGATTAACACACGTTTTGACCTTTAGTGTAATTACAGCTGTGGCACATCTGTATTTTCATTTGGCTTTGTAATTGCAGTCTGCACAATAACTATAAATTGTGTTCTTTCATGTTTTTCATTCATCTTCTATATACTGCTTATCGTGTACAGGGTCGCAAGAAGACTGGAGCCTATCCCACGAAACTTTGGGCACAAGCCTGAATAGGGTGCCAGTTCAACGCAGGGCGCGCACACACTATGGGGCAATTTAGAAATGGCAATTAGAATATTTTATTCCTCTTAGGCTTTGGACTAAACCCACCAAGCACGGAAAGAACATGCAAATCTCCATGCACACAAGTACCCGAGACGGGAATCGAACCCTCTACCCTGGAGATGCGATGCCACAGAGTTCAAGTCTGAAAATAAAACGGCTCTTCCGAAATTAATGTTCCTTTAGACTTGTAAATGTATAGGAGTAAAAGAGATGAAAATGTATGGAAAGTCTTTGGTCAAAATATTATAGACTCAAGGCTTCACAGTGAGGTCATGGTTAGCACTGTAGCCTTGCACCTCCAGGGTCAAGGGTTTGATTCCCACCTTGAGTCTGTGTGCGTGGAGTTTGCATGTTGTCCCCATGCTTGGTGGGTTTCCTACAAGTACGCTGGTTTCCTCCCACAGTCCAAAGACATGCAAAGAAGGTTAATTGGCATTGCCAAATTGCTCGTAGTGTGAGTGGTCCTGTACTCCACCTCGTGCCCCAAGTCTCCTGGGATAGGCTCCAGGCTCCGGTCACCCTCTACCCAGGATAAACAGTATACAAGATGAATTACAATAATATACTAATTATAGACACTACTACAACTTCTCTGTTGCACATTTTAAATAACAAGCATGATGCAAAAAAAAGACTAGGTGACTAGAATATCTAGTTATCAAAACTGCAGGATGTGTCACCGTTAGGCACAAACCAGTGTTACTTCCGTCAGCACATTCTCAGAAAACATCCCGTGTATCAGTGCTATTGTGTCATGTCCGCCTCCTTCTCGTTTCTTTCAGGCTTCAGTCAGTTCACGGTGGATTGACCTGCCATGAACGAGCCGATCGAAGGCGGTGCGATCTCGTTCGACGAGTATGTGCGACAGAAGGCTCGCACCATACCCCAGCACCGCATGAAGGAGTTCCTGGAGTCGCTGGCCACCAAAGGCCCAGAGATCCTACAGGAGTTCAGCCAGCAGGCAAGCGGCACCACAACTACCATGGTGTACCAACAGGGGGCCAACTGCATCTACACCGACAGCACGGAAGTGGCAGGGTCGCTGCTGGAGCTGGCATGCCCCGTAAGAAACATGCACTCAGAAAACTACCTAGTAGCTGCTGGAAATACCAGTGTAGTAATAATAAACATTTTAGTGTCTAGCAACCTTTAATATATTGTGTGATCAATTCTATTTTAATTATTTAGTTCTTAGTGTGTAAATTGTGAAACAAACAAAAATCAGGAGTTTTCTCTAGTTGACCGTCTTCTTTTTGCAGGTTCAGGTGACGTCTACGCAGATCTCGCCACAGCTGGCTGCAGCTGTGCAGCAGGCATCCGAGCAGCAGATTCAAGTCCAGGTTAGAAGCCTTATTTAATAAGAACAAAGGTCATCATAGCAAGTGCATGTTAAGTTGGCAGAGACAGAAAGCTACTGCGTGGAACTGCGTGCAGATTACAAACCAAAAGATACGTCTTTTATCTTTAGGCTTATTATTCATCGCTCTGTTTTGCACTCCTTTCTTCCGGCAGGTGCAAATCCAGGGCGAGCAGGGTCAGACTGTTGGTCAGGTGCTGCAGGTGGCTTCTCCTACCCATCAGCAGCTGTCAGGGGTCACTACAGCACAGCTGGTGCAGCAGGGTGAGCTGACTGAGGAACAACAGCAACAGGTACAGACGCATAACACACAGTCAGCACATGGCACGGGTATAATCCTTCAATTTTATTGGTAAACAGATGGGTTCGGGTTAATATAGTTAATGTTTTGTGGGCATGAAACGATGCGACCTTTGTCACCCGCATGATTGTACTATTTAGATCCGATGTAAGATATCGAGTCAGAATTCCTGTAATCTACGACAGGGGTCATCATGCAAAGCAAGATCTGTTTCTGTAGCAAATCTTTTATGTTCTTTTTTTCTTACCCCCCCCCCCCAGTTATTTTAGGAAACGGGAACTCGGTAAAGGGAACCACAGATTAGCTACCGATTTAAAGACATTATATGGCATATTAAAATCAGCAGATGTAGATGAATAAGAAATTTTCTCATGCATTTCTGACTTTACACAGAATGGTGTGACACAAAATAAAACTATGTAATAAGTTGTGGTTTTGAGATGAGGCAGAGGAGACGACAGGCTGGGTCAAGCTGACAGGAAGGCTATGACGGCTCTAATATTAACTCGGACAAGCGACTGACAGGAACAGAAAAGCGTCTCAGAACGCACAAAAAATACAAAACGTTGAAGTGGATCTGAAACAGTTGGAGGTTGGAGAAGAAAAGATCAGGCGAAGATGTTTCATCTTCTGGTGTCTTGGTGTAAAAAATGAAGTCGAAATACTTTGCACTAATGCACTGCTGATGCATGATTGGTTGATGGCGAGAATGAACAGATTCCTATCAAAGTTAAATTGCTATCGATGTATGAAATTATGCATAATACTGTCTATAGCAGAAGAAATTATGTGATTGTGTGTGTGGTTCCCAGATCCAGGCACAGCTGGTAGCAGCAGTGGCCGGAGGTCAGCAAATCCAGATCCAGACAGTGGAAGCTCTTTCTCCACCCCAGCAGGGGTCGGACCGCGACGCAGACCGTCGCGCCGGAGCGTCACCAGGTGTCCTGCAGCCAGCTAAGAAGCGCAAAGTAGACGTCCCTGCCGTAGTGTCTTACCAGCTAGCACAGGGCCAGCAGCTGGCCACCGTCTTGGCCATTCCTCAGGGTCAGCAGCAGGGCTACGTGTCGCTGAGGCCAGAGCTCCTGACTGTAGACAGCGCACACCTGTACGGCACGGCGACAGCCGGAACCATCACGGGTGCGTCGGGAGAGACCTGGACTATCCCGGTGTACCAGCAGCAGCAGGGTGTGGCACACATCGCCATCCCACAGGAGGCCTACAGCACGGTGCAGATGCAAGACAAAGATAAAGACAAGATGGCCCAGGTTGCAGGCGCGGTGGCGGTGCCAGTGTCGGGCTCACAGGAGGAAGTGGTGCACTCTCTCTTCCCGGCACAGTTAATGAACGGAAACATCCACATTCCAGTGGCAGTCCAGGCTGTCGGGGGAGGCTACGCAGGCACACAGGCTCTGCACATCTGGGACCCGCAACAGCAGCAGCACGTCCAGGAGGCAGAAGCTCAGGAGCAACAACTCCATCTGCAGGTTAGGAAATGAGTGTGCGGCATGGCAGGAGTTTCTTCCATCTCACTCCACCCCACATCTGGCTTGCTTTATAGCCCTTGTAATGATTATGATGATGACGTTTTTTACATACAGGCATGGAATAAATCAGGCTTTGTCCTGAAAGTCAAAGTAGGAAGTTAAAGCCAGGGTTACACTGTGATAGAATCGTTTGATTTGATGAACAATCCCAGATCGGTGATGTAAGCTGAGAAGAGATATTTTCTGTAATTGCAGGTTTTAGCTAAAAGATTACTCTGTTTTAAAAGATGAGGAATACTTTACCAAATCCCTCATTACCATGCTAATAGAAAACCTGCGCAGGTGTTAAATTTTCAATAAATGCTTTAAACGTGTGTCTGTACAACAGTTTGGTTGTGGTCCTCCCACTAATACTATGGATTACATGATGAGGCAGAAATGCAGACAATGAAATGTGATTTGTTTTGTCTATCTGATTAATCACAATTATGTGAACGTTAGACTTTTATTGATTGCCACATCTCGATTCCAATTAAGGTTTGAATTAACGATGATGACAAAACTACGGATAGAAAAAAAAAATGCATCTTGATGCCATTACTTCTTATACAGTCTAACGATTCTTTCTACCTTCTCAGGCGGAGGCAGAGCCACAAGCCGAAGCTCCTCCTGAGCTGCTTCTTCCTACAGTACTAAAGCCAGACGAGGGCCTGGAGACCTGGAGGCTTTGGGTGCAACGCAAAAACGCAGAACTTGATAAGAACGAACAGAACAAGTTGGCACCGATTGGCCGTGAGTGATTTATTTACCATAGATTTATGCGGTTCATTTTTATTTTTTTATTAGGCTTTCTAGCCTTTCTTTCTCTAGAAACAGATTTTGATTTTTAAGCATGTTTATTATTTATTAATTATTTTATTATTAAAAAATATATATATCTCTCTGCAGGCCGCCAGCCTCTGCGTTTCCGAGAAGACCTGGTGTCCAGTTCAGTGGGCGAGCTCAATGTGGCGCTGTCTCTCATGACCCAGGAGGCTCGTGGTCTAGAAGGGGAGCCGTTCGAACCCGACGCGCTGTATTACGTCTTCTTATGCATACAGAAAGTACGTCTTATTTCTTTGTTTATGTTTGGACGTTTTTTTTTTTTTTTTTAATCTGACTTGAGATCTTTTTACCTTTTAGTACATGTTTGAGAACGGCAGGGTGGACGACATCTTTTCAGACCAGTACTACTCCCGCTTCTCCCAGTGCCTACACAAAGTCCTGGAGGAATGGAGGCCCAGTGTTCATCCGCTAGGTAAACTTTTCCTCGCAGTGCATGCTAGTGTGCTTAATGTTCTGTCATGGATTTTTTTTTTAAGTGTCTTAAGTAGTCACCAAAATCTTTCTGCCAAATGTTTGTGCCATGAGTTCTAGCTTTGATGCAGAATACATCAATCTGTAATTTGACAATCAGTGTTTTGGTTCCTACTTTTATGTAAATGTATGTATGCTAACTTCCTCTTCTTTCAGGTTACATCATCCCCAGTCATGTGACAGAGGAGATGTTGTGGGAGTGTAAACAGCTGGGCGCTCATTCTCCATCTACTTTACTCACTACACTAATGTACTTCAACACCAAGTGAGTCACTGCAAGGATTTCTATTGTCATGGCTTCCTATTAGCTTATCTTCCTTTTTGTCTACACCCGCGGCCTTAAACATAGAACACACAATAGAACAAATTAAAATCCAGTGCAAAAGTCTTGAGGCATCACGCTCATTTCTTCATGTAAAATGAAATGATTTCGATTAAATTGAAGAAATGGGAAGAAATATTATGCTGTAACAGGCTGCAAAGTGGCTTAAGAAAAAGGCTGTTTATGCAACAACCTCGTTTCTCCTCTCGTCTGTTCCGACCACTCTGCATTCAGCATCACCAGTATACTAATCACAGAATCTGTCATCATCTGCACCTGTTTCTCACTGGTTCATGCCGGGTTTTTTTTTTTTTTTTTTGCTTAAATGATTCATATGACATTTTGTGACTTAACGAACAAAAAACATTCCTCTGAAACTGCACAGAGACTGGACTGAAAGAGAGCCAAAAAAAAAATAATCATCAGGAAGCCTGGAGAACTATTTTTCAGGATTACATTAAAAATACAAGAATGTGTAGCTCCTCTAAAGCAAATCTAGACTTCTGCACAATTTATTAATTTATCGGTTTCAGAGTTTTGTTTGTCTATAGTTTGTGCAATAGGTTGGGCAAAATGATCCTTTAACATAAATGCATAAATTTATTATTATAACTTTTTTATCCTTTTCTCACTTTAAAATTGGATTGAGCATATTGTGGATGCATATCAACAATATTAGAAGCATGTCCTCCTATTTGAAGAACTACAGTGACATGTAAAAATGTAACATATGAGAGGGAGTCTAACGTTAGGGGAAATGCTTATTTCACAGGTATTTCCACCTGACCACAGTGGAGCAGCACATGAAGGTGGCTTTCTCGAAAGTGCTCCGGCACACCAAGAAGAACCCGACCAACCCAAAAGACAAGAGCACCAGCATCCGCTACCTGAAAGGAGTCGGCTCTCATCATGTCGGTCAGAAAGGTGAGAGAGCGGCTTTATATTATGATTAGAACTTTGATGAGAGACATTCACACTTTTTAAATCAGTTAAATAAACTTCCAGATTTGAATTCCTTAAAATCTTCTGGAGAAAAAAAGTGCTTGAAAATATTCTAAATTATCAGTTCATCTTTTGAGTTTATGGGCAGTTGGTACAACACTGCCACCTACTGTACTGGAGTGCAAAGCAGTACAGATTTTGAAATATTAAAAAATATATTTAATGTTATCTAGCGGCTTGAGACAAATCAGACAATAAGCATTAGTGCTGCTGATTCGAATTGAAAAATCTCAGTTCCCCAAAATGAAATCGATGGTCTAACGAAGCCACATATCTAATTAAGGTAAAATCTGTATCTTGAATCTAACCTTTGTTTCATGCTATGATGCTTTTTCACCACGTTCCTCTTTTTTTTTTTTTTTTTTTCTTCTTGCTGTAGTGACAGATGATATGTACGCAGAGCAAGCTGAAGATCCAGAGAATCCACTTCGCTGCCCCATCAAGCTCTATGACTTTTACCTCTTCAAATGGTGAGAGCATTTTTTTCCTGTCGCTAGTGTTAATTTTGTCAGATATTTAAAATTTTAGTCTTAATCCTGGGATAGATGTCCCTGTTAGTTTTTCATATTTAGTCAATTTTTGTTTAGTCAAGTTTCAGTCGACTAAAAGTCTGGTCGTTTTAGTCAGAGGAAACATAACATGTTAGCAAGTATAAAGATGATTGTTAATTATCCCTACAGTCAGTCTAGACTAGCAAAAACCTTTTTTTTTTCACAAAATAATTATCTTAACATTTTAAAATTATGTTTTCATCTGATGGTATTATTATATTTATTTTTAACCATCACAACTGCTGCGTGTCCGATATTCGCTTCCGATCCCCCCTTTCTTTTTTTTTCTTTTTTTTTGTCACAAAACAATAGGACCAGTATGGACAATACAGTGTTACGAATATATATATTTTTAAATCTGTTCTTTTTTTTAAACGGTGGAAATAAAAGAACATAATAAAACTGAAAATACTGTACGCACCAACTTGAAAGTACTTGTTTAAAATTCAATACTGATGATGAGACGATTGGATTCTATACTTTTGATTATTTTTACTCATCTTACAATTCAAATTTCAAATGTTTACAAATTCAAATGTTTACAAACAAAAGTGGTTAGGATAGCTCCTATGGGTCACAATCATGTGCTAGCCATAGTTAGATTTGCCTAAAATAATAAAATTAAATACACATTATACAAATCACGTATAACAATCATTATTATTGTAGTAGTATGTGGTAACATAATCACCACAAAGAGGCTGTAAAAGGCTACCTTAGATTTTTATGGTATGCCTTGATGCGTCTCTAGAGGTTTGTGTCCCCCCCCACCCCCCAGCAATTGTGTCCCCTCCAATATTAGTACACATCTACTTTTTTCTCTTTCCGGTTCAATATAAAGAAAATGGACCAAAATATAGTCTCTTCTCTTTGGCCCGAGTAATACTGGTGTCATGATGAGGAGTTAAAGGTGGCCGAGTTTGTAACATCGCGTCACTGCACGCACAAACTACTCCTGGGTTAGGGTTGGGGCATTGCAGCGGGTTGTGACAGAAAATTAAATGTTGGGCTTCCGAGTGGCGCAGTGGTTAAAGCGCTCGCCCTATCATCCGGAGATCGCTAGTTCGAATCCCGGGTGGTGCTGTAACCTCTCGCAGCCGGAGGTCTAGAGAGAGCTGATTGGCCGAGCTCTCTCAGAGGGGAGGGATGAGAGGTACTTAGTGCTCCTACATTAATCACGGCTCTACAGCCAGTCAGGGGCGTCTGTGAGCTCGCGCAACGGAGGGAGCGGTTGCGCTGTCCTCCGAGTGTGTTACGCCGCCCCCAACGGTGCGCGAGCGAGCAGTTCGAAAAGATGCGGTCGGCTGGCGTCACGTGGTTCGGAGGAAACACGTGATAGTCTTCGGCCCTCCCGGCTGAGTGGTAGTAGTAGCCTTAATGTGGGAGCCCCCTAGTGACGGGGAGGAATTGGACACGACTAAATTAAGGAGAAAATCGGGGAAAAATCCAAAAAAAAAAGAAAATTAAATGTTGACAAATGTATAGACATTTGTTTTATTAGTTTATATTTTTTTAAATCACATTTTTGTCTCAATTTTTTTTCAACAATATTCCCTGCTGATTTTGTCACTGTTTATTGATTATCCGTGACGTCTCAACGTTTCGTCTAAAAAGGTTGTAGACAAATCATTTCCGTTGACGACAATAAGACTACTTGTTGCTAACTTCCACATGTAGAAGTAGTTTGCTCACTTTTTAGAAAAAGTTTTAACCCATAAACTGACATGACTCTTTATTTCTTTCCAGCCCCCAGACTGCCAAAGGCCGGAATGACACGTATTACCTGACGCCAGAGCCTGTCGTAGCCCCAAACAGCCCTATATGGTACTCGACCCAGCCGATCACGAGCGAGCAGCTGGAACAGATGCTCACGCGCATCATGGTGGTGCGGGAAATCCAAGAAATAATCTCCATCACGCAGGCCAACATCCAGTGAAGGAGGATGAGGAAGAAGGAGAGGGAGAGAGAGAGATAATGAGAGATACGATGAACGAATGGTTTCCACCTCCAAGCTCCTCCGTCCTCACAGCCAGCCTCAGTCACTCACAAACTCGAAATGAGGAAACGTCGCCATCGGCGCGTCTCCTCATGCTCTGTATTTACACGACCTGAAGCACGCACCAGTGGTGGCACGCGGGCAGAGGAGGCAACGATCCCTACGTGTCCTCGCGCACTAGAAATCAGTTTGAGTAGGATTCAAAACAGTTAATAACCAGGCCGAGGAAATTCGACACCCTGGCGTTGAGTAGGCGCTAACGCTAAAAGAAAATCAGAGTCAGTTTACTTCTAAACAAAACGCAACATCCTTTTGTTTTGAGCTTGCTGTTTGATTTCGGTGTACAATTCTGAAGTGGTTCAGAGTTTAAAGAGCATTAGCATGATCATTGTGTGTGTGTGTGTGTGTGTCTGTGTGTCTGTGTGTGTGCGCGCGCACAAAGTCTGGATCCAGAGGCAACAATGTGTATAAATGTCAGAATCGACAGCCTCCAACTTCGCAGCACTTGTGTATACGGGAACGTCGAACGTTTCTTAATGTAGCAGAACGGATGATGTCATGATGATGGTGATGCTGGCTCTGGTTATATTTGATCTTTTATAGTTAATTTCGATGCCAGCTTGGGTTTAAAGTAAACGTACCAAATTTAATATAAGGGTCAGAAAAGTCTTATGGATCCAGACTTTTTGCGCCAACTTTGTGTGTATGGGGGGGGAAACGAGCCTTGTAAACTGACTAATGGATCATTTTTATTTACTTCCTTCATAAACGTATAATTTCTGGAGATGCCTCCTCTGACCAGCTGCCACTGGAGGACTGGACTAAATCAAGCTTGCAAGCCTTTTTTTTTTTTTTTTTAAATAAAGATATTACTCAATCTGTTCATATGATGCCTGTTGGCGCTACACACCTTTAACGTGCGGTTTCTCTTCGCTAGCTGTTGCTCTGTCAAATATGTACCACCTTTTGTTTTATACTCATCATCTAACGTCGTTTATTTTCTCACTTATCCTTGTACCCCACCTCCCATTAATTTGCTTGTTCTTTTGCCATTGTAACGGGGAGAGGCGAGGAGTGTGTGTGTGTGTGTGTGTGTGTGTGTGTGTGTGTGTGTGCGCGCGCGGTTTAGACTGGCGTCATCTCTGCAAGGGGTTGAAACACAGGTTCTTTTCGGGAACCCCTTACACATACTTGACTTGGCAGTAATGCGGTCAAGACACTTTAAAGAGTGTACTCTACACAGAAAGACTTTTTGGTCTTCATTTTTTTTTCTTCCATGTTTTGTTTTTATTTTTTATATATGCATCTATGGTAATCTGATATGTATTGATATTATAGTGGTGCTGGAGACTGAGAAAATTGAAGCCTGTGTTTTCAAACATGCCTTTTGTACAGTGAGGTCCCTGTAACGGTGTGTAAGTGTCTCTTTTTTTGTTGCTGTTTGTGGAAGGATATGGCAAGGAGAAACAAAAAACCTTTAGACGGTACTGAATAGCACTTAAGGTCCATTTATTTGAGACATAATTAAATAACCAGAAGGGGGGGAAAACCCTCTTGTACTGCACAAACTGTAGAAAATGAAGTCTTTTAATCGCTGAAGTCAACCCACACCTGTCTCACAGCAATTTAATCTGCAAGGCTGCATCCAGTCAGTGTGTATCTTGTTCTCTCCTTCTCTGGTCTCCAGTTAAAGAGTTTACAGTCGTATCCGAGCTGGTGCTCGTCTCTTACGGCTTCTCTGGCAGCTCGATTTGCAGTTTTTTCAGAGCTGCCGTGAAGAACTTTGGAAGCGGACAGGATACAGTGAGCTCACCGTGACCCCTGCCCCCTGGTAGGGTGATCTGTCGGACATGGAGGTGGAGAGGAAGGTGTCGGGTTTTGCTCTGCTCCAGTCCAAGCCGCCGCAGCACACCTTCCGGTAACTTCTGTGAGGAAAGAAAGGTGATCCGTGCGTTTGGTGTGAGGAGCGTGATGAGTGAATACAGTACGTCATCTCTTAAAGATAATTTCTGGAGATTTGTAAATATAATGCTTCAACACTGTCATTTGTTTATTTGCGTTTAACAGTTTCCCTGCACCTTATTAAACCTTAAAACCAGTGCTGATGATGAGAGATACTGGCTCGGCTGGCTTATGAAACTTGATGCACTTTGGCAGACAAAAGCCCAAAACATTAGTGCTGTAGAAACAAATACTTGCATCCATCAGGTAGCACTTTTCAAGCATTATCCAAAGATTAGAGGATTAGGAGTAAAAATAAATAAATAAAAACAGTGAAATTTTTTACCAGTGTCATAACCAAGCCTTATTAAAACAATCTGGTAGTAGGCACTATGCATGATGGGTGATTCGCTTCATGCGCTTCCCTTCTTACCCTGATGCGTCCATCACTCTGGAGCAGGGTCAAGCTGAACCCTATTCCATTCCAAGACAGTCTCTTCCACAAAGCTGACATTTCAGGTGTTAATAATGTGTTCGTAACTCGGTTCCTTAGTTGTTATCTTTGCTTGATGCAGCTCAATAATTAGACCTTTCTGACATGGTGACAAATTTTTTTTTTTGTCATGAACCTGGAGTCAATATGGTTAAAAAAAAAAAAAAAAAAAAAAACCTGCATTTTGAAAAAAAGCCAAGAGTGAGGTTCAAACACCATGGGAAAACTTGGAACTTTTATTTGGATTAATTCACCTTCACGCTCGAGCCGAATTGCAAATGATGATAGTGGACAAGCGCACTAAAATTTGATGTGTATTTTTTTTTTTTAAACACCAAATTTTTGTCCAGTGTGTTTACTTCTGTCTTGTTGATACAGAACAGCTATGTTCCCATTATCAACCTCAAGTGACTCAGATTTTTTCCGCCTAATGTAAGACGGATCAGATTATTCTTTTAGGGCTGTCTAAACGTACGAAAATCGTATAAATCAAAATGATCAGATTGTCCCTGATTAGCAAGCCGAGGGTGACGATGGCGATGGCAATAGGAAGCACCCTTGAGAGGAACCAGACTTAATATGGAACCTGGAAGTTTAATATAACAGGAGAGGTCTATGTTTAAGGAGGCTAAACATCAGGGCCCGTATTCACAAAGCTTCTTAAGCCAAATATCCTAGTGAAAAAAGTCTAAGAAAAATCTTAGAATTTGGGCATTTTCTTAGAATTTCCCCTTAAATTTAGGATTAAATCTTAGTAAAGATAAAAATGATTCACAAAACATCTTAGCCCTAAAACAGCTCCTAAGGTAAAAATTGTTAAGAGTAGAGAGGAGGACTTTTAAGAGGCTTAGGAGTTTCTCTAGCAGAGGACAAAATGGCGGAAGGAAGAAATATTCTCCAAAAACTGAACGTAAAGCTAAAAGTAAACACTGCTTTTCTGTCCATTTTGGTTTTCTTGTTGTTTTACTTCCTTCCATCTCTCTTGGATTGTTGGCTACAGACCATCCAAAAGTGCAAATTAAACAGACTGTCCTGCCATCATGTACATTGAGACATTTCGCTTCCATCAATCTAAAATGTAAATAGGTAAAGGTAAATAAGTGTGAGACCTTAAATATAGTAGCTACTGTGTGGAAATTGGTTCCTTCAAAAGCATTTTCAACATTTAGCTGTTTAATTATCTTTAAGATAACTTGGCATAAAGTAGCCTGTACTCATGATTATACAATTTCTTCATATACAAAAACTGTTCATATACAATAGAACTGTTGGTTCTATTATCATGTATTCTGTTTTCACAAAGAGCACATTTCAAAACCTTTGCAGAGGTCAGAGGTTATTTTTTTATTAACCAATCACAGTCCTTGAATTGCTGCATCATCCCTAGCAACGGGGTCGACCACACCCCCTCACTAAGATAAAAGTTTTTCTACTTTCCTTACTCAGTGTTGCTCTAAAAGGTTTCTTAAATCACTTTTAGTCTAGGACTCCCAGCTAGGACTTTTTAAGCTAAGATAGGAGGTCTCTGAGAGAATCCTAAGAAGCTTTGTGAATACGGGCCCGGATGTGTGTACATTAGAGTCAGATAAAAGTCACTTGTAGTTATGAACCGTCCATGGCATGTAAATCCGATCTGAAAAAAAAAAAAAAAAAGGAATTGAACAATGTGGCTTGTAATGTGAACGTAGCGCACATTTAAGGGATGCATCGATACCAATAATGATACGGGTCTGACGCCAAGCCCAATACTCAGTCGTATTTCTACTCATAACAAGTCAAACTCGATACCAGCACCAGCAAATCTAGTCCTACTTGTTTGTCATTTATATGTATAGGCATTTCTCTTTATATGCCACTTGATATCTTCCTTTTAATGCCAGACTCAACAGGACCAAACTTACACTAACAGCACTCGACCTTTTTTCTCTCGGGTCGTCCAAAGTACTCTATCAGAACCGTCTGAGGACGGTCTTCTGCGGCTTGGACTATTTAAACTGATAACCGTTTGCCAATCAATCCATCTTGGTAATTAATCCACACGTCCGCTCCCGTGATCTCTCGCAGCTCCAGGTTCGATATCGAGCATTCGTTCAGTGTTGAATGTCAGGTGTGTTTACAGTTACATACCTGAGGAGCCAGCTTGTTCCACTGGGCGTACTTGTGATCTCCGAGGATAGGGCAAGCCAGAGCCAGCGCCGTGTGAACCCGCAGCTGATGTTTCACTCCTAAACAAGCAGAGTTACTCCGTTATTGTATGAATGATACCCGATGTCCCAAAGACCGGCATTATCATATCATTACTGGTATTAAAGGGATGACTGTAGTGTTAATCTTTAATGAACTGTCTAAGATTTCACGTTCGGTTTCATGAACACAGTCTTCGCTTTGGTCAACTGCAGGTTGATATTGGGATCAGAAAACTCACTCACTTGTTTCTTCTCTAACCAAAGACAGAGTGAGAGATGCATCAGTGCTTTAGTAGTTTAGCTTGCCCATGTTTCTCTCTCTCATCTCAAACCGATCAGTTCCAGAGCTTCAACTTTCCTTTGAAGCTTCAAACAATGAGTTTAAAAAAAAAAAAAAAAGAAAAGCTCTTGGACTTTTGAAACCTGACTATTGTCTCCTAAGATGAGTACACTAGCAATGTGCTCCTACAAAGGGTGTTCGGGTCAAACCGGGACTTTTGATTTCACAGAATGAGAGTCATTTATTATTTCTTTATTTCTCTCTATAATCCCCTGCTACACTAATTCACTTATCCCAGAGTTTCACTAGAACTTGGATACCATCAAGGTAGAAGGTTTTCTCAGTATGCCGGAGCCATGATTGTCCTGCCTGCTTCCTGGTTCACATCTGAAACTCTGGCCTCCCAGGAACTCCTTTAATGGCCCAAACATGTGGAAATTGCTTGGCGTTCCTGTACTGTGCAAGCGGTGTTGATGAACGATCGTGTGTACAGTTCCCACAAACAGATCCGCCTCTTCCGCAAGACAGCGACATCTTGCTGATGTCCACAGGAACAACTTCGGTGGGAACTGGGCACCTCGGCCAGGATTGTCTACAGGACAAGAACGTTTACACCATCCAAATGTTGTACTGCAGCTCATCAAGGGTCTCATTATGGTCCTGAATTTTCCGGCAATGTAAATCGGTTTAAACACCTTCCTTAACAAGAAATTTCATTGCAAGTCCCGGTTTGACTTGAACACCCCATTGGATGTCAGTGTAGCAGACAACTGCCTTCAAACCTCTGATTAAAATATTAACAAATACACCAGGAGCTGATAAATTATCACCAGAGTGTTTCAGACCATCACAAAACACATACACATCAAAAAAAGTTGAGCTTCCCTTTAATCCTTAAAGGAAATGCCGCGACCGCGCCTTGATATCTCGGTACCTGTGATTGGCTGGAGCTCGACCAAGCTGCATCCTGAGCTGCTGTCCAGGACTTTGTATCGCGTGACGGCGCTTTGCGCTTGCCGGTGTGCTCTCACGCGGACCAGCCCGTCCCCCTCCTCAGTCGGCCTGTACAGTGGACTCAGTCCCATCTGCAGCACACCTCAGGATCAGTATAACCTTTTTTCACATTTTTTTACTGTAGTGTTACATTTAAAGATGTGAAAAATACCTATGACTATTCAAAAATACTTATGAGTAATGAAAAAACTATATTAACTATTTATTTAAAAAAAACAAAACTTTGTTAAATAATGGCAGTGCACACAAAAACATTACACACACACAATCCAGGACATCAAGACATAAGACATGATTTATTTATTTTTTTTCTGCTCACCTTAAAGTGATGCTGGCTCCCCATGACCTCCTTCTCGATGATGGGGATGTCGATCACACCCTCAGAAGGAACAGGGAGACCGACAGTGATCACCCTATGTGAACAGAGGTTGGACGTTATTATTACAGCGCTCTGCATAAGACACCAAACACTTCTATATTTTCTCTCATCGCTGTATGTGAGTGAGACACAGTTGTACGATTCTTATACTCACCTTTAATCCAAATATCATAAAACGTTCTTTCTCAGCCTTTCCCTGCATAATGAAACACAATCACTTACATGTATCTCGTCTCTGCTTGATGCAACCTGATGAGGTTGCGTATCCGTTCTGCCGTCTCCTGCGTCCTAGCCAGGAGCAGAACGCCCGTGGTGTCCTTCTCGAGATTGTAACAGACGTGCAGCTCGGATCCCCCTTTCTCGCCGTCGATAATCTTGGACAGGACCGGCAGACTCTCGGCAATGCTGTTCCTGACGCCTCCGGTACCTATGGGGATGAGGGGCCGTCCGAAGTGTTCGTCCACTTTTTATAGGCAAAATACTCTAAGCATTTGAGTATTTCTATTTTCTTTTGTTGGTATCATTTATGTTGGCCAGATGAAAGGGTTAAATGTGGGCCAGTCACTTATTCAGTAAGTTATCTAGGTTGTTTTTCATCGTCATGGAATATGAAGCAAGTATTAAAAGACAAGGGTGAGTCAAAAATGATCCGCACTCCGGTTATATTAAAACTTGTGTTGGCCGCACTGTCTAATCAGAGCTTTCTGTCGGATGGACATCAGTTCATTTGTGCGGTGCGAGCAAGAATGGATACCCCAGAAGAGCAGCGTGCAATGACTTGCTTATTTTTTCTGAGAGTGGTCCGAGGGTGTACCTGGTGTTGAAACAATTCACATTAAAAAAAAAATTTTTTTTTCAATTTGGACCGATACTCTAAGGAAGGTGAAAGTTTCTTAAAGAGAATCATTACTGGTGACGAGAGACGGAGTCATCATTTCGAGTCTGAGAGTAAACGGCAGAGTACGAAACAGGAACATCCTCAATCACAGACTGAGATAAAGTTCAAAAGTCGACCACCAGCTGGAAAATTCATCAATGCTTACAGTTTTGGGCCAGTAATGGAACATTATCGGGAAAAAGTTTAAAAGCGCAATAAACGCCACAACAATCAACAGCGCTCGTTACAGTGAGACGCTTATTGAAGACCTGAAGCGCAAACAACTACGATTAACACAGTCGACTGCTATTCATGGACGTTGCGATCTTGCATGACTTCTGCACACACTGTGGACGCTCTGGGAAAACTTCAAACTTTTTTGAGGCATTAAAACATAGTCCCTATAGTCTTGATCTTGCTTCGTCGGATTTTCACCTGATTGTTCCACTGAAAGCAGCCATACGAGGATGAAGATTCACTTCTGATGAAGAAGCGAAGACATCGGTGCATTCGTGGCTCGCAGCTCAGCTTAAATGACATTTTTAATAAGGGAATACGAATGCTTGTTGACAGTGGGACGAAGTGTATTGACATGCAAAGGGATTACAACAAAAAAAAATTTGTATCTGTCTTTTCTAAAAGTGGGAGTGTGGATAATTTTCCGACTCACCTTCGTGTAAACATAGCGAGCAGATCATATTATGATCATATATAATGATATTATTACGTACTTACTGTATACTGGGACTCCATAGGGTTTATTAACAGCAATGAGGGTTTGGTCTTGGTACAGAATACTTTTAGAAAGTGCTTTTGCGAAGACATTTGGATGGACAGACTGGAGCTGCTGAGTGAACCTCTTCAGCTCTGCCACGTTCCTCTGTACAGGAGATTCCGGAACCTTTAGACGGAGACCATTTATACCGGAACATTTATATGGACGGACCGGAAGTAGATTTGAATCTTGAATATAAGTCAAATTCAATTGACTCACCTTATTATTCGCCCCTTTCTCTTTATCACTCCTAAGCTTTTCTGCGATGTCCGCAGCTCTACGTCCTCTTCTCCTCCCAGAAACAGCGTCTGTGTCTTTTGGTGAAACTGTACAGAAATCCCGTCCAGGACATAACACACATCGTGGTGCTTCATAATTATTTATCCGCGTGTTAAAGCGATTAAAACACCCACGATTCACGTGACGACCTATCCACACACCTAATAACTTCACTGAACCCATCTTACATGTCGGTCCCAAACGCTGGCATTGAGAAATATATCTGAACAGAATACACAGCGAGAAGAAGCATGCAACAGCATTGAAAAGCGAGATCCTAAAGGCTTTCAAAATAAAAGTCTCTGATTAGCCTGCGCTTATCATGTAGACGGAGGAAATGTCTGGTTGAAGTGCGTTGGAGTGAGCTATGACATGTTAAACAATTCAGGACAATTCCGACAGCTGTATTTAAGTCATTAGAGATTACTTGCTGCTCTGTGTGTGTGTGTGAGAGAGGAATAGGCGTCTAAGTTGTGCTGAATAATGAATGCTGCCAGGTCTACAGTGGAGTGAATTATACATGAAGTCACTAAGGAATAAAGCTGCAGAGTACAGACAGCCCTGCCTAAAGGTTTTTGAGAATGGCACAAATATTAAATCTGCTGCTTCAGTGTTTTTAGATCTGTCATATGGTACACTGAAGTATGATGACAAGCATTTCAAGCACTACCATCAGTCCTGTGTCATGCCAATAGTAAAGCATCCTGAGAACATTCATGTGTGTGGTTGCTTCCCAGCTCACTCACAATTTTGCCTAAGAACACAGACATGAATAAAGAATGGTGCGAAAAACGTGGCAGATGACAACTAAGTGGCTGGGGGGGGGGGGGGGGGGGGGGACAAAACATTAACATATTCTGATCATTTTGATTCATACATATTTTCCTCACACATTTCATACACATTTCCCTTTTATTCAGTAAAGGCGCTTTGCGACAACGATCATAGTGAAAAGTGCTATATAAATACAATAAATAAACTCCCCAGACCTTAATCCCATTTAGAATTTGTGGTCAATCTTCAAGAGGCAGTTGGACAAACAAACAAAAAAAAAACCCCTACAAACTCCAAGCGTTGATTATGAAAGAATGAGCTACCATCAGTTAGGATGTGGCCCAGAAGTTGATTGACAGCATGCCAGGGCGAATTGACTGCAAATATTGACTCGTTGTACGAACCTAATGTAATTTTCAAGAAATGTCTTTTAACACTAATGAAATGATTGTAATTATACTTCAGTATACTATAGAAACTTCATAGTAATATCTTTTCAAACTGCTACATCACACAGCAGTGTAACACAAATTGAGAAGAGGACTTTACTATCTGCCCTCTTTCACATAAGTGAGCTTACAGATATCCATGATTGGCCAGTGATGTCATAAATAACAGCAGAGAGAACCTGCCATCCCTCCCACCCGAAGAGCATGGCCTATTTGGCTCAGCCACAAATATCAATAGGATGTAGATTATCAGAATTTTACCTTGCAGTCTATTAATGATAGGGTGAAGACTTTTCGATTACCATGCTTTTTTTTCTCTCCCAAATTGATATATTGTAGCATGAGAATTTAAATGTAAAGCATTTTTATATATAGTATTTTTAACAATGTTCATTGTCGCAAAGCAGCTTTACAGAATCAAAAGAAAATGACAGAAATTAAGATGAAATGTGGGAGAAAATATGTATAAATCGTAATGCTCAGATTGTCCTTGATAAGCAAGTCAACTCCCTGAGATGGTAATAGGGAGAAGCGTTGATAGACTCAACAGGAAACTCATCCTCATTTGGGTGATATCGGATAGCAGGTATTGCTCTGCAGACTTACTGAGTGTTAGGAGGCTGGAAGTTCAGTATAACGGAAGAGATGTTTAAGTCAATATGAAGTCTGCTTTCGTTGTTGGAGGCTCAAGTACAAAATTGTTTGTAGGAATTTCAGGCCTGAACTATTGAGAGTACGAAGTCACAAGTCATCATAACTATCTGCATTAGCAGAGTCCAAGACCTTCTTCACGGTAAAGTGGAAGCATCCCCAATCATCACACATATCCCAAGCAGACCACACAGGGCCTCCATGCGACGAGATCTGCGTCAAATGAATCCTAAACCCTCCTGTGCCCCCATCTGATCCCCTCTTTGTGATGACTGTAGTAGCATTTATGCATCATCCACTGATGCATAAAGTAGAACGTGTACAACAAACCGCACAAAGAAATAATGAAATGGTTTGTCTTATTATACTGTATATAATTAGCAAAAGAGAATTAGGTTCTCAGTGTTTGGTTCAGTTATTGAATAAAGAGACATGATTCCTTGTATAATTATTTTTTTAGCTATTATTTATTTATTTATTATTATTATTATTATTTGCGAATTTTATTTGCATTCTTGGACACTTATATACACTTATTCTGTGGATCCAATTTACCTTATGCGCATCAATTATTGGTACAAACTTGTCACAGTGTTTGGTGCTATTGGATACAAATAATTTCATCAATTGTAAAACTTAAATCAAATGGGACCAAGCATATGCCCCTGAGGACCCCCACAAAACAACCCACCATCCTCAGTTTGGAAACTGTGCTCTTATCTATTTAGAGCAGTGACCGATGCTGATTCAGAGTGATAGGTATTTCTTTTAGAAATATATTAAGGCCACTCAGACCAGACGAAGAAAGATCACATCAGAAGACTGAACCGGACTGTTTTGTAAGGCCCGGCGGATCAACCACACGCCGAGTGTCGCATGTCAGTGACCACAGCCTGTTGGAATCTGAGCCGGAGTGGAGGAGGGGGGGAGGTGACCATTTCGCTGGGCCCAGATCAAGTCCTCCTGGTTTGCCAGTGATAGCGTGTCATTAGTGTTCACACGAGAAGCTCCAGATAACCAACCAGACCTGGCAGGTCCAAAGATGCTCCTGAAAAGCATCCTGTAGGCCCCAAATGCACAGCTTTTGTGTGTAATGACAGCATCAGTGTTTCTCACAGCTTAGTGGCAGGCCTTTTGAGGAGAGCGTGCACTCAGCTGCGAATCCCCAGGAATGGCCATTGACACATAAAGGGTTCCAGATTCACCAAGACAGGCAATATTAAGGATACACATCTTCCTTGGTTCTGAGGATCGAATTTCAACCAGGATTCCCCTCAGGTAAAAAAGACCCCTTGGTGTCAGTGCCACTGGAGACAAAAGGAGGACTCGGGATACTCAGGAGGTATCTGCACTGAACTGGAGGGCTGAAGAAACTGGGAAGGATGTCTCATCAGACAGGGATCCATGGTAAGTGGACTTATTAGCATTTAATTCAGGTAAAATGCGGGTTAAAAGTTTACCTCAGCCTGTTGGTTGAGGTGTAGTGTCAGTAAATTTCCTTTTTAATTCAAAAAAATGTGTACAGCTATAACTTTCACTTAACTGGTAAATTAATATAGTTAACAATTCAGTCTTAACCTGTCTTCGGTCTTTTCCAGTACATAATTCAGCAATCTTTAGTTTAAGTAGTTTGATTAAAAACATTCATAATATTGTATTATAATATAAACATACTTTATTTCCTCTTAAGCTATCAAAATCTACTAACCAAAATCTAATATTTGTCTCTTGTACTGTACATAACCAAGAACATATGTAAGTATTAAAAGAAAAATATTGTTGCAATACATTTATGTGAATGGTAAGACCGTGTAACTGGAGCTCGACGGCGGAAGCCCTACACTTCATGCATCTCACTTGAACCTACATCATTTATGAAACCTGGCCAAGTGGTTACCATGGTGAATCCATGGCACCTGCTGTCTTGACTTAAAGAAACCTTTGTCAGTATTCATTTCCTTCACCAGTCTAGTCGTCTTTCAGTAAGGTGAATCTTATAACTGAGTAGGGAACTGAGTCATGAACATTGCAAGGGCCCAACCAATCGCCTTTAACAGAGAGTTTAACATACCCAATCCATGTACCGGTATGTTTTTTAGGAGGTGGATATCAGAGAACCCAAGGGAAACCGGCATAGAATTTAGGAGAATATGTAAAACTTCACACAGACAGTAATCCGGGACCATGTAAGGCAGCAACCCTACCTCAGGGACTACGTATGTAAGGCAGCAACCCTACCTGTTGCACCACTGTGCTGCCAGTCATCTGGAACATTTTAAAAGATAATCCAGATTTATGCATTAATTTGAAATAAATTTTAAAGGGATTTGTAAAAACACTTGTAGAAACCTTTTATTAACGACTTTACCAAAGGACCATAGACTTCCAAAACAGTAATGAGGTAGTGTTAAAGATTGTTACAAAATGCTGGTGTATTTCATTTAGGCATTTGGCAAACGCCCTTATCCAGAGTGACTTACATTTTTATCTCATTATACATCTGAGTAGTTGAGGGCCTTGCTCAAGGGCCCAACAGTGGCAACTTGGTGGTCGTGGGCTTTGAATGTGGGACCTTCCGAACCGTAGTCCAGTGCCTTAACCACTGAGCTACTTCTGACCTCTCTCATTAAGCTTTGGGTTAACCAGAACTTCATAACCAGTTCCTTTTCTATTATATTCCTAGCAACTGCCGATTTGAGGCAGTTCCTGGTCAATGCAAGGCAAGGAGCCATCAGAGTCATAAAGATTGTCATAAGGAGTGGTGAGTAAGAGCGTTGTAGATGTATATTACTGCTCCAAATGATTCTCAAATGTTTATGAAGTCCAATATTTTGTTATAATCCTGTTTAATTGACTACTAAACTGAGATGAATACATTGACATTTGTGCAGGACTCATCAGTGCATGGCTGAAATATTCTTTGTCTGTATTATATGATAAAGAATTCATCATACTCAAGCTGATAATCTGCCTATGGTGTGTGTGAATGTTCAGAGCAATTAGTGTTGGGGTCCTACAGAGAGCCCTCTCAGAGCTGGGACCGGGACTATGACCCATGTGTTCTGCCTCTGTTGGACTCGTTGGAGCCATGTTACATCCTGTTACGTCTGGACACTCAAAACCAGCAGGGCTACGAGTGGCTCTTCATTTCCTGGTCTCCAGATCAGTCGCCTGTAAGCACACAGCTCCACACTCACACACACTTTGGTAATCAAAAACCACACTCTGTCGGTGTGCTGACTCACTGCTCGCTGCAGGTGCGACTGAAGATGGTGTATGCTGCCACTCGTGCCACACTGAAAAAGGAGTTTGGTGGAAGTCACATCAAAGATGAATTATTTGGAACCACGCAAGTATGTAGACATGTGGAGTCTGTTACACAGTAGTGTATTCTGTTACGCATCACTATTTTAGTCCTTCTCGGCCTTCCTTATCATTCGCGTTGTAATTGTCATTACTATTATTCACAGCTATTTGCTATATATCTTATCATAAGAGAGTACACTAATGTATGTGTAGAATAATCTTTACACAGTGGGGATATATCTGTTGATTTACCCATCCATCCATCCATCCATCCATCCATCTGTCTGTCTATCCAGTTATACAATCCGGAAATTTCATTTATTTTTTCTAATCATCCATTTATGTCCACAATGTGGAAATATTTACTAATTTATCCATTTATTCATCTATCACTCTATCAATCAATTAATTTAAACAGTTTGAAAATATCTATAAAATTATCCCTTCATCCATCTATCCAGCCATCCACCCATCCAGTCATCCATGTATGCCATGTGGGAATGTCTATTAATCCATCCATCCATTTACACAGTGTGGGAATGACTGTTAATTTGTAGATTAGTCCATCCATCCATTTACACAGTTTGTGAATGGTGGTTAATTTATCCATCCATCCATTTAAGGATGATCTATGAATTATTAATTGTCTATTAATTTGTTTGTAAATTGTTGTCTTTTAATTTATTTGGGAAGGATGGTCTATTAACTGTTAATTGTCTATTAATCCATCCATCCATCCATTTACACAGTTTGTGAATGGCTGTTAAGTTATCCATCTATCCATCCCTCTATCCATCCATCCATTTATGCACCTGTTTAAAAAGTATGGAAAATCTGTTAAATTACCCATCCATTCATCCATCCATCCATTTAATTATTAATTGTCTGTTAATTGTTTGTAAATTGTTGACTGTTAACTATTAATTGCCTATTAATTTATCGACCAGTCTATCCATTTAAATAGTGTTGAAATATCTATTAAATTACCTATCCTTCCACCATCCATCCATTACTCCATTTATGCAAAGTGGGATTGTATATTAATTTGTCCATCCAACCACCCAATCCATTCATCAATACATTTAAACAGTATGGTAATATGTATTAAATTGTCCATCCATCCATCCATCCATCCATCAATATACAGTGTGGGAATGCCTATTAATTTATCCATCTATCTATTCATCCTTTTACACATTATGGTAATATGTTTCTTTAATCCACCCATCCACCTATATAAATCTAACTAGTATGTCCAGTCTTCTCATTTAATTAATATTACTGAACAATTCACAAGTCATATAAGTAAGATAAAACACAATAGGGTGTGCAGTTACATACAGTAGGATGTGATAAAATACTCAGTGATGAAGTGGTGTGATGAAACCCAACACAAAGTGGCAAGACGGTACTAACCCAATCTTAATTATTTTCCTGTAACAGTATATTTTTTCTTCCTCATGTACATACCAAAAATAATGATATTTAACAATAGCTTTCATTTGATGTTCTGGAATGTCTGTAAAAATGAGTTAGCTCCTGTTAAAGATTTATTATTATTATGATTATGATTATTATTAACTAGTGATGTGCCTTATAGCCGGCACTACAGTCACACAGTTAAAGCACTTTACATCTTTTAATCCCAACCCCTCACCTTTCTCCTAACTGGTTGTTATATTTGATTTGAACTCCTGCGAATTCCTACAAATCTGCAAATGTGAAACCATTTCCCGGGATCTTTAAACATTAACATTCCGGAGCGGCTCTAACAACTCATCAGATGCTTCCAGGTTGGGAGAACCGTGTGCTGGTTGATCTGATCGTCCTTTTCTCCACAGGAGGATGTGTGCTTTCAGAGTTACCTTCGCCACATGTCCTCTTCCTCCAGCCCTGGTCCCCTTACTGCAGCTGAGCAGGAGCTCCATCAGATTAAAGCCACAGAGGTGAGCAAGCCAAGATTTCATGGTACTGGAAGTCTGACATGACCTTCATATCTGCTAGAATAGAATGAAGAGGGTGTTTGTTGGTTTTTTTTTTTCTCCCTCCAAACATCATTAATGATAGTTTATTGCTTAAAATGCACCTAACAGGACAAGGTTGTGTGGGTAAGTTCTAAGTAGTGTGATGTGTTTCAAGGTCCGGGACCGTGTGTGTGTGTGTGTGTGTGTGTGTGTGTGTGTGTGTGTGTGTGTGTGTGTGTGTGTGTGTGTGTGTGTGTGTGTCTGTGTGTGTGTGTCTGTGTGTGTGTCTGTGTCTGTGTGTGTGTGTGTGTGTGTGTGTGTGTGTCTACTATATACACATTTAAAATGACACTATATATATTATTTACTTCTCAGGAGGAGAGAAGACGAGCCACTACACCAGCTGGAAGAGGAAAGGTAAACCCAGTTCTACAGTATAATCAGAAAAATCTGATAACATTCCCAGCTTCCAGACCACTACAAGCGACTGAACTGTACTGACCTGCGTACAGTAAAGGCATTGCAAAGTAAAATAAATAAATGAATGATTTAATTGTAAAAAATCTTACGTGTTAAGGAGAGTTTTTAGTGTGGTTTTAACATTTAATAATAATATTTGTTGTAATATATATAAATGATATTATGTTTATAAACATATTTTTTAAATATAATTTTCTAACAGTACGTGGATGAGAAAAAGCCTTCATACTAGAGATGCTTTCCAAAGTGCTGCCCAAATGGGTAAGCACATATCGTTCACAGGCACATACTGCTTACTCAGCTCTTTAAAGGGCGTTTAAGTCAAACCTGGATTTTTGATTGCACAGAATAAAAGAACACAGTTATGAGAGTAAAAACTTCCTTTATTTCTCTATACTGTATAATCCCCTGCTACACTAATCTACTTATCCCAGAGTTATCTTAGTGCTTGGATGCGATCATTGTAGAAAGTTTTCTCAGTACGCCGGAGCCGTGATCAGACTGCCTGCTTTACTTCACTTCTGAAACGCTGGCTTCCCAGGAACTCCTTTAATGAATCCAACATGAAAACATGTGGACTGTATGCTGAATGTGGCAATGTCTCCCAGCCGAGTTCCTGTCATTTGCAACTGTGTGACTACGTTTAAGACAGAAGTGTCTATTTAACACTTAGGTTGACGCCAAGTTCTCCATCGATTTCCAAGGATCAGGCGTTCCACTCTTCGAACGTTCACGGGAACGAATGCAGTGAGCTCCCGAGCCACCTCGGCTAGGATCGTCGTTCACAGACGTATGGCCTTTTTCAAAACATTTGCGCCGTCCGAACGTTTTACTGCGACTAAGAGTCTCACCGCAGTATTGTGCTTGAAGGCACATCGCAAGTCCTGGTTTGACTTGAACCCCCTCGTAGAACCAGGCCTACATCTGATATAATTTATAGTGCGCAATATGAACGTTCTAAAAATATCTTAGAATTGCGAAAGAGCTGATGAAAACACAGCTGCTTAAAAGTAAATGTTCGCACGTGTTGTTAAGCAATTTATTTTGTTACATTTTTTTTTTCTCCAAAATCCTTGACACAAAACCCTCAAGCTACATATTTTCTAAACCAGCAGTGCATTTCAAACTAAAAACATGCGTCCCTAATGCTTTTCATGAAAAAACACAATAGTGTACTAGCATGCACCAGACTGTCATGAATGTCAAGCAAATGATCACAGAACTACATAGAAAAAGAGGCTTTGAGAATTATTTTGCCACTTGATGATATAGAGGTAACGTACACATACAGTACTATACAGTACCAGTATTTCACACAAAAGGCTCAAGGCGTTAAGATCGCTGATTCAGCTTTAAAGGCAGGTTAAGCCTGCTGTTGCTTCACGTGATGATAAAGGTGGTTGTGTATATACATATGTTTGGGTGTGTGTCTGTCTCTGTACATGTATTTTTCGAACCGGAAGACCCAGATAAGCGTGGAGACTAAGCCGCTGAATCTGCAGGGTTTGGCGTTCCCATTACAGGAGGAAGCTAAACGAGCTTTACAGCTCCTCAAACAAAGGCGCATCAACTACATCCAGCTAGTGAGTTCCACCCAGCACACACGCACACCCACACGCACACCCACACAAACTTCATTTCAGCATGGAGGAGTGCTGTACATTTCCTTCACACTTCACATTCTGACCTTTATGTTATCATTGTGTGTGTGTGTGTGTGTGTGTGTGTGTGTGTGTGTGTGTGTGTGCGTACTTCCTCAGAGGCTGGACACTGAGAGAGAAACAATCGAACTGGTCCATACCAATCCTACAGAGATCCGTGAGCTGCCGGCCCGAATCCCTGCTGATGCTCCTCGCTATCACTTCTTCCTGTATAAACACTCATATCAGGGTCAGAGTGTGGAGGCTGTGGGTCAGTCCCTGGGCTTTTCTGCTGATTGTCTCCTAATTTCTTGCTATTCTTGATGCTTCCCAAACAGCGTGTTTCCATAACATTTACTTACATCTGTATAGTGGTCTGGAAAAACCCCTACGATTACAGCCTGAGCAAAATATGGTGTGCACTGACACAATCTGTTTCTGTTGAGTGCTCTGCGCCGGGTGTGACCTAAACGGAACGTCTTTTCCCCCTCACATAACTCGAGCTCATAATTTGTTGCAACCAAAGTGGTGCATTTCATGTTCACGCACCTGCTCTTTCTTTGTTATGAAGTGAATCATTCCTAACCACGAACCAGTGCTTGCTTGAATAACTATTTCGTCACATCTTGCAAGATCCGGGGCGCAACACACACCCCGAACCAAATTACCGGTCACAAGGTACGTTCAAGTCAAACCGGGACCCGTGATGAAATAACGTAAACCCAAATCGGATTTAAAGAAGACTTCATGCGCAATACATTGACTTAGACTCTTAGCCGCAATAACATATTTGAGTGGTACAAATGTTTTAAACAAGGACGTACCACTGCAGATGGCTCGGATTCCACTGCGGTCGTTTCCCGCGAACTTTCAGCGAGTGGAACGCCTGATCTTTGAAAATCGACGGATAACTTGCTGCCAACGTGCAGAATAGACACATCTGTCTGTGGGAACAGTACACACAGTCGTTCACAGACCACTTGCACATTACAGGAACTCGGCTGGGAGATATTGCCACATCCCCCGTACAGTCAGGACCTCAATCCAAACCATTTCGGCTTATTTGGGCTATTAAAGGAGATCCTGGGAGGCCAGCGTTTCAGAAAGGCCAATCGTGGATCCATTGTACTGAGAGAACTTTCTATCTTGATGGTGAAACACTGGGATAAGTGCATTAGTATGGCAGGGGATTATATAGAGAAATAAAGTGAGATTGTAAGTCTCATACGTATCTGTATTCTGTTATTCTGCGCAATCAAAAGTCCCGGTTTGACGTGAACGCCCTTCTATCTTATTCATATCTATTTGTATCCATTTAGAAGTCATCTTGTACATAGATCTGGCAACGAACTATATAGAATCCGCAGACAAACTATGATATTGTGAAATTTTGTGGCAACGTCTCTATGTGAAATATCCTGTATAGTGTACATAGGAATGAGTTTATCTTTTGTTCGATTGTTTCTATAGCTCAAAGAAAATGCCAATGGATCTATGCCTACAAAGATCAAAGAGCTAGTTTAATACACACAGTGGTGTAAATAATGAGTATGCATAAAGATTTCAAAAAGCTTGCTAAGTAGCTACGTGTGATTTCCTCATACAGCCAATTCAAGGTTGGTGGAGTTTGATTTGTGCATTTTAATCAAATGGACAGAAGCCTTATCAGGTCTTTTTTTTTTTTTTAAATACAAAATGAATTTCTTTTACATTTAGATATCTTCCAGAATTTGAAATTTGATATAACCTGTGGTTGAGATGCACGCAAAACATCTTTGAGATCAGGAAGCTCTGCAGTTTCAGAACTATATATAGTCGCGAACTTCAAATTTTCACTTTGTGAAGGGGTTTCCCAGGCCGCTACACGGTTGGTGCATTTTCGTTGCTTTTATACTGATGTGCTGCAAAGTTAGGTACTTGTTTAAGACCCACATCTTTACACAGTTATACAAAAGCACTTCCAGCTGAACCCATTGCATGCAAAGACAGAGATAGAGCAGAGTATCAGCTGTTCAGTTTAACAGTTTATTGTTATGGCAAGTGAAATGGTACAGTAATTTGCAGTATGTTCTTTACCGTAGCCATTCATTCATCAATGCAGCATTTGTTTGAAGCTCACAACTTGTATGGAAATGAAAATGTATCAAAATGCCCTGAACCAAATCCAAAATATTTGACTATCATTGAATAAGGTGTGGTGGCACAGTTAGCACCGTGGCCTCGCACCTCCAAGGTCGAAGGTTCTGTGTCCATGAATAGGTGCTTATGGGTTTCCTTCAAGTACTCCGGTTTCCTCCACCAATCCAAAGACATGCAGATTAGGCTGTAGCATGAACTGGCACCCTGCCTTTATATAGACCTGTATAGGATAAGCATTATAAATGAGTGGATAAGATGTTTTGTTTGTTAGAACCTTGTTCGTCCCTGTGCAAACGGTAAAAACCCAGTAAATCAGGTGTCGCTGGAATATATGCATGGAATTTTAAGAAATGTTTGGACTAGTGTATTTTTTACACCTAATTTCCGTTCACCGTGTCCGTCTTGTATGAGTGATTGCCACAACTACAGAGCCATAGGGGCAGACTTTCATTTTTCCACCCTTTTTTGTAGTACTGAGAAATGTGTTGAAAAGAGTGCTTATGATAAACACCCACACTGAAGGGACCGTCAATAGGCTGGTCTGTTTATTTGTTTCTTTTTTTGTTCAACAGTCCGGTACTTTGGTTTATCTGTTACGGTTGATGTTCTGCTCTAGTAATCCTTAACAAATTCTTGGATTTATTCTAAGCTAAAGATGACACAGTATACATGGCAGGCATTATAAAATACATCCAGTAATGCAGAAGAGAGGTTAGACTTTAACATTCTTAAAAGATCATCAAGCGTTAGCACAAAAACCCATCGCTTCCTTGAAGTGGTTTAACCATTAGCATCTCGTAAACTTTTCCTTCTCACTCTCCGGGCCTGTGTTTTGTGTGCTTTCAGTATTCTTCTACTCCATGCCTGGATACAGCTGTAGCATCAAGGAGCGGATGCTCTACTCCAGCTGTAAGAACCGGCTGCTGGAGGAGGTCGAGAGGGATTACCGCATAGAGATCAGTAAGAAGGTGATCAGGAATTCGATCATACATTATTGTCAGTGTGTGTAATACTGTTTTGACAAAATATAACAAATGGTCTGTAACAGGTGAAAGGTAACACCGCAGGCAATAGGAAACAGGGTGGTAATGCATCCTGAAAATACTGGAAAACCTGGAAATGTATAGACCGGCTTTCCAGTTATAGAAAACACCAGGAAAATCAGATATGCTCCTGGAAATGTGTAAAGTTGAGCTATAATGTGTAACTCTAATACCTAACTGGTTAACAATGATAACCATGCATTTTATCAGATCTATAAAATATTTCTGTTCTTTTATAATTAAGTAAACAAGCAAATAAATATTGTCACAATTAATACCACCACCACCACCAATAATAATTATAATCATAATCATAATAATCATTATCATCATTTTAGTCATTACATTTATTTATTTTTATTAATATGAAACTAGAAGATCCCGGTGAGGTAAATCTCATACATGTATAATGCTTGTACAGGTTTAGGGGTTTTGTTTTATTATTCTTATATAGTAAAAAAAAAAAAAGCCCTTTAGCTTTAACTCATCTATTTAATGTTTAATCTTTTAAATAAACACACTTCAACACTGAGCATGTCAGCCAAGATAACTTTTCATGAGAAGCAGCTATCCGGCATATGAGTCACAGGCCAAATCCTGGAAAGGGATTTCCAAGAAAGAGTGACGACTCTAATTGCGGCACACATTGTTTTTGGGAACAAGCCTCCCTGATGAGCAAGCTTTTGCTGTGCCGGGTTCTGTGTTAGGACTGACTTTAGGAGTTAGTATGTTTAAAAATATGGCATGAAATCTCTCTGGTGACTTTACATATCTATTTGTGTGTGTGTGTGTGTGTGTGTGTGTGTGTGTGTGTGTGTGTGTGTGTGTGTGTGTGTGTGTGTATATGTGTGTGTGTGTGTATATGTGTGTGTGTGTGTGTGTGTGTGTGTGTGTGTGTGTATGTGTGTGTGTATTTCCAAAGATGGAAATAGAGAGTGGAGAGGGCTTGACGGAAGAGTACCTATATGAAGAAGTTCACCCTAAGCCACAGGCTGTGAAACAAGCCTTTGCCAAGCCGAAGGGCCCTACAGGGAAAAGGGGTAACAAGCGTCTGATCAAGGGAGTAGGGGAGAACGGCGAAGAGAGCTAGGAGCTACGTGAAATGAGACAAAGCCTCTAGAAATGTTTCTCCTCAACCTGCTGACTGACTCTGACTTCTCTTTCGAATTGTTCTGTTTCAATTAACGCTCATGTACTCTGGCTAAATGTTCTTAAATCCACTGTACTCACAAGGCCACAACTATTAAACAAAACACTGATTATTTTGCATAATATTCAAATAAAACCCGTTTTTTTCTGTAAATTTAATCTCCAGTCTGAGGTCTGCTTTGTCTGGATTCTGAGAAAGAAAGGTCAAATAAGTACATGCTAAGCCGTTAAGCCCTGGAATTAAAAAGGAGCAGGGGCTCTGCAGAAAAGCAGCAGAAGGAGACATGTTTTGTACCGTTAGCTAATAAAAAGAGCATGTGGTAGAACATTGGTCCTTCAAGCAAAACACTACGGCCGAATAGGGTCATTTCGGGGCAACAGATAACCCAATCAGCTTTCACTAGCTTATTATTATTATTATTATTGCTGTAGTGGGGGAAAAAAGAAGTATTTTGTCTGCATGCACATTAGGCATCAAAAAACAAAGCCAATTTGACCATTTTCTTGTATTGGGATGAAATAAGGATTAAAATGTTTATTTAATGTATATTACAGTATGTATAATGTGTATATTAAGTGTAATGATAGTTTTTTTTTTTTTTTACTTTTCTTTTTTTGTAAAACTTGCACAGATTCTAGTCTCAGATTCCTGTTCTTGGCTAAAAAGAGTGAAACCTGATGTGGTCTTGTGCTAGTGTAGCAGGGGGTTATGTGTTGTGCATTTTGAGATTTTTTTTTCTGCTTACCATGGCTGTAAGGGCAGAGCAGGTGTAGCTCAGACCTACTTCCTGTTCAAATAAACTGATCAGAAGTTATCAGTTGCCTAAATCAGAGAATATATGTGATATAATGTGTGATACATAATATAATATATATAATATAATATAATATAATATAATATAATATAATATAACTGTAAAGTTGGCCTGTCTGTACGTTAAAGATAGAGTAATTTGTGGGGGGGGGGACATAAGATGAGTAATAAAACACATCAATAATTTTTTGGTCTATTTGTCTGTTTGTTTGTGCACGTATCATGTAAAAACTACTGAACAAATTTTAATGGGGCTTTCACAGGTGTATTTGCCCGAGCTTGGGGTAACATATAGGCTTTGTTTTATCGCTATCAGCAGACGAGAAAAGAAGATATGCTCATTTTAATTTTAAATAATAAGCACCCTTTTATCATAAAAAATAAACCTTGAAAAAATCTCAAAATTTAACAGATGGTCAACTGAGACAGGTTGCAGGCCCCCGCGACCCTGTATACAAGATAAAGCTGTATAGATGATGAGTGAGTGATAATAATATAATATAATATAATATAATATAATATAATATAATATAATATAATATAATATTTTCATATACACTTTCATACACCAGTACCATAAAGAATTCTTTGCCCCCAGCAGAGACAACTGTATACTAAATATAACCTTATATTTGTAATCACTAAAATAATAATAACAATCATCATCATCATCATCATCATCATTTTAAAAACTCATAATAACCTCATGTTTCCCACCACCAGGTTGCCACTGTTGGGCCCTTGAGCAAGGCCCTTAACCCTCAGCTGCTCAGATACATAATGAGATGCTGTAAAGCTTAATAACATTACCAAATCATTTCCTGTGAACGCAAACGAGCATTTGTCCTCTGTTCTGTCAAATTAAAAAGACATTTCGGGCTCACAGGATGTGGTTTTGCTTTTTATTTCTTCATATCATTCTGTATACTCAACTCTCAAATTTTCTCGTGTACTCTTATGGATGATAATAGGAATATTACCTGAAACCTGAGCCTGATTCATACTGTATGTTCTGTCCTGCTGCCATGTGATTGGCTGTTAGAATAGTTTGCATCGCGTTTGCATTGAGATAATAGGCATGAGTGATAGAGTGCAGGAAGTAAGGATGCAGTGCATGCAAACGTCTGTTAAAAACAACAACAACAAAAAAAAAAACATCGTTGTAGTTTTTAAGGGCTCTCGAAATGCAATAAGCGACTCGTACAAAAGGTAGGCTACAACACAAAATGTCTCCCTCAGTACTACACGGGGTGGCTTTGTCAGTGAGGGTGTATAGGCTGATCCATCGTGTTTTGATACACTCTCGGGTGCGGATAATATGTGGTTTAGGACGTACCCATTCCGAGGGACTTGTACAGCTTTCCTGGAAAGCCTCTTACCAGGAAAAACCGCTCGGCTACGCGTTTACTGGCGCGTGCACACACACACACACACACACACACACAGAGAGAGAGAGAGAGAGCGGAGGACCAATCAACGCGCACCGGAGCTCGGGAGCGCAGTTCCGTGAAACGCGCTGCTCAGGCACACAGCCGCTCCTCCACAAAAGCCGTTTCTCGGAAAGCGCTTCCCGGTGATCTGCTTTTCCACAGAGGCTGAACACTCTCCTCACGTTCGAGGTGTGCGCGCGACGTGTGCTTTTACTGCTGCCAAGACGAAAGGAAGCGCGTGAGACGGCGCGCAAGTCGGATCCGTGAAGGATGTTGGACTTTGGAAAAAAAATATTCTTATCATCCACACCGGATATAACAAATCCGAATTAATCCGTGATGCTCTTGTGTGTGAAAAGGTAAGAACCTTTTTGTTTGTTTGTTTTTGTTTTTTTGTTGAATAAGTTACAATTCCTCCTAAAGGTCTGCGTACATAGCAGAAATGAACACTTTTTTTTGTTTTTTTTAAGCAACGATGTAACTTTTTTTTTTGTTGCCATAAACATCCTCTAAAGTGCACTCATTCTTATGCTAATTACTCGTGTTATTTATTTTAGTATATAATAATAAAAATGATGATGATTATTATTTTTGAGTCACGCACATTCGTGATAAGCACACATCTGGTGTTAGGCATGCAACAGCTTAATTATGTTCATTTCCTGTCTTTATAAAGCCTTTTCTTTTTTGGACACCCTGTAGTAACCTTCTAGTATAGAACCGATTATAATATTCCTTTTTTTTTTTTTTTTTTTAATCCCAACATCTATAAGGTTATTAAGTTATTAATGGATTACCCCCAGATCCATAAGGTTATATCCAAAAGTTCTACAAAAGATTTGCAGAAAGTTCTTCCTGTTCAAAGAAATTGATCAGAAGTTATCAGGTTATCAGTTAACTAATCAGTCAAGAGAAATTACAAGGTGAGCAACAATCAGAGTCTGAGAAAGTTAATAGTAGACTTATATAATATAATATAATATAATATAATATAATATAATATAATATAATATAATATAATATAATGTATTTTTTGCAACAACATCAGTCAGGGTCTGAGGAGTTTCCTGGTAGACTAATATATTAATATATTATATATCATAATATATAATATAATATGTTAATTTCACTCTCTTACACACTTTCATACACAGATACCAAAAATAATTCTTTGCCCCAGCTGAGACAACTATATATCTACTAAATATAACCTTAATATATATTATCACTAAAATAATAATAAAAAATCGTAATAACCTTACACTTTCTAGTCTCATCGCATAACAGTTTATTCCTTTCCTTTAGTGCCACCCAAAATTGTATTTCACTCTACACAGTTGATGGATATTTTGTTGCCTAAAATGTTGCCGGTTCTCGTTACTGAAATTATCCCCCAGTGTAAGTCTTATCACATTTCAAGGCCTGTTTTTATCACGTCTCGCTGTATTCCTGGAGAAGTCCTGGAAGGGGGGAAAAAAAAAAAACTGGCCATGGCTAGCACCATGGAAGTGTTCATGTGATTAGAGATTGTGTCTAATTGCCCTGTAATAACGCTTGAATCACAAGATTTGTTGTTTTTTTACTATAAATATGGACAGGTCCGGGAATGAACTGCGTCACATCTCAGTCGATAAGTAAAGTCTTATCGTTCAGGGCAGCTCCTGAAACAGATTCCAGTAAATGAACGAAACACTAAATGATAGTGCCAGAGCATTTACTTACATGTTTATTTAGTTAAATTTAATTCCATTTCATTTACATGGCACTACAATAACAACATTTGCATAAAACACCTTAACAGAAAGCTGTCCCTATAGTGACTGTAAATCCATATTCTTTCTTTTTTGCTCCAATCAAAACTACATTTGTGTGTATTCCTTAAAAACATACTTTTGTTCAGTGCAACTTCCTAATATGGTAGAAACCAAGTGAAGGACTAGGCCGTTCAGGGATGCTATCACTTCCTTGTCAACCTTCCAGACAAAAGTGCGGAAAGATGAATTACCACTGCTTGGAATATTGGGAAATATAACACTGTGTGGTAAAATCCCACCACTATGAAGATCTAATCTACCAAGAATAGGGTGTAACCTGACATTATAGACTAGCTATTAGAAGAATGTTGCTTGTGTAACCTTGGTCTATCATGTTGTTGGTTCATTCTCAAGGTCTTGCATGTGGTTTCATGGTGTTCACCTCAAACCCGATCTACGTCTAGTCTAGTCCATTTGTAAATATGAGATTTGTCTTTCCTAATAGAATTCCGATACCACCTTCAGCCATGGTTACTGGAGAGATGAGAGTTGCAGACAACTTAGAAGTATCAGAAGCTCCTTGTAACCAACCAGTCCTGGTTTCTGTTCAGCCGTGGGACTCGTTCGACAATCTGCGATGCATCCATGCTACATTCCAGCACCTGAACGCCTCAGGTACAGCATAACCACACTTGCATTCAATCCTCATGGCCACCTTCTGCTTTTTCGGAATTAATTGAATTTAGAACATAAAGAAATAAAAAGAATATTATATTATAGCATTGTTACAATCCTTTTCCTGGATCCCACATTTTCACATATGTATGTCACCAACATATACTGGTTATTTAGTTTTAGCTTCATTTTCTAAAGCAGATTCCTCTTAGATGTTTAGATTTTTCAGTTCTCAAACACGTTTGAGTGAATTAACCGACACTATGAATTTTTGGCACATCATAAAACACAACTCGTCACGATTTGACATCAGAGGTTATAGACCCCATGAATTAAAATGCTCATTTGTGACAATTTTAAGTGTTATTGCAATGTGAGTGCAGTTGAAAACAAAGCTAGCGGAAAATGTACAATACAAATCTCATGACGCAAGTCCGGAAATCACTAATAGGAAGACGACCAATAGGAAGACGGTACAGGACTCACACCACAGCTACAAATATGGTAGTGGCGGAGGTGGAACGTAAACAAAACATTTTCTCGCAGTGTGTTATACAGATCAGCAGATATTTTATTGAGATCATTTTGTACAGTGTGACAAGTAATAATTAAATGTCACTGTAACTGCATAGTCTAAAACCAGCTTTAGGCAGTTTAAATAAGGCTCCAGATCTCACCTCAGTCTCCTCTCAGTGGCCCCATATACCCTTTCTTTTCATTCCGTTAATTATAAAAACAGCCACTTATGTATTTGCATTGTTATAAAACTTTAACAAAGTCTCTTTTGTTTACTCAGGCTGGTACTGGGGGAACATTTCAGCCGGCCAAGCTGGAGACGCTCTGGCAGGCACGGCAGAGGGCACGTTCCTCGTGCGCGACAGCAGCCACACACACTACTTCTTCACCCTCTCAGTAAAGACGAACAGAGGCCCCACCAACATACGCATCGAGTACAGCGGCAACCGCTTCCGTCTGGACAGCAGTTCCGGCGCCTGTCCTCGGCTGCTGTCCTTCCCCACCGTGTCCGATCTGGTGCAGCACTACGTGGGCACCAGCAAGAGACAGACGAGATCTAAGCCAGAGGAGGATGCTCCGGCAGCACTGAAGGACAATACAGTTCTGCTGAAGCTCAGACAGCCTCTGTATAAACCCAAGACCTTTCCCACGTTACAGCATTTGGTCCGTCTCACCATAAACAGACGCACCAACTGCCCAGAACAGCTGCCCCTACCACGTCTTCTGGTGTTCTACCTACAGGACTACCCCTTCAAAGTATAACATCGCGTTTACAATCATGCACAGATTGGGTTCAGAAGGCGAAATCGTATCACATACACTGCAGTGCCTCTTCTCCTGAAAGAGACCGCTGGATAAGTGTTTAAATGATGCAGCAGCTGTGTGCAATAGGACTAAGGGGGCTGGTGAATATTGGCACCGAATCCCAAAGAGCGTTTGAGAAATGTGTTGTGACATTCATGCCTGAGGCCAGAATGTCAAATGGAGCATAATTAGTTCTGGGACCAGAAAGAACTTATTTGAATATTCTCAATATTGAACGACTATGTAATTGCTCATATTTCAAAAATGTATAGGACTATATCAGGCACCAAACGCTCATCTATCAGTACTGAGATCTATTACGTGACTCACAACGGCAAACACTTGATGCAGTTAATTGCATGCCAAACACTTCTCTGGATTACCAAACAAGTATTGTGGGGGCGATTATGAAGGGCTGGAGCGTGTTGTGGCATTGAAAGAGCAAACTTTCGAGCACACTCTCAGAGACAATGACAGTCATAGAAAGCGAGTGACTTTTGAATAACAGGTCAGCAGGCTCGGCGTTTGTTCTGTCTGCCTGTGACTTACAGGCTAGTTATGAGGAGCTGCTTCCTGCATCCTGTTTACAAATGAACAAAATTTGTTCAAAGTTCCTGTAAAGATTATTGTCTGTACACGTTTTCAGTTCGTAGTAAAAATATTTCAAGCAAACTCTGCATTTTGTTCATCAAAACAAGAATGTTCCTATACTCATTTATTAATCTTATACTAATACACTTTTTAATATTTTAAATATGGAAATTTTAAGTATGGATTTTAATCTTTTACATCTTTTATAACCCTGTTTACAAGCTGGTAATGTAATCTATAAGCCTGCTCTTGAAAGTAGGTCAACTCAGTATGTCCTGACACATTACTGGAATCGAACACTAATGACATCATTCAACATTTCCAAGTAGACATAGATTTTATCATCTGCTACCTTCTTAGAGTTCGGTGAGTCGGGAAAACGTACACATGTTTTCAATAAAGTACTGAAACTGACTGTAGCTTTTCTGAGCGCAGAAACGGGTCAAGGTTTTACACACCGCTTCTTCACTGAGGTACAGTACAGTAGTGTGTTCGATGCTACATTATATTACATATTCAAAACAATAATTATTCCACACACACGCACTATGCAAATTTCACATACGTCAAGCTAAACTGGACATTGAGACTTGATCTGTGAAAGTTTTGCCGGTGAGACAATATCCATTTTCCATGAAAAAGCTGTTCAGTGAGATTACAGTTTAATACATCTATCTGAGGTATACACTGTCTAACATCTCTAAACACACACACCAGAGGTTCGTAGGTGGATGGACGGAATCATCAGATACCCCTTCGTTGTCGTCAACGCCGTCGTCAATACATTCTGAAACCCCAGTAAAGTGGGCAGCCAGTGTAGCGGTGTCCCTCACTGTGTAACAGTAGGCAGTGTCTTTGAATGTAACAAGGGCAGCATCAACATCAAATTTTATGTCATACTATGACATAGTAATATACTGTACTGTACATATTGTACCTTCCAAAACATTGGTGCAGCATGAAGAGCAGCAGCGAATTGACCGCACACTCCATTCACAGGTAATAGTAGCACACGGGTATCAGTACTGTATCTGCAAGAGAATAGAGCCGTGGGTACCCTCCAGTTTTAGATAAATTTATTAACCTGCTGCATCTTGTGTGCAAAAAATAAATAATAACTAAATGATAACATTCCTGTTTCACTCAAAACTCAATCTCCTGATATGGATTATATTCGACTCTAAATCCACCCACAATACACATATATAACATTTACATTTAGCCAAAAACCACTTTAGCTCTGGAGACCTGTTTACACCAGACATTTCATATGACATATTCTAATTTTATTCTGGTGAGAATTTAACTGCCTGTCTTTGACCTGCCACTTTATGCGTTGGTCTTCTTTTTTTTTTTTTCAGCTGCATCATTTGGTAATCGGTTACCTTTTTAAAATTTTGAACATGTTTGTTGCACAGTGGTCTCACTGTGGCCTGCATATGTTTCTGTGCTGTTAAAATTTTTATCACGGACCTGTTGCATTCTGACATTGTGTAACGTATTGCGACATTACACTTGCATAACAAAACCGAATGTGTCTCAGATCCTGTTTATGTTACACCGCTGTATTCTTTATGAAATACAGTACTGTGCAAAACAACTGCTGTAGAACAAGAAAAAAAAAAGGTTCTACATTAAAAAAAATACTATAAAAAGCAGTAAACTGAGATCATTAGTTGGTCAGATCAGATCAGAAGAATAACTGGTGTGACGACCCTTCGCTTAAAATATATTCTCAGGAAAAAATTTGTGTAGTTTTATAAGGAAATTAGCTACTTGGTTTTATTGAACATACTGCAGAACCAGCCGTAGTCCTTCTCAGGACCTGCTTCTTTTTTTAACAGAAAGATTAACTGATTTCCAAACATTAATATTCCAGTAACAAAAATTTGAATCTTACAGGAAAATATCTGTAGGCCATACAAGAAAGTACCATATTATGTAAAAGAGCACTTTTTACATATACATATAAAAAAGTGTAAAAAAAAAAAAAAAAAAAAAAAGAATGCTTCTGGGTTTTGCCTGCATATGCTGACTTATTAATGAAGTCATATAGTAAGTTTGTCTAAAAAAATAAAAAACGAAATAAAGACTATTCATTCACTATTTACTCACTCACTCACTGTCTTTACCGCTTATCCTATACAGGGTCACAGGGGGCCTGGAGGCTATCCCAGGGGACTTAAGGCACTAGGCAGGGTACACCCTGAACAGGATACCAATCTGTCACAGGGCACACACAAACACACACTGTGGGCAATTTGGGAATGGCAGATCCATGACATTTTTAAAAAACAAAATGTGTAAGGCCCCCCTAACATAACAGCTCTGACTTGTCGAGGCATGGACTTGTGAATTTTACTGTGAATTCGATTTTTATTCAAAGTAACATCCACATGAAAGCTAGGACGCAATGTTCCCTAGCAGAACATTGCCCAGAGCATCACCCTGCCTCTGCCTTCTTCCCATAGTGCACCTCCAGGATTTGGTTTCGATTCCCACCTCGGGTCAAGTTCTCCCTGTGCTTGGTGGGTTTCCTTCGGGTATGCCGTTTTTTTCCCCACAGTCCAAAAACAAGAGATGGATTGGCACCTTGTCCAGGGTGTACCCCGTGTAAATCTTCTGGGATCTTCTGCTGATTCCACATGAATAGAAACTCCAGGATGTGATCTGAATAGAAAAAAACGGTCAAGTGTAAACACGTTTTCAACATTATGATAAAGCAGTCTGTTCATCTAACACACTGCAGTTACAAATCAACTGATGTGACACATTTAAACCTGTACAGCAGTGACCGGGGAGACTGTAGCCTCGATCGGAAAGCGCTGATGAAGTTTTAATGATTTTTGACTCACCCTCGTACTAGACTCTTTATGTGGATGAGTAAGTGTAAAATGAGGAAGTGTAAAATGAGTGTAAACAGGGTAACATTTGCTAGTACAGTACAGTATATGTGTGTAAATCCTGCTATGTGCCAGGTTTATAACAAATGCCTTTTAAAAATTTTCAATGTCACTTTGTATTTATTGTTAAACTTCAGGATACTCAAGTGAGTTTAAAATAATAATTAAACACTTTTTCACGTGCTTGTTGAGCTGATCTTTTATTTTGGCTGACTTCACACACACATACATACTCTATTGTCGCTGGCTTCACACTCTCCCAAGATAACTGCCTGAAGTTTATTCTGAACTTTGATAGACTGGTAATGTTTTAAACAGCGCAGAAGGTTTTAATCTAACACAAGTTGTGTGCTGCTTTTCATCTAATTTCAGCAATACTCTTTGATTGTTCTCACAGCAGCACCAACAGGATGTGTTTTTCCTTCTTTCTTTCTTTCTTTTTTTACTAGCAGCTGAGTTATTTATTTGAGAAAGTTGTTTTCCTCAGTGTTTTGTTTCCCAGCTGTGATTTAAGATGAGTAAACAGACTCTAACGCTGTTTAACACCCATATGGAGCGGGTCCTGGGTGCCGTGCTGGACTGTTAGTTGGAAGACTGACTTTATTTTCTGACTCGTTTCCTGATGAGCTTCCTCATTAGCGCTGAGCTAACCTTCCCGTGCTCATGCAGCTCTCCGCTCGGACACACAGGTGAGCTCGGGGCAGGTGCGCGCGCTCTCACAGCACACTCACGTTTATACACACAGTACAGTCATGGACAGGAGATGGAGCGAAGAGGAAAGCATTAAACAGAAGGTGTTGGGGTTTAATAACTCGTTTAACAGCTGTACGCTGGGTGTTTACTTAAAGAAGGTGTTAAAGTTACTGTAAGGTGCAGTCTCTCTCTCTCTCTCTCTCTCATTCTCTTTCCCCCTCTCCCTCCCTCCCAGCCTCTCTCTCTCTCTCTCTCTCTATCCATCTCTTTCTCCCATTCTCTCTCTGTCTTCTCTCTCTTTCATTCTCTCTCTCTTTCATTCTCTCTCTCAGTTCAGTTCAGAAGAGCTTTATTGGCATGAATGTTAACAGAAGCATATTAGAAAACATACAATAATTAAAAGAAATATATACATACACATATACATACACACATACATACATACATACACACACACACACACATACATATATATATATATATATATATATACATACAGGGTGGGGCATTTATATGGATACACCTTAATAAAATGGGAATGGTTGGTGATATTAACGTCCTGTTTGTGGCACATTAGTATATGTGAGGGGGGGGAAACTTTTCAAGATGAGTGGTGGCCATTTGGAAGTCGGCCATCTTGGATCCAACTTTTGTTTTGTTCAATAGGAAGAGGGTCATGTGACACATCAAACTTATTGAGAATTTCACAAGAAAAACAATGGTGTGCTTGGTTTTAACGTAACGTTATTCTTTCATGAGTTATTTGCAAGTTTCTGACCACTTATAAAATGTGTTCACTGTGCTGCCCATTGTGATGGATTGTCAATGCAACCCTCTTCTCCCACTCTTCACACACTGATAGCAACACCGCAGGAGAAATGCCAGCGCAGGCTTCCAGTATCCGTAGTTTCAGGTGCTGCACATCTCGTATCTTCACACCATAGACAATTGCCTTCAGATGACCCCAAAGATAAAAGTCTAAGGGGGTCAGATCGGGAGACCTTGGGGGCCATTCAACTGGCCCACGACGACCAATCCACTTTTCAGGAAACTGTTCATCTAGGAATGCTCGGACCTGACACCCATAATGTGGTGGTGCACCATAATCTTGCTGGAAAAACTCAGGAAACGTGACAGCTTCAGTGCATAAAGAGGGAAACACATCATCATGTAGCAAATTTAAATATCCAGTGGCCTTGAGGTTTCCATTGATGAAGAATGGCCCCACTATCTTTGTACCCCATATACCACACCATACCATCATTTTTCTTGTTCCAACAGTCTTGGAGGGATCTATCCATTGTGGGTTAGTGTCAGACCAGTTGAATGGCCCACAAGGTCCGATTGATATAATTTCATTTATGTATTCATTTATTTTTGTTAGGAACTTTCAGGTTACACTGTGTGTCACTCTCTCTCAGGCTCTCGCACTCGGACACATATTTTGCAGCAAGGGGAGCAGTGCGACCTTCTAAAATTATTCTCATTTTTTCATCTTCTGTTAATTTGGAAAAATTTGGGATTTTATAAGTAATGATCTCAGTGAAGGTCTTCCTTATATATTGATATTTTTGGCAGTAAAGAAGGAAGTGCATCTCTGTCTCGACCTCACCGCTCGTACACTGAGCACACAGTCTCTGCTCTCTGGGCAGCCAGGTTCTCCTGTGTGGGCCCGTCTCCACAGCCAGACGGTGCTCACTCAGCCTGTACCTGGTCAGGATCTGTCTCTGCTTTATATCTCTGACGGTGAAGAGATACTCTGACAATTCATACTCTCTCTTTAAGGCCCGATAACAGTGCAGTCTGGACTGGGTTTGGGTCTGACTGTCCCAGTGCTCCAGATATTCTCTCCTCATCTGATCAGTGATGTGTCTGATTCTGATGAGACTGTGGTGAGCGGTGCTGCTCTGAGACTGCAGTGTGTTAGGGGTTAGTGTGTTACTGAGTCTCAGAACCAGCTGACAGAGGGGGCTGGGTTTAGGGCCGAGCTCTTGGGTTCTCAGTGCTTTGTATCGCAGGGAGTTTTCATTACTCAGTTTAAGATGTTTTTAGAATTTTACTGCTCTCTTTTGTACCGGTATAATCAGCGGGAATCGGCCTAATTCTGCCCTGCATGCGTTGGTTGGTGCTTTTCTCTGAACTTTGAGGAGATTTCTACAGAACTCTGCATGCAGGGACTCTGTGGGATGTTTGTCCCAGCGAGTGTAGTCGTGTTTACTGAGTGGACCCCAAACCTCACATCCGTACAGCGCAATGACGCTATCAAAGATTTTACACCAGATTCTAATTGGGATGTGTATTCTGTAGAAGCTTTTCTTGATTGCATATAGAGCTCTTCGCGCTTTCTCTTTCAGTGCATTCACTCCCAGATCAAAGCCTCCGGAGGCGCTGATTTTCAATCCCAGGTAGTCATAGTGTAATGCGTGCTCTAGGGCGGTGTTTCCCAGAGTGAACATGTATCTGTTTTCCTGAGATCTGGCCTTTTTTTGGAAGATGACGATTTTGGTTTTGGCCAGATTGACTGTCAGGGCCCAGTTCTGACAGTACCGCTCCAGTAGGTCCAGGTGCCGCTGTAGGCCAGCAGCACCAGGTCGTCTGCGTAGAGCAGAAATTTGACTTCCGTATTGTTTAGGGTGAGTCCAGGAGCTGCAGATTGTTCCAGTAACACCGCTAACTCATTGATGTAAATATTGAACAGAGTTGGACTCAAGCTGCAGCCCTGTCTCACCCCGCACCCTTGAGTGAAGTATTCTGTCCTTTTGTTGCCGAGTTTTATGCTGCATTTGTTGTTCAGATAGATGGACTTGATGATGTCATATACTTTACCCCCTACATCACTTTTTAAAACCTGATAAAATAATCCTGTGTGCCAAATCGAATCAAATGCTTTTTTAAAGTTACAAAACATGCAAAAATTTTCTCTCTCTTCCATTCTCTCTCTCTCTCTCTCCCATTCTCTCTCTCTCCCATTCTCTCTCTCTTCCATTCTCTCTCTCTCTCTATTCCATTCACTCTCTCTCTCTCTCTCTCTCTCTCTCTCTCTCTCTCTCTCTCTCTTCCATTCTCTCTCTCTCTCTCTTCCATTCTCTCTCTATTCCATTCTCTCTCTCTCTATTTCTCTCTCTCTCTCTCTCTCTCTTCCATTCTCTCTCTCTCTCTCTCTCTCTCTTCCATTCACTCTCTCTCTCTCTCTCTCTCTCTCTCTCTCTTACACCCTTCTTCTCTAACTCATTTACCTCCTCTCTCATTTTCACCATACTACTCATGTGTCTCTCCTTTTTACCCTCCTTCTTTTTGTCTCTCTCGCCCTCCTACCTCAGAGTTTGATATGCTGAGATGTTTAACGAGTGGAAGCAGATATAGTATTTTGCTTTCCACCTCATGATTGGCGTGTTTTGTTTTCTGACATGCATTTCTGTTCGCCTTGGTGGCACAGAGTAGCTGTTTGAGTTACCAAAGCCTTCCTGCTAGCTCGGATCAGTGTGGCCATTCTCCTCAGTCCTTGCTTGATGTGTGTGAAAACCCCAACAGCCGTTCCTGCAGCACTCAATCCGAAACCAACAACCGTGCCATGGTTAACTTTACTGAGATCACAGTTTCCTTATTCTGACGTTAAGTGTTAAGTGTAGCTCTTGACCAGAATCTGCCCGATTTTATGCATTACTGCTGCCATATCATTAGCTGTTAAATCATATGTACTGTATGAATGTATGTTTGTATGTAATTTAATGAAAAACTAGAGTAAACGAACATAGACAAGTGGAAACGATACCATCATGCATTTAGATCTATGAGAAAGGCCTCATCATTATTGTCATTATCCAGCTTTCACTCCCAGCAATTGTTTCTTGGTTTTATTATACATACAATTTTCCTTTACATTTGTCTCCTTTGTTTAGGGAGCGGCCTGTGACTAATATTAGACACTGCATGAGATGAGTCAGGGGACATTCCTTGAGGTCGTAGGTTCCTTCCTATTTCAACAATGTCAAGAATAGCGTGGTATCAAGAAAAGGTAAGCAAACCGTTTTCCTAAAACTGGGGTGAAATGGCGTGCAAAATGCAATGAATTGTCAATTTACAGTACACTTGTGTTTTTTTTTTTTTTTTTGTCACAGATTGGCGCTTACGACCAGCAGATATGGGAGAAATCGCTGGAGCAGGCTGAACTGAAGGTAGATACAGCCATTCTCTATTCATATTCATAGGGTGCTTGGGTAACCTTTTCTGAAAAGTGTTAAAACATCAATAATAACCAATGACTTTCTGCAGGGCATTAGAAATAAGCCGAAGAAAACCGGTCACATCAAGTCCGACCTCATAGATGTCGACCTGGTGAGAGGTAAGTGTTTTTTTATTTATTTTTTTTGTCAGGATTTGTCACAGAATTGTTGACAAATAACGGAATGTCCATTAATGGAATAAACAAATGATGCTTTCGATGACGACTAAGTATTTGCATGAAAGCCCTACTCATAATTTCCTTGTTTTCAGGCTCCACGTTTAGCAAGGCTAAGCCGGAGAGTCCATGGACTGCTCTGACTCGTAAAGGCATGGTCAGGGTCCTTTTCTACCCATTCTTCTTCAAGTGGTGGATTCAGGTCACGTCCAGATGCATTGCCACGTCAATTCTGGTCATGTACTTCTTGCAAGGTGAATTATAAACAGTCCTGTGCAAACGTCTTAGGCACCATAGTATCAGATTTTGTTATATATGTTTGTCTGCATTTATTATGTACAAAACCATGTCCTATTTCCAAACCTAACCTAAAATTTAATTAACAAATAACACTGCAGAAGAATATTTGCATGGCTGGTAAAGAAAGCAACATATTACATGGCCATGATACGGTGGTAGTCTGGTGGAGTTGGGGCTTGAACCACTGACCTTCCGTTCAGTACCTCTGTGCAAAAAACATTTGTAAAATATATAGTACATCAAGATTTTTAGGTCATACATGGTGTTGCTGTAAATTCCCCCATTTCCAAGTTAACTTGCAACCAGTAGTGATCTCCTTTACAGTGGCAGCTGCTCTGCTGTTTATCGAGGTGCCAGCAGCCACAGTCAGCGAGGTAGTGGGCCCGATGTGCCTGATGATGTTATTAGGAACAGTGCACTGCCAGATAGTGTCCACGGAGTCATCCCGGAGCTCTGAGGGTGGCCTAATGGCCAGCATGATTCCCACTACCACGCTGAAAACGAGCCCTTCTCGAAAGAAAAGGTAAAAAGGGTATAGAGTTGCTCAAAGTAACAAGGGGATGATTCATTGTTCGAATACTGCATACTATAGTGCTCATTAAATTTTTGCTCCTCCTTGTTCTAGAACACTAATCGAAGAATGGGTGGCATTGCATGAGTTCTGTATTCCTCCTCAACCATGGTGACTTTCCACTGATTATAATGTTTCATTTATTGTTTTCCGCTAGACAAAGGAAGTTTAAGAAAGTTAAAAGATCAGACAAGACGGAGAAAGGAGCCGCAGAGATTAACCCGTGGCAAGACAAGGAGAGCAAGCAGTTCTGCAGATCACAGATGGACCGGGTAACAAATCTGTACAGTAATTGTGTTCTATGAGGATTAATTATCACCTTGCTAGAACTGATCTAGGCCAGATGTTCAGGAACCAGCCACATTACAGTAATAATCTTGTTTAGTCTTGGTCTGTTGGTTTTATTTGGTGCAGAATTCCCAAAGGAAGACCGTGGCTGGGCGGTCTGAAGAGTTTTCCAGTGAAGAAGAGGAAGTTGAGGTAGCAGGGCAACCGACAGACAGACTCAGCCCGAGTCAACAGGCCGCACCTGCTCCTGGTCTCAGGAAGAGGCTTCAGAACGCCACAAAGTCTGCAGTAACGACAAAGCATCAGGTCAGAAGAAGAGCTTTTCTGTAGTGGAAATGCATTCGATATGTGTGTGTTATCTACTGTGTAGGCAGTTTTTGTTTGGAGTTCTCTCATTTGTGAACGGTCCACAGCGGGCACCTGATGATGGCATCACCACAGCAGCTCCTCAGGTAGTGAAGCGGGCACAACCCTCTGAGGATTCTCGGCCGGCCTCTGACTCGGAAGACATGCTGTGGGAGGAGTTTCTTCAGGGTTCTGACACTGCCTCGTCAGCCAGCAGTGAGAGTGGGGACGAGGGGCTTCAGAGTCATAACCACACCGTGCCTCCACCCATCGTCCTCAGCAGTGATGAGGACCAAGCTTTCTCACAGGTCTGTGCTGAGTTGATGAGATGTTTTGCAATTTATAGTATGTATGGTCCACATTTGTATTCAGAGCTGGGCAGCTTTTTACAGCATATCCGCATTGTTTTTCAGCACCAGTTATCATGGCTTCAGGCCTGCCACCCTTCTAAAGACAGGGTGAGTGCCATTATCTGGGAACAGGGTGAGTGCAAGAAGGCCGATATGTCCGTGTTGGAGATCAGCAGCATCATCCTTACACGGGTCAGTCCTGCTTTACGTGTTTCTCTTTCACGTCTTTTTCTTTATTTTAGGGGTTACATTGTATTTGGAGCGTACTGTAAATCTGAGGCTACAATACATGTATAAGGAGGCAATAAACACATCACACAATGTCTGTCTCCCACTTCTGGAGGGCATAAGGGATGTTACTTATCAGACGCCACAGCCAAAACCCACATTCAAAACCAGTCACAGTAGTACTTTCATGATAACATTGACATCTTAAAAAACATTTTTCCGTCACTAGGGGGGGGGGGGGGGGCGCCCATTTTAAGGCTACTACTACGGGCCGAAGGCTATCACGTGTTTCCTCCGAACCACGTGACGCCGGCCGACCGCCTCTTTTCAAACTGCTCACTCGCGCACCGTTGGGGGCGGATTAACACACTTGGGGGACAGCGCTATCCGCTCCTTCCACTTGCGTGAGCTCACAGACGCCCCTGACTGGCTGTAGAGCCGTGATTAATGTGGGAGCACTAAGTATCTCTCATCCCTCCCCTCTGAGAGAGCTCGGCCAATCAGCTCTCTCTAGACCTCCGGCTGCGAGAGGTTACAGCATCAACCGGGAATCGAACTGGTGATCTCTGGATGATGGGGCGAGCGCTTTACCACTGCGCGCTCAGAGGCCCTTAAAAAACACTTTGTCTCCATAATAATTGCTTTTGAAATTGTTACGAATGACTTCTGAACCGTCCTTTTTGTGTTTCACGGCTACTAGATTCTACCTCTAGGCAGAATCCCAGATTCCTCTCTAACCGCTGAACGAGACCCTGAGAATAAGACTGTTGCATTTAAGCTGTTATTTCTATGTATATCTTCTCTGTGCAGGTAAAGTTGGTTGAACAGGGAATGGGTTACCTGGTCTTCGGAGGGCTGGTCACAGCCACGTTGGCCCTGCTCCCTTTCTGCTTTCGTTTGGCTCAGCAGCTCAACACCATCACCCCCTACGAACTGCTCATCATGGCTGCCGGGAAGCCTAGTGCCTACTCTTTCGCGTTTTTCCTCATCACCACTGTGGAAAGAGTCTTTCTCAGCGGGCTTTTTTTCTTCATGATGTGTGTTGCTGAAAGAACTTACAAACAGGTACCACAGGGCTATGCTTTTCTCTTCAAACAAACAGCTGAGAAATAAAAAGTGTCTCCAGACATATTTCTGAACGTGTTGTTTTGTCGATGTGGTGTGTGAGGAAGAAAACCTTTCGGGTGAGCTGTAATGGGGAAACTAATCAACTCTAGGGAGTCATTTTACACATTATTGCACACCCCAAAATGCTTTATTTATCTCAGTCCATAGAATCCTTCAACAGTTAGATAAGTCATAGTTTTTGACCATCTTAAAACAGACCAAAACCACAATTTTATTTATACACAATTACGTGTATAAAGGAGCGCTGCAAATAATTTTTTCCCATCACTTAAAAAAAAAAAAATCAATAATCCGTTCAGTACCATACGGAATGAAATGAATCTCTGCACGATTTGTCTCTCTGCGCACCACGTTTTAAACGAGGATTTCATGTCATTTTACAGCGGCTCCTCTTTGCCAAACTGTTCAGTCACATCACGTCAGCACGCAAAGCCAAAAAGTCCGCAATCCCTCACTTTAGGCTGAAGAAGGTGCAGAACATCAAGATGTGGCTTTCACTCCGATCTTTCCTCAAGGTCTGTTTCCGTAGATGGTTTTTAATTGGTTTAAAAAAATTTATTTTAACTGAATAAAATTACCTAATAAATTATAAATTTGGATTCTGCTCTGTAAATATTCTGAATTCATGCAGTGTGATTGTGGGTTTTATAGAGACGGGGTCCTCAGCGCTCAGTCGATGTCATTGTTTCTACCATATTCCTCCTGGCGCTGTCCATCGCATTCACCATCTGTGCTCAGGTCAGGCTACATTAGACTGCATGTTAAGCCGCCATGATTGTTCAGCGAGGTCATAAATTCCATTCCTTGTGTTTTGCGGCTGTAGGTGCTGAACAGCCACCGGACGTTCCTGGAGTGGGAGAGTAACTGGGAGCTGCTGGTTTGGGGTACCGCTCACCTTATCTTCCTGCTGCGGCTGGCCACGCTCGGGGCGGAGATAAACCACAAGTACAGCAACACTTCTGTTCTGCTCACTGAGCAGGTACACACACACACACACAAACAAGTATTATATTGCTATGTGTTCCTTACTAAGCGTGTCACAAAACAGTCATGGTGTCGAAATGAACCACTAGTGAAGCCATCTGTATTACACACCAAAATCACAATAGATTTGATTTGAAACATTGAGTGCGTTTGTGCGTGTTTAATTACTGTGTAGATCAACAATCTTCATGCACTAACCCGATTTCTGCTGTTGTAAAGCTTTAAAGCAAAGTTAAATCATCAAATCGAACTCTCCTACATTCTTTCCATTCAGATCAACTTGTATCTCAAGATGGAAAAGAAACCCGAGAAGAAGGATGATCTATGCATTGTTAACAACGTCCTGAAACTGGCCACGAAATTACTGAAAGTAAGCTTTGTTTCATGCATAACAAAAGTGTCGTCCTGACAGTGTGTTTTAGTTTCTTGCCCTTATATGGCCGATAGTGATTCTCCATTTTAATCCAAAGAGCTGCTTACGAACTTGTGTCTTGAAACGGACACTAAAATATCCATTCCAGGACCAGGAACCAGAACCAATGATCTAAAATAATTAGCGAATTAGCCAGTCGGGCATTAATTTCTATTGGTGTTTGCTTGTTTGAAAAAACTACAATAAATAAATAATAATAATAATAATAAAAAGAACTTGTTACTGTTATGTTACTTTTTGGCTTACCATCATTCTATTCATCAGTGTTCTACTTCCTCTACACCTCTAGTAGTTTCCTCTTCATCTGACAGTATCAGTTGCACAAAACAAGTTCCTGCAAGTCACAGTCATTTTACCCAGACTGAGACGAGTGTGGGTTTTATGAGACGCCACTGAAACGAACACAAACAGGGTTTAAAAAAAAAACATTTTTTTTTTTTTTTTTTTTAACTTTGCCTTGATTGTACTCATTTGGCAATTAAAGCTTCCTCCTTGCCTGTGGCCATGTTTCAAAGATTGATTTGATATTTATTTATTACACATCTTCAGGTTAAGATTTATTAAGAAGATAATAAAGTATTGTTTCTACCATTCTGAACTGAGCAGGAGCGCCATCTGCTGGCTATTTTTAAAATCTGAATATTAAAAATTGCTAGTTTGTTCATCTATTTAAACACAAGGCAATTTATAAAATATATGACTAGTGGAGTGTGAGAATTTAAAGAATTCTTTAGAAGTTGTTCATAACTTGAAGACTTCCATCTTCTTCTAGGAGCTAGACACACCGTTCCGTTTGTTAGGTCTAACCGTGAACCCCCTCATCTATAACATTACCAGAGTGGTCATCCTGTCTGCTGTCTCGGCAGTGATCAGCGACCTGCTGGGATTCAATATCAGAGTAAGTGGGCTTTTACACTTACAAACGCACACACACATCATTCTTTTGTATTGTAAGTCTCCCTAGCTTTATTGAAGGTTTAAAAAAAAAAAAAAGTTACTTTCTTAAATGCTTGTTAATTTCCATGTGATTTATTTATTGATTGATTGATTTTTCAAATCAAAATGTATTATTTATTTTATCCACAAAAGACAAAGCTCACAAATTGACACCAAAGAAAACAAGAGCATTATCATGTGCTAAAACTTCCGGTAATGGCATCTCAGCCACAGACACCTCTTCCTGTTTTTCTAGCCTGCTATTTGGCTCTAATTCAATAGCTAATAGATTTGATTACTTTCTCTCAATGCATTAATATGAAACAATTGAGTTTTGCTCTAAAATAATATGTTGGAGCAATTGATTATATATATTATATATTATATATATCTTTAGAAAATGCATTGTTCTGCAGATGATGCACAATTTTATATCTCCACAAAGCCTGACTCCACTCTTCCACCTTCCTGTCTCACTGACTGCTTAAACAAATGAAACACTTGATTTCCCTGCAATTTTCTCAAACTTAACAGCAATAAGACAGAGGTCCTCCTCATAGGGTCAAAACCCACCTTGTTCAACTTCTCACTCTGCATCGATGGTTCCTCAGTTTCTCAGGTCAAAAACCTGGAGGTCATCCTTGATGGCACTTTGTCCTTTGAGACCCCTATAAACGATATCCTCCAATGATGTTACCTTTAGCTACGTAACATTTCTCGTCTTCGCCCGTACCTCACTCCACACACTTCTGCCACTCTCTTACATACACTGGTGACCTCCCACATTGATTACGGTAATTAATTTCTAGATATTTAAAGCACTTCATAACCTCGCTCCCCCTTTCATACTGTATCAGAGCTTGTTCAATTCTACACCCCCTCTCGCACTCTGCTCTTCTTCATCAAGGCTCCTTGTTACACCCCCTGGCCATCATGGGCGCTAGAGCCTTTAGTCGTACTGCGCCTTGCCTCTGGAATTCTCTCCCCGAAAACATCTGTAACACAGATTCTCCAACCAAATTCAAAACTCAACTTAAGACCCATTTATTCAGAAACGCCTATTCTATTTTACGCCTATTTTTTCCTCCACTTAAATCTCAATTTCAGCCGTCATCTGTTTTTAAATGTCTTAAATTATGACACAGTCTCTCTTCATTTCATTTTCATCAAATTTTTGTTTTAACCTTCTCTTACTACTGAATGTTTTCTTTTTTAATTGTTTAATTTATCCTTGTTCGATCTGGAAGGTGGCCTTGAGTGACTAGAAAGGCGCCTATATAAATTAAATGTATAATTATTATTATCTACAAATTCAATATACATTTGCATGAAGTCTCACCAAATTTACTTGAAAGAGATTCCCTTATAGATAAACTTAAACTCATATCTTCTATTAACATTATATATTATTCAGCTTGCTCAACAATGTCAGCCGGATTGAAATTACACTTTATAACTATGCATCGCAAATTTATGACGCCATGATAATACTCTGAACACCGTTTCACACGCTTCCTTGTCTGTGTATCTCTGCAGCTCTGGAAGATCAAACCATGATGTGACCCTCCTCGACCCGGTGCTGCTAGAGGACCAAGCACTCTTACATATGTGCAAATCTACTGTCTAAACCAACACATTTCTTTGTGAATCCTCACATCTAGAATGAACTTAATTCTGGCTGCATGTATTTATCACATTCACTTCCCTGGAGCAGGTTCTTGCACTTTTAAAAATATTCTTACAAATATTTATGGAGTTTTCTTTCTAACAACTAATAAAATGACCAAATTGATGACAAGGACGATGCACGTTCCAGAGGCTTAGTTTCACTGAGTGAGAATTCCATGCATCTCATGCTGATGCTAAATGAAGCTTCGTATTCTGTTCTGGATCCTTGACCTGCTTACTCTTTGGATTAACTGATTGATTGATTTATTACAGTTTCTTTCTTTTTTTTTACCTTTTAAGTGTCTGATGTGTTTTTTGTTGGTTTGTTTGTGTTTTTAGCCAGAATTGGAATTATTAGTGACTGCATAGTTATGTTGATTAGATTTTGTTTATATTTCCGCACATGATCTCTAGATGTCAGAAAATTTTTAAATCACTTGTGTTCATACAAACTGGCTTGATCTGAGGACTGAATTCTGTGCAAGTCTTATTCTTAAGCAATACTGCCTGCTTAAACTCGAACGTCATGCCTTCACATAAAACCACTAAGTGCTTTATGACTGTATTATAAAGAATGTCTTGTACAATGTGAGCTATTTATGGGATATAAGCAATCATCATTAGAAAGAAGTGTGAAAAACGTTTACGGGCTTATGAAAGAATTCTGCTATCTCCCTATAGATGCTCTTGATTTAAGTCATATTAAACGTGCTTCGTAAGTAGTATTGAGGCCTGATTTTGTATTATACTGTACAGTATAGTTCTTCATGCCCAAGCTCTTTAAACTACATAAACTGAATTAACTACTATTCTTCCTACTGTGAATGATTTGTATGTACACTAGATGCCGAAAGTGTGGAAGCAATGATAACTTTGTTCCATTCACTTTTTTTGGCGCAAGATAGTACAACTATCTAACTCTGCTTGTATTACATTTTAAATTTTAAGTTTTATTGATGCCTTAATCCTGTACACATGATTGTCACCTCCAGATCTTCTTGTAACCCTGTTAATTGTTGCGCTAATGAGGAACTTGCACTGTCAGAAATAATAATAAAAAAAAGAATAATGTATTTTGTTTCCTTTAATTGTTCCTGGTCTAATTATGAACCCTTTTATGGTTGTTTCATTTCAGTAGATTCCCCTGAATGCAGAGGTACCTTTGTACCCACTTCAGTGATAATGCATTAAAAAAAAAAGAAGACTTTGACCATAGTTGACCAAAAAAAGTTTCAGAAAAACCTCTTTGCTTAAACCTGATTTCAGGAGGTTGTTTACATTATTGGCAAAGGTTGGTGGGCACCTGAACTCATATGTGTGCTTTTTGAACATTCTAGCCACTGTGGTATCCCATAACCCATGGTTTTGTGATGTACACCATAGTACTACCACAGTATCCACTGAAGTACCGAACAAGTACCATGGTATTCATCAAAGTATTGTGGTACCCACAGAAGTGCCATAGTACCCACTCACCTGGTACTCTATAAAGTCCTGTGGTGCCTATCATGCCTTTCTGATCCATATTTAGTCTCCCTTTGCTGTTACGATGTTATGACCCCCTTGTTTTATGGAAGGCACTAGAATTTGGGTTGTTGCTCTGGGTGTTTCTGCCCATCTATCCACAAGAGCATTAGTGAAGTCAGGCACTGATTTTGGATGAAGAGATCCGACACCTAGTGGTGCATTCCAGTTCTTCAAAAAGGTGTTCAGTGGGGTTGAGGTCAAGGCCTTGCGCAGGACAAGAGTTCTTCCACTACAACATTTGGACCTATAGTGTAGGTCAACCAATACGACATTTTACCATGGTATGTACTATAGTGTACTGTGGTAAACTAAAGTACAAGCTATAATATAAAATAGTATTATTGTGGTCCTTCAGTCATTACCATGGTAGGTACCACAGGACTTTGTCGAGGACCATGTCAGGGGGTACTATGGCACTTCTGTAGAAACAATGTACCATAGTGTGGTATATCTCTTATCCATCCATCCATCTATCTAGGAAACTCTATAGTCCAACTTGGGATTGTGGACGCCAATGGTGACCATTGTATTTATTCCCATTTACCACCATGTATTCACAGACTAAAGGCAATTTGGGAACACCAGTTAGGCTAATCTGCATGTCTTTGGACTGTGGGACAAAACCAGAGGAGGAAACCCACCAAGTACAGGGAGAACATGCAAACTTCATGCACACAGACACCAAGGCGGGAATCAAATCCGGACAGTGGTGGTGCAAGGGCACAATGCTAACCACTAAGTCACCGTGCCACCACAGGCATGGTCATTGACGATTAAAGAAACTATGTGTGCTTATATAGGAGCCTTGTGGTAAATTTTACCACTACCGGAATATGGGAATGACTCCACAAATCACAATATTAATATTCTTTTTATTATGATGATCATTATTTGGTCATAGAAACAATGAGAACAACATGAAAACATGTTAAGAAACGTTACCACGTGTATCTGTGCTATTTGCTTATGTTATCTATTTTTACATTTTTGCTCAGTCATGTTTGTACAGCTGGTTAAAAAGAAAATCAAATTCAGTTCATCATATTGCCTTGGTTGTACTGAAAAAAAAAAAAAGGATGTCGCACTATACTGTACAATCCTGAGCCCTATACAGTATATGTTTATTAAAAACTGCAAAACAAATAATGGCTAAAATGCTCTGAGCTACAAACATTACCGTAAGTATCTCCGACATGATGTTGTCGCGCTACTGGAGGTACTACGGTGAAGGCGTGGTGACGTCGCAACACACCTTCAGCCAATGACGCGGGGCGTCGCGTTGCTTTGGAAGGTCGTCAAGCCGGTCTGCGCGCGCACGGTACAAGGACGATAATTCCGCCTTTACGGTCATTTGTTATGGCTTTAAATAAAATATAAAAAATAAATAAAAAACCCATAAGCTTAATCCTGGGGATTCACTCATTTCTTCACAACGACGGAGAGTCAAAAACGAGCAGACCAGGTAGAGACGCTGTTTCAGCACCGCGCTGTGTGTGTAAGTGAATGTACAGTATGGTTAATCTGCTTCTCCAGTCAAATGGCGGTTTCTGTTTCAGAGCATCTTGATGACGTAACGCGAGCTCGCTGTTGCTGTGCCAACTGCTGTGCAGAATAAATACATAAATAAATGCACCTAAGAAAAGAAACGTCTCTGTGTGAAATGCATGCAGTATTTCATGTAATATTGATGTTGTATTTTCCAGACTGATACTTCTGCAGGTGCAAGACTCAATGTGTGCATGAAGCAAAAGCCTGTCGTCAAGCTTGTGGAAGAACCTGCAGCATGAGTGATGAAGCCAAGAGAGCAGAGCCCAGGGCTAACGGGAAACAATGCTGTAAGCTAACAACTTCCTGTTTTCTCTCCTATAAATCTCCTATAAATTCAGAATATGTCTGAACAGTGACCAGTACACACACATGGTCATACACAATGTGATATTAATTGAAATGTTTTTAACAACCACCCCTGACCGTAAAAAATAAGATTCTAAATAAGAATATAATAATAAAAAGAAAAATGGAGTATGAAAGGAAAATATAAAAATGATTAATATAAAGTATGGAATAAAAATATAATTAAATAAAATTGCCAGTGTAGAATATGTAGAAAAATTTTGGCTGTAAACCTCATTACAGGTGCATACAATAAAACACCGATCACCCACAGTTATGATCACTTGCCTAATATTGTCACTTTTGCCACTATAATAGTGATGCTCTGTGTGTTCTGATGCCTCTCTTTCTATCATATCCAGCATTAACCTTTTCATCAATTTGATACTGCTTCACTCCACCATGTGCATCAATATGCCTTGGCCACCCGTGACACTGTCGCCAGTTTACTCGTTTTCCTTCCTTGGATCACTTTTGTTATGTCCTGACCCCTGCAGCCTGGAAACATCCCACAAGAGCTGCAGTTTTGGAGTTGCCCTGACCAAGATGTCTAGCCATTACAAATTGGCCCTTCTCACAGTAGCTTTATTTTCAATATATCCTTTCAATGGCGGCTGGAAGCAGGTAGGATATATTAGGCAGCGGGTTAACCTTTTTTTTTCCTGGAGTTGATCTGTTGGAAGCAGAAAAAATGGGCAAGTATGAGGATTTGAGTGACTTTGAGGAGGGCTAAACTGTGATGGCTAGACGCCCAGGTCAGTCCTACCTGGCGCGTGTAGTCTGATCCAATAGAAGTGCTAGTGTAGGTAAATGCTGGTTCCAATAGAACTAAAAAGGTACTTTACAGAACACCCAAGTCTTTACTGTTATGATGGAAAATGGGGGACCTACTCAATATTTGGTGGATGGTCATAATGTTATGGCTGACTACAGATTTTTTAAAAATCCTTAGCTAGAAGAGTCCCAGGGGAATTATTGTTGTAATTAATTTCATGAACACTTGGTGCAAGGGTAAAATTCATTTTGGATTGGATACCAGTCCATCCCAGGGAGGGTACACACTCCTAGGGAATAGATTATCAAATCCAATCCAGCTCCTGGCTGTTGTGTGTGAGGTGGGCAAAAAAATAAAAAATAAAAAACAGGAAATAACTGCTGATACTCGAAGAGCATGCAAAGCTACACACAGACACTTACCAAGTTTAGAATCAAACTGGAGACCATGAAACAGCAAAGCGGCAATGCAATTTTTTTTGCTGAATTGATTTTGATTAGCCTTTTCTCCTAAACGATATTTCATCGCTCACAAACAATTTATTGTTAACAGAAAAGGTTAGGTTGCAGCCGTGTAGTTCAGCTGCCTCTTTGACTCATGACCTGCCATCCAACATGTACCACTTTAATCTGGCCTACATATCACAGGAGAATGCCAGCCATGCATTCGGAATCTCGGTTTGACAGCCAGATCACAACCACGGCTCTTTTTCAACTTATAGTAAAACTACCACCCTGAAGCACATTAAAATATATTGATATTGTAAAATTTGTGATGTGATGATTAGCGATTGGTGCTCATGTGATCATTATTCCTGTGAGAAGTGAGAAGCTGTTGTGGTGGTGAAAGTTGTTGATGGCATCAACGGCATTATTTCCATGATAGCTGACACACCAGAACCTGCTCTACGTAATACTAGGGACGTGACTAAAAATACTTGTCCTTGGCCTGTTGTGTTATTAATTATTTCATGATTAAATTCAATGGTCTAAATAGGATTCAAGAGTGAAACACCACAGAGTTAGACTGAAAAGAAAAATAAGGGAATTACCTTGTGTCTGGTTTTACACGAAGCAGAAATGTGATCTTTAGGATTAAATCGATGCTTTGTGCTGAGTCATGCCCCTTTTTGATGAACATTATTATCTGAACAGAATGTTCTCATTTTGCTGGTCTCTCAGGGACAGACTTTATGAATTCACCCCAGTCTCTAATATTAATTAAGGAACAAGGAAGTTTTTTTTGTGTGTGTGTTGATTATGTAAATATACAGTAAAGGGACACGGAAACATACAGGGACAATCTGATCAATTCAATTTATACATATTTTCTCACATTTCATACTCATTTCCTTAATTTTATTTTGATTCAGTACAGAAGTGACCTTTGTTGAAAGTGCTATAAAAATGAAATTGAATTTAATTAAATACAGTATAAATGCTCCAAGCCGGAAAAAAGAAAAGTCACCTAACAAGTTGTATCTTATATGACACCATCGTTTAAGTATGTGAAGTGCACTGCCTGGGGAAATAAAAAGTCTCACACCCTGATATTTTGGTTTAACAACCTTTAGCTTAGACTGTGGCGTTTAACATGGTGGCGAGTTTGTGTGTGAAAATGATTCCTAAGGCTCCCAGAACCACAATTTGAGTCCTGGAGTATGCCTGCTCCATCAGGGAAGGAAATACTCTGTAAATGAGATAACGATGTAATTCAGTACATTCAGGTGGCCGACTTCATTTTATTGCCACATAACAAGTGGTTTTCTTGTGACCGCACAGCTGTTTAGTCCTAATCCTAAACATTCATGTCACATTGGAACATGTCTAAATGCTCCTACTTTCACTATTAAACATAACCATCTTCACCAAGCATTTAAGCGATCTCCGATCACAAATGAGTTTTTATTGTTTGGTTTGCTTGACTCCACCAAAAGAGTTACTTTTTTGAACAGACAGTGATATTTTAATTAAGGTTGATTTGGTGAGAACTCCCGAGTGGGGCACTGGTAAAATGTTTGTTCAACTCTATCATCTGGAGGTCACGAGTTTGATTCCCAGGTCATCCTCTGTAGCCAGGAGCTCGGAGAGGAGATTGGCCGTGCTCCCTCAGGGAAGGGGTGACACGCTTGCACTCTCCACATCAATCCAACGTCATCCCCAATGTCACGTGAGCAGCAATTCGAAAAGATACAGTTGGCTGGCGTCATGTGTCGCAAAAATCCAGGGAAACACTGATAAAAAAAGAAAAAGAAAAAATTGAAAAAGGATTGATTCATTTATAAGCTGTTTGGTTCTTTATAGGTCTGTTTTCCAGTGTGTAAAGTAATCATTAAGTGAATTCATTACAAATGGGTTGATCTTGTTTTATTTTGCTTTACGATTATTGTACTTCCTCTGAGACAGAATCTGCAAAGCGAAATAAGAAAAGGAAATTGGGCTCAAATAAAGAAATGCAATTATATAAATACAGCCTCTCAAGTGGTGGAGAATTTAAAAAAACTTTAGGTGTGCATAACTTGTGTATTAAGCGTATGTGTGCATGTGTTTAACACTAGCATGGGCATCTTACATGACCAACTCGCCAACGCTGATCGTCATGATTGGCCTCCCTGCGCGAGGCAAGACCTACATGTCAAAGAAGCTCACACGTTATCTGAACTGGATTGGAGTTCCAACTAAAGGTGTGTGCTTTTATTTGTGTAAATATTTCACATCTATACAGTACACCAACTTCTTTTATTACGTTTAGTCAGAGTTGGAGGGTTTAAAGTAAAAAGAAATATCTATTTTTCCTGCATTATATTTGTCGTGGTGTGAAAGAATTGTCTATCACAGTGTTTTCAGGTTCTTGATTCTGGTTGCCCAGAAGGTGTAGGTTAGTTTCCTATAACAGCAGCAATCTGAGAGGTTTATAGTAATGCGATTGGTCTAGTGTAATATAATTTCTTTAGTAACGACTCATCAGACAAGGGTTTTTTTAACAAAAGGATTAGAATGTGCTGTTTTTTTTGTTTTGTTTTTTTTTTAAGAAAAATGTTTGTACTATTGATATGGTGAAGCATTTAGCTAGGAGACATTGTTAGGAGCATTCTGTTTGTTTATTTATCATTTGGGGACGGAGTGTTCAGTATCAGTGTGTTGGATCCATCAGATATAAACCTGGGGTAGTAACAGGATCTGACATTTAACAGCATTAACTGTAAATGGATAAATCGTAAACGTACAGTATGTTGTACTTAAAGGAAAAATCATATTTTTTCACATGTTCCTGTGATCTAGGAGAAAGAAACCCTTGAGATTTGAAAATAATGACATTCTTCCACGCTTTTTTTAATTAGTTTCCTGTAACAGCATTATCTTATCTGTTTCTGTGAATCTGTTCTACTTTAGGCTTGAGTTAAATAAAGAGTTGATTGTCCTTCTGCTTTTCTTTGCAGTCTTTAATCTAGGGGTCTACAGAAGAGAGGCAGTGAGAGCATACAAGTCCTACGATTTTTTCCGACATGATAATGAAGAGGCTATGAGAATAAGGAAGTAAGTACGGTAAACACGAATCAGTGAATAACACAGAGTTCTCCAGTTTTCTGCATGGTTTACACGTCTCACACTGACTCGTGTGTTTGTGTGTGATGATGCCAGTTTTAATATGGGATAATGTTTATATAAACACCATCTGCAGACACTGCTGGAGCTTCTGCTCATGCTGTGCACTGATGCATTCATCCTGCATTAATGTTGCATTGATAAGCATTTATCATTCATAAAGCGCTGTCTTAATTAAAGAATAGATTACAAATTAGGCTGCAATTCCAGAATTAGCAGTGAACATTTTACACCAACTGGATTGTCTACAGTCGTGTTCCAAGAGCACCCGCGAATTGTGAAAATTGCAAATTTTGGATGTGTAATTCAAGCAAACAAAAAAAAAAACATAAGCATTTTCTTTGGTATAAGTCGGGTAAATACAGTAATAATTCACCATCCCAAGCTGTGTTTTCCTCTTCGATTGCTTTGTGTTTTCTCTACAGTACTAAAAAGTGTTTACAGTATTATATTTTATATGGACATTTAGATGAATTTACGTTAATATCGTTTGCAAATTTAGTAAATTATATTATACTCAATAGTTTAGTGTTAAAACGCATGAAAAATAATATATTGGCAGGAAAAACAGCCATAAAAAATTGCAGAGGATATTTGTGGTTTCCGTGAAATTTTCGTAAACGATTATTAGTTTGATACTAAGGGAAAATCCACGAACGATCTCTGAATTCATAACGTGCCCAACCGAGAAGCAGATGGGATACAGCCGCAGAAGACCACACTGTGTGCCACTCCTTTCGGCTAAGAGCAGAAAACTGAACCTACAATTCACATGGGCTCACCAAAACTGGACAATGGCTGCGCCATTCAGTTTGAAGGCAGGAATTTGGCGTAAACAACATGAAAGCATAGATCCATCCTGCCTTGTATCAACGGTTCAGGCTGCTGGTGGTGGTGTAATGGTGTGGGGAAGATTTTCTTGCAACACTTTGGGCCTCTTTGAGCAATTGAGCATTGTTTAAATGCTATAACCTGCCTGAGTATTGCTGCTGACCATGTCCATCCCTTTACGACCACACGCCATGTAACAAAGCTAAGATAATGTCAGACTAGTTTCTTGAACATGACACTTGAACATGTCCACTGTACTCAAATGGCCTCCACAGTCACCAGATCTCAATCCAATAGCGCACCTGGGACCTTGGGATGTGGTGGAACAGGAGATTCATATCATGGATGTGCAGTCGACAAATCTACAGCAACTGCATGATTCTATCAGATCAATATGGACCAAAAATCTCAAAGGAATGTTTGGAGCTCCTTGTTGAATCGATGTCATAAAGAATTAAGGTAGTCCTGAAGGCAAAAGCAAGTGCAATCTAAGGTGTACCCAATATACGAATATTTTTGATTTACATTGACCATAAAGCAAAAGGACACACAGCGAACTCTGTTGTGGGCATGTGAGATTGGGAAAGAGGGCGGGGATTCCGAGCAGTGTCATTTAATATCAGCAAGTTCAAAACGGATGCGCAAATCATTCCAGTTTCATACGTCTCATGTTTTGTCGGGAAGGAAAAAGACTGCTCTGCTGGGTTATTTAAAAAGTTTTCATGCAATCATTCTCCAGTGTTAAATTGCGAAGCTCCTTTATAAATCGCATTTAATATAATTATCACTGGATCTGTTTGCAGTGCAAAATTGTATGTATAAATGATTGTATCGCACATTAGTTGTTAGGTTGGTCACTTCCATTTTGTGGTTTTAAATCTTCAGACTTAACAGATATTTTTTAAACATTTTTCTTTTATGATGTAGAAAAACAAAAATTCATATATGTAAAAATGTTTGTGGTCCTCTACAGGAAGTGTGCATTGGTGGCACTGCAAGATGTGAAGGCTTATCTGAACGAAGAGGGAGGACAAATTGCAGTAAGTTTGAGACAATCTAATTAGGCAGAATTCTTATAGGTAATCCAGTTTTAAAGTATGTCTCGTTGCATTGTAATTAACTGTTTTCTTTTTTTCTCTCTGTGTTTTCATCCATTGCCGTTGAGGTATTTGATGCTACCAATACAACCCGAGAGAGGCGTGATCTCATCCTGAATTTTGTGAAGGAGAACTCGTATAAGGTGCTGAACACATCCATAATCTGTTTTTTAATCGTGGGTAATTCGTGGTGTTAACAAGGTGTTTATGTGCGCAGGTGTTTTTTGTGGAGTCTGTCTGCGATGACCCGGACGTTATCGCTGCTAACATTTTGGTAAATCGACACGTCTGAACTTTATTTATAGCCTTTGTAGTAATACAGCAGTACAGAACATCTTCTCTATGTAGCTTACTTTTTCTGTGTATAGGAAGTGAAGGTGTCGAGTCCGGATTATCCAGAAGGTCACCGAGAACAAGTCATGGACGACTTCCTGAAACGTATCGAGTGCTACAAAGTCACATACCAACCACTGGATCCTGATGATTATGACAAGTATAATAATTATGATACAAATAGTGAGAACTGTTATTATATAAATCATTTTGACTATTATTTTTAGTCTTAAGTAATTTGGCATATATTTATGCTGGTGTTGTATGAAGGTATGAAGGTAAATGTATGTTTTCCAAAAGTATGTGAACACCTGATTTCGGGACGACTTTCCAATAGATTTTGGGTCATGCCTTTCTGCTCTTTCAGCTACAAGAGCTTAAATGAGGTACTTATGTAGTGTGAGGAGGCCTGAGGTGCGGTTAGCGTTCCAGTTCATCCCAAAGGCGTTCACTGTGGTTTAGGTCCGGGCTCTGCACAGTGCTATTTATTGTCGTTATTGTCAAGCTGGAACAGGTTTGGACTGGGACCCTTAAATTCAGTAAAAGGACATTGTATCATTGCAGCCTGATATGGATGTTTTGGTGAGGTGTTCACCATCTTTTGGCTCTATTTGTGTACTGTATATAGACTCCTGACTCTCTATTTTCTCTTTCAGAGATCTGTCCTTCATTAAAGTGGTGAACGTAGGCCGTCGTTTCCTGGTGAACCGCATACAGGACTACATCCAGAGCAAGATCGTCTACTACCTCATGAACATCCGCGTGCACTCCCACTGTATCTACCTGTGCCGCCATGGCGAGAGCGACCACAACGTAGAGGGTCGAATCGGGGGCGACGCCGAGCTCTCACCTCGCGGCAAGCAGGTCTGGGCATGAAGAGAACAGGGTTGTGTCTGAGAAAGTGTCTAAAATTAGCATCTGTGTAATCAGCTAGATCTCTGCTTAAATGTCTAGGGAGTGACGGAATTATCGCGTGGAGGTTTAATAAATGCTGCAGAGCAGTGCTGTGGATTTATGAAAATGCTTCATGCGTTGTCATATTCGAGTATTTATTCCAGCTCCTTATGATTTCTTATCTAGTTTGCGACAGTTCTGCGCGGATTTATCGAGGAGCATGGCTTGTCAGATCTGAAGGTCTGGACCAGCCAGCTGAGGAGATCCATTCAGACGGCTGAGGCTCTGGGCGTGCCGTATGAACAGTGGAAGATCCTAAATGAAATTGATGCCGTTAGTATGCTAAATGATTCTTATTAAGAGTAAAAAGAAATATCTGTATTTTCAGCAGAAGCTTTAAGTAATGCACACAATCAACTGAAGCCTGTATGGTCTGATTTTTTTTCTGGTTAGCTTTTATCTAGAATGACAAGACTAATGACATTTTCCCTACGTTTCTCAACAATGTCATGCTGATGTGATTTAGGAAATTATATGGCTCAGCTGTTAAACACAAGACAAATCTTTATTTTCTAGTAGAAACTGTACCACTGTGACGCAGCCATTTTTTTGTAACACAGTTTACTTTAATTACCCAACCTAACAGGTTTAAATGATAGGGTTGTACCAAACGTCTAGTAATTAAGAGGATTCTAATAACGTTTCGCTTTAAACATTCTTTGTATATATATTATATTAGCTACATAAGCCTCTTCAGCGTCGGCAGCCAAAAATCCTGCCTTAGATTTTCCCCCAAACCATTTCGTTTTAAATTATTCTTTAATGTTTTCAGTATTATGAGGTTAGCTGTAGAAATACAAGTGCATCAACCTCTAGATTACTGAATTATCATACTTAAGTCATACTGAATTATTGTTATTGATTTCAGGGAGTGTGTGAGGAGATGACCTACGAGATGATTCAAAACTCATTCCCGGAAGAGTTTGCACTTCGAGACCAAGACAAGTACCATTACAGATACCCGGGAGGAGAGGTACAGTCTTCGTGTTCTTATCACTACATACAACTAAGTCCAACAAGGGACCGTGGAGGCCAATGGTGACCATTAGAGGCCATTGGTGACCATTTTAGGCCAATAGTGATCACTGTATTTGTTCCCATCTTGTACGACTGTATTAGGACCTCTAGTAGAAATTCTCACACACATTCACACTCGCAAGCTACAGGCGATTTGGGAACTCCAGTTAGCCTAATCTGCATGTCTTTGGACTGTGGGAGGAAACTGGAGTATCCGGAGGAAACGCACCAAGCACTGGGAGCACATGCAAATTTAATGCACACAGACCCGGAGTAGAAATCGAACTAAGGACCTGGATGTGCAAGGCGACAGAGCTAATCACTAAGCCACTGTGCCGCCCCAGGGTATATTAACAGTCCATTCTTATCTCTAACATGAACCATTAAAGGAAAACTCCACCCTAAAGCAAATGCTAAATCGCACTATCAATAAGTTGTTAAATGACATTGTGTGTAGTATACGAGACCATTAACCAATAGGATGAAAATCTTAAACTTACAACCTTACATGGTCAGGCACACAATTCTGCAATTTGTTATTTTTCTTTAATATTTTGGGTGGAAAAAGTAACCCCCACCTTTTGTTTTTTGCACTTTTTTCCTCCATGTAGTCGTATCAGGACCTGGTCCAGCGCCTGGAGCCGGTGATTATGGAGCTGGAGAGACAAGGGAACGTTTTGGTCGTCTGCCACCAAGCTGTCATGAGATGCCTTTTGGCTTACTTTCTGGACAAGAACGCAGGTTTTACTACATATATACTCACAGCGCTTTATCATTAATGATCTGTCATTATCCATCATCCTTTATCTATCCAGTTTCAATGCTGCCTCTGTTTCAAGTTCTTGCCTACCAGGAGCGCAAGCAGATGTGTTTTTTTTTATCTGTTGTAGCCAATGCTGTCTTTTATAGACATGCTTTTCTGTTCACCATGTTTGCACAGCGTGGTTACTCAAACCAGTCCGGCCAATTACTCAGGACCTCTTTCACCAACCAGTGGTTCTTTCTTTAGTTTTTCTCATCATTTTGCATAAACTTTGGAGGCTTTGTGTGGGAAAATCACAGGAGCTCAGCAGTGTTTAAATATTTAAACCAGCCTGCTCAGCACCAGCAATAATTCAAAGGGTCAAAGTCATTGAGAACTCATAATTTGATGTGAACATTAACAGTATCTGCATAATTTTAGGCATAGTGGAACTCCTACAACATTCATCAACTGATTGCGTAATTGCATGAATAAGCAAGTGTGTAGGTATACAGTGGTGGCGAAAAGTATAAAGACAGCATATGCTACGGAGTATAGTCCATTCTGTGCACAAAACTGATGATGTTATTAATTAGTTCTCACTAAAGAGTTGTGTTAATTAAAATCAGCTGGTGTAGTTAATGGAGTATAACAAGCATGTGGCAGGACATTTAATTTATAAGGCTGGGGTGTTCATCTCTGTACAAGAGTGTCTAAAAGAAGGCACTTGGAAACTTCTGTGGCAAATTTCTGTACATGATCTTCAGGAAGTAATCAAGCAGGTAGGGATTAAGAGAGTGACTCCAGAGAACTGCAGACGTCTTTCTGACTCCAGATCCTTCAAGTTTTGCAGAATAAAGGACTTAATGCTGATCGCTGTTTTGTAATTTCCTTGTTTGTTCCTCAACAGATGATCTTCCATATTTAAAGTGTCCCCTCCACACTGTCCTGAAGCTCACCCCTGTTGCCTATGGTAGGACCGGCACTAGAGACACACTTGTCACGTTTTCGTTAATCATCACTCGTGTGCTTCTCCTTCTTACCTTCTTACTTAATTACTCTCTCTAGGTTGCAAAGTGGAAATGTTTTATCTGAATGTGGAGGCAGTGAACACGCACCGAGACAGACCACTTGTAAGTCAGCTGAGCTTGTTTGTCCGTCTCGCCGTCACCTCTTAGCATTGTGATTCTTTTAGAGGTTATTTTATTCGATTACAAGCTGATCTTTCAGAATAATTGCCCGGCCGTGCATGCAGCCTTCTGCATGCAATCTTGAATGGTGTTTTTTTTTTTTTTTTTACAGCACCGCTGCCTGCCTGTGTATCTTGTTCTGCTTCTGCTTTTCACAACTTCCCTCAATCCAATAATCACTTGTTACAAATCACTTCAGTTTGTTTTCCCCCTTGTTGAAATGTCATGTACATTCATCTGTAGTTGGTCTTTAATGTCTGATTTGTGTGTTTTAGTATTAAGTACATTGCCGAAGGTTGGATTTCCTAGGGTTGCCCACCAGAAATAGTTCATGCCATCTCATTATAATTACTTTTCTAATAACTTCTAAACATTTTTTGATGTTAGTTGATTTAAGTCTAATCCTCTTTGCTGTCGTTATTGCTGTTGTTATTATTTATAATATTTTTAACTTTTACTATCATTATTCCTGTGTGCCAATACTGACTACCTTGGCCTTTTTAAACAACTACTAAATACGTACCCATGTCGAGCATACGAGTCTTTGAGCAAACCGAATGCTCTTTTTCTTCATAACATAAGAAATACTGTACTTGAGAAGCTATTTGCTTGCCAGGTTTGACTACTGTATCTAGTGTGCGAACTAACTGGTTTTCTAACTGTCAAAAGTTTTTAGTCCACTATAGACTATTGTAATAATGCAATGTAATCTGCTGAGATGTACTGTAAATAAACATGTGATCTGCGAAATATTATTTTGTTCTATGTTATTAATTAAGAATAAAGGGTTAAGCTTGAAATTATTCAAGGAACTGTTTCAATAAAAGGTGACAAAAGATCAGGAAATAGCAGGACAATCCTTATCCACTGTTATCAGTTTTTGAAATCTAAAAATCTGAAAATAATAGACTTGTTTAGGAAAACACCTGCATTCTGATATCATTCTGCTTTGTTGGGGCATTTCCCAGAAATTGCATCGGTTTACAAGGCTAATTTGACAAGTTGGCTGGACTAGGCAACTTGATCTGGAAAGCTGGAACAAGGTTTAAAGTGAACAGTGGCATGTTGTAGCAGTATTGGAACACAGCCTTAGTAATTTGCTCTTGTATTATGTGATAGCTAAAAAAATCTGAAGTTTATCTTTTTTGTCTAGTTTACTGGCAAAGTCTCCAACGCAACGATGAGACCCGGACTGATCAAATCCCTCTCAATCTCTCTCTTCCTCTCTTTCACTCGTTCTCTCTCTCTGTTGCTCTCACTGGTCTCACCCTTTGTGTAACACACATGGTCTCTCCCATCTCGACTCAGGGGCAAGCTCGGAGGACTCCAGCCCCTCTGCTGCTCCGGCGGAATAGTTACACCCCTCTGTCCAGTCTCGACCAGGTCAGACGGCCGCGTCTGTACAGCGCCGGAAACCGGCCCTGGCTGCCCCTCGCGCCCTCCCCCTCAGCCCTGCGCTTCCCTGACACTCCTGAAGGGGCGCTGCTGCACAGCCAAGTTAGTGTCCATAGTCCTTACGCTGTCATCAGCAGACTAACTCAGTTCGTCCCAATCAATCCAATCCAATTCTTTCCTGATTCCTCTTCTTCTTGTCTCATGCCACGCTCTGTCAGATAACTCGTCCTCGTTCCAGCCGTCCTGTGATCTTGGTTGTGTTAACGGCATGGTGTGCGGTGCTTTATGTTTGTATCTTTTTTTTCTTTTTGTCCGTGTGCATGTCCTCTTGGAAGCTTGTTGTTGATTTGTTGCTTGTGGTTTGGCTCTTTACGTTGACCCCTGCACACTATCTCTCTCAGTCCTCATTGCTACAAGCCATGTAGCAGAGAGTCATGTGTTCGTTTGCTTACTGTGGGTTTTAAATTTTTTTCTAACATTTGTATCTGTCTATAAAGGACTTTATAATCACCAGACATACAGTATACAGTATAATAACGGGTATATTTGGTATGGGGAATCATAAAAATCTGTATGGAAAAAAAAAAAAAAAAGCTTGTGTGTGATAACTAACATTAATTGCATCTATGACTCCATAATGTTGTATTTAATGTGTATTGTTTTATTTTTGGTCTGTCTAACACACTAACACTACAGTCCTTCTATTATTATCCTGGACTATATTACGTTTTATGTTTGTAGAGGCATAAACATATAATGCTGTAAAACCTCCTTGAATCAAGTTTGCATTTCTTTAAACGATGCTTTCCTTCATTCTCTCTACCACTTTAATTTGATTTGAGTAAGACAAAAACCTGTCATGAGAAAAACGTTGAAGACTTTCCAATGAAGGAAAAACATTAGAAAAACATTATTCACTTTGCTGTTACAATAGAAAATCAACACATTAACTTAATGGTCTGAGCTCCATTCAAAGCTGGCGCTAAGAACACCGGCGACCAATCAGAATCGAGAATTCAGCTGCACTGCAGTGCAAATGTGCTTATTGCGTATTAATGTGTGCATTTGTGTCCTGATGATGTTTGTAATATCATATACTGTATGCGCTTAATGTCATGTTGTTTGTGTTAAGTCAAGCTGATTGGTTTGCCTTGGCCATGTGACCACAGCCATGCCGTTTCCCTCTGTTTCCCTCTACTGTATGTCTCATATCTCCCGCTCTCTCTCTCTCTCTCTTTCCACTCTACCTCTCTCTCTTTGTGTTCCTCCATAGCTTCGAGTCTCGGGCAGTTTTCTGTGAGTATATATTCCACTGGATTTGGATTTCATCATTTCTCTCTTTTGCTCCTGAATACATCACGACATGTTGATGGGATCTTTTAGTCTTATTTTAGTTTTAATTTCCTATTGCTGCATTTGTTTAAAGTCTGCTGTTTATCTTTCATATTCTTCTGCATGTCCCTCTTACCAGTGGTTCTGTTGTTATCACATACATATCTGAACAGTTGGGTTTTTGTGTTGTGTGTAGTTCTATATTTTATGAAGGGTGAATGAATGGCTGTCTGCATGCATTTTTTGGACGCTGTCTGCTTTAATTTAAGAATATTTGCAACTATACTGGTTAAACCATGTAGGAATCAAAGGCAATTTATAAAATAATACAATATTAAAGGTGCCATGTTGTACTATTTCTTTAACAAATTAACATCGGTCCTAGCATTTCCCCTCAGATCATACAGTTTTTCATACCTTAAACTCCCTTTTTTTCCCCCCTCAATCCTCCTTCAGGACCTATGTAAATGACCTACTGCTGAGCCACACCCCCAAGAGAACAGCAGAAATGAGCAACAAGCCTGGGGGGTATATTCTTATATGAGGTCACAATAGGGGAAATTAAGTTAATTGGCTTGTTTAAGTCACATGGCGGCATGGAGGCATAGTTGTGGCCTTGCACCTCCAGGGTCGAGGGTTCGAATCCTGCTGTGGGTCTGTGTGTTTAGAGTTTGCATGTTCTCCCCATGCTTGGTGGGTTTCTTCCGGGTCCTCCAGTTTCCTCTCACAGTCCAAAGACATTTTTTAGGTTAGGTTAATAGGTGTTTTTAATAGGTGTGTGTGTGTGTGTGTGTGTGTGTGTGTGTGTGTGTGTGTGTGTGTGTGTGTGTGTGTGTGTGTGTGTGTGTGTATCCTACGATGGTTTAGTACTCTGTCCAGGGTGTACCCCACCTCATGCCCCAAGTCTCCTGGGATAGGCACCAGACCCCTGCGACCCTGTATACAGGATAAGCGTTATAAAAGAAGATGAAGATTTTTAAGTCCCGGCTAATAAAAAAAAAATATATATATTTTTTTTTACTTTTTTTGTTTGTTTGTTTGTTAGTTTGTTTCTTCCCAAACACTTGAGACCCATCTGGATGTCTTAAAATGACATATCCTTTAACATAATGGTTATAAAAATTCTGATTATTTTATATAACTCAAATATCATGATTTCTAAGATTTAGTGATTTCTAAACAACACAGTTGTAAAGAGTGGTTACATTTTTTTTTTTAATTTGCTTGATATACACCATTCTGTGTCTAGAGACAGATGTGTGTGTGCCAGCAACGTCAGCACCAGCAACCGGGCCACAGTTCAAGTGTGAGACTGAGATTCCCTCATATTTTGTCGTCCTTGTTCTGATGTTAAATGTAAACTTTCCTGAAGCTCTTGACTTGGTATCTGCAGGATTGTTACACGATTGGCTGATTGGATAATCGCACAAATGTGAAGGGTTACGGATGTTCCCATATTACGTGATTATTTGTGGAAGTTAAATGTACAGTATATGTTTCCTATATGGTCTACACTATATGGTACTTAAATTAAAGCTGATGTCCTCCTTTCTCCACACCCTCCTCTCTCTCTACTCCAGTAGTAGTTTTAAATTCCATTTGTGGGATTGTGGATCCAGAATGACAAAATGATTAAGTTAAATTGACAGAGCTGAAATAGTTCACCCTGTATGTAATGTTCTTATGCTAATGTTACATATACGACCTAATTTACAATATAAATGATTTCCCCCCTCTGTGATATTTCGCAGGAATCCTTGTGCGAAGGAATCGTCTTTGAAAGCGCAGAAGACGGTGCTGACTCTTTCCGCTTCTGAGTAGGCTCGGGGAGACTTCGACTCGACGCCCAGCTTCAGTCTAGCACTATGTATGAAGCACTATATAAATCCTGCTTTACTGACGACTGCACTACTGTCACTGTTAATCCACGTTACATGTGTTCAGGGGCGCAACAATCTGCATGTGCACTTTAAAAGGTTGCACATTTTGAAGGCAAGCTTTAATGCTCGTTAGTTCGCATGTGTGGGAGCTTGCAACCTGACATTTACAGACAGAATGCAATCATGTAGAACAAAGGGGTCAAAGGTTATTAATGTTAATGGTTTTGTCTTTGAATTTACAGCATTTCTTTCTGATGGGGGTTCTTTTCACTTATTTTGTTTTTAAACTTTACTTAGTATTTCTGAAATCTGAAGTGAAATAATAGACTTTTAACCAAAGATGTTCTTGAAATATTTATTGACAAATGTTCAAATAAGTAATATCTGGGTGATTACATGATTGAGGTGTTGTTAAATCTCTGTCACCTTTTTTTTTTTTCTTCCAACAATTAATCTTAAACAAAGACAACATTAAGGCTTACTCTTAAATTAGTAAACGGGGTTGAAGTTTTAGGATCGAATTAGCAAGTACTAAGTAAGAATGGCTAAATGCTATTCCTGCTCATGAAATGAGGACATTACGAACATTCAGAGTATAAGAAGAGCAAAAGATCAACATCAACACAACATCAACATAAAATCTAAGACTATTCCGCTACTGATATGTAATAAAATTAATTAGCAATCCAAATCAGCAGTTCGAAAATAGAGTTGTGTTCACAGTAATGTTGTAAGTTATTAAAACAATACTAATGAAAATAATATTTTAAATTTGTTAATATTTTAGTTAGAACATTTAATCAACCAAGTAACCTGAACATGTTCTTTTATTGCATTTATTGTAAAGGTCACTTGAGAAAATGTTCTAACTAATAACATAAACAAGATATGTATATGAATGAAATATCTGTGAGACATTAAATAATCCCTGTATTATGAAATCGCCCATCCATGTGATCTGAATTACTATCTGTCACTCACCTGAACTAAAACGTTCAGGCTGTAAATGAAGACTTTAACACAGATTTATTTTATTAAGTCCAAATGACAAGATACGCACAGACGGTTATTTAAACCTGAGTTAATGTTAGAGTGTTTATATTTTTAGGAAAATGTTTAGTGTTTTACGTATTATGCTCTTGGGATTCAAGATTCTGGCATAGGGTGATATCAGATTATATTCCTTTTTTAAATGTATTTATTTAAGTCATTTCATTAAAGAAATGAGATCAGGATGGTAAATAGGTTCGGCCTTAGTGTCATGTGCTTATACTTTATAATATACAAATATATCGATTTGCAGTGTATCTATAAAAGACAAATTCTTGTATGTCAGCTGCATGTATCATTTTTCACACATATTGCTAAAATGCTAAATGCGCTTTTGAGCAAAATAGAATGGTCTTCAGTGCCAAAACTTATAGAACACTACCAACAACAAAAACAGTAAAATTGTCACATGATCAGTAGCAGTATAAAATCTTCTTGTTATTTTGTTGTTAAGACAACATTTGTATTTGTGTATGTTCGGTCATTTCTGCTTTTCAGTCATGTGCAATAAAAGATTCAAATCAGCAACTGGTTTGATCAGATATCTGTCCAATATATACCGGTCTTCAATAATAATAATAATAATATAAATCAAGCAAACATGAGTGAAAGTTAAAATAATGCATCAAGTAATTGTGTAATTGTTCATTAAGGTAGTCAACTTTTGTTTGTGTGCTGTTTCTCGCTTCTGGACCACTAGGTGGCGACAAAGTACAGAGAAATAAGCATGATACACTTGACTAACTTGGGAATTTTGTTATTGCCAAGGAAAGTAGTACTATAAGAACTTAGCCAACGTTTCAACCGTATTGACATCAATAAATAAATAAATAACTTGTCACAACAAGAATTCACAGGTGGATAACTGTTTTCGTATTTCCAGAGAAAAGTTGCTCAGTGAAACATGTTCAGTCATTCTTGTACATCTGCACTGTACTGTAATGTCAGTGTAGTCTTGCACAACTCTGTGTTTTTCCTGCACTTTATAACACAGGGTGGTGATTGTGAAATTATCTGCACCTGGCGGATGCAGGTAACAGTGAACACACAGAGACACACACACACACACACAGTGTTATGTAACCCAACCTGGGAGAGATGAGAACAAAAGCAAAGTCTTTAACTAGTGAGTCATTGTGTGGAGGAGGAAAAAATCCATGCCTGATCTCCCTGTCATCATTCCTACTTACAGCTGCACCAATCTCATGCTTTTTAGATGACAATGCATTTTAATGCAAGATTTGTGTTTATTCATGATTTTGAACTTGATATGTGCTTCATGCTGGGGTAAATTATAGTGTTGTTTACTTAAACAACAGATTCACAGTGACAGTAATCAGAATCTAGTCTGTGAAAAACATCAGGGGTGTCGTGTCCTCTTTAGGCCCTTTTGACAAAGTATCTCTAGGCAGCCTAAAGAACCATGACGTGGTCTACAGACCATCAAACGCAGTCATTAGCTTCTTGGCCTTTCTTTGCCATATCTGTGCTCTGACCTAAACACACATGGTGAGAGCCTGCGCTGTGTACACACTCCAGACCTGTCTCCTCCAACTCCTCCTGGTTGCTTTGGCTCGGATAATGTAACTATAAATCTGCTCGGCATGCCTGCTTCATCAAAGACATATAACAAACATCAACCTCATACTGTTGTTGGCTCGCTGTCGCGATCGCTGTACACATTTTCCCCACATCCAATGCATTATTGCTGTCTGGAGTGACCGTAAAATCACCTCTGAGAGCACCTCGTTTTTTTACTGTCCGTGGTCTATCGGACTCAGAAGTGAGGAAACGTTTTATTTTATTTGGATTAGCTTCTCTCTAGATTAAAGCATTAGTAAACAGGCAGCCTTTTCATTTCTGCTGATTCGCTCTGGTGCTCCTTCTGTGTTCTGAGCTCCTCTTGGTTCTGCCTCGCTGCTCTGACCCAAACACACACAGTGAGGGGCCGTGCTGCATCCACACTCCAAAACAATCTCTTGCTCTGGTTGCTTTGGCACTGACGCTGTAACTGTAAAGCTTTAAAGGACTAAATCTCAAAAATAAAGCATCTTTTAAAAGCTGCTCTTAAAATGAGGTTCCTGGTAAAACTGATATAAGTCGAGCTAATAGATAATACAGTACGGGTCTTAGTATAAGTAGTAGATACAGCAATTGTTTGGCAACATTAGAAGCTTATCAATAGTTTATTTAGATTGGAGCATTGGTGGCTAAGATGGCTTCTAGGTTGGTCATCGAGGTTTGAGCCCTGCCACTGATAGGCAACCTCAGTCCGAAGCCTGGAGAAATGGGTGGATTATATACAGTATATATGCCACCTTTAATCATTCGATCTGCAAGTTATTACACAAGTTTTACACCGGATACCACAACCCTCTTATGTGTGTGCCCTGGGATGGATTGGCACCTGTCCAGGGTGGACCCCGTCTCGTGCCCTAAGTTTCCTGGGATAGGCTTCAGGCCCCCCCACAACCCTGTATATGGGATAACGCAGAATAGACAATGAGTGAGTGAGTGAGATCATAACCCACCCCTTTCTCCAGGTTTGGGACTGGCACTGAGGATGCCCTGCACTTTTATGTGAGTATAAGGGTTACAACCTTTATTAAAATGTAAGCATAACCTTTTATAGGTGGCATGGTGGAGCAGTGGTTAGTACATAGTACACCTCCAGGGTTGGGGTTTGATTCACACCCGGGTCTGTGTCCGTAAAGTCTGAATGTTCTCCCTGTGCGTGGTAGGTTTCATCTGAGTACTCCGGTCTCCTAACTGGCATTTCCAAATTGCCTGTTGTATATATATATATGTGTGTGTGTGTGTGTGCGTATCTCCCAGGGTGTGCATCGAGACCCCTGGGAAAGGCTCGAGGCTTCCTATGACCCTGAACAGGACTAATTCTTTTTAATGTTTATGTGACTTAACATATAGTAATGTTCCACTTCATTTACTTAGATGTTGTGCATTTGTATGGCAGAGCTCTCACTGCCCCATTTAGCGCTGTAGAAGGATTACTGCACCTGGTCGTGCAAGCAGGGCTAATAGAGGCAAGAATCATGCATAGTGTTCACTGCACATGCACCACTCTGGTCACCAAGATCATCTTTTATAGCGACGATTCAGAAGTATATCTAATAACATTATTGCACGAGCGAGAGTGAGATTATTCTAAACATTCGGTATAGGATACAATATTTGTTATAACAGCATGATTAGGAGCGTTATATGCCTTTCATGCAACACTTTTTAAGAACTTGTTTTACTATGAAGTAGCTGACATTTAGGACAGGGTATGGCCAAATAATGTGTTTATTTTTGCTCACAGAACGGAAATAGATCCCGAAGAAGCCTTACTCACTGACAGCCACTTGGCTAACTGGTTAGTTGCTGCAAATAAAAAAAATGCATCCAATAAGGGTGATTTATCTTCTTACTTTTCCTCTTCATATGATGAGTTTTCTTACTGTGCATCAGGAGTGAAGTACAGTACCGAAATAGGAAGTCACTTCAGTAGATGATGTCATTTCCACTAACAGTTGGACTGCTGCTAGAACTGGAATTTTGCTAATCACATTCACAGTAAGATTAATTAAAATGCATTAATAAAACAATAAGACCACCCCCAGCCTTACAGCAACACAATAATGCGAGGATTATATCCTGGCAGAGATTTACTGTGCTCTTGAACTCCTCCTGTACAGCTTGCTTTGGTTGTTAAGCTTCTTTTGGACATCAGCCTTCACATCAACATGACTAATGCAGGACATGTGTTACACTTCAGGTCTCCTTTCTCCAGCACGGATAAGCACTCCCAAGCTGCAAGTTTCTCGGCGTTGTGCAGGTAAGAGGTGCAAGAAAAGTTGAAGAAAGATGGTCAACACTACTGTTACATGACATCCATCTAGGAATCTCTGTAGTCCAACTAGGTAGGGGCCATGGAGGCCAATGGTGAATATTGTATTTATTCCTTTTTTCTTTCTCTTTTTTTTTTTTTTTTACAGTTGTGGTAGTCCTCCGGTCAACATTCACACATGCATTCACACACTACAAGAAATTTGGGAACACCAATTAGCCTGATGTTCATTTCTTTTGGCTCTGGGTGAAAAGCGGAGCACCTGGAAGAAACCCACCCAGCATGGGGAAGTCATATAAACACCATGCCCCCATATAAACTATTGACCCCAAGGCAGGATTTGAACCCTGACCCTGGAGGTGTGAGGAGACAGTGCTAACCGCTAAACTGGCATATATTCAATTCAATTCAATTCAATTTTATTACTATAGTGATTTTTAACAATGGTCATTGTCTCAAAGCAGCTTCACAAAAATGAAAAGAAAATATGTATAAAAAAAAGTATTTATAAAAGTATATATACTTTTCAGCCATAACATTATGTCCACATGCTTAATATTGGGAAGTTCCCAACTTTACCCACCAAAACAGTGATGACCTGTGTGTTCTGACACCTGTCTAGGCTTCACTTCACTACACATGTGCATGTCCATGACCTTGTCACTGGTTAACAGGTTTTTTTCTTCCTTGGATCACTTTTGGTAGGTCCTGATCTACTACAAAGTACGTGTACAGAGGCACTGAAATGCAGCAACAATATTTCTCCTAAATTCAAAATATAACTATTGTTATTGTTATTGGTAGGCGTTTCGCCTGCCATGCAGAAGGCCCGGGTTTGTTTCCCAGCCTGTGCCCAAACCCCAGCCACTGGATGCAGTGCCGGTCCCAACCCCATATAAAATGAACGGGTTGTGTCAGGAAGGGCATTCGGTGTAAAACCTGTGCCAAGCTTGTATGTGTGGACCGGATGGCCCGCTGTGGAGACCCCTTGCCGGAAGCAGCCAAAAGACCACCCCCAACAACAAAAATATTTATAGGAAATGACAACATTGGGCCTCCAAGTGGCGCAGTGGTAAAGTGCTCGCCCTATCATCCGGAGATCGCCAGTTCGAATACCGGGTGATGCTGTAACCTCTCGCAGCCGGAGGTCTAGAGAGAGCTGATTGGCCGAGCTCTCTCAGAGGGGAGGGATGAGCGGTACTTAGTGCTCCCACATTAATCACGGCACTACAGCCAATCAGGGGCGTCGCACAACGGAAGGAGCGGATAGCGCTGTCCTCCGAGTGTGTTACGCCGCTCCCAACAGTGCGTGAGCGAGCAGCTCGAAAGGATGCGGTAGGCTGGCGTCACGTGGTTCGGAGGAAACACGTTATAGTCTTCGGCCATCCCGGCTGAGTGGTAGTAGTAGCCTTAATGTGGGAGCCCCCTAGTGACGGGGAGGAATTGGACACGACTAAATTAGGGAGAAAATCGGAAGGAAAAAAAAAAGGAAATTACAACATCATGCATATTTGCAGAGCTTTAATAACTCAGATTAAACAAAATGCAAATAATGTGTAAACAAATTGCGTTAATGCTTTGGATAAATAACATTACGAAACGACTTTTTTTGCAAAAAAAAAAAAAGCAAACGGCTCAGCTTTGAATGATGATTCGTGACCATCCATCTTCCTCTTGAAGACATTCCAGAAGTTTTCTGGAGTACATTGCGGTGGCCTTTGATTAGAAATATATTGTCTTGCAGATTATAAGAAAAACAGGTCTTTTTGTACAGTATTTTTTAGGCTGAAGCTGCAGACGCTGACTACACTGATGAACAAATGAACGATGTCCGCTCTAATGTACACATGAATAAATGTATTCTTTTGTTTCTTTTTTCTTTTTTACACACCAATTCAACGAAATAAAGACTGCAAGTTTCATGGTTTAAATGATTCATTATGGTAAACATTCAATTCACAAGTGTATGGTGTTAAATGTAAACGTACCTCGGATATTCCAAGATACTTTAAGGGATCTTATTGTTTATTTATAAGGTGTGTGTGTGTGTGTGAAAGACGAGTAAAACGTGTCAGACCGTTCGTTATACAGGGCTTTAAGAAAAAGAAGAAGAAAAAAAAGAATGAAACATTGTGTCAAAATAACTGTAACGTATAAAATGTCGCGCTCGCGACAACACGTGCTGCTTCAGTGTTGCTAAGTTGCTACAGTGTTGCTTGTGACGTCCTCGGCCGCATCAAAAAGGAAAAACAGACCCGCGATGTTCGACATAACGTGCTCGTGACGACACGCTTTGTATGTTGCTACAACGTAACATTTGCGGGCTGGGGGGGGGGGGGGGCGAGGGGGGGGGGGATAACTTACAGCTACATTATTGGTTCAGCGAACAACAAAGACGAAGGGAGGAAGAAATAAGAATAAGAAAAGAGGATGTCAGATGTAGAAGACAACCCACCGCCGGGAGACGCAAACGCAGAAGAGGATGATGGGGAAATAGCAGGGGACGGGTGTATGACGGCGGAATTGCTAGGAGACCCGTTGTTTGAGATCAGCGGTCAAGGACCTGCACCGATTAAAGACCATTTCTGTCTACAGATCACTCCGACAGAGGTGAGTGTCGGGGAAACAAAGAGGAAGATTTAAGACTACAAAATCCAGTTCACAAAAAGTCTTGCAGACAAATGTTTAGAAATTTTTTATGGCCTTATTTCAGTGATTTTTATTTATATATATTTTTAAAATAACCATATAACTGTTATTTACTCCAAACTACAGACTAATCCTGTTTACATATTCTTGTAGCCCAGTTTGTGCAGAATACAGTGTAAAAAGCAGACTTTAGCCAGTTATATGTTTATAAGCAAGTGAAAAATGCACAAACATCAGGGTATGTCTAAACTTCTCCAGTGCCCCAAACCACATGCAGACCCCAGAGGGATTATCAATCACAAAATATTTCTTCACATAAACACTGAAGCAGCGTTCCATACAGCAAGACGTTCCCTGCCAAGTTGAGCACACAGGGTACAGTTAAAAAAATAAAATAAATAAAAATGCCCGGTTTTAAGGAAAGATGTGAACGATGCTTCATCCTCCACAGAGGTGGACATGCAAGGAAAGTGCGGGAAACATGAACTCGAGAAGGGATTTTCACACGCTCATTATTAATATACCAATTCTCAATCACTGCAGATTAAAACAGAGTGTCGCGGCGCCGAGCGTAAAACCCGTGCCAAGTTGTGTGCAGATCGGACAGTCCATTGTGGTGACCCCTCGACGGGAGCAGGCGACACACCAACAACTAGGAAAGGGAGTCAGCAGCCGCCACCGAATGATTCCATTAGTATTACGATTTTATAAATATCCCAATTCGTTACTACATTTCTTTCTGATTTTGTTGCAATTTTAAGATCATAAACCTTTAAAAATATTTGTTCTAATGCAAATATTTTATACGTCAGCTTTACTCAACAGCCTTACCATTGAACTGAACATGAGTAATTAACTGTAGCTTGTTCCTTATATCATTAGTTTTCTCACTTACTGTAAAAACCAAATGCAGCATTTAAACAATACAAAATATCTCCACATACAAGAGTTTAAACTTAAACTTAAAACTAGGTTTGAGCGCGCCTCCACCTGCATACATCCACCTCCCAACGATGATCTGATAATCAAATGATGAAACGGTGTATGATTACCTCACAGTATGACACAAAAGTTGATGATGATGATGCTGCTGCCCACTGACCTGCTATGACGGTGCTGCCTGTGCCAAGCAGAAAAATAGCGCAGAATAGATCAGAGTACCATCTGTAGGATTATACAGAAACTGCAGTGTTTTACCGCCTCAAAGCCATTAAAGGTCTTGAGCACAATTTGAGCAGTTGTGAGCACAGCACAGCTAGCTTTTTGTGAGCGTGTGCATATTCTAACGCAGTTAATCTGCTGTGATGTAAGAGGAATAAAACACGCTTTCGATTTCAGGTGATTTGGCGATGGTGGAAGATTTCTTTACGAATTGACAGCACGAAACCAGGAGAACAGCGAGAGAAACACAGAGACTATCTGGACGACAGCCGGCTGCATGGTAAACACGCTAACGCCAACACACACATTTATACTACTAACGCACATAAACACTAACGCACACATTAAACATAACATAAATAAATATTAACACACATTAATACTAACACTAACATACATGCACACACTAAAAATAACACACCCTAACACATACACATTAATACTAAACTACACTAATATAACACATTAGTAGTTAACACCAACACACACGTACACACACATTAATATTGTGTATACACACACGTGGACAAAATTGTGGACAAAATTGTTGGTACCCTTCGGTCAATGAAAGAAAAACTCACAATGGTCACAGAAATAACTTTAATCTGACAAAAGTAATAATAAGAATTCTATGAATGTTAACCAATGAAAGTCAGACATTGCTTTTCAACCATGCTTCAACAGAATTATTTTAAAAAAATGAACTCATGGAACAGGCCTGGACAAAAATGATGGTACCCCTAACTTAATAGTTTGTTGCACAACCTTTTGAGGCAATCACTGCAATCAAACGATTCCTGTAACTGTCAATGAGACTTCTGCACCTCTCTGCAGGTATTTTGGCCCACTCCTCATGAGCAAGCTGCTCCAGTTGTTTCTGGTTTGAAGGGTGCCTTTTCCAGACAGCATGTTTCAGCTCCTTCCAAAGATGCTCAATAGGATTGAGGTCAGGGCTCACAGAAGGCCACTTTAGAATAGTCCAATGTTTTCCTCTTAGCCATTCTTGGGTGTTTTTAGCTGTGTTTTGGGTCATTGTCCTGTTGCAAGACCCATGACCTGCGACTGAGACCCAGCTTTCTGACACTGGCCAGCACATTTCTCTCTAGAATCCCTTGATAGTCTTGAGATTTCATTGTACCCTGCACAGATTCAAGACACCCTGTGCCAGATGCAGCAAAGCAGCCCCAGAACATAACAGAGCCTCCTCCATGTTTCACAGTAGGGACAGTGTTCTTTTCTTCATATGCTTCATTTTTCCATCTGTAAACATAGAGCTGATGTGCCTTGGCAAAAAGTTCAATTTTTGTCTCATCTGTGCAGAGGACATTCTCCCAGAAGCTTTGTGGCTTGTCAACATGTAGTTTTGCATATTCCAGTCTGGCTTCTTTATGATTTGTTTTCAACAATGGTGTCCTCCTTGGTCGTCTCCCATGTAGTCCACTTTGGCTCAAACAACGACGGATGGTCCGATCTGACACTGATGTTCCTTGAGCATGAAGTTCACCTTGGATCTCTTTAGAAGTCTTTCTGGGATCTTTTGTTACCATTCGGATTATCCGTCTCTTTGATTTGTCATCAATTTTCCTCCTGTGGCCACGTCCAGGGAGGTTGGCTACAGTCCCATGGATCTTAAATTTCTGAATAATATGTGCAACTGTAGTCACAGGAACATCTAGCTGCTTGGAAATGGTCTTATAGCCTTTACCTTTAACATGCTTGTCTATAATTTTCTTTTGAATCTCCTGAGACAACTCTTTCCTTCGCTTCCTCTGGTCCATGTTGAGTGTGGTACATACCATGTCACCAAACAACACAGTGACTACCTGGAGCCCTATATATAGGCCCACTGACTGATTGCAAGATTGTAGACACCTGTGATGCTAATTAGTGGACACACCTTGAATTAACATGTCCCTTTGGTCACATTATTTTCAGTATTTTCTAGGGGTACCATCATTTTTGTCCAGGCCTGTTCCACGAGTTTATTTTTTTAAATAATTCTGTTGAAGCATGGTTGAAAAGCAATGTCTGACTTTCATTGGTTAACATTCATAGAATTTTTTTTAATTATTACTTTTGTCAGATTAAAGTTATTTCTGTGACCGTTGTGAGTTTTTATTTAATTGACCGAAGGGTACCAACAATTTTGTCCACGTGTGTATATTAACACTATTGCACACTAATAGAACGCATACATTAACACTACATTAACACTAATTTACACAAACACACATTAACACTAACACTAATATTAACACTATCGCACACTAATAGGCCGCATACATTAACACTTAAAACTACATTAACACTAATTCACACTAACATACACACTAACACAGAGAGTAACATTAACGGTAACACACACATTTAACATAAATAAAGCAAATCATGTGAGCTCACATAACACTGTTGATGTTTGTGCGTGTGTGTGTGATCCAGGTCAGGTAATGGTGGTGTTCGGTCCCGATGTGCTGGAGTACACTAAGAATCTGTGCGGGCGTCAGTATGATTATCTACCGCGTCTCCCGGATCCTTTGCTCCTCCGCATCATGGCATATTTAAATCTGGAGGATGTGGCGCAGATCGCACTCACCTGTCAAAGGCTCAGACGGGTGAGTAGGTCAAAGTCCATTCCTTATTTAATCCTTAATGAGTAAAATCGTCACATACATAGATTTTTTAGAAGTTTGTTGTATATGTGTCTGTGTGTGTGTTTGTGTGTGTGTGTGCTAGCTCTGTAACTCGGAGCAGTTCTGGGAGCAGACCGTAAGCCTGAACTGTGACAAGGTGACCACCGGGATGGAGGATTTGGCTCAGGACATGGGATGGAGGTGTGTGTTCTTCACCAACAAACTGATGGAACAAAAGAGAAAGAGCGTACAATTAGTGGGTGACCCCATGTCGCTGGATGATGTTGATGACGACGATGTATGAGCAATAACATGAGACTGGACCAGGAGCAGCTTCACACATCTTAAACAAGTAACAGAACACACTCAAACATTTCTATACATATTAAACAGTTTATATATATAAAAACGAACAGAATAAATGATTATCTTACTAAATCTAGTTGTTGTTAGTAATTAGTGTGATTATTAAGACTATGTTTATTTATGTCATACAGTTAGGATTTTTCCACACCAAACAAGTACTACAGTCAGTGGATTGTTTTTTCTTGATAATAATGTCTGCTTATATAGTAAGACATAGACAGTGGTGTAGTGGTTATCACTGTCACCTTGCACCTCCAGGGTCTGGGTTCGATTCCTGGCTTGATGGGTTTCCTCCGGGTACTCCGGTACCCTGCCTCATGCCATAAGTCTCCTGGGATAGACTCCAGGACCCCCGTGACCCTGAATACAGGATAAAATGTTATAGAAGATGAGTGAGTGAGTGATTATTGCTGGAGCTTTTAAATCTCTAGTATTGTTTTAGACAATAAATGTGCGTCCAAACTTTAGACTGGTACTGTATATCTTCTGGACAAACACTGCTTCAGCCAGTAAGATTAATATTGCACGGGGCAGTGGGGGCTCATACGGTTAGGGCTCTGGGTTACTGATCAGAAAGTTGGGGGTTCAAGCCCCTCACTGGCATCTGCTCCAGGGGTGCTGTATCCAGGCTGACCTGGGACTCTGACCCCAGCTTCCTAACTGGGATATGTGAAAAATTATTTAATTGTGAGGTAATAAATAATTGAATCTTAATGTTATCAGATCAAAGTTGATCCATTAAAATTCTGTGTTTTGTGTTTTTGACAGTTCAGTTCTGGCAGCTACAAGAACAACAACAACAAAAAAGTCAGCTTTTACAGAAGGTACCCTTTTTAATCTTTTATCACCTGTTGTTTTCACATTTATTGACTGTCAACCAGTAACAATTTTGCAGTACAGTTATACATGTTATAGATGTCTGCAAAATGACTACTTACAAGAAATGTATAGCTGTAATTCTGGAATGTTTTCACTAGTTGCTTATATGCTCCTGATGCAAGCGACAAAGGAAAAAAAGGAAGAACGGATGGAAGAATGAAGAATTTATGGAAGGGAATAAAAAAAAAACAAGCAAACAGACAACCTCAAGGAAAACCACTGCACATATTCTACTAAAGAAAGTAAGAGAGGTAAAAAAAAAAAAAAAAATATATATATATATATATATATATATATATATATATTTTTTTTTTTTACGGCATGCCATATATATATATATATATATATATATATATATGGCATGCCGTTTAGGAAAATATTCATGAGAGAACTTAATGAAAACTCTGAATATATTGATTGAAACGTGAGAATATTGAGATTATGTAGGGGGGGCAATTTGTGGCAGGGGGGCATTTTAGCGCACAACACCGGTCTTCCGCGGTGAAATAGCGAATATATTTCTTCATCCGTAGTCTGGTACTGAATGCAGCTTGTGCCACCATGTTGGGCCGTACACGCACTCATCAAAGAGTTGACCATCTCTTCATTTCTCACAATTGCAGCAACCAAGTTTCTCGCCGACTCACTCATCCTTTCTATAGATGGCGCGGCGTTTCGGTGATGTCATGTTTCATTCAATATATACTTAGTTTTCATTCAATATATTCAGAATTTCCATTCAGTATATTCTGAATTTCCATTCACTATATCAGTTTTCAATCAATATATTCGGAATCCATTCAATATTCTCACGTTTCATTCAATATATTCATAGTTTTCATTAAGTTCTCTCATGAATATTTTCCTAAATGGGATGCCATAATATATATATATATATATATATATATATATATATATATACACACACGTGGACAAAATTGTTGGTACCCTTCGGTCAATGAAAGAAAAACTCACAATGGTCACAGAAATAACTTTAATCTGACAAAAGTAATAATTAAAAAAAATTCTATGAATATTAACCAATGAAAGTCAGACATTGCTTTTCAACCATGCTTCAACAGAATTATTTAAAAAAATAAACTCAACAGGCCAACACGCCCAACATGCCTGGACAAAAATGATGGTACCTCTAGAAAATACTAAAAATAATGTGACCAAAGGGACATGTTAATTCAAGGTGTGTCCACTAATTAGTATCACAGGTGTCTACAATCTATAATCAGTCAGTGGGCCTATATATAGGGCTCCAGGTAGTCACTGTGTTGTTTGGTGACATGGTATGTACCACACTCAACATGGACCAGAGGAAGCGAAGGAAAGATTATAGACAAGCATGTTAAAGGTAAAGGCTATAAGACCATTTCCAAGCAGCTAGATGTTCCTGTGACTACAGTTGCACATATTATTCAAAAATTTAAGATCCATGGGACTGTAGGCAACCTCCCTGGACGTGGCCGCAGGAGGAAAATTGATGACAAATCAAAGAGACGGATAATCCGAATGGTAACAAAAGAGCCCAGAAAGACTTCTAAAGAGATCCAAGGTGAACTTCATGCTCAAGGAACATCAGTGTCAGATCGCACCATCCGTCGTTTGAGCCAAAGTGGACTACATGGGAGACGACCAAGGAGGACAGCATTGTTGAAAACAAATCATAAAAAAAGCCAGACTGGAATATGCCAAACTACATGTTGACAAGCCACAAAGCTTCTGTGAGAATGTCCTATGGACAGATGAGACAAAAATGGAACTTTTTGCCAAGGCACATCAGCTCTATGTTCACAGACATATCAAGAAAAGAACACTGTCCCTACTGTGAAACATGGAGGAGGCTCTGTTATGTTCTGGGGCTGCTTTGCTGCATCTGGCACAGGGTGTCTTGAATCTGTGCAGGGTACAATGAAATCTCAAGACTATCAAGGGATTCTAGAGAGAAATGTGCTGGCCAGTGTCAGAAAGCTGGGTCTCAGTCGCAGGTCATGGGTCTTGCAACAGGACAATGACCCAAAACACACAGCTAAAAACACCCAAGAATGGCTAAGAGGAAAACATTGGACTATTCTAAAGTGGCCTTCTATGAGCCCTGACCTCAATCCTATTGAGCATCTTTGGAAGGAGCTGAAACATGCTGTCTGGAAAAGGCACCCTTCAAACCGGAGACAACTGGAGCAGCTTGCTCATGAGGAGTGGGCCAAAATACCTGCAGAGAGGTGCAGAAGTCTCAATGACAGTTACAGGAATCGTTTGATTGCAGTGATTGCCTCAAAAGGTTGTGCAACAAACTATTAAGTTAGGGGTACCATCATTTTTGTCCAGGCCTGTTCCATGAGTTCATTTTTTTTCATAATTCTGTTGAAGCATGGTTGAAAAGCATGTCTGACTTTCATTGGTTAACATTCATAGAATTCGTATTTATTATTACTTTTGTCAGATTAAAGCTATTTATGTGACCATTGTGAGTTTTTCTTTCATTGACCGAAGGGTACCAACAATTTTGTCCACGTATACAATATGAAGGAAGGATGGGAGAATGAAAGGAAGAGACAAAGAAACAATAAAAACAAGCACAAACTGAAAAAGGAATATAATTTCTACTAAATCAATCAATAAGGAAGGAGGAGAGAAAGATGTTGAAGAAAAAATTAAGAAAGAAAAAGAGAAATGCAATGGAAATATATTCAATGAAAATAAAATGTGTGGAAAGAATATATTATATGAAACAAACAGACAAAGGTAAATATGTAGGATCTTTATTTAACAGCTTACAAGTGACACAGAATCTAATCTCAGCAGGCAGCCCTTAAAACATTTTTAGCATTTTAGGCATTTTTTGTTTTGCTGTTTTTTTAATGAACATACAGTATATACGGCTCAGGGTTGTATAAAATAGATGTTGTAAAAATAGATTATTTTTGTTGTATGATCTATCTATCTATCTATACAATCTCACTTTGGGATTAAAAGAAATACATCAATTTCCTACTGTGTGTGTGTATGTGTGTGTGTGGAGTGAGTGTATTTTTTTATGAGCTGTTTAACAGCTAAGGCTGAACAGAGCCATTTAGAACGAGCTGAGTGAAAGGAGCGAGGGCTGCTCCAGTCATAAAAGCGCTGTGTCTGTTATGACGTGGGAAGGACTGGACATGGAAAAAGGAGGGGAGAAGTGTGTTGGAATAGCTTGTGATGCCTGGTTTTACTTTTCTCTCACTTTCTTTGCTGATTTTTATAATTTCTTCTTCCATATCCATCATCACACTTACAAACGTATATCGTACTGTTGATAAAATATGTATAATATTGTGTATATGTCGATCCATCAGAGGATATAAAAACAGAATGAAAATGATGAATACAGCAGTTGGTTTCAGGTGGTGTTGTAATATTAGCGGTTTCATGTTTTTCTTCATATGCTAGTATATTACAATGTAAAGGTTGCAAGTGCTTTAACAGATTTCCAACAGGATACAAATGTTTCCTACATTTTCTCCAGCTATACATCAGGATTACTGAATGGCTGATGTGCAGCACAGACTGCACCCTTTCTTTCTCATTCCTGTATCACAAGTAACTAAAATCGTCAAATATTGTTTTCTAAGATATTACTAGCGGCTATCGCCAACCTTTCCGAATATTCTCTAATGCTAACTTGCCCATCCTTTGTGCTTTTATAAATCTCCAAACCATTTCATATGCTTTGAGCAGCTGTAACATACATACACACACACAGCCTCCTTAATTCCTTCTGCCATATCTGTTATAACTCTGCCAGATGTCATACACGGCCTTCTTCAGATCAACTCTGGAATCCGAGTAAGATGGAAATCTTTTTTTTTCCCTTCTTTTTCTGCTGATTATACCATGTGTTTTGTATTGATTTTCTTGTTTCTGGGAAACTTTAAAATAGAGGTAGATTTTCCTCTTCCCCCCCTCGGAAATTATAAGGAATAAAAAACCTACATTAAGCCATATGGATATGTAGATATAGCAAAGTTTAAAGTACCCAAATGATTGACTCATATATAAATGTAATTACATACACTGCCTGACCAAAGACAAGTCGCACACTATCCGATTTTGTTTGACCACATTTAACTTTCATTACAGCACAAAATATGGTGGCAATTCATGTGTGAAAATGATTCCTCATGCTCCCAGAACCACTCTTTCACAATTTGATTTCTGGAATATGCCCGTGTCATCAAGTAAGAAAAACTCCATAGATGTGATACCCAGATCATTCAGTACATTCAGGTCATCAGCGAACGTCATTTTATTCCCATTTAACCATGCTGAGCCTAGACCTGAGCGACTGAAGCAACCCCAGATCATAACACTGTCTCTACAGGCGTGTACATTGGCCATTTTGCTTGATGGGTGCAATTGGGTTACGCGTGTCTCTTCTTAACCTGCTGCACCCATCACTCTGGAATAGGGTCAATCTAAACTCATCAGACCACATGACCTTCTCTTCATTGCTCCAACATCCAATCTTCAAATTCAAACCTTTTTTTCTGATGACTCTCACTAACAAGTAGTTTTCTTCTGGTCACACAGCAGGCCCAATCCTGTGAGTTCGCTTCACACTGTGTGCGTATATGGAAATGCTCTTAGTTTCACTATTAAATATACTGTAGCTCCGATTTCAACTGTTGATTTTTTTTAGAATGCAACTTCACCAAGTGTTTTAATAACCTTCATTTCTAGTTTTTGTCTTTTGCAAAATTGATGGCTCAGACGTCCCCTTCCAAGTATTAATGATGCGTTGAATGATGCTTAACCCATTTTTATTTCATCATTTCAAATCTCTTTTGTTGTTATTTATTTATTTATTGCTTACTTTAAATGGTAAGTATGGCATCACAAGTTAAAGTAAAAAACTATATAAACTAGGAAAAAGTACAAATTCATCAATTTACACTGAGATTCTTTTAGTTCCTTTTTGAGGAACCAAGTTCCATGAAAATAAATTAGTTTAAGCCCTATAACAAAGGCGTAGAAAAAACATGCCTTAGTGAAAATGTACATGTAGATAATTCAAAATCTAAAATTTGAAAAGAGTTAAAAGTGAGGTATCCAGCCAGAAAAACCTAATGTATTCACATAAAATATTATTAACTGATAAAATGCAGAATATGTCATTTGTCACATGACATATTCTGTTTAAAAGACATTTTTATTTAAGCTATTTTGTCTGAAACACTCATTAACACTACATAATTTATTAATTAATTAGAAGTGAAAGATTGTGTAAATGTTAAAACAGAGACCAGTTAGTCATGGAATTCATGCTTACGAAGACAAAAGGAGAAATTAAGCTGAACTGTATTACTGAGAGGTGCTGATCCGAATTCAAGTGGTTTATCCACATTCTGATGACATCGATATCTATAAGACGAACTACAATGTGTCGGAACATGACAATCCACACAACTCTTTATTATTTTTTTCTACTCTGATGCAACAAAGTAATTGCACTTCGCACCATCTGTTTACACAGTACTGAGAAATCTTGCATTAATATCCAGCATTTCAATGAAATTAACTTTCAATTAATCACACTGATTGTGGACTGATTATGTAATTATGGATCTCCAGAATTTATAGACTTTGGGAAGACCAGTAGATCCTGATGAACATGTTAAATTGTAATCATTAATCCAACACCTACTATACTGGGACGAAATGATTTTCCAAAAACATCAGGGTAGATAATGGAAAGAAATCAGGTGGATGGTTTTAGCAAAATGGCTGTAGGTGTAGTCCATCAATAAAAATAATCATATTGAACAAAAACGGTTTTTACAGCACTTGGAGAAAAAAGAATCCCCATGGCACAACCTCAGCTGTTTTTTAAACTGAACTGCATGATTTCAGGAAAACAAGAGTGAGCGAGTGAAAATCAAGTACAGGAGAGCTGGAGAGTCTGTAAAATAAACTAGTGTCAAGTTTTAGTGCTCTGTTTCCCCTCTGCGTGTGTCTTTGTGAGGTGGGGGAGCGGAGGGGGGGATTCATCTTCACATACAGTGATTGCATGTGCAGGAATTGTCGCTGTATGTATGAACAAAAACATAAGTTTTACAAGGTGTGTATGTGTGTGTTTTTGTGTGCATGTGGGTTTGTGCGTGAAAATGCCTAAAGGGTCATCTAACCACAGTTTTTTTTTTATTTGCAGGGTGCATCCACAGTTTCTTTGTCCTCTATCGCACAAATCTTGAGGTAATTACATGCAGTTATGTAAACAGTGGACAGAGAGAGTGAGAGGGTGGGTCCTCGTCCACAAGAGCCAGCGAGTCTAGACTCCAGATGTGTATGTATGGCCCCCATGGTCTTCAGTAAATAGTAGTAAATATCAGCAGCTTGTCATCACTGTGGCCTTGCTTATACTACAGTAGTGTGTGTGCGTGAGAGAGAGAGAGAGAGAGAGAGAGAGAATATTCGCCATGCTCAGGTTATTATGTTGTTTCTGTCTCATCAGGCTCATGCTAAATTGTCAGTGTGCTGCAGCACAATTACAGATTCTCAGTCGAGCCTCTTTACCACCTTATAATCAAATGTCTGACTTTAGAATATACGGTCTATATTCACATGCCGTGTTTTCTGCTGACAAGGCCAGAAAATACAGCTGACAGATGTATATGCCTGAACAGAGACATCTCGGGCGTGAACTTACTACCCGGCATGCTCAGCAAACAGAAGCTTAACGTTTATGGACATATTGTGGGGGCCTAAATGAGATTATAAAGATTAGGAAGCCCATATGTGCTATAGTTAAATCTTCCATTCAAGATCAGGAGCAATACGGCTGGTGTCATTAATCAGAGCAATACATAACTATAAAAAGAAAAACAGACACTTTCATGTTGAACTGTATTGCAACATTATGCAATATAAATAGATTTGCAGCATTTTGGAAAACGCTATTATTGAGAGGAACTTCCACTGTTATCTCATTATACATCTGAGTAGTCTTCCAAATCATAGTTCAATGCCTTAACCACTGAGCTACCCCGATCAGCCATAACATTAACACCACATATCATTAACACATTAGCATTGATGATCAATTATATAGCATCAAACTGGTGTCAGGATCATGGGCACCCAAGGCTCACCGATGTCTGCCTGCTCCTCCAGTGCGATTCCGCACGAAAAGCCAATGCAGCATTAACAGGGGTAGCTCAGTGTTTAAAGCATTGAACTACTGATTGGAAGGTTCTGGGTTCAAACCCCAGCACCACCAAGTTACCACTGTTGGTCGCTCTGGACAAGGGCATCTGCCAAATGTGCAAATATTAATGAAATGAACGTCTCAGACAAAAGATTCAGTGGCCAGAATACCTAAAGTATATTTCAAGGATGATGACCGGCCCTGCAATTTCTCCAGATCCCAATCTAATGGGATGCATCAGACAAACAAGCCCGATCCATTTGTAGAGTCATGCCCAAGGGGCCAGAGCTGCCTACGGGGAACCGTCACAATATTGGGCAGAATGTTAAATATAGGTTAAGTATTGAAATAGATTTTATTGACCTGTTTCCTCTTTCTATCAACAAGTCCTGCTTTCATTGGAAAGTGAATACTGGTCCATGTATCTTGTCAGGTAATGTGAAATTAAAACCATGCAAAAACATACTCACTGCACTATGCAAAAATTTCCTTGTAAAACATACACTTAGCCACTGTAATAGGAGACATGAGTAATTTTCATTTTCACCCTCCCCATCACTGCCTGGAAATCAACAACCATGCAGTCTTTAAGGGAGTGTCTTTCAATTTCCTCGATACAAACACCTCAAATGGGAAATAAACACAACAATCATAATCAGGAAAGTTTAGCAACAACCTTTTTTTTTTTTTTTTTTACCATGAAAGCTGCAAAAATAGCTTTCAATTTCTCTCAGCGATCTCACTTTTATATATCTACCCTTGAGAGTACTCGATCGTTATTAAGTGCATGGTTCAGCTCAGCATCCTCCTGTTTAAAGGCCAGACTGCAGCAAATCATGTGCACTGCAGAAAAGTTGCCTAGTCAGCAGCAGCTGTCGTTTTAAAAAACCCCAAGACATCAGCGAACTGAGAAAATCTCCATGGACCAAACACACCTAAGGAACGATCTGTTTCAGAAATCCCCTCAGGTGAACAGAACCACTCCTTACGGACTGGTACTATATATAACGTATAAAGTTTTATTGTTCATTTACAACAATAATATTTTTTTGTGTATTGTATTTGTGTTTCATTGTACTGTATGTGACTTTTGTTTGGATGTAAAGTTTACTATATGTTATTTGTGACTGCACTTTTGTTGGTTTGTACGTCTGCACACGTGTTGCACATTCTACGTTTTTTTTTTTTTTTTTTTTAAATTTGGCGAATAAAATCATTTGTATGAAATAGCTGCTAAAATGCATAAAATCAGGCAAGTACAGGTCAAGAAATTCAAGTAATGTTCACATCAATCAACAGTATGAGGAATGGGTGCGTGCATGTGCGTTACTGAATAGACAGGCTGGTTGGAATTATTACAGAAAGCTTTTAATTGAATTTTCACACCCAGCACTCTCTGCACAGAGAGTTTGCACAGAATGTTATGTTAACTCAAATAACCACTCTGTACAGACATGGTTAGGAAAATAAGCAGAATGTACAGCCTTGAGGCTCATGGGTTCAATTCCCGCATTGCATGTGTGTGCATGGAGGTTGCATGTTCTCCGCGTGTTTGGTGGGTTTCCTACAGATTCTTCTTTTTCCTCCCACAGTCCAAAGACATGCAGATTAGACTCATTGGCGTTCCCAAATTGCCCATGGTGTGTGAATGCTGGTGGACATATGGATTGATGCACAAAATTTTCTCTTTCTTTTTAAACTGGCGTGAATTATGACCAAATTGATCAAATATTGTCAAAACTTTGAAATGCTAGTCAACATACTGTATTGAATAATAATGTTCGAATGCCCTATGTTATGTTGTCATGTTAACCTTTAATGTGTGTTACTAACAAACATTGTCTACGTACTAGGATACTAACACAATTGGCAGCCTTGTAAGTAATTGTAAAAAAAAAAAAATGTAAGTAATAGTAATTATAATTGTGAGTTATTGTGAACTTTCTTGTTCAGTTGGTAGAAAATGTTGCTTCTTTCAAGAAATAAATTCCTTCTGACAACATGACAAGAAATGTTAGCTTAATGTTTTGGTACAATTTTATTAGAAATAAGCCTAATAATCTTATATTTGGTTTGTCGAAATGTTATTTGAAGAAAGTGTAGATAAAGGTAACTATTCTCGACACATTTTTCACTAAAATTTGTGCAGTGTAATAACACAATGCTAACTTTTAACTATAAGCGCCAGCAAACAAAACAACACTACTGACACATGTATGTCATGAATATACCACGGATGTGGTAAATGTACCACACCATATAAGTACCTTATAATATTTAGAAGTTAACTGTCCGATCGACACACAACTTGGCACAGGTTTATTTATTTATTTATTTATTTTTACGCCAGATGACCCTCCTGATGCAACCCTTCCATTTGTCTAACCAGGCCCTACATGCAGCAGCTGGATAGTATGGGACCCCACAGACTGCAGGGCTCGAACCCAGATCCTCAGATTATCAACCTAGAGCCTGAGCCACCTGAGCCACCAATCCCCAATACAGTATTTAGAAATGAAATATATTTTCATGCAATCAACATTATGTTGGTTGTTTTGAAGGGAATTGACAGTTTAGCTGCCCTTTATGTTTAAAGTAAAACTGCAACAGGTTGGGCAGTTTTTGTGGGGCCACCTGGTGGATTGGAGGTCTTTGGAGGAACCGCTTTAAAAGTAATAGCAACTAACATACTCAGACGTGTGAATCAGTGGCTCTTTGTTCATCACTGAACATGGATAGATTTACACTTTGCTAGTTACAAAAGGTGAAAGCATCCCATGAATGCTGAATGGCCAGGCAGTTGCCCTGCATTCATAGAGTAAACAGCAACAAGGTGGTGCAATGCGTCAGCTGTTCAAACATGCTATGAGAAGACGCGAATGGTGTTTGAGGTGTGTGTGTGTGTGTGTGAGAGAGAGAGACTTGATCAGGGTGAGGATATGTACAAAGCAAACATAGTCAACCGCGATAGGCTTTCCACTGACCTAGATTTTGTTATTGTATGTACAGGTGAGCGTCAATTCATCCTCAGTGTTACTATAGGACGCACGCACACACACACACACACACACACACACACACACACACGCACACACACACACACGCACATACAATAGCAAATACAGAAATGTGATGAGGACACATACACACAGACCCCCCTTTGTGATGGATATTTTGACACCTTCTGTGTGTTTTCCTTAGCCAAACTGGCGCAGGCAGAGGGCCTCACACACCCCACATTGTTGAAGGCTGTGGTGAAACGCTGAGGAACTCTAGGTGATGCAAACACAATCTGCTTCGCCCCACCTGCTGTAATAAGCGTAAATAGAGCTTTCAGAGCAGGATTAGCGAGTGCTCTTGTCTCGAAAAACAACACATCCATCAGAACATGAAGACAGCTCGAACGTGCTAGGCTGCGCCGCTGAGGACACAGACTCGGCGTAATACGGGTTCTGTGGTTAATGCTGAGTAACAGGAATGCGGGCGAGGGAACACTGAGACACATTGAGAGATGCCGGGCACTCTGAGTGGACACATTGAGAGAAGCTGGGCACATCTAATTCTGTCCAAATCAACACATTAGGGTGAAGTACAACAGTATACCATTATGGGTTACAAACCACATGTTCTTCTCGCTGCTTAGCAATTAGGAGTCTCCTTCGACCGAAGACGTCTATTATTTGACAGCAACGTATTTCATATAATTTATTGTAAAATACATTTACTGTTAATGAGAAATGAAACAAAAGACTTTTGATTCGGCGTCCTCCTGATGGATGGAGTGTGTATTTGGGGATGTTTATATATCTTAGTGAGGACCAAATGTGTCCCCACAATTAAAGGAAGAGATTTGTGTGGACAATTAGGAAAAGTGTTAACTAAACAACATTTATTAAATAACAACTAAAAGAGCCGTATGTTTTACTTTGGTTAAGGTAAGGTTTAAATTCAGGGGTAGTGCAGCTGGGATGAATATTTCACTAGAAGGGCCTTACAAGGATATTAAACTAGGCGTGTGTGTTTGTGTGTGCCGCTTTAGAGGTTAAACAAAAAAAAAGACAAATTTACAATTTTTTAAAATTACCTTTTGTTTTATCTTAGATGTCATTTTTAATAAGTTTAGTGCTTGTTGAGTGGCGCGGTGGGTACAGTGGGTAGCTTTGCCTGCCTCACAGATCCAGGGTTCCCTGATTCGATCCTGAGCTAGTGTGAAGTTTCACATTGCCCGTGTGGCCATCCATCGAGTTCTCCGGTTTCCGTCCAAAAACATACCAGGGCATCTAGGTGTAAATGTGTGTGTGTGTACATTGTGTTTTCCTGCTTCACACCATGTGCCCAGGATGTATTGTGGATCCATTGGAACATTGACCAGGATTCATTCATTCAATGGACCAATATCTAATATATAGTTAAACGTGCTACTCTCGTGCTAAAATTCTCATTCGTTTTATCCTCTGTATCTTTAGGGACACAGTGAGGGACGATCTGATCATTTTGATTCATACAGACTTTCTCACACTTCATAAAATTTAATTGAATTAAATTAGGGTACATTGTGGTGGATGGGATGCCGTCTCTGGAAACCTGGAGAAAACCCCCCCCCCAAAAAAAACACTGCACTCTCCAGACAGTAGGCGAGATTCAAACCCTCAACTCTGTACCTCCAGAGCAACAAATGTGATAGAGAGTCTAGCTAATGTCATGGTGCAATTCCTCTGTCCTCCACTAGGGGTGCTGGCTTGCCATGAACAGGCTATAGTTGAGAGTGAGAGTTTCAGGGAGATCTGGAGAGACATCTTTAGGTCGCCTCATTAGTGTGCGTGTGTGGGTGCATGTGCATCTGGGCTGCAGATAAAGATGTTCAAAGGCCTAGTCAGTCCTGGCAGCGTGTTATCTCATCTGACCAGCGCGTTCTCCCCAAGGCCACGATGAGATCATAACTGTGTTGCTTTATTCATTCAGTCATGACTTCATGCATTTTAACCATGCAACAAAGTATCAAGAAAACTCCCAAAACTTCAAGGGACCTTTTTAGTCTCTTTGTATGAGCAAATTGTCAAATCTGTGACCTTTTAAGGGGAGTGTTTGCCTCATAGTTTTTTTTCTTTTTCTTTTAATGAGGGCGAAAGATCATCCCACTTATTAAAGGGACAGTCCTCTTAACCAATAGAAATAACAATGAGGGTGATACGCTTAGATCTCTAGACTGTTTAGGGGTAGTAAATTAGAAGAATACCAGAAGTTCTTGGACAGCTTTTAAATATTTGCATTTCCAAACCTCATTTTATAAACATCCAATGTCCGTCGTGTTTGTACATCTCTTCAGGTGGCTGGTACTGATTACCTTTGAAAATGGCAAATGGAGAGTGTCACAAGAAAATTAGTTGACAATGTAATGGAAAAGCTAGCTAAATACTCGGTTCTCGTCACTTTTTTCTTGGACGGGACCCCGGTAATAAGAAAACATACCTCTCCGAAAAACTGTTTACCATCTACATGTACAGTATATTACAGCGGAACAATAAGCCAGCAGTTACGTTTTCCTCTCTCATGTCGTCTTCTCATCTCTCCTCTCCTCTCCTCTCCGCGAATCCGCCTGCCTGATTGCTTGGATTAGCATGAGCGATTGCGCTACAATGTGGTTCCAATACAGCCGTAATCGCTGCAAACTGCCTCCAGCCCCCACTAGAACTCTCTCCTTTAGTCACTGTTGACACAGCTTCAGTGGGAATACCCCCCTCTCATCCTTCCACCATCTCATCCCCTCCAGCCGTGACCCCCCCTCCCCACACACACACACACACATACACACTTGCACAAGCGCACACACACATCAGAAGCCAGCCATCAGGCCCCACACCTGGGCATGTTTGCAGAGGAAGAGGCCTGGGCGGGCGGCCCTCCATGCGCCTGTCGACTGGCTCCACGATGTCTGGCCAGCTGTGAGCTTGGCCTGCCCTAAACCCTCACAGAGGGGGCTGCACACACAGCTGGGGAAGGCATGCTTCCCGAAACACACACACACACAGTGAGAGAGAGAGAGAGAGAGAGAGAGAGAGACACTGGAAAGAGAATGGAGAGGGGGAAAAAAAAGAAAGAGTTATTTAGGTTATTTAAAGACCTAAGCGCTGTCTCTCGTGCATACTTGAATGCATGTTTGCATAAAATCTTATTTTCCCGAATTCATAAGGATTATTGCATTCTTGCGGCCTTTAATATGAAATAATAATAATTACTGCCACGTTTTTGCCCTGGACCATCTTTAAAAGATCGCCATAATCAAAATAATTTCATCAGAAAAAGGTTTTGCACATATTTGCGCTGCGCTGTTGACGTAGAAGCAGTTCGCTGATCATACGTACATCAACATCTCCTTTTAACTTCTCCACAAAATAACTTTCAACCGAATCATAAATCATGCGCATGAAGAGTTTCTCCTAGGGACTTCTTGCAATTATTTTGTAACCTTTCTGATTTTGGATGTGGCTTTTTTTTTTGTTTGTTTTTTTTTTTATTTGGAATTATGGTTTACTGTACAAGAATGAATCTTAAATCAATCCCTTATTGCTCGCGAGGTACACAGTGTGATTGGCCTATAAAAAAAGAGGTTGAGTCATTCAATCCAAATGCAATAAAGTTTTTTTTTTTTTGTTCTGAAAATCAAAACAAGGCTTTGGGTCTCCACCACTGTCTCGAGTTACATCTCAAAAAACAACCCACATGCCTTCATGAGATCGAACGTTAATAATTGTTCTCATTCTTTATGGTTCAATTTTACGACTGAGCAACAGTGCAAATGGAATCCCTGACTTTCTCTTTCTCTGTTTCTCCATCACAGCCTCCGCATTCCTCCATTGTACTTTCTTCCTCCACCGGACAGGCCCTGGGGCTGCAGAGTACACAAATGCACCAATAAGGACATTTCAGGCTCTTCAATTTAGACGGTTTAACAAGATCTCTCTAAAGCCAGACCAAAGCAGGAGCTATTTTCAATTTGTGTCAACTGACTCGCAAATATTTAGGTCGGTTAGAGTATTTCCGAGCTCCCGTTTTCACTTTTAACACTGACATTATAATTAAGGGAGTGTAAATAACCATGTTTACAACGTCTGACATAGATTATTATCTGAGCCTGAGCTATAAAGATCTACTGATTAGCTCGAGGCTGCTGTGAATGACAAGAGCCATGACTTATATCAGCATAGCAGAAAATGTTCAATACAGATGACGGTCCCAAATGCCTCCTCGGGACGGTGCGTGTCTGGGGAGTTCAAACAAAATTCCTCACAGCTAGAGCTCTCGCATGCCGAGTCTTCGCCGTGTCCCTCATACGCTCCTGCTGTCGCACACTCTGGCCCACAGACACACAGCCCTAGGGAGCAGATGGGCACAGCAGAGGGACAGCAGGACAACACATGGTTGGAGGTTGTATCTGTGTGTGAGGACCATGTGGAGGAATGTACGTCCAAGAGGATCTCTCATTAATCACTGCAGCACCGGGTCTCAGAATAATTACAGACAAACTTTGTGCATGTTATTGAAATCCCATACAAACACATTTTTCTTTCTCCTTCTGTCGAAGGAGTTACATCTTGCACACACACACACACACACACAAAGTGGACATCATGTGCTGTTCCGTGCCTGCCTCCTGCTGAGCCGCTGACCTCCAAATCATCAGCATTCCACGGCAATACATCCAATCTACCACAGATGGGTCTGCGCTATTGTAAATCCCTAATATACGTTTTGCTGTTTTAAAGTGGCGCGAACGTTGAACTGGTCAGCCAGCTGTGCCCTGCTGTGCAGAACAGACCCAGTCACTATGAAAGGAACCTTCCTTATTTTTCCCAGACTATTTTGAAATAGTGTGACCTTTTGCATCTGGAAATCTGTCCGATAACACGCCAAGTATTTTGCGGTCGATGCAGGTTTGGAAACGAATGGCCTCTCGTTCGTGTGCTGCTTGACAGAGATTCCTGAACCCCTGTCACTTTCTGCGTATTGCAGGAAAATGGAAAAATCAACAACAAAGCAGAGAGAGAGAGAGAGAGAGAGAGAGAAGAGGAGAAGACATTACTGCAAGAGTAAAAAAAAAAAAAAAGAAAATAAGAGAATTCCCTGACCAAAGCGGAAAGTGGGAATTATCTCCGCAGCTGTCCGTGCGGCAGGAAGCCGACCTCGGAGTAGAGCCTCTTCAAGGCCTGATCACAGAGGCATGGCAGGAAGTCCCATCAAATGACAGGAAGTGAAGGCTGCGGAGAGGAAGTAAGCCTGGAGCTTCGGCTCCAGCGAGTCTGGAGTCCGAAAACGAGGGAGGAAGGGTGAGAGCGATAAAGAGAGAGTGAGATTGAGAGAGAGAGGGAGAGAATGAGGAAAGATGAAGAGAGAGAGAGAGAGAGAGAGAGAGAGAGAGATTTAGGGCGTAGTGATGTTCGTGGCAGCTGTTCCCACACTCCCAGCTGTGTGTTGTTATTCCATGCCTTGTAAAAAAAAAAAAAAAAGCACACTGGCACCAGAAGGACAGCCTGCTGTCGCCATGGCGCTGCCTGGTCACCACGGTGCATCTCCGTCTGTCTCCTCGCGGCAACAGATGTCTGATGTGTGATGTGCTCCCAGTGTGTGTGTGCGTGTGTTCTACATATTCACATCACATGTGCTAAAGTAATACTAGCTGCTTTCCCGAAGTTAAAAGGTTGCGTTGGGTTTTCGCCCATGTCTTACCCGCATTAAGATTGTTACACTGACTCATTAAGGAAACGTCTATATTTAGGATCTGGGTTATTTCGAGCCTTGGGTTTCACAGAGACAGAATTCTTTGGGAACTTTATATTGCCGCAGACTCCACTTGAAGTTTGTTAAATACCCTTTAAACCCATGTCTCTTAAAGTGGGCTCTCTGTAATCAAAATGATCAAAATTATAATATTCATTACTGTCTTCTTATCAAGCTGTACGACTGCTTAAATGAGGTTTATTCCAAAACCAAGTAGGGAAAGTTAAATCTTTGGGTGGGCAACAACAACCCAAATGGGATCTTAGACATTTTTCATAGTTAAAAGGATCCCTAGCTGCTCAGGACCTCTGCTTTAAAGGACACCTTAAGAGCTGTATCCAAGATCATTATATGCTAAAGGCATCATCAAACCAGCTGCATTGTTCTGTCCCTGCAAACGGCGACCAAGGAAATGGCAATTAACATTTCAATAGTACGTGTCACTAGGTGCCAACACGGGTAGTGGAATATAGTCGGTGTGAACTGCTCATGCTATACTATGAATAGAGTGGAGGACCCTTTAATCGTTTAAGGGTGGCTAATGAGTTAAAGTGACCAGGTGCACAGATCTACGTCAACTTCCTACAATAAATAATCACATAAAACAAGTTAAACAAACAAACCAAAACCATGAGCTCTTCCAGCATACATCAACAACCAAAACTACAACAAACACTATGTATGTTTACATGGTGTTGTGTTAGTCTGTTACTCCAACTAACACCTACTCTTTTTTTTTTACCAAACATGTTAGTCTGCCTGAAATTGCACTAAATCGGACTAAATCGACATACTAAGTCAAACTCGGACACGTAGGTAATGCTAGTTGAGCTACTCCGGCACGTGTAACTAAGGGCGTTTTCACATCTGGAATTTCATTCAGGATCAATAAGGTATCGGTCTATCTGTCTATCTATCTATTACCATGCTCAAGAACCCTTGTTTCCCCCTCCCCACTACCCCCCCAGCCAGCATCCACTTTGTTTTTTGTGCTCTGTTTTCGGGTACACTTGCGTATTTAGACCCTCCGATACAGCAGGTGGCAGTATGCACCCGTTTGGTTTGTGAGCCGCCATTAAACACAAGAGAAGAACAAAACAAGGAAGTTAAGTTTTGCGCAAATGCTTAATATTATATACATTTCAGGAAAAATATGAAGAGGATGAGACAGACGCTAAGCGCTAACAGAGATTTGGAGGAGACCGATGGCACTGATGACGTGGTCTCTACACAGCGATCTACCTCTGCTCTCAGGGACGATTGGCTTCCATATCTAATTCCATTCATGCCAGAGTATACTGTATCAATCTCGAGGTTCCTGAGCACACGGCAGAAGAAGCAGTTAACATTAGTGCGATGTCGCCTGACTTGTGGTTATATAACTGCATAACCACAAGTGATAGTGTGTTTCTCATTTGTATAAAAATTCAAAGATAGGGGCCTCAGAGTGCCGCAGTGGTAAAGTGCTCGCCCTATCATCCGGAGATCGCCAGTTCGAATCACGAGTGATGCTGTAACCTCTCGCAGCCGGAGGTCTAGAGAGAGCTGATTGGCCGAGCTCTCTCAGAGGGGAGGGATGAGAGATACTTAGTGCTCCCACATTAATCATGGCTCTACAGCCAGTCAGGGGCGTCTGTGAGCTCACGCAAGCGGAAGGAGCGGATAGCGCTGTCCTCCGAGTGTGTTACACCGCCCCCAACGGTGAGTGAGCAAGCAGTTTGAAAAGATGCGGTCGACTGGCGTCACGTGGTTCGGAGGAAACACGTGATAGTCTTCAGCTCTCCCGGCTGAGTGGTGGTAGTAGCCTTAATGTGGGAGCCCCCTAGTGACGGGGAGGAATTGAACACGACTAAATTAGGGAGAAAATCGGGGAAACCCCCCCCCCCCCAAAAAAAAAAGTTAAACATGTACGAAATGTAAAGATCTGTAAAGTTGTTCATGTTTTTACTGCTCGACATGCTACCAGTTTGCTGCTAGCTAACATGTTTGTAACATAACAGGTCACGCCGGGAATATGATACAAACTGATCAAACTGAAATGAGGGAATATCCCCGCGTATTGTAGCGGAGTTGGACATACTTTGGTCAATATATCGATTCCACTGCCGTGCTTGTGTAACAGGACAAGGTAAGTAGTCCAAGTTAATGGCCTCCTCGAGCTATACCATCATTTTAAACTTACTGATTATGTGTGGAAAAAGATTCCTACAGACAAATCGTACAGCTTGTATGCTGTATTTGTTCTCAGCCAGTATCAGTCTTTGACAGCAATAGACTCGGACACAATGAATAAAACGAGACATGCTTTTCTCCGCACCACCCCTACTCTATCCAGTGTATCCAACTAACGGAACTAGCTAATGCACGTCATTTAAAATCAAGTACACCAACATGCACATGAACATTACATGCTTTTCATGGAAACCAAGAAAATATAACCAGAACTAAACCAAATGTTCTGTGAGTAATTAACACTAAATTATTTACTCATTTTAGTATCAGTATCAGTATTGGCATATATCGAAAACATGTGCTCATATTCTGGGTTAAAACCCCCAAAAAACGTTTTTGATGTATCCCTTCCCTAAACATATATTAAAGACATGCTTCATTTTAGGCTTGTCTTTCTAATGATGTAAGATATTGGATTCGAAAAAACTCTGGAGATTGCTCTTGAAATGTGTACGCTTGTGTTTGTGTGCGCGCGCATACACATGTGGTAATATCTGTCATGTGGGCAGCACTCTGCATAAAACCTCTGTGTCGAATGAATAATGAATAGTAAATGAATAAGGAATGAATGAATCAGGAATAGTTTGTTTTCCTAACAATCCATCTATCATGTGAGGCATGTGACCACAGACTTTCGAATGTCTGTAGGAGAAAGAAACAAAAAAGCACTGTACTCCAAACTTGATTATAACTGAATCTTTTTTATAAGTGAATTATTAGATAACACAGCTTCAAAACACAGAATTTTAAGCGTTGTGTTTGTTCTCTCATCTAACAACGAAGGGTATCGGACCGTTTGTGCTTATGTAGGTTTATTTATTCCACATTGAAATAGGTTCTTATGCTACAAGGAACAATATGGTACGGTAAGTCCCCTACATATGAACATTCAAGTTTCAAAGATACAAACATGCGTTCACGAATGTTCAATCGCGGAAGTTAGATCACGTAAATTGTCACATGCGTGCAGCGTGCATCCTCTGCAAGTGCGGTACAGAATGTTCGGAAGCAAGCGTAAAAGCAGCGGCGATGAACCTGGTACTGCTAAGAAGCGCGATGCAATAACGATGGAGACAAAATAATTGAGAGAATGGAGTGAGGTGAAAAGATGGCAGACATTGCTTGTCCTTTTAACATGAATTGTTCATCCATCGGCACAATTCTAAAAACGCTAACTGTAATAGACTGTCTATAGCTCGTTGTGTTGGTACTAATTAAGTTTGTTGGACTTATGAACAAATTGGACTTATGAATGAGCACTCGAAACGGAACTTCCTGTATACGGCTTATCATAGGGTCATGGGGTCTGGAGCCTGGGGAAATTACGGCACAAGACGGAGTACACGCTAGACTGGGTGCAAACCAATAGCGCAAGCACATACACCCAGTACGGGTGATTAAGAAAAGCTAGTGTTTCCTACCGTGCATGTTTCTGGAGTGAAACTCAGCACGAACAGGGAGAACATGCAAACCACACACACCCCAACCGGAGGCAAGATTTAAACCCCCATTCCTAAAGGTGTAAGAAAACTATGCTAAGTAGTAAGCCACCTATAAGTTGTGCCTTTTTATATTTGTAAATGTATCGGCAAAGGTAAATTATAGAATAATTAGCATAATCATAGCATAATTTACAAATGAATTTCTTTAACTAACTAATTACAGGTTTCTTATAAACGCTGATTGGTTGATCTTCCACTAAAAAGTTCTCTCGAATTCCAGAAGTTCAATCAGTCTCTTGAGACTTTACACTTCCGCACATGGGATCTGCACAGGGATGGGGTGAGGGGTGTATCAGTGGTGCTAATGAGCTAAGTGAAGCGCTAATTGTTGCCCATTCAAGACTCTGTCTGAAAGCATAACGGACAAGAGCCACAGAGAACAATGGCTAATTACAAAAGTCAATGACACTTGTCAAGACAGCACCTCTGTTTACTTGAGATAAGGACCTTCCGCCGTTCCCCGCTTTTAGAAATCTGCCTGTTTCCAGAGAGCCCGAGACTTCAGGGTCTGCACGTGATATCATGAGGTCGAACACGGCATAAATGAAAATAAAGCAGAGATTCATCACAAACTAGAGCATAAGGACGACTCAAGGACAGACGAAACGGAGATGCCTTTCAGGTCGTAATCAGTGCAGCTCAAACAGGAGTCATAATACTGGCATATCTGTAGCACTGTGTCCTGATAATATTTCATGTTTTTGTAATAAGTCATGCTTCGTGAAATAATTATAATCATAATAAGACCCACATACTTATACTCTGACACGGATACGGCTTCTTTCACACGCAGATAATTGTAATTGGCCCGATGTTCCACTCGATTATGTCTTTGGTATGTCAAAACCATGTTTTATCCCTTTCTCTACAACCTGGGTCATTTCGAACTCATTTCGAGCGAAGTCTTTGATCACGACGACGAGTTGCCAGTAACCGCATTCAAGGCGCTCACAAAGGAGGAAGAGCATTTTGTCCAGAAGAAAAGCTAGGTTTCGTTCCCAAAGAAAGCTGGAGTTTAGCTCCTTCCCTCTCACCCCATTGTTATGTTAACAGCGCAGCGGCTAAAGAAATGAGCCATTAGCATGTGAAGAAGCCTCTACATCAGAGGACCATACAGAAAGACAAGCTCTTGTTTCTCTCTCCATCACTTTTGGTCATTCATTCACCCCTTCTCATTCAGCTCTCCTTTTCCCTCCTGGTCTCTCCCATCCCTGCTTTTATTATGTTGTTTGTTTCTAAAGATCTACCATCTGCTAAGGCGCCTTCTATGCCTTTATGAGATATGGCACATCGTTTCTCTTCCCGAAAGCCGGTTAAACATAGGCACCGTCTGGAGACAATATTCATTGTTAATCACAGGGCAAATTATTATTATTATTATTATTATTATGATATATTTTTTTCTTTTCTTGCAGTGACTCTTTCTATTACAGGACCGCTGAACGTATGCTTCGGATGGAAGACGAATTCATCACGTGCATGGCGTCAGAGGGTGGGTTTAACTGGTGACAGATGTGGAGACCTGGGGCCTATACATGTGTGCATATTGTGTAAGTGTGTGTAAAGTAAAATGATTATGAGCTATGAATATGGGTATTTTCCACTCGCCTGTCTTATAACATTGTCCGAAAGAACATGGGCCATCAGCTGCAGATTTATGGGTTTAAGGACATATGGTTCTGCTTTTTGCTAGAAGGTTTGTGATAGAGGGTAAAGAAGAAAACCACAGCTCCTATTGGTTGTTAATATTTAATACCTAAAATTTATGTTTCTTTATAAGAGTATCTCAAACGAGACACTTATGTGGATAAGAATAAAATGCCGCATTTTAAATTGTAAAAAAAGGTTATCAAGACACAAGGGTGAGTCAAAAATGATCCGCAATCGATTATATTTAAACTTTTGTTGGCCGCACTGGTCTTATCAGCGCTTTCCGTTCAAGGCTCAGTCACTGCTGTGCAGGTGTGAATGTGTTCCGTCGATTCCGTCGAAATTATAGAAACGAACAAAATTGGATGCCCAACTTGTGATTTGCATGAAAGAAGAGCAGCGTGCAGTGATTTGTTTATTTTTTTTTTCGTGGTCTGAGGGTGTACCTGGTGCCGAAACAACTCACGGAAGAGCGTAAACAGAAGGGTTTGGATATCTACAAACAAAATTTGTATCCTTCGATACTCTAAGGAAGGTGAAAGTTTCTTAAAGAAACCATTACTGGTGACGAGACAAGGATCGAAACATCCTCAATCGCTGATTACATAAAAAGTTTCAAAGTCTACCATCATTACAGTGAGATGCCTAGTGAAGAGCTCAAGCCTAAACTTCAGATTAAACACAGAGGACTGCTATCAAGGGCATTATGATCTTGCATGACTTCTGCCCACACTGTCGTCATTCTGAAAAAATGCTGTTAAAGCATCCTCCCTATACCACCGATCTTGCTCCATGGGACTTTGGCCCCTGAAAGCAAACCTATGAGGACGACGAGTAGCGCATTCGTGGCTCGCTGCTCAGCCTATGTGGGAATAAGAAGGCTTTTGGACAGATGGACAAATTGTATTGAAAAGCAAGGAGATTATGTCTGTATTTGTCTTTTCTAAAAGTTAATTAAAATGAATTCTACAGCCACATAACGTGCACATCATGTTTTCCCCACTCTTGTGCCCCTCTTCTATTAATAAGGGTAATCTTAATGGATGACATTTAATGCTAACAGCTACAGTAGGAGCTCATATACACCAAATAATGTGTCTTAAATGACTGGCAGAAATCAGTTAGTGTTGATATGCTTTCTGTAATATTTCCAGCAGAAATCTTACCAGTTTATCTTCTGTTCTATTTTCCCTAACCTGATGAGAGCGTATGATTAGCAGCTCTGCCAGTTAACTAGCATCCAGTTTGTAAGCTAGCACAAATCAACACAAATGATAAGGGAGCAAAATCATTTTAACACTCATCCATCATATATATATACCGTGCATACAGGGTCATGAGGGGCCTGGAACCTGTCCCAGGAGACTAGACGGGGTATACCCTGGAGGGGGTGCCAGTCCATTGCAGGGCTAATTTTAACACTACCACGTCTTATTATGGCACTTAGACCCAACAGTCATAGTTTCTGCAACATTTTTGGATAGAAACAAATCAGCAATTTGCTGCAGCTTTATTTTAGTTAGTAGTTTAAAAGTTGCTGCTCTGCTCATGATCATTTTTTTTCTCACACACACACACACACGCGCGATCAGGCCGTCAAATCGTGCTAAAAATCTGCCGTAACTGAAATATATATTTCAGATTTAGAAACTCTTGGTATGACGGTTTGAGGCTGAGGTGTGACAGGAGTGTGTTGACACAGCCTGCTCTTCTCCAGAGGCTACAGCCAGCTGTGTGAGGCGTGAAAGTCACCCCACATACACACGCATGCACAATTACTCACTCAGGGGAGAATGTAATCCTGGAAACTCAAGAGTCATGCTGTTTGTTTTGTGTGAGTGCGCATCTGTGCGTGTGTGTGTGTGTGTGTGTGTGTGTGAGTGTCTAACGATAAACACTTAAGACAGCTGGGTCAGTGGGAAGACGGAAGGAATGGTTGACTGGTCATTGCAACATGTACCTGTGATTTCTGCTGTGGTGAAACGTCACAGAGAATGCCTTTGGCAGCCACCATGAGTCACCACATACACACACACACTCACACTCACACACACACATGCACACACAGGCGGTTTGTAAAATAGGGAGGATGACTCAATCCTGCACCTGCTAGGGCGTCAAGGCATTTTTCTCAGTAATAACACTTATAAGGGTGGAGCGAAGGCGCCAGGAAGGGAAAGCACAGAAAGAAGGGTGCACGAGAGCGAGAGAGAGAGAGAGAGAGAGAAATCTCAAATCACACTGTACTCAGTGCTCTGTGTAAAAGCTGGGACTCTACTGAGCATGCTCAATGGAATGGGAGTTCTAAAAAACCTGGAGGGAGTGTGGTGTGTAATATGAACATCATTTTTTTTAGGAAACTTTTCTACTGATTTGTCAGTTTCATGACCTGTCAGTGTGTTTATGTTGTGCTTTTTTTTCTTCTTTTTTTTTGAATCCCATAGGATCCCAGTCCTGATGCACACCTTGTCTCCTCCTGATACCATTTGGACTTTTGTCCTCCTTCTATTTGTGTCTGTATTTGTACAAGTGACAGTTGAGTTGAACTGATAAATCTCTTTTTAAGATTTCAAGCGTAGTACAATGATGCGATTCCTAGTCGCAGTAAAACATTTGTATGGGGGAAACGTTTGAATGAACGCCGTACGTCCGTGAATGATGATCCCGGCAGAGGTGGTTCGGTTCCCGGAACACACAGCGAGTGGAACGTGTGATCCTTGAAAAACAACTGATAACTTGTCGCAAATTTGCGGAAGAGACGTATCTGTCTGTGGGAACTGTACACCATTTGCACATTATAGGAATTTGACTATGAGTCATTGCCACATCCCCCGTACAGTCCTGACCTCGCTTCAAGCTATTTCCACATGTTCGGCCCTTTAAAGGAGTTCCTTTAGGAGAAGTCCAGTGTTTCGGATGTGAAGCAGGCAGTCCGATCATGGCTCCGGTGTACTGAGAAATCTTTCTACGTTGATGGTATCCAAGCACTAGTGGATCGCTGGGATAAGTGCTTTAGTGAATCAGGGGATTATATAGAGAAATAAAGGGAGTTTTAACTCTCAGAACTGGGTTCTGTTATTCTGCATAATCGGAAGTCCTGGTTTGACTTGAACGCATTTGTTTAGAATATGAATAATGGATTCATATTACAATCCTTACATCTAACACACACACACACACAGGTGCTTATACACTGTGCGGCTGAGTTTTACCAGATGGTCAAACATGTAAATGCCAGATTTACATAAATTATTGCTACATTTCCTTTATTTTCACTTTGGGAGGTCTTACCACTGGTGCCAAGGTCTGCACTAAATTTACACCAATACTGAGTTATTACCAAACAATCAGATGATGTATGGTGCATTGAGGTAAGTGAGATTTTCAACAATGTATGGGTCAGCCTTCAACAATTTACACTTCATAAGCATCTGGAGCATGTATAGGGAAAATCATTTCTGCACACTATATATATTTCAAAAATGATGTCATATGTAACCTTGTATTCATGGCTGATCTTTGGCGGGTGGTATGGCGTTCCCCTACCCCATTTATAACCAGTCATTATCCAATTAGACAATTGCTAACCAATCTATGACATTGAACAGCCATTTGAAAAGATGTGGTCGCTGGCTCGATGAATGAAGCATGCCTTAGGGAGGTGATGGAAATAAGTTATGGCTAAACTGGGTGTGGTCTGAATGTGAGACTCATTTTTTCCAAACAAGTTCCTGCAAGCGTTTTAATATACAGAGCATTTAATAAAATGAACTAGAAAGCCAATGCGTACGTTGTAAAGGGGTCTATATAATGGGTTCGGTTTGCTTGTTTCAGTTGTCCATGGTCACACTGTCCTTGAAAAGCGCAGCATCAGGGACTCTGAGGCTGATTATTACTGTGTGTGGTCCAGGCCTCACACAAACCAAACATAAGAGTTACAGGCCTCCAATGCTGGTCCCAACAGATATAAAATAAAAGCTAAGGGGTGGGGCTTGTATGTGTGTGTACATGCACATGTGGGATATCTGTGTAAACGCCACTCGTAGGTGTAAAGATAAAGCATATGTTTCATGTGAATATGTGTATCGGAATGTGTGTGCACATGAGAATGAAATTGAAAGGGGGGGGGGGGGGGGGGTTCCTCTGGTTGCCAAGCGCATGCCATATGGGCGGCCGGTGAGGGTGTAGCTGAGGTTCGTTCCCAGAATTGATATGGTAATGAGAATGGCTCTCTTTCACTAAGCGTTGGAGCTTCATTCTAAAGCACACACACACACACACACACACACACACCAAACAGGCTGTGGTACAAGCCACCTCCACTCCACGCAGCTTTCCCAACAGGCCTAAACCACCTGTTTGATTTTCCCATGGAGGGAGGGAGAGAGCGAGAGAGAGAGAGAGAGAGAGAGAGAGGGAATATGAGAGAAAGAGGAAGGGAGGGTTGAGGAATGTGTCCTGCTTTTGTCACAAAGTGTCTGCTTCCCTCCATTCTCTTCCTTTACATTCCTGCTAACGCCCCTCCACACACATAAACACACACAAAAGCACAAAGCAACAAGTGGCACTGAGCTCACAGATGGACGAGAGCACAGATGTAGGGACACTAGAAACACGTGAGCGCATGCATACAGCACTCACACCTTCTTTTGTTACTGTAATTAGTGAAGACAATAAAAAATGAAGAAATGAGTGTAAAAAATGAGGACACTCTCGGCTTCCAGTTTTAGTTCATTAAAGTCCTGGAAGTTGGACCTTGCAGCAGAGCGTGTCGAGCGTGACATGTTAACATGACGATATGCTTTTAAAGAGCAACCTTTTATTCGGTTCTCGTTAACAGCGCTGTTTTAAATAGCGAACGTCATTGCATCTACCTTTCGCTGTTTATCTGTGCATTAAATATAAATTCTTTAAAATGCAGAAATCCTTTTTCCCCATGGCAAACGTCTGAAGTGATATTTAGTTTAGTTTCGGATTCAAATGGACTTTTCTGACGAATTTCGTTAGTTCAACTTTGATGACCTTCGCGTTGTGACTGATTGCTCAGAGCTAACAGCACTCTTCTCTGGGATTTCCTCTTTTTCAACACATCATTGCTAGCCACAGCAAAAATGCTTTGTCATGCCTAAATTGTTAACTGCGTTGAAATGGGGGTCTTCCTTTCTCTCAGCGATTTTTCGGTCCCGCCTATTTCTCGAGGAGATGTGATGTGCACATTTCTAGCAAGACTACTTACTACCGCTTTATACAGATTCATACGTTGGACGTGTTATATTACACATATTTAGACAAGGCCCAATCTTTCAATGCTCTTATGTCAAAAAGCAACAACATTGCGAAACACATGCCTACATGAGTGACCCGAAGCGCCCGTTTGAAGTTTTCCATATTTTCTTTCAGTTGCTTCTTTGCCTACAGTAATTCCCTCTCCATTCAGTTTCCAATTTTTTGGTGGACACATATTTAATCTATATATTAGATAAATACGAGATTTTTAATCTTATTTCTCATTTCTCATCTCTAACAAAACTCTGGGGTTTTCCGGGAACAGGTGTATTTACGTATTGAGACGTGACACTTTAATTGCACTCGCCTAATTATGCCACTTCAGATGGCAACTGGGTGCACCTGAATCAATTTACAGCTCTCGCAGCAACAGTGGTAAATACCTATTTGTAAAGCTCTGTTGGTTTTCCCCACCCACTTCAGTATGATGGGTTCTTTTTGTGTAGCCTCAGTGACATTTGATTTAAATTACATACATTTATGTTCCTATTTCTGGCACTACACAATGAGGAAAGGTTCAAGGGGGTGAATATTTATGCATAGTTTATTTATGTGTATTTTTTGTGCTAGATGGCGCAAACACTGTTGTTGGAATGGGGATATTATTACTCTACTAATGTGTCTGTGTATGTTTGTGGGAGATAGCGCAGAGATACGGTGCCCTACAGATGCCCAAGGAAGCACAAAATGAGGGGAGTGTGTGTGTGTGTGTGTGTGGGGGGGGGGGGGGGGGGGGGGGGGGGGGGGGGGGGGGGGGGGGTTATGCAGAGGATGCATTCCTTTGCTGGGAGAGTGCACAGGGTTCACAGGCAGGATGCATCCTAACTATCCAACCCACTCTCTCTGTACATCCTCTACGTGATGTATGTACGACACCTGACGTCAAAACTGAAAAGACAACTTTTAACCCATGTTCCTTTACCAGGACAATACTGCCCCTATCCACAGGGCTCAGGGGGAAACTGAATGGTTTAATGATGTAATTAATACAAATAATAAGCTATGTCCTTGGTATTCAGTCCAACTGAACATATATGGCAGATTTTTGGAGCAATTTGATATACAGATAGATCTGTATAGATCAGCCACAACATTCATGCTTCTGGGGTTGTACTGTGGTGTCTGGCACCAGGATGTTGGCAGGGGATCTTTTGGGTGTTGTGGGGTGGCGCTTCCGTGGATCAGACTCAGATGAATGCTTGATCAGATTGTGATTTGGGGAGTTTGGAGGCAGGATCTGCTCTCTCTGGCTCTTTAGCTGCTGGTTCCTGACAGGCTGTGGGTCACTGGGTGTTCTGGTGCCTTTCCGTCATTGGCTTTTCTGTGGGATCGGACAGGACAGGCTAGACTTTGGTCCCTATGGTCATGTGTGAGCTTTACATTCCCATGATCCTGTCACCAAGTTTTGGTATATAATTGATAATAAAGGAAGGCATTCATACATTTTGTCAAGCTCCAAGGTACTTATAAGCTGTTCTGGTACATCAGGAAGGACCAAACCTGCCATGTTGCAGCCATGGTGGGAATCATCCATATCAGTGGTCAAGTGGAGGTCCAGGGAGCTGGAGGCTAATAAAACATGCACTGCATTCATACGGGCTGCAGTCAGTAATTGTTACGTCTATGCAAATAAAAAAAAAAGTAGGTGGGTCTAATAAGCCGCCAACTAGATGTATATAAAAATGAATATAAATGTTAACCATTTTTAATCCCAGTGTATTCATATAAACTTGTGCTCACCCCAGCATGTTTTAAAACCTTCGATTCATGACGCTGGTCCTGACAGCTCAAGGCAACACTCCTGGAGGTTCTACATGGGTGTAACAGCTCACAAGCCTCACCTGTAATAGGGTAAAAGCTTTAGGCTAAACACCTGTGCGGTATGTGTGTGTGTATGTGTGCAAGGGAACAGCACAACCGCACCTGACACAGGTGGGGCCCTGCTGCCTGTCCACAAGCCTGTTTCATAGCTAATGTAGTTTCAGTAACGGAAGGAAGGCAGTGAGTCAACACCAAGCTATTTTGCTCTGAAGACTGTGGAATCCTCTATTGCCAAGATTTCATCCTGTGGAGGTTAAAACTTGTGAAATCATGTAGGACAAACAGGACATTGATGTTTTACATTTGATATGAAACGGATTATACAAACCATGTGCTTGCATCAGATTATTATTATTATTATTATTATTATTAACTTTTCATAACTTTTGAACCCAATTTCATATTCAATTCATGTAATGTTCACCTATTAGCCTAATAAAACAATATCCCATGAGAGAGAGTACTAATTAATTCAATTCAATTTAAATTGAATTTTATTTATATGGCACTTTTAACAGTGGTCCTTGTCGCCAAGCAGCTTTACAGAATAAAAACTATATTGAAATACCTTTGAAAAGTATGAGGAAATATATATAAATATTAATGATCAGATTAAGATTTACATGAGATTTACTTCAGATTTCCTGGTTCTTGGATTGAATCCTAAATAGCCTAAAAATTTAAAGCTAGTGCACTTCTCTAGGGTGTACAATCCCATGTTCCACACCCCAAATAGTGATCATGATCAGGGGTTAGAGAGTGACTTGTGATTCAGCCACGTGGTAGAAGCTTTGTAGCTTGCATTAGCCGTGAACAGAACAACATGGTTGGGTTGGAGGCAATTCAGAACGGCTTAGAAGCAATTTCTTAGGCTTAGAGGCAAAGGGTATTTTTTTAAGATGACATAACATTATCAGATGTGTTTTCTTGCTGAAAGTGCGTCTATGACTGTTTTTGAAAGTGGGATTTGCTCTCCCCTCTTTCCAGTACTGCAGACCGTACAGACCTACTTTCACCCATGCTGGTGACCGACAGTTAGTGTAATTGGTGATTGTTTGAACACCTGTGACACAGAATGATACATATAGTCTAACCCAGTGCTGTTATTGCTATTATCACCACTCGTGGAATGCCTCTCTCCCAATCAAAATACCCTGTCAGAACTAAGTGTTTTATAGAATAAAATACAAAACACATTCTAATTCATACATAAATTGTGTTAGCTAATTCATAAATAAATAAATGTTAACTTCCAGTGATGTCCTGGAATGAAGATGACTACTTAATATTGCAAAAAAAAAAAAAGTCTTGGGCAATTCAAGCCTAGCTAAAAACCCTTGAGACTACCTAATTGTCTGAAGTGAGAACGCCCTCAAATCCAGAATAATCCAGATTATATATGTGAAATAATTGGGACAAAAGCATTGAGAAGGCCTGTGCCGTGTCCACTTGTCAATGGAATCTATAGGCTTCTCTCTCTGGCAACCAGCACAATGCGTGCTAGAGAACACAAGGCCTTTCTATCCTGGGAGACCGCCACTGGGATAAGAACAGATTTGAGGAATTAATCGTAGCGCGGGACTGAAGAAGACGCAGGCATTGTCCTCTTCCAGCACTCCTTACACTGAATAGAGCTCTGTGAAGGGAAAACAGCTGCTACCACTATGCTCATCTCTAGCTTCAGGGCTTGTTCAGAGTACAGGCCATGGGTCAGCTATATGTTTTTGCCCTCAGTAAGTGAAAACTTTGTTAACAAGCAGAGTTCATGCTGGTTCATGAGAACCAACACAAATTCCAGTACACTATAAACACACATGCTACGCAGAAAATGAAACTCTGACCGTTATAAACTTGTTAAGCTATGATGACAACGAGATCTGGACATTCTTAGTTGTTCAAAAGTTTCAAAACATCTGAAAATATAACGTGTAAAATGAACTACCCAATAATCAGGTTAAGATTGGTTCTCCATCGTTATGTATAGAGGCTACAGACAGCATGAATATCATGCAATGCATCCGTCAGTGTATAATAAAAAAAATCTAAGTTTATGAGGATAATTAGCAGTTGCCAGTTATTAAAAGACTAAATATCTCAGACATCTTTACATTCTTATATTCATAATATTATATACCTCCAGGGTCTCGGTTCGATTGCATGGTGAGTTTCCTCCGGGTGTTCCGGTTTTCTCTCACAGTCCAAGGAGATTTATAATTGGTATTCCCAAATTGATGGTGTTGGTGTTCCCTGTAGTGTTTGTGTGTTTCCTGCGATGGATTGGCTCCCTGTCTGGATGGGATCCTGGGATAGGCTCAAAGCCCCAGAGGCGGCGGTATATATATATATATATATATATATATATATATATATATATATATATATATTCCACCATCCCACCTAGCTACCTAGCTGACTAATCAACTACTAATAAACTAGCCTGCATTATCACTTTTTTTTTCATTGTGAGAAGATTTTGCCTTGTTATTTTCTTCATTCATTCATTAATGTTATTTCATTCAGTAATTAAAAGTACCCTAAAGCAATATCTTTAAATAATTTGTCAAAATATACATTGTGGTTTTCCTCCTCACTAGCGTCAGTCACATCTGATATGTGAGGAAGAAAACCTTGCTAGCTAGCTTAGCATGCAGGTCTTTTGGCTGGTTAAAGGCTTACAACTCTAATAATTTGCATATCAGATGTGATTCAAAGCAGTGGAACTTATTTTCCTGACCTCGAAAACTGAACCCATACGTAACTCTACCTGAATGTGTTTGTTTTGTGGAAATACCGAGAATGTAAATACAGTGGATTTGGCTCTAGCAGTGTTAGCAAAACAAAATCAAGCTATAAGAATAGACTATAAATGGGACTAGGTATTGAGTTTACAGTTTTTTGGTGATTAATGTGGTTTGTGTATTATGTTATTTGTTGTCAAACTGTAGGATGATATACTGTAAATAGGGATAATAAAATATATAAAAAAAAAACATTGGCTGTGAGTGTTTGTGTGAGTGCGTGTGTTTGTGTGTGTGAGGGGAAAGTTGGAGGTAATGATTTTTCTGACTTGGGTTGACTCAATAAAAAAGTTCTTTTGACCCGTTATTTCTAGGACTATTTCTATCCTGATATGACTGGTCTCTTCCAGGAAGACTCGGCCCCCATGTTAAGCACACGGGGGCTCACTGGATGATTTGATGAGCATGAAAATGATCTGAATAATATCTTGTGGTCACCAGATCTCATTAAAGGTGATCTGGAGGCTTGAGGTGACTAAGACCTGACTAAGAAAACGGCATTGTTGTTTTTTTCCCTATCATTTGTCATCCGTGAGTAGTTGTACACATAAGTGTTGTGTGTTGAATCCTAGGCTGCACCTGAGCTATGTTCGACGTGTTTTTTCATCCTGTACACCTGAGTAAAACAGAAACTGAAGTTGCACTCAATTGAACTTGCAGGTGCAACACATATTTTCCTGCCTCTTAAAGATACAGATCTCGGTGAAACAAGTAGAGCAGCAATTTGTCAGCACGACCGGGGACATTCTGTGCTTATATTTTATTACATAGCACAATAATAAAATAAAATATGCTGTTTATGCTACAATCTGAGTCAGAGATGGGGAAAGCAGAAGACTGCGTGGGGAGTTTAGCCTCTGTATCCTTCCCCGCTGGTGGTGACAGCTGCCTGGTAGCAGAGGTCTTTCCCTCCAAAACTTAGCCATTATGCCCCAGCTGTGAGCAGCTGGTCTCCACACACCCACACTCACACACAGAGCCCTGTCCTCTGTTCTTTCAGACCTACAATGGCAATGTGATGTAAATTAGGGAGAAACAAGAGGATTCATGTGATTCACCTTTTTGTAAAAAAAAAAAAAAAAGAAAGAAAAATGAATCACAGTTTATGTAAACAAATCAAAAGATTTATGCACAAGTCCACTATTATCCCACCATCTGGAATGCTCAATAGGTATTCATCACAGTGCAATAAATGAGTTTGGAAAAACAAGCCGCCTTATTTTTTATTCCTGACAGCATTTCTCACATCTGCTCCTCTTAATACAGATATGAAAACATTTCATTCAATGGCATAAACTCTCAAAAAGCTAATGAGTAATTCTGTAGCGCCTCTCCAACCAGCTGTGAGGGTGTAAACACAGCCTTCTCTGTGATAGTGTTTATGACCCTCGCTCACACACTAATTACACACTCCAAACAGGCAGTTCCCAGAGGATGATGCAGTCACAGATTAACTATTAACTTCAAGAGGAAGAAAACTTGCCAGTGAGCCTGAGAAAGAACTAACGGATGGATGAGAGCAGGATTGGGGGGGGGGGGGGGGGGGGATGCGGAAAAGACTCCCACATTATTAGATTTGCAACAAGCTGCAACACTGTCTCTTATTCATGTCCCCCGTCCACCCCACCCTCTCTGTCCTCTCCCCTCCGAACGGTTTCTCTCCAGCCGAGTGGAAACTATCCAGCCTCACAATGGCCGCTCTCTGAATGGAGCTCTGGCGTGCCACTGGTGCTCTGTCACCAGCAGATTGGGAGCTAATTAGAAGCCATTAAGACTCTTTGATAGTACGTGGGAGCCGGGCAAGAGGGGCTTGGAGAGTTATCTGTTTGTGTGAGTGTGCATGTGGGAAGCTGGCCTAAGGGAAGGCCACCGCTAGCAAGCTGTTGCTTGAAGTATGCGAGAGCTCATGAGGGTCAGGTGGATGCTGCAATGTAATACGGCCTTTATGTTACAAGGTCTTTGAGTGTTTTTTAGTCTCTTAAAATAACTCCTTACGGATAACTACAGTAACTACGACCCTAAAAGATTCAGTTATCCATGTGCGTATGCTTAAACTAGCATTATTATTATTATTATTGTTATTATTATTATTATTATTATTATTATTATTATTGATCCATGAAAACCACAATGAATGCTCCGAGTTATTAATTATAGGCCTATATGCATTAATGTGTTGCCGGTAAATATCAGTAAATTAATTAATTAGTAAAACAAAAAATCCCCACCTCTATATATAAACCCTTTCAGATCTACCTAAAACAGACATTCCTCCACTCAAGCATGTGTACATGTCAGAGATGAGCAGTGATGCAGAGCAAGCCTCTCATTTTCATCACACAGGATATGACTACTTATCACTCATTCTTAGGGGTGGAGGGTGGGGGATTTGGGTTTGGACAGAGACATCACTTTCTTGAACCAGTCAAAGAAGCAATGTGAGTCGTGCATTGCAAAGGCTTGACACAACATATGCTTTTTTATTACTGATGTCTGTCATTCTTCACGGAAGGGGCATGTAGTGAAGATGGAGTACGCTTGAAAGTGACTTCTACACATTTAAATTTCAGCACTGTAGGAACGATGCTTGGAGTCTGATGACTGAACTGATACCGATATTTTAGATAATTAGCAACAATAAATATGCAAGGTATAAACAAATATTTTATTAATGAAAAACATGGATGCACGTACAGAATTATAATGTATATCATCAAACTGTTATGTACTTAAAGTGAACTTAATTTTTTTTTCTGAATCACATTTGTGTGATATCATTTTACTGAGTTCATATGTGTGAGGGGCGTCAGCACTTCCATGCAATATGTTTTACTTTTTCTTTCTCCCCTCCTCTCGCCTTGATGTGGGGCAAACAGGCTCTGCACAGTTCAGGCCAGCTGTGAAGGCTTATTGTTGGCTGTCGGTAGGAAGTGCTGATAGCTTGTGCAGCTGAACAAAAGGCTGACTGAGCTAGTGGAGGAGTGCTCCAGACTTGCCGGCTCCAGCCCAGATTTCTCAAGCTGTGGTTCATCCTGTGTACTTGTGCTCTAACTAGAGCGCTCAGGCTGGAACTGGTCATATCCCGAAACCGTTAGCACGCCTGTGACAAAACATAAATAAATAAATAGATTAATTAAAAAAAGTTTCATACTTGGAAGATTGCAAAAATTCTAGGGCAACAATACACACGTGGCTGGACTTTTCCTTTCCATTAACTGGCATTTAGAGTAATGAGGAAACAGCAATTCTGATCACCTGAATATATATATAAGGATATTGAATTCATTAAGGCACATAATGGTGTGTTTAAAAAATGCACATGCATTTTGTGTAATGTTAACATGCATGTTATAGCTTCTTTAATTAGTTACCAACACATTCATTGCATGTAACAGTTAAGTGAAAAACAACATGAATGATTGCCAGATGTGTAATCTACTGGGTGTATCTGCTGGCATGCTGATAGCTTAATACACTATACCCAGTTCATAGGCTATGCTGTGTACAGTCTATGGATGTTTCGTTTATGCTTCATGTTTGCTTTATAGGGAGTAGGGCTTAGGCATGATCACTTTTAAATAGAACACTCTCATTTCTATTGTGGTGCGCCTCCTCCCTGTGACCCAGCCTGTGACTTCTTCTGAGTGCCGCAGGCAGAAAAAAAAGAAAAGATTTTCAAGAATTAATTTTGTGTTCTGCAAAAGCCAAGCAGCGATGCATTCATGCATGCACAATAACTTATTTTAGTTTTACTTTTTTTTTCTTAATAAACTACTTTTAAGTAAACTGTATTAATGGATTATTCCTTTTTGTGGTGAAATCAATGCATAAATAAGACAAACAAAATTTTTTTTATGCACTTATTATTTACAATGCAAATTTATTTTGCATTTTTTAAGAAAAAAAAATACATTCAACTTGTGCAGAAAGCAACTGTGTGAAGGAATGCAAGGAAATCCAATTATCAGTGCATCCAAGCAGTCTTTTATACATGAGAATTTCTTTTCATTTTTCCCAAGCTTTATACTAACCTTGTATGATGGAAGGACAATGAGATCTGCTGAACAAATTATCCAGTCATAAATGTCATAAATGCATAATAAGGAGAAAAAAAGCAAAACCTTTATTCCAAGCTTGCATGGAATGCAGCCTATCGATGGAATGCAAAGAGAACCACCAATCAAAGCATCTTAATAATCATGCATGCAATGAAATATATCTATATATAAATACATTTTGCATAAAAACAATGCATAGGAAAAGAAAAACAGAATCGTGCAGAATGCAATCTGGATCTGTAATGCATGCATGATCTGTAAACTGTAAAAAAAAATATATATATATATATATATATATTTTATATAGTAAATCTTTCTTCTAAGCACGTGCAGAATCTCGTGCAAACTGGTGTGATGGAATGCAAAGAGAGCTGCTTATCAAAAAGAGGGGAAAAAAACATAAGTTGGGGGGTGAAATGCTTCATTTGCTTCAAAGGTGCACTTTAGTGTTCTTTTTAGACTCGAAACTCTGCCTGTCTTCTTTTTTTCTTTCTTCCCCAGCCCTGAAAGAGGCTCTTGAAGCGCTCAGGCCACAATGGCCGTTTTGCAGGTGCGCTGCGCGGTAATCGCATCAGAGGCTTTGGGTGATAAATGCTCACAGCCGGCTTGTTCTCAGGCTCGGCGCAGTGCAGGTGAATGGAGCGCGGCGGAGGGGGCGCGCGCCCCCGGTGTTTAGAGTCACTATGGAGACCGCCCGCGCGGCGCCAGCCTGACAGGCGTCAGAGAGCGAATGAATGGGTGACGTCACGGCGCTGGCGCCCGGCAGTCTGCGGTGGCTTGTTTGGACAATCTGAGTAGGGAGGGAGAGAGAGAGAGAGAGAGAGTACAGCCGGGAGCTCAAGGCGAAGCACATGCAGGAACAGCGTGTGAAGGAATTTCCAGAGTTGTTTCCAGGATTTTGGAGCGTTTGGTGAAAAAAAAAAGTTTGCAAACTGAACAATTTCTTGGTATATATAGTTCAGTTTACAAACTTTTTTTTTTTTGTGTGTGTGTAGGAATATATATATATATATATATATATATATATATATATATATATATATATATATTAATTCCTACACATTTAGGAATGTGTATAGCCAAACCTGAGACAGAAATGTACTGTGCATTAATTGCATAATAACAATAATAATAACAATAATAATGGAGGTACAGTGGCTCAGTGGTTAACACTGTCACCTTGCACTTCCAGGGTCCAGGTTCGATTCTCGCCTTGGGTCTGTGTTTGTGGAGTTTTCTTGTTCTCCCTGTGCTTGGTGTTTTGGGGATGAACTGGTACTCCAGTTTCATCCCAAAAACATGCAGTTTATGCTAACTGGTGTTCCCAAATTGTGCATGTATGCCCCCTGTAATGGATTGGCACCTCGTCCAGGGTGTTCCCCACTTCGTGTCCTAAGTCTCCTGGGATAGGCTCCAGGCCCACTGTGTACAGGATAAGGTGGTACAGAAGATGAGTGAGTGAGTGAGATAATAAAAATAATACATTTTAGCTAAAAGTGCTTGCCTTTCAAACCTAACCTTCCCAAAGTACAAGATCCAAAAAAAAAAAGAAAAAAAACCCCTCAGTTTACCTTTCACCTTTATTTCTGAGAGTGGATGATCAATATGTGATCTGGGGTCAGAGGTATGCTTCCCAGCCAGCTGTCTTTACTGATATTGACAATTGTGCATAAATATTAAACCTAAGATTTTGATAAGATTATCTTATCATGAAAATGCCTACTTGAGATAAATGAAGGTACAGAAAAAGAGATTCTAGTGTCCAGTCTAGAAATAATCATCAAATAGATCATGAATTAACCTTGTACATCACAGGGCAATAATGCACACGATGAATAAAATGTATTAACACGTGTATGAGTGTGAAAGTGTTGATCTTTGATTGTAAATCTCTCTCTCTCTCTCTCTCTCTCTCTCTCTCCACCTGCAGAGTCTCGAGGCCACGGACAGCTGGATTTCCACACATCATCCGCAAAAGACACACATTTGTTTCCATTTGTAACACCCCCCCCCCCCCTTCTAAAAAACAGATTGTAAACTTGATAACCAGAGTCTGTCTTTGATTGGTCAGATGAGTTGCAGCGCTGCCTTCCTATTGGTGCGCTACTCAAAACACGCGCGCTTTGGTCACGCCCGACGTGTTCTAACTGCTTAAAAGCGCGCTGTCTGGCTCAGAGCGGCATGTGACGAGCTGTCATCTTAGAAGCGACTTTTCCCCTCTCTTAATCGAAAGGACTTACCAAACAAACCTGCGAGAATGAAAGTTGTGGGACCTACATGCGCCCTGAAGAGCAAGGTCGGCGGAGACGAGGTGGTGCGCTGTTTGTCGGATCAGAGCCTGAGCATCTCCAAGTGCAAGCTGCCGCTGCTGGATGAGCACATGAGCGTCTTCCTGCAGGACATGAACAGCTGCTACAGCAAGCTCAAGGAGCTGGTGCCTACGCTGCCTGCCAACAAGAAGGCCAGCAAGGTGGAGATCCTGCAGCACGTCATTGACTACATCTGGGATCTCCAAGTGGAGCTGAACGAGCCTGGGAAGAAGAGCTCGACCACTCCGCGCAGTCCCCTCACTACTCTGAACGCCGAGCTCGCCAGCATCTCTGTCGAGGTAAATACTCCATACACAAGCTTTGTCATCGGTCACTGATGTGTTAAGATATCCAGACTGGTCTTAATCTATTCTGATCTTATCTAATAACTTGTCTGTTCTTCCTTGCAGAATGGCTGCTCTGATGACAGAATTGCGTGTCGTTAAGAAAGAACTACCCAGATCTACAAGTAATCCCTGGTGCAAGTTTAAAGCATCCCTGACTGAGCAAAGAACAAGAGTGCTGTTTCACTTCCTGCGTGGTGGCGTTTGGTGATTCACCCAGTGTCCAGTAGACTGTGGTCAAAAACCTTATGAGGACATTCCTCCGTCAAATCATGAAAAAACATGAACCATATGATGATCATCATAGATTCGTCGTATTTCACCTGGGGGTGCAACTTCAGCACAGATGGCTGTCTGCTGTGGAATCCACGGCACCGTTACCAACACGCAGCCCACCAATCTGTTGTTGTTGTTGAAGATGTTCTTGTAGTTGTTGTTGCTGGTTTCTTTTGTAATTTTTTTTATTTTTTTTTTATATTTTCTTTCCAATGCTTTTATATGATCACACCTTTAGAAAGTTTTATATTGTGTTTATAAAGCGTTGATTTCTCAGATTGCTGAGCAAAAAACAAATGTATTGTATATTACAATGAAGGTCTTATTGTGTTTTTTACAATGTGTATCTTATCTGATGGTTTTTTATTAAAACAAGAAACAAAAAACTTTTATTCTTGACTCCTGCCTCTTTATCTCTCTCCTTGTGTGTGTTGGAAATGATTAGGTTCAATTAGGTCATTATTCAGCCATCAGAAACACACTAAAACATGCCATCTAGATAGACCTGTTTGGTAACTGTTTGTTAAAATATGATAAATATTCTTGGTAACTATTTGGTAAAAAAAAAAAAATTTAACAAACAAACAAAAAAATCAGGAATGAAACAATTCGTGCTAATCACACACGTTGATGAGACAAGCGGTTGTAGATTAGGCAATGGGAGTTGTGCAATGTAGGCAAAATATTGCTTATAAGAGCACTTATGCTGAGCTAATTGCCATTTCCACCTGGATTCAAAGCAATAATTCTCATACTATAGTGATCATCTCAGTGTCACTGGTTAATCTCATGTTAAGGAGTTTTTGTTTTTGTTTTTTTGACGACCGGGAGCGCACGGGTTAAACGGGTTTCAGTGCGCAAAAGCGCATCGTTCTAAGATTTATTCGGTCTCCTCGGTGCAGTGTTTTCCCTCATTTCCCTGCACAGCTGCACGCCTCGCCAGTGTGTGTGTGATTGTGTGATAGCTGTGTGCCAAGCGCGGGGAGGGAGGGGGGAGCGCGCAGACTGAGCGGCGCCGCGGCGCACCTGGGGAGCTTCAGGTTAAAGCGCGCCACATTCCAGCGCACACAGCTGATTGAAACATTAACAAACAGTAAAATCCACAAGAGCCCCGCGGCCGCAGATGCGCCAGGAAGACGGCCAAAACGAGCTCTCTAGCCCCTCCGGACAAGTTCTCACACACACACACACGCACACTACAATGGATCTTTTAATAATATTAACATTATTAATATTAACAATGAAACGACTTTTAATTTCATAGCAAATCCAAAACAATGCACGTGCGTCTCCTAAATGAAATCATATTACTCCATACACAGATGATGCTTTACAGGGGGAAAAAAAGAAGAAGAGGATCTTAGATTAGGAACTAAGCTGTCTGACAGGGAAACTAATTAACATACCCAATAGGTTGATCTTCTTTTCTGTGCACACAGACAAATTCCTCAAATAAGCATTAAAAATGGGTTGCAGGGTTCTACCTGTCCGGGACATTTCGATGATTTCTCAGCTCTTGATTTAACTAGTCTAAATCATTTAATTCTCAAAGAAAGCATTACAATGTAAAAGGACTGGAGGTACTGTAGGACCAGGGTTGAGAATGACATGAATCCTTTAACAGTTCCAGCAGAGGAGGTACAATTTAAAAGAAAACACTTTAATGGCGTGTTGTTTGATGGGTCCTAGGGGGACAAATCACTGAATTGTCTATAGGACAATTCTACTTTCAACTCTTTCTGCTTCAAGAACATTTAAGGGTTCCCCTATGTACAAGACTGCAAGACTGTTTCACAATCAGAGAGAGAGTTCTAGGTAGAACCACAGATTATCCAAGAAACGAAAAGATGTTTTATTCTTTCCTATTTTATATTTTCTTATATAGAGAGTATTATGTTTAGTAGATAGTTATAGGTTCTATTCAGAAGTCTTTATGCTAGAGAAACAAGTATGCAGCATTCTACTTAGAACCTTTATGGGTTCCCTTAGAAGAACAGCTTAAGAACCTTTTCTAATTTTAGAAAAAACCCTGGCTTATCTCTAAGAAAGCACTTAAACTTTGACAGGAAGATTCCTAACAAAAAAAACAAAACAACAACTTTAGGTAGCTAAGTCTTCTAAACTATCCAAAGAAAGAGATGTAATAATTTTTAGAACTGTAAATTCTAAGCCCTAACTTCACATATTTCCCCCCAATATAATCGTCGTTTTAAGGAAGGATGGAAATTATGACTTTTGTTTGTTTTTGTCGCCACCCTGTGGCCAAATACAAGAAGTGACACCAACACTTTCAACTGCAGTGATGAAGCATGTTTAAATATAAATTTTATTTACAACAATATCAACATCGAGGAAAAGAATAAATTGTATTGCGATTTACATCCGGAAAAACATCATCTTATCTCGCTCCCTTGACCACATAAATTAATCAGACCCTTGTCCAGGACTCAAAACAAACATTGTGATTTCTTATTTCCAAATATATTCCATAATGATCCAACATTTTGAAATATCTATATCTTTGGATTGTGCAATTTTTTAAAGGTAGATTTATGAAGATCCAGCGCTTAAAGGTGAAACCATTAACGATAGTAACAGCTAGCTTAAAACAGCAGAGAAAGGCTGAGCAAATAACTGTCTTATTCAAATTCACCATCATGTCCTTAAAATGTACAGATTAATAACACAAACATAAACCGTGACATCATCTTAACATAACTGCTTGATCAGATTTCTCCATTTAATTTCCACAGAAAAAAGTGCCCTCCGAAAACAAATGGCTGCCATCACTGCAATACTGTAAAGAAAAACGAGGCTAGATCAGAAAAGATAAAAATCTTTTAAAAATGTTTTTTTTCCCTTTGAGAAAGTTAAAATAGAATTAACACCCAAAAGCAATATTGACCTAAAATATAATATGCTGGACTTCTTATGGGCCAAAATCTGTGCAAAAAATGTACAGTATATAATAAGGGCACATATGATACATTTGGAGCGTACAGCATGTACAAGTCTGTCCTTATTCACATATAAAACAAAAAGCCCAGTTAATACTGCAGTACCTTTTGCTCTGTTATTTATGGTGCACCGTTTTTAACATATATGGCATAGAGAAGAGGATTATTGCTCGTAGCTGCATATAATGTGGAATTGGAGCAGTCTGTCCTGAAAGTACGGTTTTTCTCTTATAAAACGTGTCTCATCACCAAGGTCTTGTCTGCACAGAGTCTTTAAATAAGGCTAGAATGAGCAAAACATATTGCAGATATTCTTTTCCTTATTAGCCTTGTGATAAAGTGCATCCCCACCCAGCACCATGGCAGTTCCACAGCGAGAGAAAAGCACACCCTCTGGTGGTGAAGTATGGCCTTACACTCACACACAACTTTGAATAAGAGCACGAGTTTGGCTGCAGGTCAACAGTGTGTTGCGCTCAAACTCTATTCTGTGGGGCACACACAAATGCTTCAGAGAGTATATTAAAGCACAGTGACGTGGACGAGTCCTCTGTCTCATGTCCAGCTTGTCCATTTGCAGCAGTGGCCAGGTGGAACTGTGTGTCTGCTCTCAGGGTGTGACATGACTCTGCTCTGCCTTACTCTCTCGCAGAGATCGTGCTCTGCTTCAGTACTTCTGCAAAACAACCAATACAAGCTTGGTTAAGGATACAAATATGTGCCATTGATTATTGTTTTTAGCTTTTAAATTCTACTTAGTTAATAGTTAAAAGTTCAATTAAATAAACCAAATTTAATGAAATTAAATTTAAGAAAATGAATTGTCCTATAATTTTCTTAATTATAGAACAATTAAAACTGAACAACGACAAACTCCGAATGCACACTGCTACAACTGTGTACCTGATCATGACCCATTGGCATGCAACCCATGCCCATAGGGTTCATCCCCATCTGCCCTTGCATCGGCATCATCTGTCCTGGCCCGTTCACTCCACCCTGCATGGCTCCGTTCATCATCATGCCCCCATACTGCGCTGGTGCCCCCTGCTGGGAGAACTGCTGCTGCTGTTGCTGCTGCGGGTAATTACTTGGAGGGAGGAAAAAAAATAGACTGATTTTAGGATTTTTTTTTTGTTTTCCCCGTATTCTTATCGCAATTTAATTCAGTTTAAAAGAGATCAGGTTATAAAAATATTTGCTTGGAATTTTTTTCAACTGCATTATAATTTAAGCAATAAGCTGCAAAGTGCTTTCCTGAGATTTAACATTAAAATACAAAGAGAAAAAAAAACCTGGGAAGATTAAAGCTAAGGGGAAAAAAATACAAGAGGTTGAGAAAAGAAATCATCAATGAACAAATGAAAAAAAAATATTCAAGATTAAAGAATAAAATTATTTATTATTTATATATAATTATATATAAAAGATTTTAGTTATTCCTTTATTAGTGTTTTCTTTATTAATAATAATAATAATAATAATATCATCATTATTACTATAACAACACTCATCAAAGGCAATGTACTTACTTGTTCATGGGCATTCCGCCTTGCCCCCATCCCTTCATGTCTGCTGACTGGTACATGGGTCCACCCTGAGAGTGCTGTTGCATCATGGGATTTTGGGGGCCCCCCATACGTCCGGCCATCATATTAGGCGGGCTATTGCTGGTGAATGACGGGTCACCCTGCTGGCCCATAGCTGTAATTACACCACAGAGGTGTTAAAACCGTTCACAGCATTTCATAGCGCATTAACAATATTTGGTTGTTTCAACAATTCATTTACTTGCTTAACTATCACAGACAAACACACATTGCTCTTTTTTAAATTGCTTTAATGATGATGGATATTAACCCACCGTAGTTTCCTCCATAATTAAAGGGCTGTTGGCCGGGTTGGTTCATGGGGGTCCCTCCCATGGGGTTGTCCATGCTAGTGGGAGCAGTGACATTTGGAGGGGGGCTGAAGCGTGTAGCTGTGACCTGCTGCTGTTGTTGCTGCTGCTGCTGTTGCATAATCAGCAACATCTTCTGCCTTCTCAATGCCACTGCCATCTCTCGATTTCGCTGAGCCACCATTTGAGCATTCAGAGTCACACAACCAGACTGAGAGAGAGAGAGAGAGAGAGAGAGAGAGAGAGAGAGAGAGAGGTCGTGTGGCGATCCGCAAGTATTTTTTTTTTATTGTTTAACTTCGAGGCTTATTTCAAGCCCATGCAAATGACCATAAAAGAACTTAACATTTCTTTTTAAAATTAAACCTTTTATCTATTTATGACTGAGTGTCAGTGTCTTTATATGAATTTATTTGTTGGGTGAGCATTGAGATACCTGTCCTCCCATGCCAGGTTGCATGCCAGGTTGCATGCCAGGTTGCATGCCGGGCTGCATGCCGGGTTGCATGCCGGGCTGCATGCCGGGCTGCATGCCGGGCTGCATGCCAGGCTGCATGCCGGGTTGCATGCCAGGCCGCACTCCAGGGTTTGCCACTGGTACGTTCTCCATTTTCATCACCATGCTCTGTCGGCTCTGGTTCATAAACTGGACAAAAAAAACGCAGTTTCACTCATTATTTTCACTCATAATTTGACCAGTGCTTTTTAAAGAAAAAAAAACCACCATGGGCTTGGTTGTTTACAGTATGTTATGGCTCTAAGCTTTCTTGTTAATAAATAATAAGCATTACTAATATATCGGGTTGGGTACCGAAACCCAGTGCCAATATGGCACCGTTACTAAAAGACTGAATTAGAGCGCAGATTTCGGTGCCACTGCACGTGAAAAATAATTTCCCGAAGGAGAAAATGGACGTGAACGCGATAGTAACACAAATCCATATTCCGAATTAAAACTCGGAGAACTGAGAGCAAGTCTCTCATCTTTTGTTAAATACATTCAGAAAGATATGCATGATATCTCAATCTCTCACCTGCTGCCCTTGAAGCCTCTGCTGAAGGTGCAGTCTGAGTGGCTGCTTAGCGTTCATCATACGTGGGCGCATTATGGCAGCGCGGGGGTTCATGCCCATCATCCCACCCATCTGCTGCATCATTGGGTTAAACCCCGGTGCTGGATGGCCTTGCATGGGGCCCGGGCCAGGGACTGGGACCGGACCAGGACCAGGACCAGGATTAGGACCGGGCCCGGGCCCAGGCCCAAAGTTTCCCTGCATGCCCATGGAAGGTGGACCAGGATAACCTGCTCCATACATGACCTTAGGCTCCATACTCATGGACGAATCAGGAGATGGGCCTGGGAAAGCATCTGTAGGGGTCGATGGTTGCTCTGTGCTTTGGCCCTGTGAGAAAAGACAATTGAGGATGTGTTAAACCAGTATCAGGATTCGTGAAATTTTATTAAATCAGGAGAAATGCCTCCTGGTACATTCCAAACATACTGCACGGGAGGAGTGTATGCAGCTGTGTGTTCGTTTCTGTGTCTCAGGCTAAGCTTCATAGATACTGCTTATGAAACTACAGGATTGTGCCGCTGATGAGAATGTTTCCATGTAAACAAATGGACTTGTTGTGTTTAATAACACAACAGTTCTGCACTTGCATTCCAATATCCCCCATTAACCTGTTATACATATCTACGCAATGGCGTTCTTCTCTGACCTGGCCAACGAGGTCTGGGATCCCAAGCGCTCGGTCGATCTCCTCCAAGCCGAGGTTGTCGGTGTTGTTGAGCAGGGAGTCGAGCTGGTCAAGCAGAGCTCGCTCGTCACTCTGCCCATCAGTGGTGGATGGAGGAGCGAGCAGATCGTCCAGGGGGTTGCCGAATTGCAAGCTGAACAGGAACATTAAAAAAAAAAAGAAGAAAATATTACAAATGTGTACAGGTACTAATGCACAGGCACATATCCAGAAAAAAAATATATAAAAATTAGGTATCTTAATTAGATAGCGTATCTATAGTAGTGAAAAAACGATATACAGAACAGTCAGTTCTCGGTTCATTCTCAGACTCGAGAATTTAGTCATTGGATTTAGGGCTTAAACGATTCCTCGAGTAAATCTAGTACAAAAAATGATCGAAGCAAAGTCTTCTGCCTCAAAGCTTCTTTTAATTAATTTTAAAAGCTTGCGTTATTGTTTTTGCGCAATTATTTGCTTGGTGTGACACAGCGCGCTTCCGGATGCAAGCCGCCAGTAAACACCCACGAAGAAGAAGAAGCGCTTACGTCACTCACAAAGCGAAGGAGATGCAAACAGTTAGCTGTGTATTGATTTGAGGGAGCGTTCTGTTGCGGGCTGCAAAAATTTTTTTTTCAAGTGTGCCTTAGTTTTTTTGAAACTTAAAGTCATTTGAAATACCTTATTTTAGTTTTTTCATCTGAGAAAAGGCTTTAAAATGAGAATGTATGGCTGTAATACACTTAATTCATCTCAGTCAACTTTAAGCTATTCCTTGTATTGTAAATAATGACAATGTTTATTTTTGATAAAATGCTGTAAAAAATAAAAGTGGATTTTTTCTAAAAAGAAAACCAATTAATGGTTCCGTATATATTTTAGATTGCTGTTTAATTGAGCAAAAGTAAATTTTATCCGATTACCCGATTAATCGATTAAATCTTTGGTAGAATACTCGATTACTAAAATATTCGATAGCTACAGCCCTAACTGGATTCATATAAAAAAAAAAAAGTGTTTTCTGGTGTCCTTTTCCACATTTAGAAATGAACAGCTTTCAAGACTAATGCACTAACTAACACACAATGCTGTAGACGGATAACTGATGTAAAACTTCACCTGTTTGCATTAGGCGGTCCGTCCATACCCATGCCACAGTCGGGCCATGATGGTGACTGAGGAGGGTGTGGCTGCCCTCTGAAGGCGTTCAATCCCATCTCATTTTGAGACGCACCTGCAAACGTGCATACACATTTAATACACAGGAAAACTTTTCCCACAGACACAAAAAACTTTTATGGTCTTAGGAAACAAATCAATAAATTACTAAAATTTTATAATAATTATACACACTAACCTACAGATATCATATGACACACAAACACATATATATATATTAAAATAACAACACACCCATGTCCATTAATTGCTGCTGTAGTATGGACCTTGTAGTTGGGACACTTTTTGACCTGTTGATCAATGGACCTCCCATGATGCCTTTGGGATTTGGATCCATGCCTGGACAACCCATACCGGGGTGCCCGTTAGAGCCCCCTGGACTCCCTCCAGATCCTGGCATCCTCCAATCACCTGGCCCCATCACTGGTGGCATCTGGTTCATGCTCATTTGTCTATTAGGACCTCCTGTGGAAAGCGAAGGAGATGAGGAGATGATGTTGAAAAGCGTCCATTGAGCAAAATAATGAATATATATATATATATATATATATATATATATATATATATATAAAAACTCTAGCAAGACATATTACCCATGCCTATGTGGCTGTCCAAGCTCTCCTGTTTAATGAAAGGGGAAGGAGCGCTTCTTCTGCCCGTCCCTCTTCCCCCAGTAAATGGTTTACCATCCATGGATACTGCTCGCTGGAAAGGCACTCGAGGCCCTGGGCCCATCCCTGCACCCTCACGATCTACACCAGGGAAGACATTTAGCATTAATTAGTTGGGTCACATTGTCTACAGTTGAATATGCTCCAAAAGCTTTTTCCGATCTCCTAGTATTATTAATATCTCTTGTGGTTATCTGCTGTACACATCGGTATTATTATCGGAGTCGAGTTACCATGTGGAGCACTGTTGGGTCCAATCCCTTTCTTATTTTCTCCATCTGTGCTCCCAGAGTCAGCGAACATCCCAGATCCAGGTTTCAAGCCTCCTAGAATGCTCTGCAGGCTTTGCAGCTGGAAAAATAGAAACATTTGACTAATCTGTATCAACTGCTCTAAATACAGAATATAAGCTGCAATTAGAGGTGTGTATCAAGACTTGACAAGAGAAGAAAAGATGCAGCGTGTATAATAAGGCAGAACACTGGATGTAGAAGGCGCTGTAATGGTTTATTACTCCACTCTGACGTACCTCATCAGGTTCGATTTTGATTTTGCTGTTATGGCTGATGGAGTCCGTGCTTGTGGCTCCTCCGGTACCGACCCCACGACCCTCAAGCTCATCCAGTCCTGGTTTGACGTCTATACCCGTCTCCTTGCTATCATCCTTGTTCAGGAGATAATGGAGCAGAGCGTTCTGCTTTTTTGGACTGTGCTGCTCCTGCTTTATTTCTATCCCTACGCCGTCTGAGCCCTGATGCCCCGGACCCCCGTTGCCCAAGGTCTTCCCCGTGGCCTCTTCCGTGATGCGCGCCACCTCGTCCGGCGTGTTGCCGTTCTGCAGGAGCTTGTGGAGGATCTTGTGTTTCTCCTGCAGTGAATGAGAAGGGAGGTGGCCACCTGCGCAGCCCGTAGATGACACGCATCCAGAACCGTGCTGCCCTGCAGGGCCTCCTGATGAAGCAGACGACGACGATGATACACCTGTGGAAGTCGGGCTCGTCATGCAACCTCCTGCCTCCTTTGAGTCGGCACCAATTGGAGTGGAAGCGCGTCCAGGAGGGGGCGCGCCAGTTCCTGCTCCCATGGCAATCTCCTCTGGTGGAGATGTAAGCAGCTGAAGTAGCTTCTTATGGCCCTTTCCTTCTGCACCCTTCCGCTGCACATCAGCTCCAGTCTGGCCTTCTTTGTTACACTGACTATCCGGCTTATCTGATGAGGTTTCCGATGTGTGCGTGTGTTGCGGGTCCGGCCCTGTGCAAGGAATACTGGCAGGGCTCTTCGTTTCACTCGTATTAGGACCTTTACTGGGCCCAGGCTGGTTTGGTTGACCCGGCTGGGTGGAGTTGATACTAGGAGAGCTGTCTGATTTGTGAGAAGGCGATGTGAGTGTAGAGGAGAGGGAGGAGCCCACTCCTTCACTAATGGCCTGGAGCGCATTGAGGGAGCTGCTTGAGAAAGCGTTACCTCCAGAAGAACCACTACTGCCAGTTATTCCAACAGGCCCCATAGGAGAGTGCATACCTGTGCAAGAAATATAGTGATACAGAAAAGCATGAGAAAAACAGAATGCTACTAGACGGCACAATTCTCTTATTTAGTAGCAGCGCTAACTACATGATGAATACAGCGGACAGGTGCATACGTATACATGGCAAGCTCATACCTCCTGGAGAGAAGGGGCTGGCTCCCATCTTAGGGCTTCCTCGTATCCGTGGAGATCCAATTATACTCTGCTGTGACGGGTTCATCCCTGGGCTACCATGGGATGGACTTGTCATTCCCAGCCCATACCCTCCGCTATGGAAGTGCTGTGGGTGCTGCGGGTGCTGATTCATTCCGGGATGCCCCATCTGATTCATCTGGTTCATTTGACTCATGGGGTTAAGCTGATTCATCTGATTCATTGAACCCATTTGATTCATCTGGTTCATAGGATTCACCTGATTCATGTGGTTCATCTGGTTCATTGCGTTCATCTGGTTCATCTGGTTCATTTGATTCATCTGGTGCATCGGGTTCATTTGATTCATTCTGTTCCCAGGGGCGTACATCGGGCCTCCTCTGGGTCCCATATGGCCTGAGTCATTCATGCTGTATCCTCTGGCGTTGCCCATGCCCATCTGCCCACCAGGAGTCATGTTCATTTGGGAATTATGGTTGGCACCACCCATTGCTTGGGAACGCATTACACCTCCCTGGTTTGGCCTGTAACCATTTGGTTCCCTAAAAAGAGGAAAAAAAGAGAAGTGTAGGTGACTAAAACTCGCACAAGGCCTCAGTATGGCAAAAATAGAACGGCTATAAATAATTGCCGATGCACACGTTACATTTCTACAACACCTCCATTGAGTTAAGTTACATTCGAGACATACCCTAAAGAATCGGATCAATGGACAATACACTAATGGAAGCGCTAACAAAGTTTCTGGCAAATAAATGAATGGGCACAAGAGATGTTAACAGTACTCGTGTACGATGAAAGTGAACACGAAAGGCGTGAGGCTTTTGTAATACGCGGATGAAAGCAAAGCACACTAATGTCTACACTAAAGGTTTAAGGAAGGGGAGGGGAGGAACACTGTACTCTAAATAATGACAGAATAAGAAAATACTACTGCTTTCACAATTTGTGCACTTAAATTAATTTCTCAACACAACCACATGAGTATGATTTTACAGTTATTCAAAGAGGAGTGCACACATATCTAAAAGACGGGACATTTACAGAGCATATCCTGTATTTTCATGTTTTGAGGAAGAGAATAATAAAAAAAAAAAAAGAAATGCAAACCTCTGCAGTAGGTGAGTGGAGAGGTAGCTGTGAGGCTCGTTGGTAGTCGGGTTTCGGCAGAGCTCACTGCGTGTCTGCGCAGTCACTGGAGTTCCGTCGGAAAGGGAAAAGTGGTACAGTGGAGTCTCTGCTCGACCACGCATGCAAGCTAGAGAGGGAAAATGAAAGCATTACTCATGATTCCAAGCCAGAAAGGTTTTATAATTTCCACAAGGAATGCCACTGTGTAATGCACCATAAATATCGAACACTTTATAATAGCTACGTTTGTAACTCCTCTAGTACAAAATGTGTCCTGATGATGTAAAACGGCCTTTATGCTGTTTCTTGCTTCTTACCCTCTTGGTAGTGTCGTTTGCAGGACCAGGGCTGGCCTTCACTGTGGTGCAGGAACATCTGCAAACACCTACGCACCAGATCCTCCCAGCCGGGACGCATAGTGGTGTGTAAGGTGTTCTGATGCTCGATCTCGATCAGCTTACCTGTTATTACAAATCACACACAGTTTTACAAGAGATGCCGAGCCACCCGCCAGTAACCAGAGCGATGTGTAAGGATCCATGAGGTTACTGCAGCACTTTAAATTATAAATGAATCACTGAACATGACCAGACATGCTCACCTGAGAGCTCGTGTCTGGTGCTGAATCTCTCCATTCGCTCCACTGTGGTCACTCTCCGTGCCACACAGATCATACAAGACTGCAGATCTACACACAGACACAATTTAACATATTAACATATTAAGGAGCGACCAATAAAGTAAAGGTAAATGTTTCAGTCTCTCTATCTTTTACAAATGCCGTTCTTCTTGAAAACACTGGGATTGAGAACACGGATAAGCGCAGACGATATTAAACATCGTAAGTGGTCAATTGTATAAGTAAGGTGTGTGTGCTTATAGAAGAATCACACCTTCGCCCTCCTCCATCATGGCTTTAGGCTGGGTAAGTGCGAAACATTGCATGGTCTCATAACGAGGCCTTCCAGCTCCATCCTCCGCTCCAGGACCTCCGTGCCCGAACTTTACCAACATCCGACAGTTAAAGGTGTGGCTTTTCTGACGAGATGCATCTCCAGTCCACGATACACCGTTCCCACCTATACACAGCCACAAGCAACACAGTTTAGCTCTGAGATTTCAAGGTTACAAGTATACCAAGGCGGTATAGGGTAAGGGAAAGGTGAGTACCGCTGGCTTTGGGCAGGTTTTTCTGCAGCTCCTCACGGTCTTCCTGATGCAGGATGTTATAGACACTGGTGTTGATCAGATCCTCCTGCTTGTACTGCAGATACTGGGTCACATTGTCTGACACAAACACAATGTTTCCCTCTCGGTTCACTACAAACAGGAAGCCGTCCAACGCCTGAAAGAGAAAGGGAATGAGAGAGAGGTTGAGGACACGGAATGGACACAAAAATGCAAACATGATGGGTCAACGTTCCAGCGGTCGTGCTAACCTGCAACAGCAGAGGGCCCAGATGGTCTTTGTCGATGACCCCCTGACCAGTAGAGGATACATCTGCCTTTTGGACATCATCGTCGCCACATGAACCCTTTCCTGCAAAGGATAAGCACAATTAAGAGTGAGCATAGTCAAGCAGCTGGTCATGAAAAGACGAGAAAAGAAAAAGTACTGACATCTTTATTATCAGCAGCACTATGATGAAAAGACACGAAGCTCATTTGTTGGTGCTGTTTTGTTTTGTTTCTTTTCCCCCCACAAATGATATCAAAAGCGACGCGATGTTCATTTATTTATTCATTTTCGTGATCTGTGAAAGTGCTTCATTTCACAAACGTCAGCTTTAACAACTTTCCTTTCCCGGTCCTGCCAGCTTCGCGAATGCTCGTAGTGTTTAAATTACATAAGTAATTATTTAGTCGTTCTGTCATCAAGAATGGATTCCATTACAATTAATCGGATCGCTAATATTTTTTTTTACAGCACTGTTGATGGAAAAAGTAAAAAAATCTTTTTTAATGTTGCAATTCATTACAAGTTGATTAAATCACGTACAAATATAAACATTTCTGCACATATTCCCTGCCAAAATAAATGATGATGTAGTCGCTGCTGTCATCACCGTGACTGCTTTGATAATCTCTCAGCTTAAAGGGAAATGAAAAGAGACAGAAAATTGGCACGCATCTGTTGCTTCAAATTGCTGATGTATAACCACCACCAGATGGCAGCACTAATAGTTTTCGGAGACTTTTTTTCAGGAAAAAAAAAAAAAAAAGATCCACATTTTCAACAAACCGGCACTGTGATAAGTAACAAGGCTGCAGAAGTCTTGCCTGACCTTGCTCTTTAATCTGTCGTATCTGGCGTACTGTCTCTTTAAGGATGGCACATTTGTCCGGTTTGACGTTGAAGTTATCGATGTCGCTGAGGTTAGCAGAGATCAGCTCGGCGAGCTCCTCGATGTATTTACACTCCTGTTCTCTCCGACGCTTATCACACCTGGATACACACATGTAGGTGCATTTAGAAATTGATAAGACTGGAGTGGTATTTTAGCTCATCTTCATTCTCACATATACTTGCACACGTACACACACACGTACACACACACACACGCGTACACGCACACACACGTACACACACACGTACACACACACACACACACACGTACACACACACGTACACACACACGTACACACACACGTACACACACACGTACACACACACGTACACACACACGTACACACACACGTACACACACACACACACACACACACACACACACACACTCTTACCCTAGTCCTGGTGTGTCACATGTGGAGAGTTTACGTTTCCGGTCGTAGCCCAATGACTCCAGAGAGTTGTCCCCTGGTCCACTCATCTTCAACACATATCAGCACCTACACAAACGAACACACACACACACACAGTTAATTGTGCATCTGGAATGTAAATCCAACAGAATTAGCTCAGGCATCTAGGAAACGATCTAAGAGTGTGTATGTGTGTGAATCTATTTCAGCCTATTTCTAAGTATTTCCACATTTAGTTGAAAGTAGTGGAATGTTCCAGCTGAGGGAGCCATGCGAGCGAGCGAGCATGTGTGTGTGTGCGTGTGTGTATACACCGATGATGACTGAGTGAAGCAGGGCCCCAGGAGAAATGGGTCATCCCTCGTTCAGTGTGTGCGTGTGCGCGTGTGTGTGTGTGTTTCTCTGCAGTACCGACACACAGAGGGTCAATACTCTCCCTCCGGAAGCTGGAGCACGGCGTGGATTCTCATAATGAGGTAAAAGTCGAAGGGATCGATACATTTCATGAAATAAATAACTGACTCGGAGGTGTGTATTTTAGGAGCGAAAAAAGGTTCACAATAATTCTGCTCTCAGGAAACCATACAAAATTGGCAGAGCTTTCGCTCTGTTTATCTTCAAACAGGACTGCAAGATCACCGCACGGTCTCGTATTACACGTACGCACTCGGCCAATTGTGTTGTTTACTACCATTCTTATCACACACGCCACTTTCTCCCTCCCTCCGCCTCAGTACTGCGCACAATCCTCTCTCTCTCGCTCTCTCTCTCTTTCCCTCTTCTCTTTTTTCTCACCTGCACATCTTCACTTCCCACTGCAGAATCATTCTGACAGCAGCACAAACTCCGTTCCTAATCTCCTCTTTGTATGAGGGCTATCAGAACATCATTTCTTTACTTAGGAGGATTAGATTAAATACACCACACCTTCACTTTCACTCACCTAACTTAGAATTTAGGTTAAAAAAAAAAACCTAATGTTTTTATTTTTTCAAAGTTCAGTTACTGCTTCATAAATTTTCTGTAAATAATTTATACAGGAAATTGGACAGGCTTGGTCTATATATATATATATATATATATATCCTTCTCTTGCCATCTACAGTAGTAGTATTAAGACAGTAAGTATTGAGACAGCATAATGTCAAGGTGATGTCAATAATTAGTTCTCGCCTCTCTGGCTGAAGACTTGTGTTCATTAGGATCAGTTGGTTTAGTTATTGGATGGAACAAATAAATGGCTGGATTTTTATTTTCTGTTCAGGAAACAATAAGGCACGTATGGATTGAGTGAGTGACACCACAACACTGCAGACGTCTTTCTAGACCTTGTGCCCAGCTAAATCCAGCAGGTTTTGCTGTACAGAATTTTCAAAGCATAAAACAACAAATCCTTGATGGTTATCATTTTAAAATTTTGAGAAGGTCATTAAAACCTGTTCACTTTTGTTTGAATACTTTTGACCACCACTGTAGTCTGACTTTTTATATAAGTGTGTGTATGTTTGTGTGTATGTTTTTACACCTTGAAAAGAACCAAAGGTATAGGAAGGTTTAGACATGTCAAAATATAACCTTTTTTTTTTAAATGAAAAATTAGATAGCTAGACAGGCAGGCCAAAAGTTTTGGTTACTTCTGAGGTCTCTCTCATGCTGGTATGGCACTAACAAGCTGAATTAATATGCATGCAATTACAACATTCTTACAGGAACAGTTAGATAAATCGGTGTGTATGCGTGTGTTCATGTGTACGCACGCGTGTGTTGTTAGCATAGCCTTGCCTCGTGAGTGACCCCTCTTAGAGTTCAGCGGAAACCTCTGAGAACAGGCCATCAGGTCACACACTCTTCCCCTTGGCCTCGCACACATACACACAGACGCGCACCCGCCCTTCCCCTTCCCTTCCACACAAACAGAGCCACGCATTCCTGCATGAGCTCATCATTCCTGAGCCGAACTTCGGGACGAAACGGCGACTTTATGCAGCTCGCTGCAGTGCCTGCCCAGACATGTGCAACACAGCAACGCACACTTTATATCACACAACAAACTCTCAATCGTTGTTCCCCACGCCATCCCCCCATCTCTATCTCTATCTTTCCCTGCATACTGTCTCCTGATCCATCCGTTTTCATCCCGTTCCCCGCCCCCTCCTCTTTTATTTTTTCTTCCTTCTTTTTCTCCCCCCCCCTCCTCACCTTTGCAGCAGTGGAGAATGATGACATCCACCCCGTTCCACCTCACATCCTGCAAAACAGACGCCGAGAGTCACTGGACGGATACGGTTTCAACAAGAACGGCAGGATAAAACTCTTTTCCAACACAATTACGAGAGCACCTCAGTGCTTGTTTCAGATCCCCTGCTCAGATGATCGATAACGAATTAGTGCATTATATAACCTGTTTGTAGAGTAGCTATGCCCTGACTGAGATCAGCACAAAGCCTGATCCTAGACCAGCACAAAAAAAAACAAACAAAAAACATTTGCATGATTATAAACAGTGCGTCATACTTTTTCATCTTACCTTTGAGTGACAACGTGGAAGCTCCAATTAAAGACCCAGTCAGAGGGCATCTACGGCTTCAACGAGTCCACTGCAAAAAGATCAAGAAAGAGAAAGACGGACATATTACACACTATATCAATGACTACTGAAAGCACTTCTAGGTATCTTTTAAAGGAAGTTCACATTTCATTCAAATAAATGCACACTTTTAATCCTTTTAGACTTTGTTTTTTTTTCCTCCATCATTCAGTAGTAATATTTTATTATGTATTTGTATTATTTGTATACAGCGGAACCTTGTTTTACAAATTTTCACATTAAGGACTAAAATTTTGCATTGGCATAAGAAGCATTGTCCGGATACTAACAGAACAAAAAGCACCGAACCGAACGTCAAATAAAGTTGCATACATCCGGGAGATGTAAAAAAATTTACAGCCAAGCGCAGCAGGTTCACGGATTTTACAAGTTACAGAAAGTTTACACGTTTACAAGACCTAGTGAAGACACAGCACTATGGGTCCCAAGAAATTGAGCAAGGATGGTAACAAGAAGAAAAGGGAGCCGCTTTCAGTGGAAAGTAAAAAAGAAATCATCGCTAAAAAAGCAGCCGTTGCTAAGAGGAATCATAAAATAAAGTTAAGTTTAATGTCTATTTCTAAAGAGGTTTAATGTCTATTTCATAATTAGCTTAATTTACAGGTCTTTTCTAAATGTTTTGATTGTTTTTATATGCAAAAATATGATTATAGTGGTAGAAACTGGTAATACTGGTAATATTTTGGGTGGCCGGAACAGAATATCCGTATTTACAGTATCACAATAAGAATTTTCGCCTTAAGAACATGCGCTCAGAACAACTTAAATTCGTATGCAGAGGTTTCGCTGTAATTTTAATGTTTTGAGTGACTTTCGAATTTTAAGATCCTCATGAATATGGAATTTTATTCATTTAAAGTAACAGAACACTGGATTATTTAAAGATATTCTTTTACATGAAGAAATGATTACATCTTAAAATATAAAATAAATAAAATATTAGAAAAAGAAAAAACTTCTTGACCAGTGAGACGATCAAACCCAAATGCCAGCAAACTTAGGCTGGTTTTTAGAGCATTTGCAAATTGAATACTTCATTTTTATTCATGGGTCTTGGCATGAACCAGCTTGCATTTGTCACATGCAAATTTCAATAACAGTCTTGATTTGCAAAAATAATAAAGAGCTTCTTGCTAGTTAGCTAACAAAATGGTTAGTGAACCGGTTAGTGTTGGAAAGAAATGCAGTGGTAGCACAGAATAAATGACATGGTTATGTGATGGCGTGAAGCAAATATTTTTTTCCCTCCGAGCTTCAACACTATAACAGATTTGCTTCCTGCGCCATCTTCTACAGAAGTTCGAGTTTGATCCAAGTACAACTTCTGGTATACGATCATAACCAGGTGTACACTCTCGCTCTGTCAACTATCAGTATGATAAGGATATCTTAAGCTAGTTAAACACGTCTTAATTTAACGTTTGCCAGGATGCTTTAAACAGTGGGACGTGAAGGCATTGCAGAAGCTCATGCATTAATGCTTTCTATGATTTTCCACACATGTTCAAATATTAGAACTGTATAAATAATGCTTAGAATAATTGAATATGAATTCTGCCTGAAACACTCAAGCCTATAAAACAATCCTACAGGAAAGTATGCCAAAAATGTCAAAATGTCCTTAATAACAATGTATACAGTGCTGTGCAAAAGTCTTGAATCACCCCTCATTTCTTGATATTAAATTAAATTAAATTAAATTCAATGAAGACTAAATTAAAGAAATGGTTTTAATGTGACTGCAAAGTGCCTAAAATACAATTAAAAAATTTGTTGTTTATATAGCAACCTTAGCAGCGACCTCATTTCCCGTCTCGTCTGTTCCAACCACTCGGTATTCAGCATCACCAGTAAACTAATCACCGGCCTGATCATCTGTCATCGTTTGAACCTGTTCATGCCTTAAGTTAGATGTTTTATGGTTGAATGATCCATAAGTCACTGTGTGGCTTATCAAACAAAAAACATTCCTCCTAATCTGGTTAAGTACAGTGACTAAACTAAAAATGAGTGGTAAAAAAGTCCCTCAGGAAGCCTAGACAACTATTCCCCAAGACTACATCAAAGATTATATTTTGCTTCCAGAGAGACAAAGAGATAAGGGGTGGCTCAGGACTTTTGCATAGCACCGTATTTATTCCTAATATTATCCTAGTTATCTAACAGATCCACTAGTCGAGCATACAAGTTCAAGGGCCTTAAATTTACATGTTCCACGTCACCCTCTCCCAAGCTTTGTGTAGTCATGATGTGAGCTGAAACTCATTCTCACCTAACCAGTTTGCAGCAGTACTGAGAAAACCTGTCCTAATTGTGAAAAAATATGAATAATACAAATAAATGCCAAGGTAACAAATTTGACCCAAAGACTAAAGCGTGAAACTCATTCTCACCAAACCAGTTTGCAGCATTACTGAGAAAACCTGCCCTAAATGTAAAAAAAAATTTAAAATAATAATAATAATAACGAATACAAATAAATGCCATGGTAAAAAAATAAAAAGAAATACAATACCATATTACACATGTGGTGTAAAATGTATTACTCTATGTAATAGAGTGTAACTATATTTATTACTCTAATGTGGTGTAAAAATTATTACTCTAGCTTTTCCTAAAAATACAAGTTCTAAATAAACTGGATTTATATTCAACTCCGCAACACACCCTTCCCACAATCTCTAGTGCTTGTCATTTGGGATTGATATTAAAAATAAAAATTCAAATACAACTTTTCATTTGTTATGAAACAGTTTCAGTTTGTGCAGCTGCCTTTCTTGGGAGAGTTATCTAGAACGGCCGAAACAGGATGGAGTAAAAGCAGGCTTCCTGTTTGTGTCCTCTTCACACTCGCTGCTCACACACGCATACACACCTTGGCGTCATCACTTCCTTCTTCTATTAAAAGCGTGCGAGCTACGTAGACAGCCGTGGTCGCATACTGAGCTGCACGACTGTCTGGTGCCTTCTGGTTCATGTTACTTTCCCCAAGTCTGCTTCTGCTTCTGCTTACTCGCAAACCGCTCGATGCCATGACGAGTTACAAAATTTTAAGCGCTTTGTTACTGTACTGACCCGTGAGCCGTGACGTGCCCAGGGTACGGTCTGCGTTACCTCCATTTACGTCCTCGTTTCCTATCGTTCGCTGTCCCATACTGAGCGTACCTGCATTATTTATGGAGCTGCTTCCTGTCATTATGCTAACACACGCAGCCCTAGGTGCCTGAGGGAGCTTCCGGGAGTAGATTGCTGCTGCACTCCGACAGGCCACGCGCAGCCAGAACACCGAGCTCCAATACTGAGGAGACATGACCTGAAACGCATTTACCGGAGCGTGTACGCAAATATGGACAAAATATGTAAATATAGTATACGTGACTCGAGTATGTACTTCTCAGAAATATATAGGGCAAAAATAAATAAATAATAATAATCTCATTTCTCATGCAGACAAGATGTGAAAGTATTGATACTGTTATTTAAATATTAATATTGAATAAATGAAAAATAGGAGAAGAAACATTGATGCCTTTTTTTTGATTAGCATGAATATAATACTTTATAATTAAAGTATGTTTAAAGCTCAGGAAGTGATTAAACTAGCCTAAAATACAAAAAAAAAAAAAAAAATAAAAAAAAGCCTAGATATATTAATATACATTGTATGTTAATCGAAGCCATCATGTTATCATTCTGTCACAAACAGCTAGCTTGTTAGCTAGCACCTCAGAAACTATGCTACAAACAAAATTTTAGCATCAGAGTCTTAATAGTTATTATTCTTTTTGATCCATCTGAAAAGGTCATAAAATCTGTCAGAATATTCCACACAAAAAAAATTTTCTTTCTTTTTTAAAAATTTTTTTTTTAACACTGACAATTGGCACATTAGCCAAGTTAGCTGTCTAGCTTGTTGTTAGTCTTTCAGCTGCTCCTGTCAACAGGTCGCCACAGCGACCGTCCGATTCGCACAGGTTTTATGCTAGATGTCCAGAAACCTCAGATTTTACTTGGGCGTGGGACCCCAATGACCGGGGTTTGGACATTGGCCAGGAATTAAACCCGGGCGTTCCGCATGGCAGGTCAGAAGCCATTCAATGAACCACCAATGCCGAAGTAAGTTAGCGGTCTAGCTTACTTTAATTAAAAGCTTGCATTCTTAGCTAGGCTTAATAATATTAGCGTAAAAAAAAAAAGATTATTTACTTGTTTATTTTAAATGAAGTAATTAGAAATTTAGAATCATCATTGGATAAAATCACTCATGTGTCAGAAGTGGACACTACTTACATAAAACAGCATAATGACAGGACATACAGATTTGATTTTTTTCCTCATTAGGTCACTGTGCATTAGTGTTAACGCATGTTCTTAAGAGTTCACCTTTCATACGTTTTGCTGTACTATTTAGTCATTTGCAAACGGCTGCTAGCTTGGTGTTAACACCTAGGCGTAAGAAGTAGGTTGTGTCAATAATGTAATCATGAGAGGAAAGATGCGTTAAGTGAACGTGATATGAATTTGCCTTTTCACAGATTGAGTGTGTGGAAATTTTATAAAATCAGCTTTATAGTCCCAGTTACATCTGCACTGACTTCTTCTCAGTTAGCAAATTATGCTATTGCAACATTGTTGAGAAACCACGGCTTTGTTCATTGATATTACCTAATTGATTTAGCTATTGCTTAAGATTCTTAAAATATTTTGCCTTAAATTAAACTGCATATTGGTCATGATTTGGCCAAGCCTTGGTGCTTTGGTTCATTAAAGCTTTTTGAATAATTTATGCAATTTAATTCATTAATTGAACCGATGAAAACCTATTTAATAAACTTTTTAAATTACTATTTAGGTAAACGTAAAAATGTTAAAACTACTACTAAACTACTAAATTCCCTAAAATGTATTCCTTTACATATAATGTATATAAAACACTGTATACATAATATATAACACGTCTAACTTCTAAGTCTAGAATCCGCTTGCATTCTTCCAGGAATCAAGAGGATACCCATGATTCACAGCTAGATTCAACACTCAAAGTCACTTGAGGAACGGTACAGAACACAAAACACCAGTTGATCAGAAATCCACAAGAAGTTCACCAGTCAAAAGTGACATTCGTGAGTTTTGGGGCCACTTTAAATAACTGCATGTTCGGAGCATGTGCTTAACATACATACTGTTAAACTTACGATAAAGTGGAGAACAAATAAGAACCAGAAACTGTGGTGTGTCATAAAACACTGATTTTAGAGTTTTTAAAAAATGGGTGAAAGTTAGCAAACTACTCATGTCTGCTCCATATGACCGCATGAGACTAATGCGCCATTACAAACCATCGAGCGTAGTATTACTGTCGTATGGTGTAAATCATACATCAGCTATACCGAATATTAACATGAGCAGCACATGCGTACCACATGTGAGGCCTCGTTCTTGTAAAGAGACATGAAGAGTGAATAATTCAAAGTGAGAGGAATCAGATGGAGGGGGGGGAAAAGGACGGGGAAAATGTTTGTATCGCCGTGTGTGTGTGTGCGCGTGTCCTGCTGTGGTGTGGAGTAGTGGCTCATTGAGGCCCAGAATAACTGGGACATTCTGGCAGAGCCTGAAATACTGCATGAAATGTGAGCTGAGGCACACTCTCTGAACAACAAACATCTCACACACTTATACACACACTCAACATGCATGCACGCGCATGCATGCATACATGCGCGCACACACACACACACACACACACACACACACACACACACACACACACACACACACACACACACACACACACACGCTCACAAAAACTACCATCCTCGGGCAAAACCTCTGGAAACAATGTTCCGTCTTTTTCCGTCTCCAACAAATCGGACAGCACGATAAACAAGAGGTTGAAAAATAGGACGCAGTTTGGCACAGACATTGGATACCTCATCAAATTTCACTCTGTCATCTCGTCAAAAAAAAGAGAAGGGACAATGGGAAGGGGGGGATGATTGAAGCAGGTAATGAAAAAAAGACAACCGACTGTACTGCTGACACGCCAACATGTGCCAAGCATGTGTGTGCAGGAGTAGCTTGTAAAATGGCTCCACTACTGAAATTACAGGACACGCACACACACACACCAAACTTGAACTGGCAGTGTAAAGTGCAAGAAAAGGTTTAACTTCAACGAAACAATTCCATGAAATTAACTACTGTGACTCCAATAACGTTTTTTCTTCTTCTGTGCTCTGGGCTTTTCTAAAAGACTTTGACAATAAAGACACATAAAACGTATAAAATACTACGGGAAATGTAACAAAGGCTATAATACCGTTATATAGGTAAACTAGCGGTTTATTCTTGAAAATATTGATTTGCTAAACACATTCTCTTGAAAGGTTCATCAATAAAAAAAATATTTGTCACTCAGTTTTGATAGTCATAACATAAATGGTGACCGGAACAAACTTGTTTTCTGGATGTTCTGCAGAATTACTTGTAGCTATGGAGGAATAAAGCGCATAAGGTGTCTCATGCCTAAAAAAAAAAAAAAACTCTTAGCAGTGCCAATTTACCATGGTATAAAAACAACACAAAATGCTGTATAGGAAAATATGGGGGGACTACTCAAACCGGGACTATTGATTGTGCAGAATAACAGAGCACATTTATGGGAGTAAAAACTCTGGACACCATCATGGTAGAAAAATATTCTCAGTACACTGGAGCCATGATTGAACTGTCTGCTTTCCATTCAAAATGCTGGCCTCCCAGGAACTCCTTCAATCGCACAAATGTGGAAATCTCTAAAGACGTTCTTGTAATGTTTAAGTGGTGTTGATGAATGATTGTGTGTACAGTTCAGTTTAGTTTAGTACAGATGCGTCGCTTCCACAAGTTATTAATCGGTTTTCAAGGATCAGACGTTCCACCTGCTAAATATTCACTGGCCTTCTTTAAAACGTTTGCTTAAGGTGTTTCAAATCTTCTTTAAATGTCGATCAGTTTTACACCTTCATGCAAGAGGCATGTCATCAAGTCCCGGGTTTGACTTGAACGTCCCTATAGATAGCGTTTTTCTTCAGAGTGACATCAAACCATAACATCACCAATAATTAATGTTTTACGCCTTACATAAACATTTTTAATGGAAAAAAACACTACACACTCGAGGCCGCGGTTGCTATTCTTTTACCTCATGATTTTAAATTCATAGTTACCTTTTGGAAATGATTAATGCATACTAAAATACTATACAGTTAACTTTTGAATACTGTTTATATTCACCAAGAATTACACACTACTACAGACAGAACAAACATTAGCGGGAGTTACACTCACGCTTTCGACTCAAGCCTGAAATAATAACGACAGATCATAAAGTTCCATCATCACAATCCATCATTCTATAATCAGATGCCATTTCAGACTCTACCTACTGCGCTACAGCTCAACACAGATTAAGCACAATGGTGACATCGAGCACATAACCAGTATGCCAAGTCTTTCTTTTTCATGATGGATGAGAAGGATGATGCGTTTCAAAAGCAGCAAGTGGTGATATTATTGAAAAAAATATATATATTCTTAACATTGATTCTAAAAAAATCAAGACAGGGAGAAAAAAAAAAAAAAAGAATAATCAAAACTGAATTAAACTTTGGGGTGCCAACAGATTCACTCCTCTAATTTCTAGTTAAAGTGACTGCAATATGTTGTGCGATATATTAAAAACCAGAACGGTGAATCCCTGATGTGACAGTGGTACAGACTGGCCTGTGTTTTACTGCAAACTTATTTTCAGTTGTTGGATCAGGTGAATGCGGCGATTCTTCAAAAGCAGTAGATGGCCATGTGGAGGGTCTGAGTCTGATGAGGATTCTTATACCAAACAATACACAATACATCGATGTAGTTATAGGGCTTATTTGCATATTGCAGCTTATTGTGATACAAATCCTGCGAAAGACCAATAAAACCCTCAGGGGATTGCTGTTACAGGAAAATAATCGTGCATGGTTTGGGGTAAATGTACTTAAACAGGATGTGCGTTTTGTCTGTTTGTAGTCATGATTCATGTTGTGACATACTCAGTGTCCACTAAATAAGTTAGCACTTGTTACTGCTTATAACGCACCCCCCCCACCCCAAAAAAAACAAAAAACAAAAACATTTTAAGCTGAAAACATTAAAGACAGAAGATGGTAATTAAAGTTACCGCTGTACCTTGGAAAGTACCTTTAACAAGTCAACACAGGTATGTTTGTTAATGCTCCAAACCATAAATCCCATCAATCAATGCATTTTTATACCAAATAACAAAAATGCATTTTTATTTTAACTCCCTTTATTTCGCTCCTTTTCCAAAACACACCATTTCAGTGTCTTTGTAAATGAGCTACCATTGAGCCACATCAGCAACAAGCTGAGCTGAGCAACAGTCCGAGGCAGGGGTTTCTTCTATGAGGTCACATTAGAGGGAAAATCAAATTGGCTTTTATAAGCGCTTTTCAAAACATAAGAAAACAAGAACAAAAACATGCAAAAAAAAAATTACTAACAATTACTAATAAATAAATCCTGCACAATAGGTCCCTTTTAAAACACTGACACTTGATTCTCTTTCTACAAATGCTGAATAAACCTCACTTCACAGAAAATTACACCAAATGAACCATCACATTTTTGTCCACTAGACAAGTCCCTGTATATTTGGTTACCATAGCAACGATAACGTATCAGACCGAGAGCATTAACATAAACCTGTTTTTATTATTTGCTTTGTAGGCTGCTGTGGTAGAAAACGAAGTCACCGGATCAATGATGGGATTCTGACTAACCAGAGTTGAGTATCAGCTTTGCGCAAGGCACTGAGCTCGCTCAGACGCGTGCCTGCAATTTAGTGAGGAAAACTGTAGAAAAAAATGCACCTTAGCGGCCAGAGGTCTGCATCTGGAGAGGAGGAAAGAGGCGGTAAACATTTCACATCCATTTTTTTCTCCCTGTACTGATTGGCAAGTTAGAACACCCCCCCTTTTCTCTCTCTCTCTCTCTCGCCTCCTCTCCTTCACCCTCCCTATTGAAAAGCCACATGCTGGTCTCTCCTCCCTCCCATCTCCTAGCCAAGCTAAAACTGCAGACTGCAAGTTAAAAAAAAAAAAAAAGCAAGGAGAAAGAGAGCGGGAGTGAGAACGAGAGAAGCAACCTCTGGTATAATCACCTCTGCATGAGAGAGAGGGAGTAATAGACAGATAAAGAGATGGAAGGAGAAGAAAAGGAGGGGGGGGAGTCAAAAGGCAAGAGTCTATTTTATGCAGATTCATTCATTAATCTATGACAGAGCCTGCTTTCATCAGGCTGACAGGAGAAAGAAGGGAGAGAGAGAGAGAGAACGCAAGAGAGAGAGACACAGAGAGAGAGGTTGAGGGAATGGGAGAAGGCAGAAGAGAAAAGGGCAGAGAGACGAGAAAAGAAAGAGAAAGCGGAAAGGGGGGGGTGAGAGAGGGGAAGGATGCATTCAAAAAGAGCAAGCTTACCGCCTTGATTCAGTTTTGCCCAGTGAGCTAATGTAGCATTACCTCTTTTACACACACACACACACACACACACACACACACACACACACACACACACACACACACACACACACACACACACACACACACGTTGGCAAGCAAATGGAAAAGGCAGAGGGTGGGCCTCATTTTCCTCATAAAAAGCCCATTTTAAGAGCTTTGCTTCACTCGGAAAAACATCCTTTTTGAACCCTTTCAGGAGAGAGAGAGAGAGAGAGAGAGAGAGAGAGAGAGAGAGAGAGAGTGGAGGGGGGTGAGAACGGCACAGAGGGTATAGCGTGAATTAAAAACATTGCATTTCTTCCCTCTCTTGCTCTTTTTTTTTTCTTTTTCCATAGAGTCAATGTTGACGGCTCCGGTGCTGAAAGGTTCTTATTCATTTCGCAGCGCAGTTGTGTCGATTCCTCGCTCTCCCCTCCCCTTCTTACCCTCCCACTCTGTCCTTCTCTCCCTCTCTCTCTCAGGGAGCGTGGCCTCGGCTCCTCGCTGGCGCTGGGCGTTCCTGCATGCCTCCTGCAGGGTCAAAAGTTTACCGTGGTTTTAATTTCACCTTTCCTCAGCCAATAGCAGCGAGGCGGCCAACCTTTGACCCCCTGCAAAAGAATTCGACTGGCAGGAAGAGTGCGCTCGATCTCTCCTTCTCTCTCATTTCTCCCTCCTTGGCAAAACCCTCCCACCCACCACTGTCTTTACCTTTTCTTTTAGCACTTTGTTTCTTTCTCTTGCTCAAGGTCACATTTTGTTTTGAAGCAACTAGAGAGGGAGGGATTGGGGGAAAAGGAAAAAAAACAACAACATCATGGCTTTCGCCACATGACTACAACTTATTTGTTGCTTCATGACAGAATAAAATTGCGATTTATTTCCTGAGACCTGTGACTAAGATATGATTTATGATAAACGGACACCATACACTGATAGCGTCATGTAACTTTTTCATATATATTTTTTAATCATGATTAGGGGGGGAAAAAAAAGAAAGAAGGAAAAAAAAAAGACCTGCAGCCTTAAGATCATATTCATCTTATTCCCTGTTGGGTTTGTTTTCTTATCTCTTTCAGCAGCTGCTTTCAGCGTGGGCCCCGACCATGTGCTTTCGAGCTCTTTATCTTCCCTATTCACAAATCGAATTATATAGTTTTCATAGCGAAGTGAGTCGAATGCCCTTCGCTGACCCTGTGGGAGTGACCTCAGCCCGTAACCCCCCTTCTGTCCTTGAGCTCGAATGCAGGCTAACACTATTAAAAGCGTGTTTAAATGACTTATGAACGCTGAGCGAGCAGAAGGGTCGGAGGAGCAGGAGCCCTCGGGAACACGAGTGACAGATCCACAGCCTCCGAACACACGGCCTACGGTGACTAACAATCAACCGAATCGAGTTTACACCACCAATATGGTCGGAAATTCTTTAAACGGTTTCTTTGAACCTTTTAAGGGTGCATTTAGGTCCTGCTTGGAAATTAATTGAGCCATGAGGAAGCAGTCAGCTGGCACAAAGCTATGCAAAGTGCACCTCCAGAAACCAGTGGGGAATTTGTAATTCTCTTATCATATGGCCGTAATGTGTTCGAGCGGAAGGGGTTAAGCAAAGGTTAACACGCTGTCCTGATCACGTGTGCGCACACACGCAAACTGCTGTTGTGTAACTCAACACATTACTTCAAAACACCAGACAACTAACCATACACTAGCGTCTGTAACCGCAAAGGATTTATAATATCTGAAAACAGCTGACGATTCTTTTTAATTATCCAGCTCATGCAAAAGGAATTTCTTTCCATTGTGCGTTATTATCGGGCATTTCCGTAATGTGACAATAACACAAACTATATATATATATACACACTGTATATGGTGCTGTGCAAAATTTCTGAGCCACCCCTTGTTTCTTCATATTTTGCTTGCAGAGAGCCAAACTTTCATGTGTTTTTAATGTAGTCTTGAACTAAGTTGTGCTAATTGAAGAATTGGTCTCCTGGCATCCTGAAGGACTTCAAGCAAAAAACAAACAAATACAAAAACAACTAACTAACTAAAGGCATGAACCAGATGCAGATTATGACAGATGATCAGGCCGGTGATTAGTCTACTGGTGATGCTGAATGCTGAGCGGCTGGAACAGACGAGAGGGGAAATGAGGTCGCTGCTGAGGCTGTTACGTAAAGAGCTAATTTTTTTATCGGAACATTAGGCACTTTGCAACATGTCACAGTTAAACATTTGTTCCCATTTAATCTACATTAATTAATTTCATTTATAAGAAGAAATGATGTGGGGCTTCAGACTATTTGCACAGGACTGTAGTTCTATCTAATTACTATGATGTAATAGTGCATCTTGTAAACTTAAGAGTATCCTGAAAAGAGTTCATTTTCTTTGAGGATTAAATTTATAAATGAAATTATAAATGAATAATACTGATTCATAACATGTAAAGTGAAAGACTTTCAAAGTTTTTTCTCAAAATATATATATATTTTTCATTTCGAGTCCATTAACAGTTGAAGGTCTTGCTCAAGGGCCCAACAGGGACAACTTGGTGGTCGTGAGATTTAAACCTGGAACCTTCCCTGTTCTCAATGCCTTAACCACTGAGCTACCAGTATAAATACCTTGTATCTCTCAGTCTAGTTTAGTATACGCATGATGAAGACTGCTGACTTGACAGTTGTTCAGATGATCATCAAGGACCCTCTCCACTAGGAGGGTAAAACACAGAAGGAGTTGAATTGAAGAATATTCATGGAAAGTTGACTGGAAGGGGAAAGTGTGGAATGAAAAAGTGCACAAGAAACAGCCTTAAGAAAAATGTTAAGGAACACTAATTCAAGACCTTGGGAGAGCTTCATAAAGAGTGGAGTGAGGCTGGAGTCAGTGCATCAAGAGTCACCATGAACAGACATTCAGGAAATGGACTAAAACTGTTCTGTTCCTAGTAACAAGACACCTGTAAACCAGAGACAACAATCAGAAGCATCTTACCTGGGCTAAGGAGGAAAATAACTGTTGCTATGTAATGCAAATGGCTCTTTTCAAATGAAAGTAATTTTTGCATTTCATTTGGAAATCATGGTCCCAGATTTTGTAGGAAAAGTGAGGAGACACATAATCCAAGATGATTTGTATGCCATATCATCTTCTGGTGCTGGTCCAGTGTGTTTTATCAAGTCCAAAGTCAATGCAGTCATCTGCAGGGAGACTTTAAAGCGATTTGTGCTTTCATCCACTGAAGTGGCAAAAATACCACTAACTTGTTTGAAAGCCATTATAAGATTGTGTGTGATTGGCCAGCCAACTCGCTTGACGTGGTTCTCAAGATTGTCAACCCAACAATATCGACCAGGTGAAGGCTGCGATTAAAGCAACCTGGTCTTCAATAAAGCCTCAGCTTTGCCACAGGTTGATTACCTTCATGCCATGCTGCATTGATGAAGTACATAAATTGACAGACCTTATTTTCTGTTCTCTCCTCTCTCTCTCTCCCCCTCTCCTTTCCCTCTCTCTGTCTCTCTGTCGAGCTATACATGTCACTCCTGAGTTGACAGTGATCCAGACCCCTCTGCCCTCTGGACCCGTCTAACCCGTCCTGGAGTCCTGCTTCTGGTTGGAGATCTCGTCGCATGGATGCCCCGTGTGGTCTGCCTGGATTCGTGTGGTGGCTGGGGATGGTTTCCATGAAGACTGTCCTGTCATCGATTGATGCTCTGGGGACCTGTGACTTCAGTTGTTCGATAGCTCAGGACTAGAATCTCCTACAGTCTACCTGAGCCTCCAGGAACAAACTGGACTCCTTTTAATTTTAATTTTAACACATCTCCTGTTACACTGAACTTCCAGTACACATTGCTATATAAATAAAATTGACTTGACTTTTTCAGACTTAAAAATCCTTTTTTGATTCATCATAGGAAATATTTTAATATTTTGAGATGCTGGATTCTTTGTTTTCATGAGCTGTAAGCCATCAGCAAATGCATCAAAATGAAAACAAAAAAGGCTGGAAATATTTAATAAAAGTAATTGATCTGTTGAAAATGTTTTATGATATTCTAATTTTTCAAGATGCACTGTGTGTGTGTGGGTGGGGGGGGGGGGGGCTGAACAAATGTCTTAGGCACATGCAAATAAACGCTGTACAGCAAGGATGTTATAAACAAACTACATAATAATAATAATAATAATAATAATAATAATAATAATAATAATAAAGCTCATTAAACAGTAAGTAATGAAAAAGTTAGTATTCTCAGGTACAATTTGTGTGGTTTCATATAAAATTAGTAACAAGCACTTAGCAAAAAAAAAAAAAAGTTTTACTGAGCATCCTGCAGTACCACCCACAGTTCATCTGAGGACTGTTGCACCTGCTTCTTTTTTGCATGCAAAACCCACCAACTTTCATTCACTTTTTTGTGTTAAAAAAAAAAAAATGTGGTTGCTTGTAATAGGCTGCTTTCTTTTCTGGCATACATTTTTTTTTTTTACTTTTAATTTTGTTATGCAGTACTGATCTTTGCAAATCAGACAGGTTTTTGCACTGACTCAATAATAAACTCCTAAAAAAAAAAAAAAAAAGTTAAAGTTGTACTAAAAAAAAACATTAGTGCATGATTCTTGAGTCCTTTGTTTTCCCACTAATGACACCATTTTCTTTTACATATTATTTCTGTTTTAGAGTTATTTCACTGTTATTCTAGTAATATATAAATGTTACAACATCTAGTATTGTACTGCACTACACTAAATAATTTGTAGTGTTGAGGCAATGACAATAGATCTCTGATCAAATACATACAGTACACTGAAAAAATATAGCCAAGCAAAACATTTAGTATACATTTTAATAGCTCTTTATGTTAAAACGATCATATGCTGATTTGACCTCTTTCCAGAGGTTTCTAAACTAATTTACTAACATTTTACACTAAATAATTAATACTAAACCATAAAAACTAACAGCTAAACTGAAGCTTCATCTGAACCTTGTCCAGTGACTGGGCTTTTTTCTAAACGCCCATACTGCTAGTTGCGTAACGGCATGTTTTGTTCGAGTTCGCAGAAAAACGGCAGAGCTTTCCGGAGCTAACAGGAGCTGTGACGTGACAGCCACCACTCAGCACAATCTGCCAAGATAATGAGGCGGGTTAAAGGGCGAGTGGATTTGTTGGACTTTTTTTCTGCTCTTCTTCAAGATAACCTCTGACCGTGGTGGAGAGACACGCTGCTGACAGTGCAGGGTTGGACGCTCGCTGAAGTGAGCTGTGGCGCTGTTTGGTTAGATGGCAGATCGAGACAAGCCCAGGTGAAGGGTCGGGAGGTCAGTTGCCACCGTTGCGGACCTCGCTTTTGTTCTGGGTTTAAATGGATCACTTTTGTAACAAAGCAAGGGTCCGGAGATGATGAGTGAAGAGGAACTTTATTGAGAATGTAAACACCAGTTAGGCATGCGCTGTCGAGCTGTTACGTGACGTATAGCAATAGTGTTAGTTCATAGGTGATTTTTTTTTTCTTTGCATGCAAATATCTTTTATATGAATATAATTCGACTTTCCTAATAAGGTAATTAAAAGGTAATGAATAAAAACGGATTTAAAATCTTAACGCAGCTTTATAGTGTTTTATACTGACCTGGCTGTACAGATCATTAACAAAGTATGCTTACTTATTTACATCCTAGACACAAAACTTGTTGTACCTGAAAGATCTCAAACAGCCAAAATAAAAATCGATTGAGGTTTTCTCAGTTTGAGAACTAAAAAAAAAAACCATAGAAATACAGAAAGTTGCCTCAACGTTTCTCATCTAACAGACATCTAACAAAGTGTCATATTAATCCAGACTTTTGTTGAAGAATATAAAAACACCCATGTGTTAAGGTTTAAAGCAAATATACTAATAAACTGCTCATTGACAAGATCAATCGTTTCTTTACTAAAATTCTTTTTTTTAAAATCCATTTTAAAATTTAATTATGGATAATTCGTGAATAATGAAAACATAAATCTAACAATTTGCCATTTTCATTCCACACTACATATATGTATAATATATGCTTAATTTCAGTACATGACCAGAGTTTGGATAAGACTTTTTTTTAAGATTACATTTTTTTAAATAAAAAAATAATTTTTTTTCCTATGCTATATTTTAAACCTATGGAAAAAGCCAAGATGTGTTCTTATCTAAGCAGGAAAGCTAATAAGTGCCAGAGTAAACAGATGCCACAAGCACAGTGTACCAGTCAGGAATTTATATAGAGCTTGCCATTGTAAGTGTATGTTTAAATGTATACTTTAAAAAAACTGGACATTTAATAGTTACATATCGCAGTTTAAATCAAATCTGTCACCAAACAATGGGTCAGCGAACATTTTTTTCCCCCCGATTTTCTCCCTAATTTAGTCGTGTCCAATTCCTCCCCGTCACTAGAGGGCTCCCACATTAAGGCTACTACTACCACTCAGCCGGGAGGGCCGAAGACTATCACGTGTTTCCTCCGAACCACGTGACGCCAGCCAACCGCATCTTTTCGAACTGCTCGCTCGCGCACCGTTGGGGGCGGCGTAACACACTCGGACAGCGCTATCCACTCCCTCCGTTGCGCGAGCTCACAGACGCCCCTGATTGGCTGTAGAGCCGTGATTAATGTGGGAGCACTAAGTACCTCTCATCCCAGCCGGCCCCTCCGGCTGCGAGAGGTTACAGCACCACCCGGGATTCGAACTAGCGATCTCCAGATGATAGGGCGAGCTTTAACCACTGCGCCACTCGGAGGCCAGGATCAGCAAACATTTTAAGATGATTTATCAATACCAGCAACAAATCCCCAAAATAGTCCCAAAATAGTCCCAAAATAATGCCTGAACATATTTACGTCAACTTGAGTAGAGAAATATGAGCAAGTTGTCTACTAATGCATAATTTCAATCCAAAATCTGTTGATATACAGATTGGACCTTGTTTTTTTTCTCTTCTTCTTCTTCTTTTTGTTTTCAGGCTCTTTAACGCTACAAATGCTTGTTTCGTACCGTGCAAGAATACAACTGCACCCCCTCACTAGCCCAGATTTCACCTTTGTAATGCTGTACACAAGTACAACAGAGTGAACACACACTCCGATACAGTAGGTGGCAGTACTAACTAATTTGCTTTACAAGCTGCCAATATACACATCAAAAACTAATTTATAAATGGAAGCCCACTTCTGTGTTTTCGTATCTAAGGACGTTTTCATAGTAGGATTGATGTATATCTACCGTTTCCAGAGACAGACGGCACAGATGACGTCGTGTCCACTTCCACGTTCAGGCCATGGATTGAATCAAATATGAAAGCCAATCGTACCTGGAGACCATCTTTTTCAGAGGACTCACAGGCACAGGGCATAGAAACGCTCGTGTTCTCACTGATTAAAAAAAAAAAAAAAAAAAACTTTGAGGTCCAGTGTTCTTCTAAATAGTGCCCTAAATAGTCCTGAAAATGTTACAAACGTTTCTATATCGCTGATTTGCCTGCAGTCATGCTTGTACACTGATGAATGGCATAATCACCCATAAATGACCATGCAAGTTCATGGCAGAGCTTAGTCACCTTCACTATGTAACAAAACTTCTGTAAGAGCCAAAGTTCACCCAGAGTTTAAAATATGATATTTAAAAGGTGAAACATTGCCTCCTAAGCAGAGCACACACACTAAGTCTTTCAATTAAGTAATTGTGTGGAAAAGCTCCTGTGAATGATTTACAAATACATGTATTCATCATATGCAGTTTACTGAATGAGACACAAGTTCATTTTAGTTGCTTGGTTTTATAGAAAGCATTGACGTTTTTATTATATCCAATGCTGATTTGGTCGAAATCAGCACTTAACATGTTTTGTATCATGAATATACCTTAAATTAATCACATCAAAGGGCAAAATATAACATTATGTACATCAAGGTGATTTAGAGTACGCCGTGCTACATTATCTCAAAGAGAGCATGATATTTACTCTGATGAACCAGACGCCTGAAAATCTGCGGCGCTGTCTGGATGTTAATTGCACTCAAAAATCTCTTCAGTGGGTTGTCGACAAAAAGTCCCGCCTTAACTCTTCTCAGAACCATTTTCGAAATACATCGGCATTCTATTGAAATCCCCACCTTGTTTTTTTTCTTAATTACACTTCTAGGAACTACGAGCTGCTGGAAAGAGATCAACACTCCTACAGAGGGAGACCTATAATCCTCCACCAATTTCTGATCGTCTGGAAATCAGAGGCTCGGTAATGTTTAGCCTATATACAATCTGCTGACATTTTATTTAGTGCCACGGCGTTTCGATTAGACAGGAATTCAGAAGGAGTAGGCCGATCTCTGTACTTCCTTCCTTTTAATTAAAATCGCGGAGCGCAGTGCACCGTCTGCCTCGCTCGCTCGCTGCCTTGACAACAGACCACACACACGAGTGACATCATGGAGCCATGCCGACGTAACGAGAGACATTAGACCAGGAAGTAGTCTTGTTTACCACAGTGCAGCCTATCAGATGGGCTACGTGGGCTATTCTTAGCAGCACAGCTCACGATGATGGCTTAGCAGAATCACGATCAGACCACGATACGCAGTTTAGTCATTACTTGCGTACGATACTCACATACTATTCAACAACACTAAAGTATTTTTTTTAAAGAAGTAAAAAAGGCAATACTCAAGGCAATACTTAATTTAGGGCATTTTAAGCCCAAACACAAGCTTATACCGTCTCTGAAATTCTCAAACTGGGACAAAACATGCACCAGTCTAAAAATAAGTGGCATTAATTATTTATGGAAATTTCTGGATGACTCTTAATTTAGCCTTAACTTGACCTTTAACAGAAACCAGATTTTGATTCGATAAAGTTTCGATTAAACGGGATTCAGAAGGAGGTGGATGATCTTTGTACTTCCTTTCTTTTAAGTTTCAGACAAAACTAATGTTTCTCAAGTTGACAATTACTCAGAATGGGACACAATATACGCCGATCTACTGCATAAGAGCCACTAATTATTCATGGAAATGTCTTAACCGCTCTGGATTTAGTTAAAACTTAAATAATGGTGACAGAAACCCACAGAACAGTATGTACAACAGCAACGATCTGAAAGCATCATCATGAGGAAACACTTCTTCTGCCTGGTAAAACTTGCCACTGGCAACCCAACACTTCCTGGAACAATGCAACCGCATTCTGTCTATGCATGTGGGTGTGTGTGCGCGTGTGTGTCACTCAACGTTGACCCGATGACACATAACCGTAAGACCAGTTTGAGATCCGATGTCCGATTTCATACCAATACCTTTCCAGGCTAATACGAAGCGTCTCTGGTACATAGGGAAAGACAGAGAACAGAACTACGAGTTACTGTGAATTTCAGAAATCATGAGCTGAAAGGAGCAGCATGGAAAGAAGTGCAAATAATAAGGATTGTATTATACGTTGTGTAGAACTGTTTCATAATTTTGTTAATTTTCCAACTATTTCTTTATTTCGGTAATTGTAAGCAAGCTGTTTTCACTTGAATTGTAGATCTTATCATATGCTTTACATCTTTATTTTGTTCTTGGTTGTTTTAGTCGGTGAAAAGAAAGCAGAATATAACAATCAAAAATTCAGTGTTGATAATTACTAGGGATGGGAAACGCAGCCGATATGATAACCACAAAACAATGATTTGTATTGCAATTCTGTAAATATCCCAATTTGATAAATATCCCAATTTTATAAATATCCCAATTTTATTTATTTATATTAGATTTTGTCACAATTTTAACCAAACTTAGCAAATTATTTGCTCCTGTCACACAGGATGCTCACATGCAACATGTGAATAGTAGAATTGAGGCAACATTTTACCAACTCAAATGCAAACATATATAACCATATATATATTAAAAAAACTTTAATAAAATCGATTTTGGAGTCAGTGTGGCAATGCATGAATAGCCACACAAAAAAAATCACGATACATCATTAAATAAATTTTTCCCCCATCTCTAATAATTGCTCCAAAAAATAAAGCAACAAAAAGACATTCATTGTTACCCGTGATTACATGCACGACTATTCGGAGATTCCAACGTGGATATTAATTAGGTCAGTGTATGTTAGAGGATGACAAGGCACTTTTTTTTTTTTGGATGTGTTCCAGCCAACTGTAAGCAAACAGAAAGGCAAACAAATCTTGCATGACTGCTACATACCGATTAACAGCTCCTCCATTTGAAATGACAAAAGAAACCTGGCCTACTTCTGTCTTGGTTTTAATAGGTCTAAAAACCTCAAGAAGACTCTAGAGTTCAACACTCCACTTTATTTAGATAAGAAGCCAGGAGCAAAACAAAAAGATAACTGCTTTTTTTTTTAACTGTTATATTCCTTTTTAATATTTACATTTTGTAATATTAAGTTTCACAAACTACAAAAAGTATCAAAAACTTTGAAAGGCTGTGTAACTCATACAAAGCCGTAATAGTTTTTGCTCCACACTCCAGCCCAGTAGGTGACATTATTGCACCACTCGCACTCAAAAAAAAAAAAAAAAAACAGGGAAAAAAAGAAGCGATAATCTTTTAAGATATGAGTATTTGCAAGAGATGCAAACAGTTTAGGGCTGTAGCTATCGAATATTTTAGTAATTGAGTATTCTCCCAAAAATGTAATAGATTAATCGAGTAATCGGATAAAATGCACTATTGCTTAATTAAACAGCAATGAAAAATATATAAGAAAAACAAAGGTTAATTGTTTTTCTTTTTTGGTTATCTACTTTTATTTTTTTTTAAGTGTATACAGTATTTTATCATACAGCATAAAAAAAAAAAAGTAAACATGTTTAAACATGTTTTTAAGGCAGCTTAAACATATTTAATTTTTCGCGCAGAAAGATGGAAACGTAATCGCAGCGCCAAAACTCGCGGTGTATCATGAAGAACCGTACTTCCGTCCACGGCGCGATACCGCGTAGGTGAGATAGGGGTCCTAAAGTTGACTGAGATTAATTAAGTGCATTACAGCACCATATATTCTTATTTTAGAGCCTTTTCTCGGATGCAAAAAAAAAAAAACGCATTTAAAATTACTTTAAGGATAAAAAAAAAAAATAAAGCACACATTAAAATAAATAATTATACAAAAACACTAAGTTGTGCAACTAAACTTTCAGAACTAAAAGTTTCAAAATCTACAGCTCATGCATAACGTAAGCCTTAACTGACAATTTCTGTCGTCTTCTCTTGCTGCTTTCTTCTTCTCTTGGCCTCGCTGATATTTTTATTGCTCCCTTCCATTTTGCAGCCCGCAACAGAACGCAGCTAACTGTTTGCGTCTCCTTCCGCTTTGTGGGTGACGCAAGTGCTTCTTCTTCGTTGGTGTTTACTGGCGGCTTGCACCCGGAAACGCGCTGTGTCAAAAGCGTGCCGTCAACCAATAATTGTGCAAAAACATAACGCAAGCTTTTAAAAATTTATTAAACGAAGCTTTGAGGCAGAAGATTTTGCCTCGATCATTTTTAACTCGAGGAATCGTTTCAGCCCTAAAACAGTTTAGATGTTCTGTGAAAATAGTCATATAATTTAAATAAACTTGTCCATTTTAAAGAAATGTGAATCAATTCTAAATAGAAAACCAACCCAAGGATTCAATTAATTGAATCAACGAAAAAATAAATAAAAAAAGAGGATTAAATTGCATAAATTTTTTTTATCACACAGCTCATCTGTCCATCATGTCCAACTTCTTTTCCGCTACAGTGGACTAACATAAAAGGAAAATGCCCCAGCTAAACTATCAAAACAGGAACATCTAATTATTCATTACCAGAGAAAATTCCATAAGAATAAAACAGGAAAAAAACGGTTTTTAATAAAAAAATTTATCAACAACCAGTGTGCAGACCTTTAGTATTGTTTGTGTAACTTATCAGAACTCTCAGCGATGACAAATTCAAGGCTTTTCAAGACCTTTAAACGAACCCGCACTTCGAAAAGCTACCCTAAACTTCTTCAGTTACTTTCCGACCTGGATCAGAGGACCTGAGGTTTTAACGGAGTGAAATTCAGAGCCTGCCGGAGCACCATGAAGGGGGTGGGGAAGCTGGCAGAATGAAAACAAGGTGGCTACTAAGCAGTTCAGAAGTTCACCCAGAGTTGACGCGCACTCTTTCTCCTTCTCTCTCGCTTTCTTTCTTTCCACGCACACTGATTGACAAAGAAAGCATCTGGTAACGTTTATGCCGCTACTCCGAGCTTTTCTCTCCTTTTATATTAGGGGGCCTGTAACATAACACAAACACACAGCTACCTTTTTTACAGCAGTAACAGGAGCGGACCCCTCCTAGGGACTCATTCAGGTAAACTTAGTTTATGAGCATTCTTCAGCAGAGCAAGAGAAAGCAGAAATACGAGAGACTGAGAGAGCCAGGAAGAATTAGGGGATTGTTCGCTTCTCGCTACACGGTCCAGAATACAACACGACGCGGTTTAGAACATAAACAACAAACTGTTGTGCTCGATATTTACAAAGACGCTACGAAAAAAGGCCTCGGTCTCGAAAAACTCGTTGGCTCCATCGCGGGTTGTGTTTGCGGTTTTTGTCTGCGCTAAACAACACGGCGCATGCAGGATACATCAGGGCTTAATCTACAACAGATGAATCTGACAATGACTCTAAAGACACTCAAACAAATACACATCATCTCTACATCTAGATAGTGTTTTTTTTTTTTTTTTTTAAGCAGCAACAAGACCAAAGTAGTAAAATTCATCTTTCTAATCATTACTGTAGGTTAATATTCCTTATTATGGGACAAATCTTGCTAGGAATATCTAAGAGATTTGAACATTTAGCTGGTCCCCACAAAGGCTGCATATTATCTTCTTTAATAATTACGGTCATCACGATACCAGGACAAACACTGTGTGCGTGTTTGTGTGTGATCTGTCATAAGCCCCATCCAGTTCATCATCACAAACCTGATGACCTTGAGTTGTGCACGCAGGAGTGTCGTCATGGCAACGGGACTTTACACAAGCAACCGCAGCTGGACGCAACGTACACATTCCTCTTAAAAACTGTTGTGCACTGAGCAGAGTAATAAACTTCCACAAACACACACACAAACACACACACAAACACACACACAAACACATTCCATACAGAGACCCTGTGACTCATAAATTTCCGACCAATTTGGGGCATCTATATACAGTATATGTGTTTTGTTTTTGTTTTTTATAATGAAGTGTAAACTTTTGCCCGGTCACAAATCCTCGAAGTCATGTCTCATTAGTGTTTTTCACTACAACATCAGTCATTTTTTATGAGCCGCTCTAAAAAGCCAGATCTCAGAAACGAGACTCGATAGTATTTTTTTTTCTTCAGTTAGTTAGTTACACAAGGGCCCTTTGTATTACCCATAATGCACTGCAAACACATTAGTTTAAGCACTCTGAAGTGTCTTGGAGGTGATTAACAAAAAACGCTAAGATTTAAACAATTATGTAATGAAATAGAAAAGCTAAACTGTCTGGAACACTCTGTTGCGATTGTTCTTTCTTTCAGCTTTTTTCTATGCTAATATAGTATATTTGTTTTCTTGCACACTAACCGCTAATTACGCCATTAACTGACACGTTTTTCCTACTAATCCTTCATTTGTGCTGAAGCTAGCAACAAAAGGGTGAAATTAAAACAGTGTCTTTTAGAGACTGGAATCTTCAGTCACCTCCCGATACGATATCACGATACCTTGGATTCGATTAAAACTGTGATTCTACAAATATCATGATTTTATAAATACACCCATTCGATGTTACATTTATAATTTGAAACCTTTAGAAAAAGTTTAACGATTCATTAAATAAATCCTGTTTCTTATAACATTCATTTTCTCATTAAGAAAAATACACACTAACTTCAAATGCAAGAGTTTAACATTTAACTTAAAATAAAATTAAACAAAAAGCTACAATTTTACTGAGAAACTCGTATATCTATATGTTACTGTATGTCAAACAAACTTAGCAAATATTTCACTTCCAATAAAAATATGTAAACATTTCAGAGTGGGCCGCATGTATGATAATAAAGAAAGATAATAAAGAGCGGCAACGGCCCCCTCAAACTCCCCCAAAGTTATAATATTCAACTTGACAATGAAACCAGCTTGAAAACCAGGTAACTCTGTTCACTGGCCGATCAACTGGTTAATCTCTATTTTAAACGTAAAAATTGTTTTTGGATTCAGTGTGATACAACAATCACTACACAAACGAATCATGATTCATAACTGAATCGGTCCCCCCATTTCTACAGTTTTTACTAGAGACTCTTCTTGGTCACGTCGCATCTAAAGGTTTTCTCTGAGCTTCTGTTCAATCAAAGAACGAGATTTGAGCAATTTAACCGAGACGTGCGTCCAAGAACGACTCCTGTAATTGGAAAGATACTGTCGCTTTTACTGAAACATTCCCTCATGACTAGTTCTCAACCATCCACTATTCCACAAACTAAGAAGAGGTTGGATTTCCTTACGATTCTTGTTTCTCTCAAGGTTTCTTCCACATGTCTTACACTTGCCACTTTTTTCCTCTGGGTTGTTCACAAGGGATTTAAACCCACAGTCTGAAATTCTGGAAAGCTTCTTTAGGCCAATTTCTAGTGCACGATATAAAGCAATACTAAACTGAAGTATTGTTTTTACTATACTTTACTATAGTTGCAAGCAACAATGACGGGCCCAAGCGCCCTGCGCCACTGCCACCCCGGGGGCACCACACAACCTGTGTGTTATTTGAGCGTGTTAAGACCTACAAAATGCGTGATGTACGAGTGTGTATGAGTGTGTGTGTGAGTGTTAACGTTAACATTTGTGATGTTTATGTGTGTACAATAGGCCACAGATGCCGGAAAAAACGCATCACACTATGATGTTACTCAATGTGATGTCACGGAACGTGTCACTGAATATTATGCCACTTAATATAATGCCGCACAGTAAGTATTAATGATTTTTCAGCGCAAGTTTAAGACATCATCACGGCTGACACGTTTGAGATATCAAAAATCCCTCCGCAATTTTGCGTCCTCAATGTCTTTAGATCACATCGGCCCGGCTTGGTGGCGATCGTATAAAATCTCCTCCTATATATAAATATAGTCGGGTCAGAAAAGAGAGCATAATTTGAAAGTAAAAGTAATTAATGAAACATAGTTTTTTCTTTCAGCAGTTTGACTGTCACACCTGCTTCTTTTCGGCATGCAAATCCCAGCAGCATCCATTTTGTTTTTTTTTGTCTGAAAAGTGGTTGTTTATATAATGCACTGCTTTCTTTTTGCCATTCAAATCATTTTTTTTTTGTAACTTTTCATTTTGTGTTGAATGCATGTATTTGGAAATCAGAAATGTTTTTGTACTGTATTTCATATTTATATGAGACATTTTATAGATACAAATATATAAATGATTTATTGAATGATATTACTCGGGTAACTTGACACGCACACAGATAAGCAACACACGTGACTGCATCATGACAGGAAACCATGGCAACCGTCAGACAAATCAAGGCAGAATGGAGTACTTTTAAATGACATGGGACGGAGAAATTAAAATCCGCCTGTACATGAACACGTTGACAGGCTTAGTGATTTCTTACCTGGAATCAAACTTAACCATGACATGAAGAAAACGAAACAAACAAAAAAAGTCCACCTAGTGCTAATGAATAATCTTTTCACCTCCTTCCTTTTCCTTTAGTTTTATAGCTTTATAAGCTTTAGGATTGTTTCCCTGCTCCTAAAAAAGTGTGGCATGGCAGGGAAAAAGTATTTAAATCCAGAACTTTCTATACCCAGGTTGAAAGTCTGCGTTCATTTCCAGTTGCATAACTGTACCTGTGAATGTGGGTGGAGTTTTCTGCAGGCTCTTTCTCACGCAAGGCTAGTGTTAAAAGTAAACACTGATAATAGCAGCAACAATGGAGAAGCTTCACCGTCTGGATTGAAGTTTTACACAGCATTCTGTGTTAGTCAGAAAGAAATAAAGCAGCAAGGAAAAGATAACTTTCATTTATATTTTTTCATTGCGCTCAGTAGGAATGTTATCAAACTACTGATAAGTGCTCGACCTTACTGTGTGGTACAAAAACCTGATTCTGGCTAGATAGTTCATCCCCCCCAATGTTTTTTTTTACCCTGACATGACAGAAATTTGACAGAATGATTCTGTTGCAAGCTAAATTGTGTGTCTTCTTGTAGACCAGGAGTCTTACGTGGCATAATGATGTGTTCACCAGCACTCGATTAACTGTCTTTGTAATCAAACAACATAGCTAACGAACAAGTTCTGTCGGTGTCAGGTATTTCTGACGCAAACATTCTTTAAGCCAGTGCTACTAGAATGTGTGTCAACTGGAAGAGCCTGGTCAGACGCTTAACTGGTTGAGGTATTTCATGCATCGGATTGAAGCGAACACTCCAATAGGGCTGCAGGAATAAATAATAATAATAATAATAATAATAATAAAAAAAGAAAAGAATCGACATATAAAAACTTTCTAGCTTTCTAAAATCTGTGTGTCTTCTGAAACGTGCATAGACAGTACCGTCTCAAAGCCTTGAAAGTCAGAAAACTTGGCAAGGTATAACCTGTACCAAGTGCCAACACATCGCAGGGCACACATGCATACATCGGACACACACTCACACACTCTACGGGCAATTTGGGAATGCCAGTTCGTTGGACTAATCCGTTTGTCTTTGGACTGTGGGAGGACCCCGAAGGAAGTCCACCAAGCATGAGGAGAACATGTGAACTCCATGCACACAGACCTGAGGTGGGAATCGACCTGGATAGGCAACAGTGCTAACCACTACGCCAAGTCACTCATTACTTCTAAATGATGTAGATTAAATCAAAGCAACAGGAACAAACATTTTACTGTCACAGGCTGCACATGGGTTGTTTATGCAACAGCCTCAGCAGCGACCTCATTTCCCCTCTCGTCTGTTCCAACCACTCAGAATTCAGCATCACCTGTATACTAATCACCGGCCTGATCATCTGCACCTGTTTCTCACTAGTTCATACCTTACGTTAGATGTCTTTTTTAATGCTTGAACAAATCATATGTAACTATGTAGCATATCAAACGAAAAACATTCCTCTGAAACATGCTAAGGTGACAGAAAGTGTCCTTCAAGCCTGGAGAACTTAGTCTCAAAACTATATAAAAAAGTCTGTCCCTTTGGAAGCAAAGTATAAAAAATAAAATAAAATAAAAAGATGGGGGTGGCACGAGACTTTTGCACAGTATTATGGACAAGATTGTGATTTGTTAATTTCGTTAACAATGTGGCTTGCAACAAAAGAAAACATGTTAAGTTTTGGTTTGGTGGTTTGGTTTGGTAGCATTTACAGAGTTCGCTTCCATGGCTATTCAGTCATGTTATTTCTTTATCCACTTCTTTTACAGGAAGGAAATTGAGTAGTTGGACCTAAATCAATTGACACCGATAGTAGCGGTATTGCATTTTGAAAGATATGACGTAACACATGACGTCCTCTCAGACAGTATGACCCTGTCATCCAGGCTTTATTTATACTGTATGTTCTATTTAACTGACAATCACATGTCCGCTAATTCAAGCTCCTCCCACGCATCGTTATGCGATGTCCAGACAGGAAGTGTAAACAAATTCAGAACAGGAACGCGTGAGTTCCAGTAAGAGTCACGTGACACTTGAAATTTGCAAGCTTACCTCGTCATACCGCACTGTGTAGTAAGAGGAAGCAGTTGTGATTTCGTAGCGACGTGCTCTGTGTGTGTTCGGTGACAAACTGCACGCGTGACGCGCATCACTAGAGACAACATTCAAATGAGCGCAGAGCAGGAAAATCGTTCCAGCCACATTATGAGATTATATGCGGCGCTTATCGGGTCCGAACCTGACAGGAATGTAATAATAACTTTCTGAGAAGGTTTTTTCGCGCTAAAGTATTAGTGGGGTAGCAAAGTTTCTGAAATGCAATTATGCTGTCTGTGCCATGTACACGTATATGCGGGATTTTTTTATTACAGTACTTTGAAACGCAGTGGAAGTGTGCACCAAATACGTTGTGTATTGATACTGTGTGTGGGTTTTTTTTTTTTTAAATAAAGAAAGGAAAGGGGAAAAAAAGGCTGAAATCACATTGAGTGGAGGAGTTTAAGAAGCAATGGCGCTCTGCAACACCTTTAACTAGCCTGAGGCAAAAAAGCCACCACCAAGGCCAAGGTATCAGATTTCAATTGGGGCAACAATCAAGCTGTTGTTTTAGCGCACTGTCATCAGCAGCTACACTGCACACCCTAATTTTAACACACACACACACACACACACACACACACACACACACACACACACACACACACGCACCTAATATGCTCTTCTCTCTAGAAGCAATTGTCTCACATACACACTATTTTTTCTCTCTCTCTCTCACTCACTCACTCACACAAATACACACACACACACACACACACACACACACACACACACACACACACACACACACACACGAAAACAAGCTCTGACTGCACACTAAAAGAATGCCACCGATTCAAGCTCTCGAACGGCACTGGTGAAAAAAAAAAAAGCGTACGTCGACAAAAACACAGTGTGCCAAAGAGAGGTGATGAGACACTTTTCACACTGCACTCTATTTGGTCCTCGGGCACAATCATGATCGCTACGGCTACTCGAACTCCGGGACGGATCTTCTGCGCGGTTCCTAACGTACCGAATTAAGCTGCAAGACAACCGAATGGTGCTCCGCTTCGAGCGGGTGTGTTCCTGCCGTGTTGACGCAACACCACAAAACTGGTCTGTCTGCTGCAAGCTGAAACTACCACTGAAACCTAGCAAGTCCCTAGAGAGAAACGCAGCGTTAATGAGTGACAGAACGTACGGGGGAAAAAAAAGCGCACGGAGGTGGAGGGAGGACGCTGTATCCACGAACGCCCTCAGCCGCCGACCCCCAGCTACAGTCAAAGAGTCTGACACAAGATTGATTCATAGTTAATGCAGCCTGACACCCCTGCGAGTGTGAGAGAGACGGAGAGAAAAGAGAAGATAAAGGGGAGAGAAAGAGGGAGGAGGGGGCTCGGCTTGCGGTCAGTGCGAGGAAGAGTTCAGAGGGTCTTTTCCCACACACCGAGAGAAGCGCATGGCTCACTGTGTGTGTGCGCGCGCGCATGTGCATGTGCGCATGCGTGCGTGCATGCATATGTGGAAAGATAATCACAATTCCTTTTTTTTTTTTTATCTCATCCTTCAGACGTGATAGCAATAACAATAGCAACAAATGGGAAAAGTGCTGAAATGCATTTCCAAGACTGAACGCAGCTCTAATCTAAAACTTTTACCCCAAGAGGCAAGATATTACAAATGTAAACACACCAGACAGGAAAATCATCTCCTCCTAAAGGATCTAGCAGGATTCAGTCGTTATGTTCTCCCTATAAGTGACAAAATAATATCCCATATTAGACAAATGTATATTTGAGCACGATCCTGAAAACCAAAGTGAATCACCGATATCTATCTATCTACCAAATAAAAAATAAAAAAACCTGCCAGTCCTGTACATCTTTCAAGACAGGAGTGAGGCGTCATCTATCTGCACCTCCATGTGTCACTGATAAGACAGACAACTGCATGCAGAGAGTGAGAGAGAGAGAGAGAGAGAGAGAGAGAAGGAGGGGGAGAGAGAGAGAAAAGCAAAGCAAACCTTATGTACTGTATAAGCACAACACTGCTGTGTGATACCTCGCACACGTTGCGAATACACACCCTCTACACGTCAGTGTGTATTAGTAACACACTGTGTGTCATTGCTTATTACCAACTACTGAATCGTACACATGCTACTACTGTGTAAGACTGTCATAGATAGATAGATAGATAAATAGAGTACTTAAGTAATACAAAAGGGAAATTGTATCGTTACTGCAGCCAGTTCACAGTTATATGACAATTAAGCAAAAACGAATAAGTTATTAAAACAAATAAAAATAAAAACTAAGACACACTGTTTAAAATGTAAGATGCACTAATGAGGTAAGAATTTTGTCAAATAATACGAACATATACTGTTTCTATATACACAATCGTGATGACTGTATATACAGGCAGGAACAAAACTGTACATAAGATGCATCAGCAGGTTGAAATAGTAATAATACAGAGAATGAACCAATACACTGAAATATTAATAATGGTATCGTGTACAGTATAAACAGGATGAAGATGATGACGATGATTATTATGAGAACCAAAACGTCATCAGAAACTTATGACACATTCTAAGGAACGTCAGCGTGACCGAATTTTAGTTTGATGCGAATCGATTACATAATATATTTAATATTTAAACCACTACACACACACACACACACACACGTTTCTTCAACATCTGTCACATGTCTTTACGATCACACAATGCAAAGTTAATCTAAAAAAAATTAATAATGAATTTTGATGCATCAGTCGAGGATTTCTGTAAGTCTGTTGATACTTTTGCATGTGTGTGTGTAGCTTGACACAGGAAGTCATGTTAAAAAAAAACAAATCCATTAGAATTCCTTTAAGAGCCTAATCAAAATCTTCATCTTAATAAAAAGCAATTTTACAAAACTACACCTAGTCATGTTTAGAAGACTGATCAGAGCCTACAGTGCTCCTTACAACTTGAACTTCTTCATCCTGATTGTGTGTGTGTGTGTGTGTGTGTGTGTGTGTGCGTGTGTGTTTTAAATCGCTTTAAAAAGAGCAACTTCCTGGTCGAGACTGATCATCGTTCAATTTAAAAATCTAAGATCTGGCAAAGAAGGAAGGAAGAAAAGTGTGTTTTGATGATGATGAAAGGTTGAGGAGTGTGTTGGTGCTTTGCTGATTTTCAGGAAATAATAATAATTAAAAAAAGGAGATCAGAAACGTGCACGAGACAAGAGTGTAAGCAAGTTTGTACTTTCACTTTTCCTAACACGCAAATGAGGAAAATACAAATCTAATGCAGTGATAAAGACGCACAGAGAGAAACAGAGTGAAAAGACAAGATGAAGAAGAAGAAGAAGAGAGAGAGAGATGAAGAAGAAGAAGAGGAGCAAGTACATTGTGAGTCAAGAGCTCGCGCGCGACGTATAAAAATAAACAACAAGCCTTAAACGGGCTCGTGAAGACCGCAACCGAAACGTACGAAATGTTTAAGCACACTTACCGGGTTAATATCGTGTCCACTTCATAAAATAAACAACACATACACACAGCAGTTTCCTCGTTTAAGCCACTTCGAAACGCTCCGCCATCTTCCGCGCGAGCCGTGTTTGTTTAAATGGGAAACACTCCCCGAGCGCAAAGAGAGCGAGAGCGAGAGAGAGAGAAGCCGAGCACCGAGTGGCGCGGTGCACTCTGGGTAAGGTGGTTCTTCGGGTCGTGGAGTCTACGCGCAGACTCGCGAGGATAAACTACAAGTTCACGAGCTCCCCTTCAGATCACAAACAGCCAAGTAGGAGATAGGAAGTTGTAGCGATATTAGAGAAAAAATATATAGTACGTTTATTTTTAGCACACCCAGAGGAGCACGTAGGCTGTCCCTTCTGTGTGTGTGTGTGTGTGTGTGTGTGTGTGTGTGTTGAACTTGTTGAACTATGTGCTGAATATTAATTAAGCATTTAATCTGCAGTTGTGTTTTCTCCTCAGTTTGCAATTCAAATACACAAAAAAACATGCAAATATAAATAACAAACCCATCAATTTCTAATTTTAACAAATGTTGGAATTCTGTAAAGCTTATATTAGTGGCACAGTGGCTTAGTGGATATCACTGTCTCCTTGCACCTCCAGGGTCGGGGTTCGATTCCCACCTTGGGTCTGTGTGCATGGAGTTTGCATGATCTACGTATGCTTGGTAGGTTTCCTCTGGGTACCCTGGTTTCATCCCTCAGTCTAAAGACATACAGTTTAGGCCAACTGACTTTCCCAAATTGCCTGTAGTGTGTGTGAATGTTAACCATCCAATCACGGTTGTGAAAATGGAATAAATAAATACAATGGTTACCACTGGCCTCCTTGGTCCCTAGTTTGACCACAGAGGTTCCTGTGTGGATGGAAAGCTTATATTATTGTTGCTATATTATTGTGTTAATCTTTCACCTGCTCCTGTCGACGGGTTGCCCTTCCTGATGCGACCCTCCTATTTTATCTGTGCTTTGTTGGGAATTGAACCCGGACGCTCTTGTCCAGAGTGACTTAAATTTTTTTCTCATCATCCGAGCAGTTGGAATCTTCCGACCATTAGTCCAACCCCTTTACCACTGATCCACCAATGCCCTTTAAACAAAGCCTATATGTCACAAGTAATAATATTAAAATGCATAAATGTGCAATTGTATTTCTGACAAATTGACAACAGTTCTATCTATCTATCTATCTATCTATCTATCTATCTATCTATCTATCTATCTATCTATCTATCTATCTATCTATCATATCTAGGGCCCTAAGGATGCTGTAGGTGCCCTGCAAAGACCTGAGACGCAAGATAGCTGTGGCCTTGTCTCCATGGTGACCTCGCAGGCATACTCAGTGTAGGGTTTCAACTGTTGGGGAAGAAGGAGACAGTGCTAAAGAGGGAGGAAGGGAGTAAGAGAGTGGACATAGGACACAGAAGGGGGAAGGGATGGATGAGAGGGAGAAAAAGAAAGAAAGGAGGGGGGGGGGTTGTAATTAGCTCATTGCTTGCTGTTTCCTGTCATGACTGCAACACCGGCCTCTAATCACATCTCAGCGAGGATGTGTGGACATGCAAATTGCACACACTGATCTGACTGATTCTGGCGAGAAATAAATTGCTGTATTCTGTTTGATGAACCTATGTCACCTATGTCACCTATCAGTACTTTAAGCCATTCTGTACTCTACACTTTATTCATGTACATACTGCACATACTTGTGCTATGGAATATTAGCTCATAGTAAGCCATTACGCATTGACTCAGTCAGTGTCACTTTCATTCTTTGCACAATTACTACGTTCTTTGCACAATTACTACTATTTGCACTGTTGTCACTTTGTCATAAATACAATTGCACATCAAGGTTGCACTGCATTTCACTTCATTTCACTTTTTAGTATTATTCATTCATGTAATATTCTTGTTATACATCTTGTAGCTTTCTGTTCTTAGCATTGCACAAGTAACTTTTGGTCAGTTCTCACTTTCCCCTATAAGATATACAGTGTGCAATCATGTCTACAAACCTGTCTTTGTTTTGCTGTCTCTATCTATCTATCTATCTATCTATCTATCTATCTATCTATCTATCTATCTATCTATCTATCTATCAGTATGTGACAAAATGAGCCATTTTTTCATGTGGACTGAGTAGTATATAGATAAAAAAAAAACTTCACACCAATGGTGAGCTCCAAATACATGACGGCGGTTATTATCAATATAGTTCATATAATAAAAAAAAAGATAATACAATTTAAATCATATGTTCATTTAGACTGGAGTCAAATCAGAATAGACGACAGGAGACAAGTTGACATTCTAGGTGAAATCAAAAAGTTCTACGTAAAAGTCTCCAAGGAGAATGCTTTTAAAGAAGAGCCATACCAAAGAATGTTTAGTAAAAGAATAAGGAACAGAGCCGCAGCGCTGCAGGATCATGGGACAACTCTCATACCTGTAGTTTTGGAACTTAAAAACAATCAAGAAAATTATAAATGTATGAGTGAGAACACCTCAATAACAGTCCTCAGACACCCAACAGAGGCCCATAGACCTGTTTGTACCCTTCCCCCACGTGCCAGCAAAAAGACTCTTACCACCACCCCCACCCCCCCTGCATGAGTGAGAGATGCGTTGCACATCCAACCCCCCCACTTCTTTCTACAGCCTTTGAAAAGGACAAGAGATTGGGGTTTGAAAGGACAGGAGATAGCCCCTAATCGTCTGTGTGTCTATAGATCGTCTACCTGCAAGCATCCAATCACCCGGCTCTCTGTTTTACCTCACCCACCCCCGGCTGAAGGTTTGAAAGGTTCACATCTAACCCTGATGGAGACGTAGGAGAGACTTGTGTATCAAGTGGGTAAAGGATTATTGTGGGAAATAAAATTTCACTGCTGGTGTGTGCGTGTGTGTGAATGAAATATTGCACCCATCATCCTGTGTAATTCAAAAAAAAAAAAAAAGTTTTATGAGAGCCACACCAAAACCTTTGGCCCCATGAGGTATTTGACAGGGTGTAACAGAATTGCATTTTTTAATGGTAGGGATTAAAAAATATGTCAAGAAAATGACTAAACATTTTCAAGATGTCAGTTTTAACGTAAAGGCAGGCAAAATGAATTTCTCTCTGCATCCCTGTCCTCCCATGTGTGTGTGTGTGTATATGTGTGTGTGTGTGTTTTGATTTATTAATGCAGCAGGGGAGTCTCACAGACAGCTGTCCTCTACAAACACCACACTGACAGAGCTGACAAGGTGAACAGCTTCCTCTAGTGGTCATCTTAAAATACCAGAAGTCACTTAAGCACCAACCTGGGCTGTCGTGTAGTGCAACTGGGTGAGATTTATTGTAATGTTCATAAACAAATGTGCTTGTCTTGATAAGCAGGCAGATATAAAGACAAAAGAGTGGATTGATACCTTTATGCGGAGCAAACGGCAGCCCTCGAGGGCTGTAAAACGACACAGATGTTTCCTTGTGTTGCACTTTTTGACAGGTAGACACCATCAGGTCAAAGTTTAATTATAATCTAGTCAGAAGTTATTTTTAAAAACCTTGCTGGTTTACCCACATCTGAGCAAACTCCTTATAATAAGATGGCAGCAAGCGTAATACCGATTATTTTAATGCAAACCATGGTTATAGCTTGGTTATTATGGTGTCAGAGCTTTATGGCTACAATTCAATTCAAAACTCAAAGGGGAAGTTGAATGCAGAAATCTTTTAATAATATGCTTATCTTATATCTTATTATATTTTAATGGTGCACTTAATGTTACATTTATAACAAAACAGATTTTGGGGCACGTCGGCCCAAACTATGTTAAATATTGAGTACGAATAAGGTACAAATGTAACATTAAAAAGTAACTCAATATCTACAAAGTCTTTAAATAACTGCCTATAATAATGTAGTTATAATAATAACAACATGATACAAGTTAACATAGGAACCACCAAAATGATGATACGATGATTCCTGATTGGCCAAACATTCACTTTGAAAAATTTGCATTCTACGGAGCCCCTCTGGTGACAATATTCCATGGCCACAACGTTTTAAGATACTATGATGTGGCCACGACTTACAAAGGCAAGAGAAAAAATTTGTATAATGTGTGGCCATGAGATATTAAGTTGTGGCCATAACTTAAGAATTTGTGGTAAGTAGATAATTCATGTCCCAGATGTGACAGGATTATTGTTGTTTTGGAATTATAAATAGTGAGTAAATAAAAGCTATCATACATACATATATACTAACAGTTATAAACAAAATCTATTTAAATTTGTTCATAGTGTATGAGGAGATTAAGATGCATCCATGACATAGTATCTTGTAACCATGTATTATAATATCTTGTCTCCACACGTTAACAAGTTGTGGCCACAGCGTAGTATCTTCTGGCCATGCTATTTATACGATTTTGTTCCCACGCTTTAGTAAGTCGCAACATACATTAGTATCTTGTTGCTACAGCTTAGTAAGTTGTGGCCGTGAAATAATTTCACATATGGGGTTCTGTAACATTCAAATAATTAGTCTAATATTTGAATAGTTGTATTAAGTTCAGTACATCTGAAATCTGTGCTGAAATGGAACTGAGAGGAAATGTACTTTAGAGTTAATGACATTCCTTGCTGCAAAACCTTATCAAACACCACCATGAAACTTTAAAACCTTAGTAATCAATATAAAGCACTGTATAACCCATGATGCTATTCTTATTTAACATATGCTAACCATAAAGTACCAGAGTCAAATGATTAAAGTAACATGATATAGTACCAAACATATCAGACCACAAGAAAATGTTTACCACTGTAAAATTTGAATCAAATCAATACCTCAGTTTTGGTCATGGAGCTGCATGTTTAGCGCTACGATTCTCAGTTTATTTCACCCAGCAACTCCTTTCACCAGGAAATGTCACAGGGGCTTTACTAACCTATCGTTTCTGAGAGGAGTACACCCCAAAGTCTGGTTCATTTTGATCAGTGAGAACATAATTGTTCCGTGTTCCAGAGTCTGCTGAAAAGGTGGTCCCAGGAATGATACGGCATACTCAGACGCGGATCGAATCAGACATGCCACCTGTCGTCAGTGCCGTCACTGTCCTCTGAAATCTCAGAAAAGTATATAATCTCATATCATACTGATCATTTAGGGAACAACACATGTCTTTGGACTGGTGGACGACACTGGATTACCCAGAGGAAATCCACAAAGCACAAGACGAACATGCAACCTCCACACACACACACAGAAGGGAGGCAAGATACAAACCACTAACCCTTGAGGTGTAAAGAACGAGTGCTTCCCTCAATAAAGTTTTATGTAAAATCATTTACCTCTCCAAATATTAGGCTTGTGCATGCAATATCCTAATGCTCTGGTTATTTATTAGAGCCAGGGAACCTTTTATTTTGCAACTTGCCACTGACAGAACACATTAGATGCATGCAAAATTTATTCACAGCCTGACTTGCATTTGAGTTATGAGACTTTGATTGATGCACTCAAGGTAAAACATCATACAGATTAATAACTCAGGAATAAATGTAATAATAATAAACTAATGACAGGAGTTGTAATTTCTACTTCTGTAACAAACCCTGATCTTGCTTCAAGGACCCACTTTGCAAAGACACAGGTCGTTGTGCTTATTATCCTAAAGTGAGTGAGCTGATGAGAGGAGTGAGGTGTGTGAGGAACGCGGGATGCCGTAATCAGCGCAGTGCACGTGGAACACAGGGCAGAGAAAGACCGCATAACATTCACTTCAGGTTTGTGGCCAAACGATCAAGATGAAGCGTCTCTAAAGAGTGTTCGAGTTTATTTTGTCAGTGCGCAAAAACATAAAGGTGTCACGAGCCGCAACCTCGTGACACCTTCAATCTGCTCTGTGACGAGAACAACAACAACAAAAAAAAATTAAAAGGCTGTTTTATAAAACACTGTTTTATTATATTTAATTTAGGAAGACACTGTCGCAACACCAAGTACACAAGGCTTCAAAAATGTAGTGACGACAAACATGTAAAATGGTTAGACAATATTCAGAATTTTTATTCTTGCTATTTGTCACAAAGTATGCAGAACAACAACTGTGTGTGTGTGTGTGTGTATGCATATAGAACCCAAATCACTGACTTAGAAAAAAGTCTAACATTTTCTTTCCTTACACTAAAATCACTTACATCACATTTACATCATCTATACTTGCTTTTACAATATTAGGTTTATGAAAAAAATCAGGTCCATATTGCAATGAACTTCCTCTGCACAGCCAAGTCACTGGCAACAACTGAAACCCTATCTGTTTCTCAAGTACTTGGGTTACCCCCCCCCCCCCCCCCTCCTTAAATAACTTACCAACTGTGTTTTTATATTACCATCAGTTTCAACTTGTTCAACTCAACTTATGGTATTTCTAATTAGTAACTTAGTAACCAGTGTAAGAATTTATCCATTGACAGATACTTCAAAGCACTATTCTAAAACGATCAGGACAAGGATTAGCCAAATCCCTAAATGTAAATGATGTAAGTTATTGGAGTTCTTTGATTGTTTCACATGAATTTCAGTTACAACCAGTGAAATGAGAGGGGCAACCGAGATTGTGAATATGTGATAACTATGTTAAACATGTGCAAGCATTTCAGATTGAATAGATGACTTTATGTCTCATTTTCTACATCATCTTTTTCAACCTTGTCCTTGTTTTTATTTTATTTTTTTTGCTATATTTTTTTTTATAATGCACATATGTATAATCGACCAGTTATGTTTACTGCCAGATATTTTTTCATGACATAAAAAAACTAAATTAGTCAAAAGAAATTCGTTAGGGACTGTGGTTTCGGTCATAGTAAAAGTTGTTCTTCACTGACTCAATTTTGAATGTAGTTGACAATCAACAACATGATCAGTTAAAAAGGAATTGACTATATAAAACACGTGCATGGTCATGGACCACCGGGAGTCACAGAGTGGTCAAAATAGTATAAAATTTCGATTTATCAGGCAACAATTCAAAATTTCATAAAACAACAGATTTTATGACAGTATGATGCAATTTCATTTAGCAATTTTGTTGCATACTTTGGATGATGACGTCTTGATGACTCTTTTCAAAGTAGCAGAGCTATAGAACAATCAGCTTAATCAGTTCCCGGGCACCGGTTGTTCATTCTTTTTCAATAACAATAGCCCTGTTTATGATTGTTGCATTGGATTGGATTTCAAATGATGTCAAAACGTTACACCCCTACTAACCACATGGGTAGCTGGTTCAATCATCCATCTTGCTGGCTAGTTTAGTACAACAGATACAATGATGCAAATTTATAGACATCCTTTCAAAATTTATTACATGATGTCCAGTTTCTTCGCTCCTCTTACACAGGGTTTCTATAAAGCTATTGCTCAACACATAACTTTTACCTGAGTAGAGTGATAGAAATAATGTATGAGATAATGAGAGAGTTTGAACTTACAGTTAATCTTTAGGACAATTATATTTATTGTTTTATATAAGTAGATTTGGTTGCCCATTCATGAAATGGAGACTCCAGTCCAAGATGAAGTCAGATTTTGGACTTTATTCGATCCATGAACTACAGTATAATATTAGGGGCGTTCAAGTCAAACCGGGACTTTTGATTGCACAGAATAACCGAACACAATTATGAGAATAAAACCACCTTTATTTCTCTATATAATCCTAAGAAAAACTAATGTGTGTTTTTTTACACTAATGTGTGCGTTCACTCATGTTTGGAACCATCAAGGTAGAAAGGTTTCTTAGTATGTCAGAGCCATGATCAGTCTACTTACTTCATGTCTGAAACCCTGGCCTCCCAGGAACCCCTGGAATGGCCCAACCATTTGGAAATTGCTTGGAGTAAGGTCAGGACTGTACAGTGGATGTGGCAAAAACTCCAGCTGAGTTCCTGTAATATGCAACATTAACATAATATTACACTATTAATATGTAATAGTGTGCGTGTACGGTTCCCACAGACAGATGCGTTCCTTTCCGCAAGTTGGCGACAATTTACCTGTCAATGTTCAAGAATCAGGCATTTTACTCACTGAATGTTTATGCTAATGACCGCAGTGGGCTCCGAGCCACCTCAGATGAGCCATCATTCAAGGATGTATGGCTTTCTTTTAAAACGTTTGCACCATTCAAAGAGTCTCATCAGTGTACTGTGCTTGAAGTCTTCTGTAAATGTCAAACCCCTCATTGTCCAGAACTTATTCATTACTGCTTGTGGTTTATCAAGATACCTTCTCCACACCCAGGTACATCTCAGTGTGCTGTAATGTTTTAAAATAGCAATTCTCTTGCACTTTGCAAACTATTTACATTAGAGACACAGATACAGTTACAATAGATGACCACTTTGGTTATATTAGTGGCCAACATGTTTTTAAAAAATCTTTAAAAGGCCACTTTTATGCCACACTGTCTTTATTATTAACCATTTGTAATCTATTTGTAATCTATACTTATCTATTGTGGCCTGCTTTGTTAACACTAGATAGTGGATATGCTTTTGCGCTGTACTTTTGGAATCATTATCAGTAACTCTAATACACTCTATTGATCTTATTTTTCCAAAACCGGTTTAAATCAGTTGTGGATGTTGGTAGTACTGTATAGAGGCATTGTCAATTTTTTACAGCTTTCTACTTCCTGAAGCATAGATGATGATTGATGGCCTGCTATAACGTATTTCTGCACTTTTTAATGTACTGTATAAGTATAAAATCTGTGATTGAAGTGATCCCATGATTGAGTGTTTCCCATGATTTCCCATTAATATTAACGTTTAGATTTTAATTGTTGACATGTCATAGGTTTCACATTATAGTCTATATAAATCCCTCTGATTTATGAAGATTAATAAAGAGAATGCTGTTAATTTTTTTTTTTTAATCATTACAAAATTCCGTTATAGTGTGAAAACATTTGTTCACCATTGTTTAATTGGCCAAATGATGAAAGATGAGGAATATGTGGAAAAAGGGGAAAAGTGGAGGGGAGGAATTAGGTTGTAAGTATCTGAAGATCTGAGGTGGGCATTTAAAGGGTTAAAGATCTGTAAAATGACTACTTCTGTCACTCATGAATTGTGGGCTGTGAGTCCTTAAAACCCCCCAAATGTTATGATGTAATTACTCTGGTACAGATACTTTATGTATCAGCATCAGATACGTAATAGTGGTAACTATGTGATGTTGTCTTGGTGTCCTATTTATCTTGGACGTGTGAAAACAATGGCCTTTTTCAGTGGATTGCTTTGAGCTTGTGAAAGGGATCCTTTTTTTGCTTCTATTTCTTTATTTTTTTAACCCCCTCAGCCTAAAGAATGGTTCAAAAAAATTCCCTCACAGTTCTGACGATGGAAAAGATCTTGTTTCTCGATCAGTTTTGGTTTGTCCAATATGGATTCCTTGGTCAAGGCCTAGCTCTTCTTGCCGTGTCCGTAACCCAGCTTCGGCTGAACAAAAGACACTTAGCCAGGAAGCGTTTCAGCCAATCACCTGCCGCCTTCCAGCTTGCCAGCGAGCATTGTCCAATCACAGCACGCTTTTGGCTCGGCTGCCTCAGAGTGCCGAGGCTGTGCTTATGCAGTGAGAGAGGGCTGAGGGCTGTCCTCCATGTTTTAATAAGCACTGACATTACACACAAGTCTTTTCTAAGCCATGCATCCACAGAGGTAAGTTTGCTTTCTATGCTTTCCCTTTTTGATTAGTAAATCTGCTAATGCTGTATAAGTTATTAACACAGAAATGGGATGTTTTTATTCTGGAGGAGGGGAGGTGGGAAAATCCTATTCCAACAGCACAGAGCTAGATCCTGACAGAAACAGGACTCAACAGCAGTGTTTCTCATTTTCTGTCTGTCTCTGCTGTTTGCATAACCTCTTGTTAAGCTATGAGTGTACCCAAGACGAGAATGGACTGTGCTTTCTTTCAGCTGTAGCACTGATCAAGCAAGGAGAGGAATACAGGAGTGGCGTAGGCCTAGACTCTCAAAATGGAAGGCCCTGTATGTGTAAGGGGAAACCCAGGCTGCAGAATGGCTTGCATTGTAAACACCACTGCAAGCAAATTGCTCTTTATTGCTGATCTCGCCTTTTGTTCTAGTAATACAGAAAGAAGAGCAGTGGTTTGCTTTGAAGGTGTTAATCATCTGCCAACAGAACTGAAAATGGCCTATATTCAACACACATTCGACACAGTATCTCGTCCATGGACCTGGCTTGTGGTGCCGTGCACTGATGGCACCGTGGCACTATTTTTGTTAATGCATGGATGAAAATGTTGGCAGCCATTTCAGGTAGCTTCCCTTTTTCACCCATGTACTGAGGCCTGGTCTTTTATACTTCACACACTCAGTAAGCACAAGAAGATGGATTACTTCTTTTCCCCGGAAACTCCATTATAAAGGAGAATTAGAGTGTCATTGAAGAGGCGCCTTACAGTATGTGTTATAAATGAAAGATACATTATGTTCGAAATGTATCACGATATTTCGTGTCTGGACTTTGGAATCAGCTTTGGAAGAATGTACATTAATAATCAATACTGGATGCTTTTAGTTCTGACATCCAAGGATGCAACGTGGCCTGAAAAACCTGTTGACCAGTAAGAGCATTCCTTAGTCAAACATACATCATGGCCTTCATGTGATCATAAAAATTTATGGTTAGATAGATAGATCGATTAATACTGAAGCCGAATCTACTTTACCTCAGCAATGGTTTTTTAAGAAAGTGCTATGAATATTGCAGTACAGTAGGTAGAGATAATGTGGCGTTAATATAGGGGTTTTGTCGATTTTAATATATTGCATGTTTTTATGAAATGTACTCACAATGAAGCCCTAATAAGCCCTATGCTTAGAGGAAGCTGAAATGAGTAGATATGATTTGGCTGCATGTCCTGTACTACGCTGCTGCAGTAATGCATGTTTTTCAAAACTAAAATCCTGGCCTGAGGTTTCTGTTTTCCATCCACAGATGGCCAATGTCCTTGAAATCGTTTCAGTTGTTTGACAGCACCTTCATTGGCATAACTAATGAAAGCATTCTGTTTCATTCTGAGTAAATGTCTGAGCTTACCTAATTAAGGAATGGACAAATATATAGTAGTATTATATGTTATAGTGTGGGTCTCTCTCTCTCTCTCTCTCTATATATATATATATATGTGTGTGTGTGTGTATAACATTATACTATATACTATACTATAAAGTCCAGTAAACAATGATTAATGAAACAAAGCAAGCATTTGTTTTGACAACATTTTGAGGACCCTCTTCTGGAAATTAGGAAAAAGGAAATTAGCATCAAAGTTTTACTCAGCATCCTGCAGAACCACCCACACTTGACTGTTGCACCTGCTTCTTTTTTGCATGCAAGACCCAGCAGCGTCCTTGTTTGAAAAGTGATCGCTTATATAATATGCTGCTTTCTTTCCTGCATATAAAGTATTATTATTTTTAAACTTTCAATTTTGTGGCCGAATACTGATGTTTGAAAATCAGGAAAGATTTTTTTACTAATTCAATAATAAAGTCCTAAAAACAAATTCGTACTAAAAACACAGGATACCTTTTAAGACTATATTATATATAATACTATATATATATGAATGTTGTTGGTGCAGTGTTATTCTTAAAGCCCTTGCCCAACGACAGTATGACAGGCCATGACAGTAACACTGATTTTTTTTTTTGTTGTGCAAACTCTGCCTAGATACTTTCAGACGTTAGGTCAGGTTGCTAATTCAGCACAGCTGTTACCACTGTTTCTGTTTGTGTACTAGCACTGCGGACAAAAAGGAAGCATTTTCACAATATTCTCCCTCACATTCACCCTGATATTCTGAAGATTAGAAAATATATTTGTAATCTTTTTTATAAGATTTGTCAATTTCCAGCACTTGATTTAATATGTCTTTAACGTGTAAAGCATTACTGGAAACATAAAACTGTCCCACGCACCATGCTAGTGCTAGAAACGTATAGGAATGACTGATCGGAGTTTCCACAATGCAAGTCATGAACGTTGAGTGATGTGTGATGTATTTCCCGAACGCATTTTAAAAGTATATATTGCAATGTCGAAAAATAATGTAAGATTGTTGTATGTGTGTGTGTGCAGACATTGATATTCTCTAGGAAAAATAACCAGAAGCTAAGCACACTATAAGACTGTAGTAATTCTGAAAAAAAAAAAAGTCAATAAGGCTTTAAGGTAGAATATTACCACCTTACTTCAGTGCTCAGTTATACTTTAAATACTGTACAATTTGTAAAATTCTGGCTTTCACAACAGACAGGATGATTGTATCATTATCAAATGATAGGCTTTGTTTCATTTGGTCAAATGTAGTATGTAGAAATCAATGTCATTGAAACAGGGCCATCAGTGGTTGATTAAAAGGTACCTATTATGCAAAAAATGCTTTAAAAAAACCAGGACGTGTCCTGCTTTTTGCCCTTTTTCTATTTTTGTATTCCGTTGGTTTAACGAAACCTATTCCCCTTCCAATTCCCCCAGTTGTGACCTCATACAAGTGGATTCCCCCCCATGTCTTGTTTTTCAGCTCTGCTATTCTCTGGAGGCATGTGGCACAGCTGAAGCTCATTTACATAAACACTGAAATGGTGCATTTGGAGGAGGAGTGAAATAAAAAGAGTTTGGAGTATAAAAATGCAAGCTGAGAAATATTGTAGCTGATGCATTGACACGCACATGCTTTGGGAGAGCTCTGAGACCTGTGTTAACTTGTTATGGGAACAAGACGACATTGGACCTTTAGGCTAACTGTATATTATTATGTAACAGAACTCAGGAAATCTGTACAGGATAATCATATTCATATGGATGCCATGTGGAATCATTGATTGTGGATTTATGTATGGAAGTCATCTGAACGGATGATAACGCAAGAACAGCTCTTTCCTTTAAAGAATGTTACATTTTCCCTGTGTGTGTGCATGTGTGCGTGTGTCCAAGGCCCTCTGTGCATTCTTGCGGACTGCTCTGCTGGCAAAGCTTGCTTTCTCACAGTTGCCACAGAAAGCTCTAGAAAATGGATGCCCGTCACTGCTCTTAGCAATTAGACAAGGCAAGAGGAAAGCGCATAATCTGAAGCGTTTCTCCTAGCTCTACCGAGAACACATGCATGTCGGCTTGTCAGCGAAGGCTTAAAGAAGGAGTGTAGTGTGATTTGGATGTGTGTTTTTGATGGCGGATGGCAGCAGCAGCCCTCCCTGCATTGCAGCAGTGGATCAGAGCAGAGCTGAGAGAGCCAGCGTGCCACACAGCACCGAGCGCCCAATCACGCGCTTCCGTGTGGCTCTCAAACCAATCGGCAGCCCACAGCTGAGGTTAAAGATTGACAATTGCACCAAGAGCGGCAGGGAGAGAGAGCAAGGCCCTTCTGGAAAATTCTGCACCCATCTTTGTCTCATCCCTTACCAGCTATTATAATTGAAGAAAAAAAAAAAAAACAATATATTAACAAACAAGGCCCTGCCTGAAGAACCTGTTCACTGTGCACGTAAAGAAAAATAAGGTATGCTGTTATTATGCGTCAATTGTTTAACTTATCGCGATGCTTTAGTGCGGTGTCAGTTTTTATGACGAGAAAGATGATTACACGTCTGTCATGCTGCCTTGCCGTGTGAAGGTTTTGTGCCAGGAGAAGTTGTGCTATTGATTGTGCGAAGGGGAAATGGCTGTTGCTGAGGAAGGATGGCGGGGCATGCAGGGGGGATGAGAGAAGGAGGCCGAGATGCCAAGTGCACGGCCTCTGCGAATGTTGCCTTGTGTGTGTGTGTGTGTGTGTGTGTGTGTGCGTGTGCTTGCATTTTTCTCCTTCAGAAATGCAGAGGGGGAGAAAGAGGACAAATCCAGGCAGCATGAGAACGCAAAGATATTGCTGCCTCAACAGGAAGATGATTATCCTGGAACTGGAATTCCGTATCCAAAAGATCCTTATGGCACCATGTTATTAAGGAAATCTTTTTAAATTCGCAAGTCATTTTGAGAAGAAATAGGCATCGCATTTTTTTTTAGACTGGAAGAGTGCACAGGCTCTGCTGATAGCGGATGTTTTGGATTTGTTTTTTTCGTTAGGTGGAATACAGCACAGTACCAACGGCTGACTGTCATTTCATAAAATAACATACAGCACCTTTGTTGTCATAGCTCGGACAAGTCTGGGAATTAATTGGTCATTCTACTATATACTAATAATATCCACTAGCTCGCTCCATAGCTTCATGTTTAAGGCCTCCGTTCACTTTGCAGGATGTACAGAAATAGATCTGCTTGCATGCATGTGATTTTTCTAGCACAATGTTTCTGCATTACATAAGCTACCTTCTTTTTTTTTTTTTTTTTTTTACCTCAAGCTGTCGATTAGGTTGTGTGTTGGTGGTGGTGTAGAGTGAGGGAAGGCAATACCATCCCCACCCTATGGGTACATTATTAATTTCCGCCATCATCCACTCTATACTTGCCTCCTACGCTGATTATGATTTTATCATATTAATTACAAATTTCCTCACTTCAAGCATTAAAAAAAAAAAAAAAAAAAAACATGGATGCAGGTTATTTTTGGCTCCAGATACTGTGTCCGAGCCATGACCTCTTCGATGTAATTCTTAGGAAACCACATGCTTTCATGTGGCATTTGAGTAAGGTTGGGCGAAGAAGTTTGCCTTCAATCAAACACATGCAAATTAAACACCTCTTTGTCCATTGTAGCTTATTTGAATTTTTGTTTTAAAGCTGACAGCAGCATGCGTTTTTTTTTTTTTTTATCATTGTTTGTCCGTGGACTGCGGACCTCTCTTGTTTTGAAAAGCCTCCCGCGGAGACACTGAGGGAAACCCTGGGCTTCTGTCAAAGAGGCTCTTTCACTGAGAAACCTCTCTCTCTTTCTCACTCAAAGCAGTGGAAATAATAAACCGGAGAGGTCTTGTTGACGAAATTCAACGAGACCTCTTGATTGCATCAAAGCTTGCGCTAGCTGTCCAACCGCCCCCACTTTTACACAACCTGTTCAATCTGACGATTAAAAATTAACTGTGAAACTGCTAACATTTCTGACTGTTTCCCGTCAGGCTTCATTTATTATGATCAGGGACGAGTACATGTTTGCGGTGCTTGTTGAAACCGGTTCTTTTACAAAACTGGGTAACATTCTTGGTATCCCTAACAATCAGGTGCGTCAGGGAACATATTTAGCTCTGCTTATATTGGTTGCTCCCATGTGTGCTCTATTCTGTCATCTTTGCACGTTTCATATTGAAAATGTTAGGATTAAGGAGTATCTTTTAAAGCATGCAGAGATAGTGGCCAGTGAAAAAATGTGCCATGAGTTACACTTCGACTGACGCAGAGGCCAAGTGTAGACCCCGTGGAACTACATACAGTATGTCTCAGGGTTTATCTTTAATCTGTAATTACCCTGCCTGGCCAAACAAAGTCGCACACTTGACCAAATATTGCACTTGACCACCTTTAGCTTTGAGTATGGCACACAAGATGAGTCCTGGACCTCAAGGGAAAACCTAATCCTGGTCATTCGGTACATTGAGGTCGTCAGCTGACTTCATTTTTTGCCACAAAACCTAGCTGAGCCTAGATCTGACCAACAAAATCAAGACCCCATAATCACTATTCGTGATGGGAGCATCCCTTCATTCCCTTCTCTTCTTACCCTGATGAACTTTGCTTTGGAATAGCAGACCACATGACCTTTTCTATTGCTCCAAAGTCCAATATTTATGCTCCTTAGCAAACTTAAGCCTCGTTTCCAGTTAGTTTCATGAAGAAGTGGTTTTGTGTATGATGCCCACCCAGCTGTTTAGTCCCAATTCTGTGAGATCTTGTCACATTGTGCGTGTGGAAATGCTCTTGCTGTCACTATTCAACATAGCTGTGATTTCTACAGTCGATAGTTTATGATGCAACTTGAAGCCTTTAAGTGATCTCCAATCACTGACTTTTTCTCCGACCACATTTCTTCAGTGAAGTTGACAGATCGGCACTATTCTTCCAGGTTTTAATAGTGTGTTGGAATGGTTTAAACCCAGTTCCAGTCATTTTAATGTTTTCTTAGCTTGATGCAAGCAAGTAGTTTGACCCTTCTGAAATTCTTTTAGGCCAGGCAGTGTATTATCATAATTTCCAGACTAAATTTCCAGCTTCCAAATGCTCTTGCAGCATCTCTTAGACTTACTACGACAAATATTACATGCTATCCAGAGTAGAACGGCTGAGCACTCAAGTCTTTTATAGAAATTCAAAAGGGCAGCACGGTGGCTTAGTGGTTAGTGCTGTCGCCTTGCACCTCCACTTTTCCACCTTGGGTCTGTGTGCGTGGAGCTTGCATGTCCTCCTCGTGTTTGGTGGGCTTCCTTCGGGTATTTCGGTTTTCTTCCACAGTCCAAAGACATGCAGATTAGTGTGTGAAAGAGGGTGTGAATGCTTGTATGCGTGTGTGCCCTGTGATGGATTGGGACCCCGTCCAGGGTGATACCCTGCCTCATGCCATCTCCTGGGATAGCCTCCAGGCCTCCTTTATACAGGATAAAGCGGTATAGACGATGAGTGTGTGAGCGAGAGAGAGAAATTCAAAAGAAATATTTCATAGCCATGTTTCCTAGCCAAACTAGCATTCTTGAGAAAGCACTTACCTTGACTTACCTTGACCATGCCTTCTTCAACTCCTTACATGCTGATCAGTATGAAAAACTAAATTCTAAGTAAACATCCTTTGTGTATGGCAGTTTAGCAGAAGAGGAGGTGAAGACAGAGTCAGATGTGAACGAAGGAATGGAGATTGCCACACGATCCAAAGGTCTGAACAGCATAACATTTAGTTACATTACTCACAGCACATATCCAGTAGACCTGGATTATCTCTAATTGTCTTAGTTTTGCTTTCTGCAGTGTCTGATCCAGGGTCAGCGGAGCGCACCGCCCCGAAACGCAAAGCACCTAGCCCTCCACATTCATCCAACGGACACTCTCCTTCAGAAATTTCTCCTAGCCCAGTCAAAAAGAAGAAGAAGCCTGGAGCTGTCAACAGCAGCAAAGATCAGGTTCAGTCCTTTTCTCAAACCTCTGCAATAGAGTTGCTGACCTTTGGTTTCACCAACCTTTTTTTAAGCAATAATCCTGACATATTGATTTGCACATTTACACATCAGCTATTATTGTTCTAATGCTTTAAGTGGTTGCTATATCACCATGTCAGAACCATTATTATTATTATTATCATTATATCGATTATGATTATGTCTTGATTTTCAGTCTGCTGATTCAAGCTGCAAAACTTATTATGATAATAATAATAATGATAATAATAATAATAATAATAATAATAATAATAATAATAATAAAAAATCCCCCAAAGAGTTAAAATAGTATTGCTCTTCAGTTAATTTATTTTGCTTCATGGATGGAATGTTTTATTTAGAAATAGCAATAGTAGTAAATTCCTCAGGCCACTCCAATTAAAGAATGTGATATGCCTCCTCCTCATATATTTGATCACGCAGATGAGGATAATCGTGTTTTCTCTGTATAATGACAAAATTAATTCAGCCAGTGTGGTCAGGTGTTACTTTTGCTGCTTCAAAAAAGAGCATTGTTTTACAACATAAGGAAAGTTTAAGTGATTTCCCAATCTTTTAGTTATAACAGTAACTGATGTAATATTAACCCTTGCACTGTTCAGTAGAGATGGGGATTTTTTTTTGTTATTTATTGTGATTGTTTTGCGTAGAAATTCATGTTACGCCACACTGACTTCAAAATAAAATATTTTTTTAATTAATAAAAATGGTAAAATGTTGTTATTCTTCAGTAATCCTACAGGTGGTGCACTCGACACTAGTCAAACATTGGCAGACAGTACAGCATCCTGTGTGGCAGGAGCAAATTATTTGCTAGATTTGTTTAGACTTGTGTCAAAAAAAAAAAAAAAAAAAAAAAGTTATATCGGATCGGGATATTTGTAAAATCGTGAGGCAACCAATTGAATCGCCACTTAGGTATCATGATAATATCGTATCGGCTGGTCCCCGGTGTTTCCCATCCCTACTGATCAGCAACAGCCTAAAAATACTCATTTGCTTTTGAACTGCATACATGAGATGTTATCTTGGAAGATTAGATTTGATGCGATTCATGTGTGTGAGAAACATCAGGAAACTGTATGTAGATGCTTTTTACAAAATAAATTACAGTTCAAATGCATTTAACATTCACTACAATTCAGAAGAGTGTTACAGAGAGTATGCGTCTATGGAACAGTGGCTTCGTTCACCTGCCCTGGTCTCTAACATGTACATCTGCGGTGTTACCTCTGTGTGTCCTGAGCTGCAGTGCCTTTATCTTGAAACCCCCGCTCTCTTGTTTTTCTCACCTGCGTTCCAGTCCGAACTAAGACATGGTCCCTTTTACTATGTGAAGCAGCCCGCACTCACCACAGACCCTGTTGATGTTGTACCGCAGGACGGCAGGAACGACTTCTATTGCTGGGTGTGCCACCGCGAGGGCCAGGTGCTCTGCTGTGAGCTCTGCCCACGCGTCTACCATGCCAAGTGTCTCAAACTCGCTGCTGAGCCTGAAGGCGACTGGTTCTGTCCTGAGTGTGAGGTACTGGCACACATCAACACTGCCACCAGAATGAAATCAAACGTGCCTTGAAATTATTCATAGTTAGCTAGACGGCTCTTTCTTTACGATGAACTGTATAAATTGTTAAGCTCCTGGCAGCACGTATTGTTAAAGGAATTGTTGCAGCGTGATTATTATATCATTGTGTTAAAAAGCTAGAAATGTCCTGGTTTTCAGCCAGATCAGAAATGCGTAGATTGATAAGTGCAAAGTAAACAACTCATCAACACTTGAAGTGATGTGTAGAAATGACAGAGTGGCAGTTTTACAGTGCTTTTGTTTGCATACATGTCATGAGTTATAGCCTGGTGCATTTTGTACATATTTCTACCTGCCCTTGTTGAAAGCAGAAAAATAAGGTAAGATTATGGTTTGTTTGCACTCTACTGCTACTTCCTATCTTCCATTCAAGTGCTGAAAGCTACACTGGACTCAAGAGGCGGCGTAATGGCCTCGTGATTAACACCTACAGGTTCTGGGTTCGATTCCCACCTCGGGGTCTGTGTGCATGCCGAGTCTGCATGTTCTCCCTGTGCTTGGTGGATTTCCTTCAGTTTCCTCCCACAGTCCAATGATTAGGAGATTAGGCTGACTGGCTTTCCCAAATTGCCTGTACTGTGAATGAGTGTACTTGTATGTGGACCCTGCGATGGATTGGCACCCAGGCATCCATTGCCTTTATACAGGATAACGCGGTATAGATGATGAGTGAGTAAGTGAGTGAGCTTGACTTAACATTGAAATAACAGTGCAGTATGTACCCTGACATCAATTTGAATCACGATTACATCACAGCCATCCATGCTCCCACATCAGAGCAAGCCAATCGCAGGCTTCAATGAGGTCACGAATGCAGAAGAATGCGGATAGCCACTTTATAGCTGCTGTGATAACAGTAAGGCTTATGTGTGTGTGACTCGACAAATGGCCAATGGCATTGCATCTTTTAACGAAGCACACATTTTGATCAACTTTAATCTCTTGTCATTTATCACCTAGCACCTGGGTACAGTGATAACATAATATCAAATCTCTAATAATAAACATTCCTTCTAGGTGCAGATTTGCTCATGATTTGGCCAAGTGTTTTTTTTTTGTGTGTGTGTTTGGGGTAAGTTAGTAGTAATCCGTCCTCAGAAAGACCTGGTAGGACCTCTACCTCCCTCTTGAATGAAGAAAAAAAAGGAAAACTCTTACACTGTTCTCTTCTAGTTGGTAAATTTGGAAGTTTTATCACAAGACATTGATAAGGGAATTGAATTAAACATCGTCATCGTTTGGAAATCTATAAATGTGTTTCAGAGATGAGCCGAGTGTAAACCATGGGTCTCCTTTTTCAGAAAATAACCGTCGCAGAGTGCATCGAGACCCAGAGCAAGGCAATGACCATGCTGACATTGGAGCAGCTGTCTTACCTACTCAAATTTGCCCTTCAGAAGATGAAACAGCCCGGTGTAAGTGCCCGTTCTAACTGTGGAAATTTGTCTGACTGTGCAGAAAAAAACTGCAGTTACCTTATATAGGGATTTCTACACAATGAAAACAATTAACCAATTAACAAATGTGATAACTAATGATGTTTGTTTTGCTAAATATTTCTCCAGTGCTCACATGTCTATTAACTTGTATACCACAAAAGGGCGCACATGTAACCATTACTATTTAATCCATTATTGATTGTTAACATGGTCAATCATCGATTAAGAGATTGGATGGAATGCTAATTGACATCTTTGAGAAATTAAACATATGCCTCTCCGCACCTTTCTGACCTCAGACTGAACCGTTTCACAAGCCAGTGTGTCTCGAGCAGCATCCTGATTACGCAGAGTATATTTTTCATCCCATGGATCTCTGTACATTAGAAAAGGTAAGCAATAAACTTTCAAAAACTCATCTTGCACTAAAATGTTGATTGTTTTGCAGTGGAGATGTATGAGGATTTTTAAAATTTATTCCTGTTTAGAATATAAAAAAGAAAATGTACGGCTCTACTGAAGCGTTCCTGGCTGACGTGAAGTGGATTTTGCACAACTGCATCATTTACAATGGAGGTTTGCCATAAAACTGTTTTTAAAAAAAACTGGATCTATGTTCTTTTGCTGTTGTTAATTTGTTGGATAAAATGTATTTGTTTAATATTTTCCAGGAAACCATAAGCTCACTACAACGGCTAAAGTCATCATAAAAATCTGTGAGCATGAAGTGAGTAAGGCAGAGTTTAAAAGTTCAGAGATAAATGCAAAAGTTAAACTGAAAATGCAGAGTTTAGATGTTTTGTGTGTTTTCAGATGAATGAAATTGAGGTCTGTCCAGAGTGCTATCTTTCAGCCTGCCAGAAGAGAGACAACTGGTTTTGTGAGCCGTGTGTAAGTCGTACTTACTATATACACTACATATATAATTATTAATGTATTCAACATGAATTAACAGTCAGTTTCTTTCACTTTTCCCTATTTACTTTAGAGTAACCCTCATCCCCTTGTGTGGGCCAAACTTAAGGGCTTTCCATTCTGGCCTGCCAAAGCTCTACGAGACAAAGATGGACAAGTAGATGCACGATTTTTTGGACAGCATGATAGGTATAGAGCTTGTTCCAAAAAATCTACATTGATAATATGTACCATCTTCTGTACTACAATCATTTATGCTACATTCCTTTTTTTTTTCCAGGGCTTGGGTCCCAATCAATAACTGCTACCTCATGTCTAAAGAGATTCCTTTCTCCGTAAAGAAGACCAAAAGCATCTTTAACAGTGCCATGCAGGAGATGGAGGTCTATGTGGAGAACATTAGGAAAAAATTTGGCGTCTTTAACTATGCTCCGTTCCGCACACCCTACACACCCGACAACCAGTTTCAAATGCTGCTCGACCCAGCAAACCCTGGCGCTGGCTCAGTCAAACCTGACAAACAGGAGAAGATCAAGTTCAGCTTCGATATTTCTGCATCGCACGTAGGCAAGGGCATGGTGTCGGCCGGGATGGGTGGCGGAGGGACTGCTGGTAGGCGGATCACTATGCCGGACATACCACGGTCACCAATGAGCACTAACTCTTCTGCCCACACTGGTTCTGATGGCGAACAAGAGGGTGGAGAAAAGAGCCAGACCAGAGCACTTCTGCAACACCACAGCACAGGAGAAGAGTCTCTTGATAGCACAGGTAGTACTAGTGTAATGTTAGAGTACCACTGCACACAAGGTTATGATACCACTGTACCACTGGAGACAATACTACGATACCATGATACCTTTGCACACAATGCTATAATACTACTAAACCATTGCACCTGATACTACGATACCACTATACCACCGCAAACGACACTATAATACCACGATACCATGATACCACTTTACACAATACCGTGACACTACTGCACACTACAGCACACGGTGCTGCACTAGAGACTATAGTACCACAACACCACTGCACACGAAACCACGAAACCCCTGCACACGAGAATATGATGCATATTAAATGATGTTATGATACCACGATACCCATGCTTGTGATACTACAATAACATGACACCACTGCACACAGTACATCAATAACTATGCACCAAATACCAAAATACAATGCACACAATGCAATTGCATAAAATCACTTCACACAACACTACATTACCACAAAATCAGTGCACACAATACTACGATACCACAATACCACAGCACATGATACTATGATACCACAACATTACTGCACACAATACTACATTACCACTGCACATGATGCTACGAAAAATAAAATACTGATATAAAAACATAATGTGAGGAGATCAATTATATGCTATTAGATCCAAATTAAGCAACCCGTTGGTGTCCATAGCGTCCTCTGCTGCCCCACGAGCCGGTACTGCAGGCAGCGCCATGGACAGCCCCAAACCGTTTCACTCCACAGTGCCAACTGTACCTATCAAACAGGAGAAGACCCCTGCTACAGGCAGCATCTTAAACCTTAACCTCGGTAAGCTGTAATTAAAGCTCTATTTGAGTTTCAGGTTAAATTGAATCCGAGTATAACAGCTCCAGTATAAATTAAACCATGTCATGCTTTACGAAGCCTGAGCCGATCCCCATACGCATGATCTCTGTCTGGTGTGTCTGTCTCTCGTTTCAGACCGTAGTAAAGCCGAGATGGACCTTAAGGAGTTGAGCGAGACTGTACAGCAGCAGCAGGGCACTCAGGCCTCACTCACTTCCCCAAAAAGACAGATTAGGAGCCGCTTCCAGCTCAACCTTGACAAGACCATCGAGAGCTGCAAAGCACAGCTAGGTATTAGAAGGTATTTGTTCTATCAGCATGATGTGGAAGAAAGAAAGAAACCACACGTAAGAAAACTTGCTACTTGTTACCGCTGTTCTAAACAGGTATAGATGAGATATCAGAGGACGTGTATAAAGATGAGGAACACAGTGACTCTGAGGACTCGGACAAGTCTGACTTCAGCGACAGCGAATACACCAGTGACAACGATCAAAAGTCAAAGAGCACCAAGGACTCTGCGGCTGATGAAAAAAACGAGAAAGAAGCACCTAAAAAGAAGCCCAAACCGCCATCATCTGCTGATGAAGACAAGGACAGCAGCACAGAATCCTCTGGTACATCAGGCTCACTGACCAAAAGTGAGATTGTGCAGAAAGTTGGAAGTGGCGTCCCTCAAGCAAAGAAAGAAAAAGAAAAAGAAAAGCCACCCGCTGAGTCGGACAAGGAAGTGCCTAAAGCGGTACCGGAATCTCCTAGTACAAGAGACAAGTCCAAGGTAACAGAGGAAGCCAGACAGGCTGTGTCTGTTGACGTAGACGTGGACTCAGACTCAGAGCGAGAGCTGGTGATTGATTTGGGGGAAGAACCCGGAGGAAGAGAGAGGAAGAGGCGCAGGAAAGACTCGGCCGCTGTCACCGCACTCAAAGAGCCCGCAGCCTCCAAGACAGAGGGTGAGTTATTGCCGTCTGTCTGTATCAGCACAGCGTTCGAGTAGCTACTGTACGTTTCCGTTTTACATACAAATTTCACATGTCAATAACATTTAAAATGGTAGGCCAAAAGGTCAGTACCGGTCTTTTGGATTTTCTGGATTAGTAAATATTTTTCATGTACAGTAAGGGTTCTTGTGTTGCTTTTTTAACCGTTCAGACGTACACGAGTGAGTGTATAAAGAGGGCTGCTCATGCACAAATGGGTGTACACTTGTGCATGGGGAAAGTGCAATACATTTAAAGGACACAGGATTTGAAAGACAAGGATTTGCTTCCAATAGAGCCTGCTTTTGCTTTACTCTGATACCTTTATACCTTTGACTGGGGTCACTACGGTTTGTTTTAAAAAAAACTGCCATTTAGTAAAATTGGTATAGTTTTGGTCATACATATTATACAGTGTATTTTTTTCTGGAATAATTATGTAATTTTTTTTTTCTCGTGCATTATGCGTGTATCCGATTTATTTGTGTATATCTCTTTTTTCCAGCTAAGGGACCTCCTCAAGGTAGCCTTGCCCCATCTCAAACCCCTTCAGCTCCTTCCTCTACTCCAAGCCTGAAAGACCCCTCTCAGTCACCTATGGCAGTTCCTCTAAACGTAGTTACCATCCCCGCTGTCCCAAGCAGCACTGCGCTTGTCTCTTCGTCCCTGCCGAACTCTGCTCCCCCTACAGCCATGGCCTCCTCCACCCCCACCAGCACGGTGAAGAAACAGCGCCCCCTGCTGCCCCGTGAAAGTGTCCCGGTGGTGCAGAGGGCAGTTGTGTGGAACCCCAGTACCAAGTTTCAGACGTCGTCTCAGAAGTGGCACATGCAGAAGGTGCAGCGGCAGCAGCAGAGCCACGCGCAGCCTCACACTCAGGCACAGACGTTATCGCAAACACAGCAGGCGTCATCTTCTCCGACTTCTTCTAGCACCCGATATCAGACCCGGCAGGCCGTTAAGGGTAGGTAGCAATAGATACATCAGACAACTCCATGATTAGTGTGACTGAGCTTAAATCATATTTGAAAGAAATTAAATGCTTAAATATTTTTTAGAAAGATACGCCTTTCCCATGCAAACTTATTAACACATTTACTGGAGAACACTAATATACCCTAATATTGATATTGATATGAACAGCGGATGACTTCTGAGAGTAGCTCTGGTGTCTAGATTTCTTTTTCCTATAGAGCTTGCTAAGTTAATGCTGACATTATTAGTAGGCTAATAAATTTTTTAATGTTTTGGGGTTTTCCAGGCTAATAACTTTCTCATATTAATAACTTTTACTTATTACAGTTATGAGAAAGAACTAATTCTATGCAGGCTCTCTGAGCTGAGATCTGAAAAATCTGAAAAAGGGCAGTGATTAATATGGGTGCTCCGATTGATCGGTCGCTGATCATAATCGGCCGATAATAGCTTTGGGAAGTTTGATCGGCAGGTCTCTATAATGGCCGATATAGGAAAAATGGACATTTATTTTTTGGCGCGCTGCTAAAATGGCTTCTCTGGTCTGGCGATTCTACATGTTGTGTGAAAAAGACAATACATTAGCAATCTGCAGCCTGTGTAACAAGACAATTCCACCAGGCGGGAAGCAGCCAAAGCATTTTAACACCAGGAACCTCAACAGACATTTGAAGGTTAGTCACGTGAACGAACACGAGCAGTTGGCTCGCGCTAAGAGAGTTCAGTAACTCACACGCCGCCACTCACTCAGCTGGCGGTAATTCCACTATCTCACCTGCGCGGTTTCACTCGGTGGGCGTAAGTACAGTTCATCATGATTCACCTCGAGTTTTGGTGATGAAGTTTCCATTTTCTGAATGTTTAATTAAACTTAAACATAAACTTAAACTAAACATAATGTTTAATTAAACTAAACACTAATTTACACTAAACATGTTACATTTTTTGCCGGTCCTTGCAGAACTTCCAGCGACTCGCGTTCCACTTGTCTGTTATTTAATTTTATACAATCTGCAAGAAAGTTGTATTTGTCAAGCTCTAAGCTGTTCCCAAATACTAACCAAGCACAGGCTTCTATGTTTTAAGATGACGTGTTGCACATGTTGTTTGCCAATAAATACAATTATCAATTCATGATCTTCCTCTTCTTGTAATTTCAACACTTAATTTACATTTTTCTTGGATTTAGTTTAATAAATAACACTACATGATAAGGCCTCAAGTAGACCATGTAATCGGTGATCGGTATCGGCCAATACAGCTTCTAGTGATCGGCCCCAAAAATCCTGATCGGAGCACCACTAGTGATTAATGAAGAGTAGATGCAAGTTGATTTAAAGGAGAAGTCACTGAGTCTAATCCCTCGCTCATTCTCTATACCACATATCCTGTTCAGGGTCAAGGGGGGGGGGGGGGGGGGGGGGGGGGGGGCCTGGAGTCTATTTCAGGGGATTCCTAAGCCGGGGACCAACTTGGACGGGATGCCAATCGATTGTAGGGCACACAAGCACAGACACACACTCACCTACTGTACTATGGGGAATTTGGAAACACCAATTAACCTGCATGTCTTTGGACTATGGGAGGAGGAAATCCCAGATCACAGGGTTGCTTAAAAGGGACCGAAATATACAAACTGTATACACACATCTCCTCACTGTCTATTTAGGATGTAGGTTGTGTTTTTGTGGATATACTGTAGATAGTTCTTCGTCATGCTTATTGTGCCAGATTCTCCTACTAGTCTATCCTTATCATTAATGCTCTTATGGCTTACAGTGTTCCCAATACATAGAATTAACACTAAACTGCTTTATGTCTCGTAGCTGTGCAGCAGAAAGATTCTCCACACAGCACCTCGACTTCGGCTGTCACTCTGGTCTCCAGCACCCCCGTGTCTGCAGCCATAATGGCAGGCGTCACAGTTAGCTCCTCCTCCTCATCCTCATCCTCGTCCATGGCTGGAGATCTACAAATCCCCACCACGTCTGCTGATGTGGCAGCTGACATTGCAAAATACACCAACAAAGTAAGACGCCAAGATCTCTTCCAGACTCTTTGAAAAAAAGACGATCTTTGTGGTGTGAGGGTTTTTCTAATAACTCTGTGGTTTAAGATTGAATGATAGATCAAGTCCTTATAACACTAATGTCATGAAGTGTTATTAATTCGTTACTGAGTTGTTACTGATTTAAACGAAAATAATTTTTTTTTTGTATGGACAGATCATGGATGCAATCAAGGGGACAATGACTGAAATATACAATGATCTCTCCAAGAGCACCTCAGGAAACACAATAGCTGAAGTATGAAATCCAGAGAAAAAGAATACAGTGATCGTATAATAATAAAGTGGAATTTTGGCCATATCTGCCGATTTCAGAGACTCAGTGATGTCCTCTTATTTTGCCTTTTAGATTAGGCGGTTACGGATCGAAATCGAAAAGCTACAGTGGCTCCATCAACAGGAATTATCAGAAATGAAACATAATTTAGGTTTGTCGTTTAACTCCTTACTTACCTCCTGTAAAGTACGGAGGAAATAAGAAAAAGTTTAACTATTTACATTTATCCGTCTGTGTTGCGCGTGACTCAGAGCTGACCATGGCGGAGATGCGGCAGAGTCTGGAGCAGGAGCGAGAGCGGCTGGTCGCAGAAGTGAAGAAGCAAATGGAGATGGAGAAACAGCAGGCTGTCGACGAGACCAAGAAGAAGCAGTGGTGTGCCAACTGCAAGAAAGAGGCAATTTTTTATTGCTGCTGGAACACGAGCTACTGTGACTACCCCTGTCAGCAAGCGCACTGGCCAGAACACATGAAGTCCTGCACGCAGTCTGGTAGGAGAACACACTCATTCACTCATCCTCTATACAGCTTATCCTGTACAGGGTCGCGGGAGGCTTGGGTACACCCTGGACGGGGTGCCAATTCATCTTAGAGCACATAAGCACACATTCACTCAGACACTACAGGCAATTTGGAAACTGCACACATGTCTGCATGTTTTTGGACTGTGGGAGAAAAATTGGGGTACCAAGAGGGAACCCACCAATCACGGAAAGAACATGTGGGAATCAAACCCCAAACCTGGAGGTGCGGGGCCATAGTTCTAACCTCTGCGCCATGATGCCACCAGCATAACAAACTCATTTTAAATATATGTGTAACCCTGCATTTTGTATTACTGAAATGTTTATTTCTGAAGTTCTCAAGTAGTGAAAAATTCCTAAATTTATCAACTATCCCACGGGACGGAACTATCTCCAAAGGCCTATCCAGTTTCCATGGAAACATGGAAATATACACAATGCATCTAATATAATGTAATACCATGTGTTGAAATAGTAGTAAGGTAGTCATGAGCATGTTAGCATGAAAGCAGACTAAAAGAAACAAACACGTACAGGATAATTTAACAGTCTGCATTTCCAGGCATTGGCCCCTCCAAAACATGTTGTCCAGCCTTGTCATTTTCAACTATGACTGCATCTTCTTTTTGCATGTCATGCATTAAAATAAATACAAAGTAAAATTTTACTGTAAAGCATACATAAATTTGTCTTCATATAAGACACAAATAATACATCCAGTAAATTTGCTCTGCCGACCTGAACGAAAGCTACAAGGATGGCAGTTTGGATTTGGACTGGTGCTGCGATTTGAACACAAAACCTTCTCAAAGCCTTAAGCACTGCACCAACACAACTAGCTCAACTCGCTTGCATTGATTCAAGTGCCCCCACCTCAGAATGAACTCAAGCAAAATACGAACTTCAGTGTTTTTATCCCGCATCAGATCAGATGGGTTTTACTCTGGATACCCTTCTTGTCCCTGGATACCCTTCTTGTCCCCGCAACGCCAAGTCCTCAACTGCTTATATGTAAAATTAGATAAACTGTCCAAAAAAAAAATGTGTCTGGCAAATGCAAATATAAATAAAGGCATTTCTTTCTGATTGTAGAACCGACTTAACCAAATTAAAACGAATAATGATGTATATTATCTTAATATACGTTTAATATTATTATCATATCATCTTAATGTTATCCTATACATCAGTATATAATGTATAGAAATACATTCAGTATCAAAATATTTATACAAGTTTTTCTATTTCTGAAGTGTGAAAGTATGCTTTCACATATCACTTGATTTGATCTAATAACTTTTTTTTTTTTTTTTGTAGCAACATCGTCACAGCAAGAGCCAGACACTGAGTCAAACACAGACAGCGTTTCTAAGGTTTCCGGGCATCCCAACAGTAGTCAGGACTCCCCTCGAGAGACTACAGGTGCTCCTCTTACAGAAAAGGACAGCGACGCGGACAAATCAAAGGACAGTGTCACTGTCAGTATGTCCTAGCTCAAGACATCCTACAACTACTGCAGAACTGCACTTAGAACTGCACATATGTACAAAACGTAGTCAAGTTCCATCACTACAGCGTAATACTTTTCATGTTGTTGTCTTGCCAGGATCTGATCTAAAACCCTGGGGAGGCTGATTTGTATCAATAACAGTTCCATGTTCTGATCTCAGTTCAACATAGCATTAAAGACACACAACCAGACCTCTCTGTTGTTGTTTTTTTTTTTACTCGATTCTTATTTGAACTCTTTAACATTTTTCTAATTGGCTTCTTAATTTATCAACATCTACAAATGTAGGATTTTTACACAAAGCAGTAATCCTTTGGTGCTCAGTCCATGCTTGTTGGGATTTTGTACATTTATTCAAATCTTGTTTGGCATTCAGTGCTTCACTCAACAGGAGAATCCATTTTCTCTAAAGTGGTCTAATGCAGGAGATAGAAAACCACATTATGGTCCCATCATTTAAATAACAATCCTCTCACCAGCTAGAGTGGAGATATGAACACATTAATGATCTGAAAGTATTTGGTTAAAATACGGTTTTAGGGGTCATTACTGAACCACCGTAGAGATCTCTCTGATATCTTAAACGATGAAACGATATCGTTCACTGTGTAAACGCTCATTCTGGCAAATATGTTGTGTTAGAGTTTTAATAGCAGGTTGTCTATTTCCTAACACACATACAGTATATAAGCTTTATGTGCGGGCTGGGAATAAAAATGTGAGACCTTTTTGTTTTTTTATTTTATTATATGTCACAAACTATAAAGATGAATATTTGTTTATATTCATATTTAATTCATCCAACTTTCTGTTTGGTTATTTGAGACTCAGAAGATTACATTATATTTTATTTTCTCTATGCATCCATTACTAAAACATTTGCAATTTTGAGTGACAAGAAAAGGTTGACTAGATTATATAGTAGTATTAGTGTTCCCAAGTGGTCTTTTTTATTTTTTTATTTTTTGTAAAAAATTTTTATTAATGTGTATTAAATATGGCATGGTTTGATACAAGCTCAATGTATCATGTGATGCCAGGCTGATTACTTTTAAATAATCTCACGCTTTATTTTTATTATTTAAATACCTTTGCGTTCACTTGCACTTTTAACTCTTTTGGGTTATTTTTATTTTTGTGTTATTTTTTAACTTAATATTTTTCTTTTTTTTTTGCATTTAAATCAGATCAATAATGATATTTTCATCTCAATCATCATGCTTAATACACACAACAGAGACATTTCATTACTGATTTTCTGTTAAATCTTTATGTACCGTTAAATAATTTTTGATTGATCGTTTTGTAACAGTTTTGAATTTACTATTTTATTTTCTGTCAGGACAATGTCGCTTGTGTTTATAATACCTATGTGTGATCAACAGATATACAGCAGTCCAGCAGAGTTACCAAAGCTGAGGCTAGAAGGTCATAACTGAAATTATGATGCATTATTACAGGTCATTACAGTACAATAACACTGTTTCAGCAGCCTCCCTAATATTTATATCGACTGTTGACTGTTCAGTACGTTCTTAGCTCTTAAAAAGAATTCCTGTGTGTATATATATATAAATATAAATATTACAGTTTAAAAAATGTTTACATATTGTACAGAAATAAAATTTGGTGGTCTTAATGTGTTTTTTTTTGCAACTCATAGTTTACGTGATATATGTGATGCTACTTTTGTAAGACATTTACAACATTTAAAGATATTTTAATATCACAGCACTGTTAAAGTCTCAAATATGTTCTCAAATAGTCTGACAATAATGAATGATTAAAGAGTCGCTGTTATTTAACAAAAAAGGCATTTTAATTATTAATATGGTGACGTGACATATTAATGATGACTGGTGATTGTGATTTTTTTTTTTATGCTTAGGAACATAATGAGTTACTTGAATTACTTGAATATTCAATTACTTGAATATGAGCCTTTTATAACAGTATTTTTTCCAGTGAAAAGATGAGTTTTTCCCAGTTTATGCAGTAAACTCAGTTAGGTAACATTACAAACTAGAGAAAAAAAATATTCACTTACCTATCACTTTTTTTTTTTTTTTTTTTTACGTATACATTTGAGGTGGTAAAATGTTGCACCCAGCATTCTGGGTGGTAGAAGCAAATTATTTGCTACGTTTGTTTAGAATTATAAACAAAAATATTGAATTGGGATATTTAAAAAATTGTGATTATACAATTGCAATTCAGATTGAATTGGCACGTAGGGATCGTGATAATATTGTATCAGGTGGTCATTGACGATTCCCATGCCTATTACAAAACTATATATTTTATTTATTTATTTATTTTTGCCTTAAAGCTTTGGAAAAACACAACGGCGTATAGAGCAACTATAAGTAAGTTAAGTGTAGTTAAATATATGTTCTATAATTAAATTAAAAGTTAACTTAAACCACAATGCTAAGGTTGGTCTGAAAATAACTTTTAGTTTGGGAGTAAACACTTTTATTTGTTTAAATAAATTTTATTTATTATTAACATTCCATTCCAGATTTAGTCCTTGCTTTGCCGTGACAATTACGTCCATTCTTTTATGAAGGCGTCCCACTAGATTTTGGAGCACGACAGAGAGGATTTGTGTCCATTCAACCACAAATCCAGTTCATTCCAAAAGTGTTCAATGAAGTTAAGGTCAGTGCTCTGTGCAAACCACTTTTTCCCCTTTATTTTACTACAACGTTGGCAAGCCGTGTCTTTATTGAGCTTGCTTTGAGGACAGAGTAAAGATTTTGGGCCAACTGGTTCCACTAAAGGGAAATTATAATGCTACACCATGTAAGACATTCTATTGTATACGGTTATGTGGCAACAGGTTTGGGAAGAACCACATATGGATCTGATGGTCAATTAAACATGTTGACATATAATGTATATAGCTCTAAAATAAATGATACTGTATGTTTACATACATTTGTGGACGTGGACTTGAATCTTTGAATTGGTATTTTTCTGGGGATGAGAAATCCCCTAGAATTTGGAGCACAATGATTAATATATTTTTCATTACATTATATTTATTGTATACACACATTTAGTTTATTAATTCAATGGTGCTGAAAGTCAGACCTGCCAAGTTCATGACCTCTCAGCTTCTTATTAGTGGTCATGATTGACTCTAGTTGGTATCTTTTCTGTGCCCACATAGAAAGGGATGCTTTGGCAATAGTCATTGGACTGAGCAACACACAACACAATGGCAAAGTTCAAGGAGCTCAGTGCAGATTTACACAAGTCAGGAGTGTCTCTGTGGGCCACTTCTAAAAAACTTCTGATTCCAAGGTCAATTCAACCAATTGTAAGTAAATACAACTTATTGGGAGGTGTATCCACTTTGCCAGCTGAGAGGAAATCAGTTTAGATGGTCAGGAGCACCAAGCACAGGCCTGTTGGAACAACAGTGTCACTACAGTATCTACAGTCAAACAAGTGTTACATTAACCCATTCAAACTTGATTAACGTTTGCACCTGACTACATGGACAAAGAAAAAGCCTTTTGTTTGACCAGAGGCATGTTTGGAGGAATAACAGTGAGGCATCAATCCTAAAACTGTATTAGCTATTATGTATGGTCATGGTACAGCAGCATTATGTTTTTGGAGCTGTTTTGCTTCCAGTGGAACTGATGGATTACATAAAATAGATGAAAATAACGAAGCATTGATCACTACAAATTCTGCCAAGAAATTGGGCAAATATGCAAGCCGGATTCTATAAGAAGTTTGTTAATAGTGACCATCTACTGAAGGGGAAGCTTGCTACAGGTCATTCAGCCAAATATTTTGGTGTGCTGTATATACATAAATATTTCAATATTTAACTGTATGTATTAACTTTGTATGTAACTTTGAATATGTGTTGAGTTCAGAAAACATTCTTTGGGTTTTCTTCTATGAAAAGATGTCTTTTCCAGTCTTTCTGTCCCAGACTAGGAATTGTTCAGAGAAATCAGCAAAAGCAGAATATTGCCATACCTATGTTCATGATAAGGCTAAACGTCTGATCACAGTAGTACATTATACATTTTAAAATGGAATGGAATTTCATGAAATCTATTTTACAGATAAAGAAGCCTCTATTTACAAAAAGTGAGACCTCACATGAGTACAGCGAGTGTATTGATGTAATAAATTCCATAGCTTCTGCGTGTTATGTCTGGTATGTAACTACCATTCACTCACACTCATAGTCTATACCGCTTTATCCTGTGTACAGGGTTGCAGGGGACATGGAGCCTATCCTAGGAGACTTAGGGCACGAGGCGGGGTACAACCTGGATGGCATGCCAATCTATCATAGGGCACACAAACACATACACACACTTATTTGCACTGTGCTCTGGGATTAGTGTTGCAAGTCAAAACCAAATAATCATATAGCGACACCCCCCCCCCCCCCCCCCAAAAAAAAAAAACGGATTTCAAATTAAATAACTATTTGAGCATCGATTATTATCCTACATAGGCTACATTGTGCACCACTAGCTAGCTGGGAGGCGACAGCGTCTCCTGTTAGGCTCATTGATTCCAAATCAGACTCACGCTGTTAAACTATGACGCCAAAAATGACATGAAATTATCGTACAATTACTTTTTTTTTTTTTTTTTACAATTATTTATCGTATATATTCTACAAAAACCCAGATTATTGCACAAATGCGATAATTATCTTACACCATGACTTTGCACAGCGATAACACCAGGAAGAATCTGCTTCTGAAGGGACCTGAAAGAGCACGTGCCTATTTTTCACAATCACATGCGCCTCGCTCCCAGCCACTAGGTGGCGATGTTGTACCGAGAAGCGAATTTTCCAACCGTCGTCATTAAAATAAATAAAGAAAGAAAAACTACAGCAAGTGAACGGCGACGGCTCAGAAAAACCCAAGCGTCAGTTCTTCTAACTTGTAAGATAATATTATTTGCAGATTTACATTCATGAGAGTATAGTATAAATATCCGACTGTCTATCTTTACCAGCTTTTAAAACAACACCAAGATTAATTTGTTTACATCTTTGCATTTTTAAGTCTCATTCGGTATCCGAGGTGACTCGTGTGGGATTGTGAAATGAGAGCGCGCGATGTTTTGTGTTAAAACGCTGTTTAATAGCATTATATAGTCGGTGTGTATGACTTTAATGTGATTTAATGTGGTTTTACAATCTTGACCCATTTGCGAAACGGGATGCCCTAGAACAGATACAGTAAGTGGACGCTTCAAGACAAGGCCTATTCCTAAAACCATTCCTCCATTGTACAGTAAGTCTCTTTGGATGAAAATAAATTGATTAATAATAAATCCATAAAAACTGAATACATGTAGACATGTATTTCTTTGATGAATTAATGTTACCCAATTTTAAATATGCCTGAACAGATGGATATAGAACTGAAAAGTAAGGGAAGCAATTCTTGAACCTCATTTTTGTTGAGTATTGTTGCTCAAATGCATGTTAATACATTGTGTACTTAGTATATATTAGAAAAAAATCGATTCACATACATATTGCGATTCTTGTGTGGCAATTTTTGTATCGCCCCATTGACTCCAAAATTTTACTCTTAAATTTCTAATTTATGTTTGCATTTGAGGTGCAGTTCCTCTACACTCCTACAGGCGGGGCACTCTAAGCTATTCATACATTGGCAGGCAGCACAGCGTCCTGTGTGGAAGGAGCAAATTACACTGACCAGCCATAACATTATCAGGTGGTCTCTGATGATTCCCATACCTACTATATATGGCTTTAAAAAAAGCAAACAACGCAACTCCCCCATTCATAGTTTTGGTGCATTAAAGATGTGATATTTATCGTAGATGCAATATTTCAGTGGGGACAGGGGTGGCACGGTGGTTAAGGTGTTTGACTGCTGATCAGGAGGTCCCCAGTTTGAGTCCTGATGCTGCCACTGCTGGGCCTTTGGAGCAAGGTCCGTCACCCCCAAGTGCTCAGAGACAACTGGCCTCGAGCTGGCAACCCTTAAGTATGCCTTGGATGGCACATAGACAGACTGAGTGCAATATTTCATGCTTTTATATAATCTGGAAAATAGATAAAACATTATTTTATTTATTTTAAAGTTTTTTATTTTTAAGCCATGAACTCAGTAGACATGTATTACATCAAATTTTTGCTCAGCCCTGCTATTTCTCTATGATAACTGGTACACTTTTAAAAATAAAGTCTGTATAAAACCTCTTTTTTCATGCATATTACATGTAATCTGTAATCTCTGTAAAGTTATACACATGTGTACCTGAACCCTTTGCACGATTCAGCAAAATCTTATCCTAGTGTTGTTATTAAATGGACACTGAGGAGAAGAGTTTGTGACTTCAGAAAAATTGTTCAGAATTTCAGATTTGCTCAATAGGCCAGAACAAGGATTATGATAAATTTTTCGAAAATACCTTTAAATACACACATTATGGTCTTGGTATAATGCATTTTGCTCATCAGTTCTGGAATTAACTGCACAGGAAATAAATGTTTTTCATCAAATTTTTCAGCCTTTTTACCTGATGTTTTGCAGCCTAATTTCTTCTTGCACAACACAAACACCTTTATATTTTTAATGTAAAAGTAATCACATGTAATGTGTAAATGGGCATTATTAAATTTAATTTAATAACGGAAGAATTACCCACCTGGATAACTGGATATATATTTCAATGTGATTGTTCTTAAGAGTTGTCTGTGTGTATAACGATTTATTTTGTTTTATTCCGGTTGAGCTAACCAGTTGTATTTTTAGGCTGAATGGGAACGTAGCTACATTAAAATCTCCGTTATAGTTTATCCCAAAGGTGCTCGATGGGGTTGAGGTCAGGGCTCTGTGCGGGCCAGTCAAGTTCTTCTGCATGGGTGCACAGTCATGTTGGAATAGAAAAGGGCCTTCCCCAAACTGTTGCTGCAAAGTTGGACGCATAGCATTGTTCAAGATGTCTTGGTATGCTAAGTCATTAAGGTCGCTCTTGATTGGGGATAACGGACTTGATTTGAAACGCCTGAATTGAAAAATTAACCAGTTTGGGCAAATACATTTGTCCATATAGTGCATTTCAATCTTTGTAATTCCTGTAGTTCATCCCCGGCCCTGCACTGGCGCTGCAGCCTGTAGCTCACCTGACAGCGCGTGCTTTACTAGTACAGTCGGGCGCGGGATGCACGTATCGCCAGCAAGAAGAGAAAATGGAGGAAGTCATGTTTGGTTGAAAACGTTGCACATATACTAAGATTTCTAAGTGAGTATGTATAATTGAACGTTTTGGGTCAATAGGTAAATGCATGAAATAATACATTTACTTTTTCACAGCAGGTTTTATTAACCGGCTAATATAAGTCGTATAACTAAGCCCATGCGCGAGCCCAGTCACCGATAATGGCGTCGCGGTCGAAGGCCACCGTATTACAAATATAACATTGTGTGCACAATGGATAGCGGGTAAAATAACATACAGCGATCATTATTGGGTAATTCGCCCAATACATTGGATACATTGCATGCAGATACATTGAGGTGACTGCGAGCGCGAGGAGTTCGTTGGGTGTCGCTATGGTGATTAGCTAGCTAAGCTAATTAAAGGTAAAACTAGCATGGCGTTTGACCGTGTGACTCGGACTCAGTTCAAACAAATCAAAGTTAGCTAAAACGACTCGTTTTAAGCGAATATACGTTATACTAATGTAAAATGATATCCATTATAGTGATCCCGTGAATCAAATTTCTGTAAATTGATGTAAAAAAAAACGAATGTTTGTTTAGCCGCTTGCGAAAGGATAGGTTGTTGCGCATGCGCACTAACCTGTTAGCGTGTCCTGTAACAATAGACAAACAGCGCGTCTGATAACGATAATAATGCAGTTGAGATAGTGTAACGATTTTATGCATATCGAAATGCTAATATATTCCATTGAGAGAGTCATTTTAGAGGATGAGCTGTTTTTGTCCGCTAGCATACCTGTGCGTTTAGCAGGGATGATGCTGCGTTCACGCGCTCCTCGGTTTGCACGAGTTCTCATTTCCGAAGTCTTATTTACTCTACCGTTATTCTGATCCGTTTTTGGTTTCCTTTTACAATTACAAAATGTTAAACAATCGGTTGCCCATGCAAGCTGGCTAATGATTTCTGCAAATTTTAGCGGTTTTCATGGATTGCTATAATTCGATAAAACTACAGAGGTTCGAAAGAAACTGGAATCGGTAAAACAATTTGTCACATTCCTATTTGTAAACGGGATTTGGAGAGACAGCCGCGTGTAACATTTAGAACTCGAGGGTAACTCGAATGTCAAACATTTCTGCAGCACATGGGCAGACGTACACTTAGCTAAATTAACACGCACACTAAATGGCATTTACTAGTTACAGAATAAGGCAATAACTGAAGTACCTGTTAATTCGGAGATGAGTTCTACAATCAGGACCAGCTCTTTTAATAATAATAATATTTCAGTAGTTCAGTTTTCATATTTTGCCACAATGCATTCGTGTTTGTCCCTGGGTAAGGTCACACTTTATTCCTGAATCCTTATTGAAGGTGTTGGATTTCTCATGGTTAAGTAAGACAGTGTAACACACCCGTGTGTTGTGCGATAGGGAAATAATCAAGTCCCAAGTTATCCTTCGTCAGGTGTTTTGAATTCCCCTTATAGTACCCTAATTTACCAAAGAATTCAAGTTGTTTTGTATATTGAAGAAATACTTTTTGTTTTGAATCTGTTTAATTTGCATAATTTTGTAAAATGTCCACAAGACAAATCAGTTCATGTTATAAATTCTTGTCATCGTGCCTTTCTCTTGATTCTAAAAATATGAAATTTCATCACAGCACAATATGAAGGTGCAATTTCCTTCGGGTTTCATAATGATTAATCCTATCTTCTCAAACAACTTGCAACACAAAGAAACTGTTTTTGTTGATGGACAAAATGACTTCGGAGGTGCTCTGTTAGTGCCTTGTTTCCAGTCTGATCTCTGCAAAGTCCTCTAATTCTGATCTTTACCTTCAAGGTGGTATTTCTGTGATGCTGATGTTATAGGCAATTAAGTGACCTCTATATACAACAAGATGATTGCATAATTCATATGCACTTTGGTATGACTTCATGTTGTGTACTCTTATTTTTTAGTAAAGATAATGCATAATGTTTATTCAAGCGGGGTCCTCTTTTGGTCTTTCTCATGAATGTGCATTAGATCGTGAATGATTGATGGTTGTGACATACTTGATAGTGTTTTGTATATTGGATTCTGATGCATTTTTTTCTTTCTCTGTATATAACATGACTCTAACAGCTCTACATCGAAGCAAAACAAAAGTAGAATGAAATGTTCCGGCCCCAAAAGCTGATTATTTCAGCCTTAAATGTTTGATAAGAATGTAATTATGAATATGTTGTGTGCATTTGTGTATAGGGATTTGGGTACATGCTAAATTTACATGTACGTTAAATCGTGGCTGCATGCCATTTATCATCACATAATCTTTTTTATTGAGGTCAATGTAATAAGTTTTTATTACATTGACCTCATATGACCTGGTACATGTATCCGATTTGCACTGGAATTAAATAAATTTAAGGCAATAGATGTTAATGCCAAGTGGTGATGTGAGGTTTGATCTCCAGTTTATGGTTTTAAGGAAGATGATATTCAGTCTGTTAAGTTAAATCTACGTAATGCTGGTTTAGGCCAGGCGTGACTCTTGTTAAACAGCTTCTTGAGACAGATCTGAACAACAGGTCATGTATTAGAGTTTGATAGAGCTAAATTATATTAGTGACCAGCTGTCCAGAAATGATTCAGAACAGCTCCAGGTGATTAAGTTCCTTTCCAAGTAAAACACACAATGTCAAAATCAACATGTCAATAAGTATGGTTAACCTAATAATTTTTGTCTTTTTTTCTGAAGCTTTTAAGAAGTGTGGTTTTGAGTTTTCTCATAATTTTCTCCTCACAGATTTCTCGTTGTGATGTGAACTGGGAGCAGGAACTGGTTGTTAAACACTAGTCCTAGTTCAGCAGAGCCTGAAAGGCACTTAGACAGGTACAGTACCCAATTCCTGCTTGGTTACTAATGCAATACAATTGTGGGTTAAAAGCCATTGTGTTAATGTACTGATCCCCTTTTAAGATTTATTTATTTCTTATTTTTGCACAATGTCAAATTGTGTATTTCTGCTAATGTTACCTTGTTTTAGTGTTTGTACTAATATTTACTTTGACGTTGTTTTGAATCCCTGTTTACACATGTGCTAAGAACAATAGCTGTGGAATAATAGAACAGATCTTAGTGTAGATGCTTGACATCTGCTTTACAGGTAAAGAAAGACGACCTTGACGGTATAAGATTCAGTCGATATTTTATAGCTTGAGTTTTTACAGTATTACAAGAAATCTTTTTTTGTGCTATAACTTGGGAATGTAGACATTTAAACAACTTGGTAAAATAATGTCAAATAATATCTAAAATAATATACTCCTGGTAATTTGTGCACATTTATATAATCCCTTGAGGTGGAAAAATTATTTGATCTCAACTAGATGAATATTTGATTAAACAGATTTTGTTCTCCAACAATCATCCTTAAATCTATATTGGACCAGGAGCCCACATACAGCTCATGGTTCCAGTAAAGGTTAAGTTTCAGCCTGATTATTATAGATACTTTAGGTGAAGCATGGCTAAAATATATCAAATGCAACATATATAAGTGACGGGCACAGGAAGTTTAATACTTTCTGCTGTTGCAGATGTACAATCTGTTAGTGAGTTTTAGGGTCACACACACATTACATGTATTGCTACTTTTATAGCAGTGACCATTTAAGCTGTTAGTTGATATGTAAATGCATTTTTGTAAATTTATTTTATTTACTGCTCTGTCAAATATCAGTTACAGAACTGCACACTTAAGTAAATTAACTAAAATATCAAAAGTGAATACTCGTCAAACTGTCCATGGACCGCACCACCTTAACTGAAGTGGTGAAAAGCTCAACTCTGAATTATATGTGTTGTGCTTCTCTCTTAACTGTAGATAATTCTGTTTGAAAACTAGCAAGTGACTCCATCAGCTATGGAGGAGATTGTGAGCCCTGAGCTAGTTCAAACTCCTGAGCCTGAGTCCAGCCATGATTTGGATTCCCGTTTACAAGGTACCACTGACCTTGGACCTCTGTATGAGTGAGAGCTTCATTTGCCTGGTTGGCTGCAGCTTGGTGGAACTCTTAATCTGACTCTAAATGAGCTCTAATGTTGGGGGTGTTCTGATATCCTAACTCAATTCTTGCACTCTAAATTGAGTTTCAATTTTGCTCTTGCATCTGGGCCTTGCAGAATTCTATATGTTGAAATTATCTAATTGATGCTTTTTGCCAAATCAAGCTTGATTTTCTGGATACTTCAAAAGTTAAGGCAGAATATTCAGTGTTTTCTAATTTCCTTACCAACATCTTACAGCTCCAACTGTTGTGGCGGAGGAGGAAAAGGACAAGCGTGACAAAGGCCAGAGTGATGCCACTATCGGAGACCAAGTAGAGGACGTAGAGAAATCAGTTAAGAACACTGGCGAGCTTAAAAAGACTTGGGGTTTCCGCAGGACCACCATTGCAAAAAGGGACATGGCTGGAGAGACGGCAGGCATAACAGATAGTCCAGGAGCACCGGTGCGGCGAAGCGGTAGGCAGGCCAAGCGCACTGATAAGCTTGAGGAATTCCTGGTGACAGTAAAGCGAGGAAGAGGAGCAGCAAGGCGTAGTGCTCCTGCTCACCTAGAGAGTGGAGATCCACCGTCTGAGACCGCCTCAGAGGCCAGCTTTGACGGAAGCACCGAGCCTAAAGTGACTGAAAGCAAAGCACTGTCTCCAATGAGGAGAACCAGAGGGAGGGGCAGGGGAAGGGTGACCTCCATGCCCAAAGCAGAAATGGTTGACTCAGCCAGTGATGATGATAGTTCAGATAATGAAGAGAGAACCACGAGTGAGACTCAAGAAAAGCTTGAGGTAGAGCCTGGTGCACAAGATGCTAAAGAAGAAGAGAGGAGGAAGAGATAAAAGAAGAGAAACAAGAAGAGATAGAAAAGCAAAATGAAGAGGCAAGCAAGGAGGAAGTGCCTGCCAACACAAGGCCTTCAAGAAGCCCTTCGAAATCAGGCCCCAAAAGAGAAGCTAAGGTGAAAGCAGGCACATGCGAAGACGACGATGAGTCGTCGTCATCCAGCGGATCTGATAATGACGGTTATGATCCAAATGCACTTTACTGCATCTGCAGACAGAAACACAACAAAAGGTTAGTGATTTATAGAAGCAAAATACATGTACCCTCAGTACACACTGTATTGTGACCACCTGCACATTCCTGCAGTTTGCACAGATTTAAGTATTTCAGAAACGGTAGATTTTCACAGATTGGTGTTCTCAACCAGTGAGTAGCACGTCTGCAGACAGAAACCTTGTCGATGAGAGAAGACGGAGAACGTGTTGTAGCCCGGCCTACTCAGGGTTTGAAACGTAATGAATTTTAAATTGCTTTTCTGCTCACCACAGTTGTAAAGAGTGGGGTTTTGAATTACTAAGGACTTATTATCAGAACAAACCAGTTCAGCCATCGTTCATCAGCAAGTTATTTGCAATCGCAGATCTTCCTCACCATCCTGTTTTAATTCTGTAGACTCAGTAATTTTTTTAAATGCTTAAATCAGGCCCTCTGGCACCATCAATGATGCCACGATCAGTCAATGCAATCATATCGTTCCAGTTCATGTGTTTGATGTTAGTATTAACTGAAGCTCTTGACCTTTATCGGAATGCGATGAGCCTCTGCCCCATGATTGGGTAATTCCCTGAGTAAGCAGGGGTGTGTGTTCCTATTGAAGTTGCCAGTTACCTTTTTAAATTGAGAAGCATGTTGAATAAATGCCTTGTTCTACCTGGTTCAAGCATGCAATGTGTGCTCAGGTTCATGATCTGCTGTGACCGCTGTGAGGAGTGGTTCCATGGCGACTGCGTGGGCATTACTGAGGCACGTGGCCGCCTGATGGAACGCAACAGTGAAGACTACGTGTGCCCCAACTGCACAGGCAGGAAAGGCCAGGGCACCAAGCCCACCACCTCAACAGCAGGGACTGACCCAAGCAAACAACCTGCTGCTCGCAGGGCAGATCCCAGTCCAGCTCTTGTTAGCCAAACCAATGTACACACCCCGCCTCCTGCTACTACAGCTTCTTCGACCGCAGAAGAGAAGACCGGTGAAGAAGTCGGCATCAAGGGCAGGATCGAGAAAGCTGCTAACCCAAGCGGCAAAAAGAAAATAAAGATTTTCCAGCCGGTAGGTTGTTGCACAGTATCTGTGTTTCGCCAGTGGAGTAACTGCAGTCGAGAACCTTAAAAATAACTAATTTGGTTTAATGCCAAAAAATATCAGAGCATAAAAATGTCTCTATTTTATACTATATGTAGAAGAATTACCTGAAACTATTTTCTGATTTTATATTATAGTTTATATAGGAAATATAATTTTGCATACCAAAAGTGCAAATGTTGGAAATTTATATTGCTTTGTGTTAAAATAATATAGAGTGAAACAAAGCACTTAAACAACAATAATAATAAGCTGATCCCTTTCTCAGGCTGAGGATGTGTATTGCTATTAATGTTTGTGTATGTTTTATTTTTTTACATATATAATTTTATTTAACATGAACTAGAAAAGTGTCACATCATTAATGGGTATTTAAAATATGATTTTAAATGATTTTTATTTAAATATATATTATAAATCCATGTAGCAACTTTTAAACTGATACTTTCTAGAACTATTAAATTATTAAAGACAGGAAAATGTGGTGCATACCATAACCTGCAGGTGTAAAAATATAAAAATGTATTTAATGTGTATTTTTATGATCTTTGCAAATTGCACAATTTCATTTGTTTGTTTAACACATTAAAACCAACCACCGTATGAAGTGGACCCACATGGTTACGTATTTACAGCTGTAACAATATATTATGTGCTTTGTTTTTGGCTGTTTTGATTATTAATAAGAGATCATCTGGGGACACGGCAAATGAAGGATACACTTTTCAGTTAATAATGAGATATATGTAGTCTGGTATGATGGTATCTACCAAATAGTAATGCAGCTGATGACCATTAAATTACATAATGAATAATTTCAATTTAACATAATTATATAATTTCAATTTACAACATGGCATTCAAAATAGCCTACATTTAAGATATTGTTCAGTTGCAAAATAGTTTTTTTTTTTATAAGTAAACCGTTGCTAAGGAATGTTTTTGGGAAAGGTTTATTGATATCAATGCCGACAATCTGAACATAATCATGATTTGCTTCCTAATTGTTTAAAAACAAGCCTGATTTAATAATTAGCTTGCAGAGAAACAAAAAGGGTTACAACTTTACAATATTTTGTGGACAAGTCACAATAATAATCAGGAAAAACCAGGCTACAAAGAGATGTCTTTAGCAGTCTTACTGATGATCATTAGATTTGACTATATATTTATAAGAAATGGCTTTATAGACACTTAAAGTCTGGCGTTAGAATGATGAGTGTTTTACAAATGGCAGATGACACTTTTGTATAAATTGTTGCTTGTAACAGTAGCATGTTTTGCTATTTTGTGATATTACATTTTTTACCCATATTTAGAGGACTCTCTTCCTACATAATTTTGAACATGTTCCTTTAAGTGATAAAAGTTGCACTGACTTCTGATCGGAGCTTTAATAGTTCCACAGCTTGATAGGTCTGACCAGCATGAGTTTTCAGCAGGTGATGGCGACTGCAGAGGAGTCCTCTCTCCCTAAGTGCATTGGTCCTGGCTGTGAAAGGGATGCACTGCCAGACTCTGTCTACTGCGGTAATGACTGCATCCTGAAGCATGCTGCTGCTGCCATGAAGACCATTACTACTGACAGTAAGGAGAGTAAACCCAAGGAGAAGCCTAAGCCAAAAATCCTGAAAAAAACCCCAGTTGTATCACCAGTCAAGGTATTGTTTCAGGATCGGTGTTAGGAAATGTTTTATGTAATTAACTTTGTGTACAGGTGTATAAACCATTAATATAAACTGTGTTGCTGTGGTGAATGAAAATAAGTCGGTTATAACAATGATTTTTCTTTGGAGGCTGTTAATAGTGTGATATATATAACTGCCTTTCCTTTTTGAGTACCAAACTTGTTCTTTACTGCATGTAGATACTTTATATGCCTTTTGTCATTTGGAAAACATCATTTAGTATTTCAGAAAAGACGATAAAAAGCTCTGGGCCTTTTTCAAATCCTATATTAACACCCTTCATGCGTGTTTTTTTTATTTTTAAAGAGTTCGGGTCCTGAGCGAAGGAGCAGCAGGAGGTCCACAGACTCGTCCAGCAAATCTCAAGAGGAGTCCTTGGTGTCGGAAGGCCGTGAAGATGAAGAGGAGGAGGATGAAGAAGACCGAGTCGCAGAGGAGCATCCACCACCCCCAGCCATGTCTTCCTGGTCCAGCGACCATAATTACATTGCAGTAGCACCAGAAAAGACTACAGCAATATCACCAACTATGTTAAACAAAGCGTGTATGTATCTTAAAGGTTTTCCACACTTTAATCTTCAGGCTCTCTGTGACTTGTGTAGAACTTTATAATATGAAAAAATGTGATGTCCTGGCCCAAACCCCATCAGGCTGTAACACTAGAAATCTGAATTAAGCAAATGCCTGAGGACATGAAATATCAGGCTGTGAAAGAAAGCATGTGTAAACATGGAGGTTTGTAAAGTGGTTGCCCAAATGCATACCTTAAGGGATACAGAAGTGCTTACACAACAGGTAAGTATTTAGATATACATTTAAAAGAAATGGTAGGTATTATTCCCTCTGGTTGTGTAAAGGTGTCTGATTTATTTAAGAGAAGAAAAAAAAAATAATGTTTTTGCTTGTTTATATGCTTATATGGCCAGTTTTCTGGGCATTGGCAAAGCCAAAACCAACACTATAGAATTTCAAAGCCACACTTTATTCATGAATTTATTTAATTTAAGATTTGGCTTGATCAGTTTTGAGAACATTCAAAGAGATGTACAGTGCCTTGCCATGATGCTGCTGATATAACATTTTTTTTGTCTGTGGAATATATTTTTGTATGAAAGTGAAATTTTTAATTGTGTATGAATGCCTCCAACTTCCGCTCTGATCTGGGAATAGTATCTTAAGAACTGGAGTACCGACGGTCCATCTGAACAGGTAGGTCACGGTGTCTTTTTCTCCTGTCACCTTCTCACCAAGAATAGAGCAGCATTTCTGGTCACATGGTGCCTGGCGAAGATTTTCTCTGAGCACCTTTCTGATACCACTAACAATTCAAATATATATATTTTTATATTTATCTGCCTTGCATGCCCTGCTTTTTATGAAATTCTCTTTTGAGACTCGCTGACTTAAAATTATTAAATAAAGTGATGTTACAGATAAATACTTTGATGCCCCTTGCTTAAATTTTGAGCGAAGTCTTGTCTTTTGGGAGTGCTTTGGATTTCTTGGCCTCTGCCTGCTTTGGCCATCACCCTCCAGCCAGCAACTGATCAGCGCAGATATTTGCCCTCGAGAGAAAAAGACCTGACACTGTGACCGTGAAGTTTGAAACTGTGAAGTCTACAAAAACTGGAAGATGACAGTCTGGCGGACAGCACTCCGAAGCTGAATTCTCTTCTCTCATTAGTACAGCACACAGAGGAAATGCCTAGCTGTAATTAGAAGAATATGCAGATAGCAGGCATTTTTATTTAACTTTGCTTAAAATTAAGTTAAAGCAGTTTTGGGATTATGAGCTGTCTATCTTTGATGTGTTGATTTATTCATTGGTCAGTTTCTTTGCCTGATTTAGTAAATAGAGGAATGCTGAGTGCAAGCTATTACGTTTAGAAAGATGTATTAGTTTGTTATTCATGAATATAAGCCTGTATTTTGTATCCAATGAAGGAGGCTTTGCTGGGAATAAATTTATTCATTAGCTTATTTTGACACAAACAATTGACACAAACAATTGACTTTGCTGCCTGACATTTGAATACCAATGTGTTTTCTTTGTGTACAGTAAATATGACTACAGGTGGAAGTCCAAGAATAAGAGTCATATAGATGAATATAATGCAGCACAACTTCACAATGAAAACAAACTTGTTTAAAAAGAAATAATGCAATACATACAGGAGGACTGGAAATACTTTCTCTACTTGGATCAATGCTGTGTGGGTCTTGGACGACCTTTCTTGTGTAGGAGCGCCTGTGCATTGGGATCATGCACAAACATACACAGTTGAAGCATTTTAATAGTTGTGCTTGCTCTTTTCTCTTCAATCACATTTGACATGTTTTTTGGAGACTAAGCTTGTAAAATAAAAGTTTCAGTCAGTGGGCAAAAAACAAACAAAAAAACATTGGGGTGTAATTAAAGTTTTTAAATATAATCAGTAGCAGGTAGGCATGGCAGTGTAGTCTTTAAGACCAGCACAGGAATAATTTATTTTGAAGTACATGTGTTAAAAAAAAAAAAAAAATCTAGGGCATTTATTGAGTTAATCCCTTGTTTGATGCAGGTCAATCAAGGCTGTAAATGAGTTGTGTTCTTAACATTTGTGGGTCGGACTGGTTTCCTACCAGTAAATTTGCATTCTAATTACTATACTTATGTCATTTTAGTTTATTGTTCCTCTTGTTCGTTCATGTAGAACAGTCATCAACAGATAGATGGGGAAATTACTTGTCTATTTATATACCTAAACATGTGTGTGAATTTTGTTTAAAGCCTTGGACATGCACATCTGGAATTTGTATGGCAATTGGTTTTTCATAAACAAATAAACACTTGATTTTTTTCCACTTTTAGATTTGTGTATTTTCTTCCTCCTCCCATTAATCTTCTAGTGTTTACTATCAAAAATCTTGTTTTTTTTTCTAAATGGATAGTGTCAGAATCAAGGCAAGGCACAAATACTTAATTTGAAAATTGCCTAAATTAATCCAAACATTTTTTATGGAAACTGCAAACATGCAGTTATTTATTTAATTACAATTTAAATGTTTTATTTTTAATTCACTATTTGATTATAACTTTTAATAAAAGTTCTACTTAGATTTTTTTTTTTTAAATATGTATTTTCTTATGCGTTTTGTTTTCAGCAGCTGCTCAGAAGGATGAGGAGGAAAAAACAGCAGAACCTGAACCAGAGAAGAAAGAGCCGGCTCCCATCGAGAAGAAACCCCTAGCAGCAACCGTCTCCCCCAGAGGAGGCAAAAAGTCCCCAGTCCTGAAGATGGCCAAGCCTGCTCCGGTCTCTATGCCCAAAGGCAAAACAAGCACTACTTCCTCAAGCAGTGCCAAAGACTTGAAAAAACAGGCCCCATCCCAAGGCAAAGTGGGCAAGTCGAAAAAACCAGGACCACCCCCACCTCCCATTCCAGTTTTCTCTACCTCTGGTCCACCCGGATCATCACGGCTCCATCCCACTGGAGCACTGAGTGTCGGGAAGAGCACCTTCACCATCCCCAAAAAGCAGCCACAGTCTGGGGTAAAGGAGTCTGCGGGTCCTGGTCCCTCATCGGCCTCTAGATTGCCTCCTGCATCCATGCCCTCTAGCTCCCAGAGTCAGCCGCCGTCATCGAAGCCCGTGCCATCGGCAGCTCCTACCCTTCCGCAAGCACCTCCTAACAACCAGATGAGGTCCAACATCCGTCGTTCTCTCACTGATATTCTGTACAAAAGGTGAGAAAGTTGCTTGATTTTTGTCAATGGATTTATGATTTTATACTATATTTTTAATTAAAAAATTTTTATATGTAGTAAATCTTTTAAAAAATATGCTTTATGGTATTAACTGCAATATTGAGGGTTGAACTGTAAAATTAGAAATGATTTCAATTTGCTGTCGAATAATTAGGATCTGTAACATTTATATTGTTCCTTAGGGTAAGCGACAGTGATGATCTTTCCATGTCTGAGAGTGAGGTGAGCAAGCTGGCTGTCAGCATTGAGAAAGAAATGTTCAATCTGTACATGAACACAGACAGCAAGTACAAGAACAAATACCGGTCCTTAATGTTCAACTTGAAGGACCCTAAAAATAAGGTCAGTCAACAGTTTTGAGTTTCTGTGCTACTGTAGCTTTTTATTTGGAGCACGTATATGAACATGCATTGTATTTGTCTGCCGTGTTTTTCAACAGGGCTTGTTTTATCGTGTGGTTGGTGGAGAGGTCAGCCCATTTCGGTTAGTGAGGCTCAGCCCTGAGGAATTGCTCTCTAAAGAGATTTCTGATTGGAGGAAAACTGGTACTTCTGAGGTAATGCTGCAACAGTGATGCATTCACAGAAGATGAAGGTTTACGGGAACCCGAATAGCATCTATGTACAAGTTCTAGCAAAGTGCATTTTAGATAGTTGGTCTCATCAAATATATGTTAAATATATATGTATATATGTGTATATATGTAATATATATATATTTTTGATTTTCTTTTTTTTTATTTTTTATAAAGAGTCTCGATGCTGGTGGAAGGCACCAGCCAGGGCAGTCCAAAGCTGGATCCAAGCAGGACGCTGCTCCCCCTGATGTAGACATGGAAGAAGCTCCTTCCATGTCTGATGGAGATGTATGTATCTCTGCTACTTCCCAATCTCCTCGCTTGGCTTCTGGGGCAGTAAGTGGTGGCTTTCTGTCTTTGGCTTTTTTTTTTCTTTTTTTTATTCTCTGGCCTTTTTTTTTTCTTTTCCCTTTTCTTCTGTTTCTGTTCCTATAATTTTCAATTAAATGCTTTTGTAAGGTGCTAATAAGCCTTTGGAATTCTAATTTGAACCATGCACTTGATTTTACCTATTTTTATTTATTTTTATTTTTTTCACATTTCTATTAATTGAGCTCTATAATCTATAGTTAAAGCATACTTTTGGAATGCTGCATTCAACTAATTTCTATTTTTAAAATTTTTGTCCTTGCGCAGTCTGATATTTAATTCCTGTATTTGTCCTGTCTTGTGGTTTTTACAGTAAATAGCTGATTACTTAGTCTGTATATATTTTCACAGGATCATCAGGAGTCGTCCCATCCATCAGCCACACCTCAGAGTTCAGCTTCCGCTACAAAAAGCAGTGCTGTTCCAGACATCTTGAGCAACATGTTGAAAGACACTACCGCAGAACACAGGGCTCATCTGTTTGACCTTAACTGCAAGATCTGCACAGGTAGCACCTAATGAAAGACACACTGAATAAATCTCACCGGTTACTGTTACATTAGCTTGACATTATCACTACATAATCTCTTCCAGGCCAGAGGTCTGCTGAAGATGAGCCAGCAGCTAAAAAGCCCAAAATGTCAACTCCTAAAAAACAAGATCCTCCTGAAAAACCCAAAACAGAGCAACGACCTAACTCAAAGCAGCCGCCAGCAGACCAACCAAATGTCTCTTACTCTGCAAGTGATGCATCTATGCCTCATCAACCAAGTAGCACAGAAGACCAGAACAGCACGATGCCTGTTGCGCAAGCCCCTATGATCACGCCAGCGGTTTCTTCTGTCACCATAAGCCGACGAGATCCTCGTACTGCCAGCCACCGCTCCTCTGCACCTCCCGCTCAGACTGAACCTGATGTCAGTATGCCTGTTGGGGTGCCAGTCGTGCCTGTTGCCACCCCTATACCCTCTGAAGCTCCTGTGGTGGATGTGAAGGGGCCTTTACCTATGCCACCTCCAGTGCCAGTATCTTTGTCTAAACCTGTGGCAACAAAACAAGTTGCTTCAACAGAATCACGACACTACGGGGCCAGCGCACCCAGGTAGATTATGTTGGAGGTTTTTAATTTGTTCCAATTGCACCACATTTCAGTACATCAGTGTTGAAACATTCAGATATTCTTCTGATTGTGAATTTTAAAACGTGAGCCTTTTTGTGAAGGAACATTATTGTTAAAGGTAAAATGTCACCTTTTTTAACCAAAGTTACTGAGACTTGACTCAGTTGGTTGCTTAAGAGCTAGAACAACATTTAATATCAGAAATACCTCATGTTTTTCTGCAGCATGACAGAGCCCACTCCTGAAGGCGAGACAGCGCTGTTCCTGTCAGGACAGGAGATTATGTGGAAAGGGTTTGTCAACATGCACTCTGTTGCCAAGTTTGTCACCAAAGCATACCTGGTCTCAGGATCCTTTGAGCATCTCAAGGAGGTTTGTTCCTTGTTCTCCTTACAGTATTTGTAAATGTCACTTGTAAATTACATGCTAAGGACAGTATTGTTTGTTTATTATTATTATTATTATTATTATTATTATTTTTTTTTTTTTATCTTTCAGGACTTACCTGATACCATTCACATTGGTGGTAGAATATCACCACACACAGTTTGGGACTATGTTGGTAAACTTAAGACTTCACTGTCAAAGGTAAGAGATATTAACAAATGCTATTAATATAAATAAGTAGAATAGGATAATAAGTGAAGAATTTTTTGTGTATTCTGATCCTTCTGTTGCCTGATAGCATCTTTGTGTCCTGTTGCTTTTTTTAGGAGCTTTGCCTTATTCGTTTTCATCCAGCGACTGAAGAGGAGGAAGTTGCCTACGTCTCCCTGTTTTCTTATTTCAGCAGCCGCAAGCGGTTTGGCGTAGTGGCCAACAGCAACAAACGAATCAAAGACCTTTACCTTATTCCGCTAAGCTCCGAGGATCCGCTGCCTGCTAAACTCTTACCTTTTGATGGACCAGGTAAGCTTGTGAAAGATGATGTTAACAGTGCGCGTAAAACTATCTTGTAATGTTTATTAAAATTACAGGTGTGGAGAAATGCTCAGGTAGGTATTGTGCCAGTCTATTGCATGAAAAGGGGACATTTTCCATGCCACCAAGGGATTCTGAAAAAGGCTTTTTTTTTTGTGTGTGTATAATTTTCACTTTGGTGTGTATTTTTATTTTTATTTTTTATTATTGTAATCTGTATCATGTAATTTGTCTTTCTAATAAAGCACATCATGCATCCGAAATGGGTGCAACCCTAGATATTTGTCTCAGCCTTGTTTCTTAGCTGCGTTTTGTAATAACAATCTACTCAAATGTTTTAGTTTTTCGTACAGATACAGCCAGTGCATACTTGCATTACATTATATTTCATTATGTTGAAGTACTGTTTTTGGTTATCAGATGTTTAAACACTTATAATAATCATTGCTGGATGCACCTGAAACACCATGGTGACTATGGTAAGTCATCTGCTGGACCCAAGTGATGGAGCATGACATCATCCAACTAAAATATTAATGAGTGGGAGTAACTTGAAGAATCATAAATTTTTTGTCCCATTGGATAGTTTCTTTTCAGTGTCTGTTTTGTTTGTCTGTTGTACTGTAATCCCACACAAGCATAACGAGTTGCTATCTCCAGCGGTGGTATTGCTTTGGTTGTGGAGCAAGAGAAAATTAATTCTAATAGATTTCCACAAATACACCATCTTTTGTGCTCTTATAGATTGATTTGAAAATACATGGATATTTAACCATATCCCTGCCATTGGCTTGGTGGACCATATAAAAATTAACACAATCTGCTTGACATTATCCTAAATTATGTCATGACTTAACACTTGACCATAATATATCTATCAATTAATTTACATTTATCTCCAACGATACCCATTTATACGTGAATAGTTACTGTTCAATGGTAAACTTTTATGCACAACCCATTAAAAAAAATTGTTCCATTAATATAGAGTGTGATTCTCAATCTATTGTAAATCTGAACAGTTTCAACCAATATATTGTCAAAGTATTTCATGATTTTTAACTATTTATTTATTTTTTTGTGGATAGGTCTCGAGCCAGCTCGACCGAATCTCCTGCTTGGGCTGTTAATCTGTCAGAAAGACAAGAAACGTGCTGGAGCCCCTCTGGAAAGTGAGGAAAAGCGTTCTAAAACACAGCGAGATGATGAGACAGGCCTCCCAAAACCAATAATTGTTACCAAAACTGATAAACCTGTGCGTATCAGTCAGGATTCCATAAGCACAACTCCTCCTGGAACTCCACCCCCTCTCAGCAGTTCTGAGTCATTAGTTGGTCCCCTTACATCATCAGTGTTTTCCATTTTGTCCTCTGTCAAGGCATCTGGTGTCACCACAAGTGCAGGCAGTAATTCCCCATCAACTACGTCTACCCCAGCTGTTCCTGCCACATCTGCCACACCACTCCAGACTATCCTGAAGACCTTGTTTGGAAAGAAGAAGGATACTGAAGCTTCTCAGTCCCCTTCAGATCGAAGTTCAACAGAAGTTCCTCTGCTAGATCCAATAGTTGAGCAGTTTGGCATTGCAAAAGGTAAACAAGTAGATGAACAAGAGGATGATAGACCATATGACCCAGAAGAAGAATATGATCCCAGTGTGTCATATGGTAAAGAAAAGCCTAATGATTCTGTGGTCTCTAAAAGCGTTACACAACCAGAGGTCGGATCGGTTATGATAGAAGATGTTGAATATGATCCTGAAGATGACTCCATTTTTGATGAGGTTAAGGGAGAACCAGGTTCCAAGAAGCAACTAGAGGAACAGGACCAGCAAATACCTGATGCCAAATCCCTCTTAGCTAGCGCCCAGTTGCTTCAACTTGGTAAAAAGGTTGAGCAGTTGGTTGCAAAAAACACAGCTTCTACCCTAGTTATTAACCAGAGACGGGATCCCAGGCAAAGTAGGGACCCTAGACATGTTTCTGTGAGTCAGAGAATAAACTCGGATGAATCTGTTGAGAAGGAAGAGACTTCTGCTGTTATGTCTACTATTACTACAACTTTGAGTAATACAGATGCTACAGCTGCTTCTACTACAACAGACAAACCACCCATTGACATTGCTGCAATACTAGACACATTAACATCAAAACAGCCTAAAGTCATAGACACTCCTTTACAGGAATCCTTAAATACTGATCCAACAGAACCTTGTGGAATCACAGATGCGCCACCATTACAAGATGTTGTTATTGACTCAGAACTATTGCAATCAACTGATCCTCAAGCAGAGTCATCCAAACCTGAAGAGGAATCTAACAGTGAAGCTGTGCCTTTTCTAGATACAGACACCACAGAAATTCCACTATTAGGGGAAAAAATAGACCCTGATCTAGTTGAAAGTTACCTGGATACAGAACCTAAGGAAAATCCCAAAGAAAATGATCTTCCGTTAGAATCAGAAAAGAAGAGTTTTGAAGAAATTTGGCCTAATTCCGCAACCATCTTAAAAAAAGAGCCAATCTCTTCTGTTGGGGAGTGTGCAGAATCTTCTACAACCTACTACAATATCACAACAATCAGTACACCAATAACTTCCATGGGGAGGCCACAAGATGTAACAAAAGTGAGTTCATCTTATATGGAATCACAAAGCTCTCATATCCCACACATGACTGGACCAAACTCACAGACTGATTATCGAGGCCCCTCAGACATTCCGCCTCCAATATCTTTCCCTCTGTCAGTTGGGCCTCCACCAGCGCTTGGTCCACCTCCGATGACTGTTCCACCCCCTATGCATATTCCACCTCCAATGTCAGGACCACCTCTAATGCAAATTCCTCCACCAATTCAAGTCCCACCTCCACCTCATGTTGAAAATGATTTGTCACCATATCCACCACCTGGCCCATATGCACCTTACCAGAATCAGTGGGGAAACAGTTCACAATTTGATGCTTCAAGGGGACCACCTCCTCCAATGGTTACACCAAGAGGACCCCCACCCTCAGCCCCACCAATGGGTCAAAGAGGACCTCCACCTCAAATATTTAATAACAACATGCCCCCACATCATATAGGACCTCGAGGACCACCTCCTGGTCCTCCTATACCTGGCCCACCACCCCCTACTTTTGATGGACAAAGATTTGGTGGGCCTCCTCCACCTTTTAACTTCTCTGGACCCCGAGGCCCACCACCATTTGCAGGTCCTCCCCCTGGTCATTTTGACGGCAGGGCACCACCACCATCTCACTTCCCTGGGCCAAGAGGTCCTCCTCCTCCTCATAACATTGGGGAACCTGGACCACTGCATAACATCCCAAGAGGGCCTACTGACAATGATGGCAGAAGTTCTTATCAGCCTGGGATTGAGCAACCCCAGGGACAAACAACTTCACACAATTATAGAGACAACCAGGGACCCACACATGGTCCTTCTTTTAGAGGACCTCCACCAAACCACTTTGATGGACGAAGAGGCCCACCTGGTTCAGCAGGTGATATTCCAGGGCACAGATTTGCTCCTCCAAACCAATTTCGTGGTTCACCTCAGGATAGAGTATCATTTGATGAGCCGAGAGGTTTGTCCCAAGATATGGAAAGGCACCGAGGTCCTACTCCTCAGCATTTTGGTGGGCCAAGAGCACCACCACCAGGACACTACTCTGATAATGATCCTGGAAGTCAAACGTCACGTTACCAGCACAATGACCATCTAAATGACATAAGACCTGTAAGGGGGCCTTTGTTGCCTACTCCTTCTGAAGGTCCCATTCCCGTACCAGGTCGCATGGGTGGGCATAGCCCAGAGTCCCATCGTGATGACCACTGGAGAAGACACTCGCCTGAAATGAGAAGACGCAGCAGCTCAACTAGAGAGGGTGCGGAACCACAGGACAGGCCAAGTCGGTTTGACGGTGGCCCCCGTGAGCGAGATGGAGAAGATAGGCAACGAGATGTGTCTGAGGACAGGAGGAGAGACCGAGACCGGGATGGGCCGCATGGAGGCCGATCTTGGGGCTGGACAAGAGACCGTGAAAGGGACCGTGCTAGGGAGAGAGACCGTGATAGAGATAGGGAGAGAGACCACAGTAGGGACAGAGACAGAGACCGGGAGAGAGACCACAGCAGAGACAGGGATCGAGAACGGGAGAGAGACCACAGTAGGGACCGGGATCGCAGCAGGGAAAGGGACAGGGAGAGGGACCGTAGCAGGGAGAGAGACCGCAGTAGAGGTAGAGATACTGACCGGCATAGAGAAGGTGATGGGGACAAGAGGAGGGAACGGGACCGTGATAGAGATCGTGGCAGGGAGAGAGAATCTGACCGGAAAGACCATGACCGAGACAGAGGAAAGAACAGAGAAAGGGATAGAGACCGTGAACGAGATAGAGACAGTAGGGACAAAAGACGAGAACGCTCAAGAAGCCGTGAACGGGATCGTGGGAGAGAGCGAGATAGACGAGATCGGGACAGAGACCGGGACAGAGAGAGGGAGAAGGACAGGGACAGGGAGAAGGACAGGGAAAAAGACCGGGAAAAGGACAGGAGACAGAGGAGCAGAAGCAAAGACAGAAAAGAGGAGAAAAGAGACAGACCTGAGACCTCAAGGGACACAGAAAAGTCTACTGATAATGAAATTGTGTCCTAGTTTTTTTTTTTTTTTTTTACAGTATTCAAGACATTCTTCTAATTTGACAAGCTTTGGTACTTGGATTTTTTTTTTTAAACTGGATATGCATGCATGTCTAACTATTCTACATGGTTAATGTAAAGTCCATTTTGAACATTTTCCACTGCTTTCATGACATACTTTATGCCCTTGGTTACATTGTAAGACACAGATCTTGTGAATTTAAAAATCGTATTAGAGAGAAAGTGTCATACCAAGCTTCACATCACATGGTAAAATATTTTAAGAGTACATAAAAAATAGACATGTAAATATGTATTTGTGTATATGTATATATACATGTATGTTTTTAACTATGGTTTTTCTAGAAGAGAAAGTGAAGCCATAAAGCTTAAAAAAATAATGTCAGAGGGATAAACCTTGGCCTTGATGAACAAGGTCTGTAAAAATCTTGTTAACCAGTCAATAGATATGCCTGTAGGCAGTTCTCAGTCAACTGTTCTGTAAGCTTTATCAGGTTTTTGTTTATTAAACCACTCTTTATACAAGGTTTGCATGACAGTGATTTATTCCTGTTTTTATATTATTACATTCATCACACTGCAAGTTTACAAAGATAACGTGGGTTTTTGTTGATGGCATTATTTATTACTACAGCTCACAATACCTGTATTGGTTTGACACCTCCACCTTGTGGATAAAAAGAAATACGACAACCAATGAAACAGCCTGCAACTTCATTGGGGTTTATGATTAAGACGTACATAAAAACATTATAATCAAACATTAGTAAACTACCCATGACAAAGTTATCAACAATGTGAATTTAAGTGCAGACAGTTAATTTGTTTATAATGATTTATACGTCCATGTTGGGTGATCTGTATAACGTTGCAGGCCTGTCTAGAAGCTCCTGTATGGTGTGGCTAACCTTTGCTTGATTTTATATCTTAATTATATGGCCAAAAAAACCCTGCACTAAATTGTAGCATCTGGGCAAACTCTGATCAGCATATTGCATAATTATTGTACTTTCTGAGTTTAAATGATATTTTAGGTGGCATTCAATTTAACAGACTTGTTACCTTAATTTGGTAACAAGAATGTGTGTGTTCTTCACGAAGGACATACAATCAATATACACTGGCTACTTTAGTAATAGAAACATGTTTTTCCACTTTGACAGGAGCAGCTGAAAAAAAACTTTAGCACATTTTTTTACTTATGCTTAAAGTTTTTAATCTGTACCACCTTAAGATGAAATCCCTTAAAAGGTTTGGTCAACCAACAATTAAAATTTACTTTAAGAAAATGTGTTTATTTCTGATGCAAACCCACCATCTACTACCTAAGTAGATCATTCTATACCACTCCTTGTCTCTATGAAGAAGTTAATAAGATATTTGTGATGTGTACATTTTCATCAGAAGTTAGCCTTCATTTCTTTGCCTCTCTCTGTAGGTAATGATTTTGCAATCTAGTATTTGCTGCCGTATCCACTGGTGGTGTGATAATTATTGTAATTTAAAGTGCCTATTGAATGAAAAATAGCATTATATGGCATGTTCCCCCATTTAGACTGAGCATTTTTGTTGGGCTGAAGACTTTAGAGTTTATTTTATTTTTTTATTTACCTTTATTTAACCAGGCAAGACAGATTAAGAACATGTTTCTTATTTACAACTGTTGCCTGGCAAAGGCAAAGCCTTTGGGGGAAATAGGGTACTAATAAAAAAATAAACCATTTTAAGAAAGTTATACTGTACATATACACATGTGGACAAAATTGTTGGTACCCCTTTCGCTCTTCCCAGTTCACTGCTCGTTTCACGTCTCCAGTTTTCTCACTGACAAGTTCTATTCCGTAGAAATCCAACATCAGCTTGTAAGATGTTAACAATCTTTTCTTCAGTTCCTCACTCCTACGGAACAACTGCCAAAGATGTTGCATTTTAAATTTAAACTTTACTTCAGAAGCCTTTCATTCATGATTTCATAATTTATGATCACCTGACAAAAATAGCACTTTTATATACTATACATATACACACACGTGGACAAAATTGTTGGTACCCTTCGGTCAATGAAAGAAAAACTCACAATGGTCACATAAATAACTTTAATCTGACAAAAGTAATCATTTAAAAAAATTCTATGAATGTTAACCAATGAAAGTCAGACATTGCTTTTCAACCATGCTTCAACAGAATTATTTTAAAAAAAATTAACTCATGGAACAGGCCTGGACAAAAATGATGGTACACCTAGAAAATACTGAAAATAATGTGACCAGAGGAACATGTTAATTCAAGGTGTGTCCACTAATTAGCATCACAGGTGCCTATAATCTTGTAATCAGTCAGTGGGCCTATATATAGGGCTCCAGGTAGTCACTGTGTTGTTTGGTGACATGGTATGTACCACACTCAACATGGACCAGAGGAAGCGAAGGAAAGCGTTGTCTCAGGAGATTCGAAAGAAAATTATAGACAAGCATGTTAAAGGTAAAGGCTATAAGACCATTTCCAAGCAGCTAGATGTTCCTGTGACTACAGTTGCACATATTATTCAGAAATTTAAGATCCATGGGACTGTAGCCAACCTCCCTGGACGTGGCCGCAGGAGGAAAATTGATGACAAATCAAAGAGACGGATAATCCGAATGGTAACAAAAGCGCCCAGAAAGACTTCTAAAGAGATCCAAGGTGAACTTCATGCTCAAGGAACATCAGTGTCGGATCGCACCATCCGTCGTCGTTTGAGCCAAAGTGGACTACATGGGAGACTATTAAGTTAGGGGTACCATCATTTTTGTCCAGGCATGTTCCATGAGTTCCTTTTTTTTTATATATATATATATAATTCTGTTGAAGCATGGTTGAAAAGCAATGTCTGACTTTCATTGGTTAACATTTCATAGAATTCTTATTTATTATTACTTTTGTCAGATTAAAGTTATTTCTGTGACCATTGTGAGTTTTTCTTTCATTGACCGAAGGGTACCAACAATTTTGTCCACGTGTGTATACAGTATAATGAAATTACGGAAGGAAAAAAAAATGTTATATAAATATTTAGAGAACATGGTGAATATGAACATAGTGCAGTGAAGGCCAAAAGTATTAAAACATATAAACATGAATTCTAGTTCCCTGTACTAATTAGCTCTTGCCTATCTAGCTAAAGAGTAGTGTGAATTACAATCAGGTGCATTTGTAAATGGATGGAACAAATGTTTGACAGTTTACTTTCTGAAGCTGGGGGTGTTCAACTAAAATTAAGGAATTTTCAGGAAGTTATCCAGCAGTCATGGATTGAGTGAGTGACGCCAGAGTACTCCAGATGTCTTTTTGGCTGGTTTTGAAGAATAAAACTTTTTTAGATTTTTTTTATTTATTATTATTATTGAAGGAACTGGACAGTACAATTGAAAAACAAGGTCATATACACTGACTTGCCTTCTTTTTTTCCAAAAAAAATAAATAAAATAAAATAAAATAAGAAAGAACCCCCCCATCCCCCCCCCCCCCCACACACCCTATTCAACACATGTGCATACATGTATACATACACCTACATATATACATATATATCCATATACAAACACAAACCTATACATATAACATTGCGCTGTAACAAAAGTAATATATCACAGTAATATCAACACTTTAGACATAAGCCCTTGCTTGTCAAAAAGGCAAAAGAAACAGAATGATTAATCAGCCAAACTGTTTAAAAGAGCTACATCATCACAGAAAAAAAAAGAAAGAAAGAAACAATAATAATAAGGAAAAGGGAAAAAGAAACACGGTCTGTATGCATAAATACCAAACAAGTGATCACATGCCAAATTAATTGTAAGGTAATTCTCTTAGATCCCTGAAGTATGTCAAAATGGGCTTCCATTTTAAGTAAAACTTATTTACTGAGCCCTTCAAAGTAAATTTTACTTTATCAAGTTTTAAAAACATCATCACGTCTTCTAGCCAGCATGTTGCTGAAGGAGGGGTAGAGGATTTCCAGCACAATAAAATTCTCCTACGAGCAAGGAGAGAAGTAAAAGCAATGATGTCTCTCTGACTAGTAGTCAAAGAGACATTTGTTATATCGTCTGGTGTTCCAAAAATTGCTACTAAAGGGCTGGGCCTCAACTTAACCCCCAGAGCATCACTGAGAGTCCTAAAGATCAAAGCCCAGTACTTATTGAGACCAGGGCAAGACCAAAACATGTGTGCCAGGTTGGCTGGAGAATGAGAACATCGATCGCAAGAAGCATCCAACCCAGGATATATTCCAGCAAGTCTGGCCTTACTTAGATGGACCCTATGCAAAACTTTAAATTGTATAAGCCCTAATCTAGCTGAGGGTGATGATGAGTGGATCCTTTTAATTGCCACCTTCCAAAATGATTCAGATAGCTCAATGCCAAGTTCAGCTTCCCATCTAGATTTTATTTTAAGCAGGTTGTAATTTTCAAAAGACATTAAATTGGAATACAATATGGAAATCAGTCCTTTGGAACTAAAATTGAGAGTTAGTTTATCTAGGGCCGAGGTAAGAGGAAGATCAGGAAAGGAAGGAAAATTATCTTTAACAAAGTGACGAATTTGAAGATATCTAAAGAGGTGCGTGTTTGGGAAGTCATAAGTTCTGCAAAGTTCTTCAAAACTACTAAATAAACCATTGGTATACAAGTCTTTAAAACATGTTAGACCACTGATTGCCCACTGTCCAAATGATGAGTCAAATGTAGAGGGGAGAAATAAATGATTCTTATATATAGGGCCCAGAATTGATGCTGATGTCAACTTATAGTGATAGCGAAACTGGTTAAAGATCCTGAGAGATGAAAGCACTATGGGATTGGACGTAATACGAGAGGCTTTGAAAGGTAAAGAAGAGTATACTAGAGCCTTGAGAGATGAAGAGCGACATGAATGTGATTCAATTAAACACCAATTTGTTTCAGGGCAATGAAGCCAGTATAGTATCTTTTGTATGTTAGATGCCCAATAATAATGAATAAAACTTGGAAGACCCAAACCACCTACTTCACGCCTCATCTGGAGGATATGTTTGTTGACCCTTGGAGTTTTGTTTTCCCAGATAAAAGAGGATATAGATTGTCCGATTAAACGGAAAAAAGACTTGGGCAGAAAAACTGGTAAAGACTGAAAAAGGTAAAGAAACTTTGGAAGTATCATCATTTTGACTGAATATATTCTTCCAGCTAGGGTAAGGGGAAGACTATGCCACCTCTCCAACTCAGCCCTCATCTCTTTTAACCGAGGTTTATAATTGGCGTTAAACAAGGAGGAAAAAGAACGCGTCATATTCATTCCAAGATATTTAAAGCCTTCAGGAGATAAGCGAAAAGGCAGTGATTCCTGTTTAATCTGCAAGGCTAAATTGTTAACGGGAAAGCATTCACTTTTATGGAGATTTAATTTATAACCTGAAAAAGTTCCGAAATTATCCAATATTGATATAATAGCAGGACAGCTAGTTATGGGATCACTGACATAAAGCAAAAGGTCATCCGCGTATAGAGACAGACGATGTTCAACATCCCCCCTAATTATTCCTTGAAACAACGTAGTTGATTTCAGTGCTACCGATAAAGGTTCAATTGCAATTGCGAAGAGAAGAGGGGATAATGGGCATCCTTGACGCGTACCTCTTGTTAGTGGAAAGTAATCAGACCGAGAATAATTGGTTTGGATTGATGCTAAAGGTGAATGATAGAGAAGTTTAACCCAGGATATAAAGGTCTCGCCAAAACCAAACTTCTTCAAAGCTTCAAACAGGTATGGCCATTCAACGCGGTCGAAAGCCTTCTCTGCATCCAAAGATACAATTATCTCAGGGTTAGGTGAAGGATCAGGCGAATACATTATATTGGCTAGTTTGCGTATATTAGAAAAAGAGTGACGATTCCTAATGAATCCTGTTTGATCGTCTGAAATTATTGTAGGGAGGACCCGTTCTAAACGGAGGGCCAACACCTTAGCTAGAATTTTTGTATCAGCATTTATAAGAGAAATAGGACGATATGATCCACATTGAGTAGGGTCCTTGTTTTTTTTTAAAAGAAGTAAAATAGATGCTTGTGAGAAAGTTGGTGGCAAGGATCCAGATTCCAGACACTCTTTAAACACTTCAATCAGGATTGGCAAAAGTTTTTCCTTGAATTTCTTGTAAAATTCAATAGGGTAGCCATCAGGACCTGGAGATCTACCACTTTTCATTGCCATGATGGCACTGCTGATCTCTCCCTGCTCGAGATCACTCTCCAAAACCTCCACCCCCTCAGATTGTAAAGTTGGAGTATCTATATTGTCAAAAAACATTTTCATGCCAATTGTATCTGAAGGAAATTCTGAAGAGTAAAGCTCAGTATAAAATGTGGTGAAAATATTGTTAATTTCCTTTGGATTACTTGTTAAGGTTTGTGTAGAGTCTCTAATTTGAGGGATGAGACGAGAGGCAGCTTGACGTCTCAGCTGGTGAGCCAAAAGCCGACTAGATTTTTCCCCGTACTCATAGAAGAAACTACGTGTCCTAAATATTAATTGTTCTGCATGTGTAGTAGTTAAGAGGTTATATTTAGTCTGAAATTCGACCCTTTTTTTATATAATTCAGTTGTTGGTGTTTGTGAGTATAATTTGTCCAAGTCTAGAATGGATTGTGACAGTGCTTGCAATTCCATTTTATGCTCCTTTTTTGCATAAGAAGTGTAGGATATTATCTGTCCCCTTATATAAACCTTTAGAGTTTCCCAAAGTAATGAGTAGGACACTGAGTCTGTTCTATTAGTCTCAAGGAAAGTATCTATGCTGGTCAAGATAAAGTCGCAAAATTTTTTGTTGGATAACAGAAGTGGATTGAGTTTCCACTGTGGTCGTTCCCTAATATTTAAAGGAAAGTGTAAGTCTAGCACAACGGATGCATGGTCTGATATAACTATAGCTGAATAGTCAATTTGCTTAACCATTGAAATAAGTAAGCTATCTATGAAAAAATAATCTAACCTAGAAAAAGAATGGTGAACATGAGAGTAAAAAGAAAACTGCTTAGCTGAAGGGTTGGCAAACCTCCATGGGTCCACACAGCCATTTTGCTTCATAAAAGTAGAGAAAGCCTTAGCCATATCTGAAGAGCCGCTGCTTATGGTAGATCTGTCAAGCAAGGGGTCAATGACACAGTTCAAGTCTCCCGAAAATATCAGATGGTGAGTGTTAAGCTTGGGAATTAATGACAAAAGGTTGTTTGCAAATTGGACATCATCCGAGTTGGGTGCATAAACATTTACTAGAACAACTGGTGTTTGAAAAAGAGAACCAGAAACTATAACAAAACGGCCATTCGAATCACGAATAATACTGGATGGTGTAAACTGTATTCTCTTGTTAACTAATATTGCCACCCCCCTGGATCTGCTATTAAATTTGGAATGGAAAATGTGACTGACCCATGATTTACGGATTCTATTGTGATCTTCCAATCTGAGATGTGTTTCCTGAAGAAATACTATATCTGGTTTAATATGTTTAAGATGGGAAAAAACTTTGGCTCTTTTAACAGGGCCATTTAGCCCCCTAACATTCCATGACAAAAACTTTACAGGATGGCCTCTATCATCATTACCACCCATGTCAACTGTGAAATGTAATATTCAAGCATAAGCAGGGCATAAAATCTAAAATAAAAAGGTAAGAGAATTTTTTTTTTTTAAATAAACAAGTTGTGATCATAAACTGTTAAAGATGGGATTGAACAACAGACAGCACAATATAGTAGTAGGGATGTAAAATGCAAACCCTCCCTCCCAACCCCAAACCAAACATGAATACCCCCCCCCCCCACACACACACACACACACACACAAAAACATAAATCCTAGATCTAATTCTCCAACAGAGGATGATCGCAGATGTAACAAAACAAAAACCTTCCTAAGTACAGCAAAGTAACAAAGACTAAACACCTACACAGTCTAGCGGTAAGGCTACCCTCCTGCAGAAATTAAGAACGGAATTTCACCATTTGTTAACTTTATCCGGCTGATAAGCTCGGATTAGAAATAATAATAAGAAAAAATATATACAAGTCAAAATCGAGTCTTAGTTCGTTTAAAGTGAACAACAGAAATGATATCCTTAAGGATAAAGCTATGAATTTCACCTCAATCTTCACCCCAATGAGAGAAATAAAAATCGCTGGCTTCTTCTGGTGTGTTAAAGCTGAACGTTTTCCCTTCGTGAGTAACACGTAGCCTTGCCGGGTACAGGAGAGCGAATCTGACTCCTTTCCCGTAGAGCCGCGATTTCACATCTTTAAATGCCGCTCGCTTTTTACCCAGCTCGGCACTGAAGTCCTCATGAAAAAACACTCTGTGCCCACGAAAACACACGTCCTTTTTCTGTCTGCCGAACTGAAAGATACGGTGCTTATCTTGAAAAAAATGAAAGTTCACCAAGAATACTCTGGGTTTGCTCTGACTGGCCTTCGCTTCGTCTTTTGGCTTGGGACCGATACGATGGGCTCGCGAAATAACGAGAGGTCTCTCAAAGAATTCCTTACCCAGTACTTCCTCAAAGAAGACTGACATGAATTTTACTGGGTCTGACCCCTCAAGCTTTTCGGGAATGCCCACGACCCTCATGTTAGACCTCCGTGAACGGTTCTCTAGATCATCTAGCTTCTCCTTCAGATACTCGTTTTCCTTCCTTAGCGCGTCCATAGAGGCCTCGACGCTTACCAGCCTGTCGCTATAATCATTTAGACCGTCTTCCACCTCGCGCAGACGTTGGTCGTGGTCTTCATAATATGATTTTACTTGTTCCAGCGTCGTGTTCACGGGTGTCAGAGCATCTGCTAGTTCAGTTTTTAAGATTGAGTGGACTACTTGCGCCATGTCCGATAGGAGCGATGAACGAAGCCTTTCGAGGTCATCTGGAAGAGCGGGCGCATCCCCGGGGAGAGGCGCGGGGTCGTCGGATTTACTAGAGGCCTCGCCATCTCTTTCTCCAGTTTTATTTCTCAGTTGCATTCTAGACGCCATTATGTAATTTATCTGTGTCCCAACTTTATTTAGAACATCAGCTAAACGAATTAAGGTAGTGTATTTCTGTTATAATCGGTGAAATAATTAAAATAGGTCAGGAGCCGAACCAGTTGCCACCTATTCACTCCATGCTTAAACCGGAAGTGAAGAAGAATAAAACTTTATGCTAAATATTGATTGTTGTTTAGCAAATAAATTATTCTTATCTTGATTGTCTATTTTTTTTTTCTTTCAGAAAAGTGAATGTCATTACAACATTGAATTTTACTTTTATTTGTCACATACACAGTATGATATGCAGTGAAATGCTTAAATGATTATTATTAGGCATTAAATATGAATAAAAAATTTAAATAGAAAATAAATGTAGCTAAGAAAAGAATACTGTATCTATAGAAGACAAAATATATAATATAAAAAATATATAAGGAAACCTAGATGTACATATATGGAGTCAACTCTTCACTCTTATTCTAATGAATAATTCATCCTTTCCCATCAGATAAACAATAACCAATCCCGACAAGCACACCATGCAGTTTGTATATAGGACAACATGTCTGTAGATGATGCAGTCAGGCTAGGCCCTTCATCCCGCAACACCTGGACAGTCATTAACCTATGCCAGGCTGGTTGTCGATTATAGCCAACATTGTACCAAGCTTCTTCACACCAAGTTTTCCCAGCTGTCTGTCTGTGGATGACTAACTTCCTGACAGACAGAAGGCAGTTTCCGAAACTAGAAAAACCAACCTTTACCACTTTAACCATCAACACTGGAGCATCACAAGGTTGTGTGCTCTATCGTCTGTATACCAATGACTGCACCTCATTCAGCTTGTGTTATTCTTCTCAAGTTTGCAGACAACACAACTGTCCTTGGCTTGATATAGACTGAGGACAAGCCTGAAAACAGACAGGAAGTAGCATGGCCTAACATCCTGGTGCAGCCATTGTGGAAAGTAGTTAGGGCCTGGGACTGAGACAATTCCTACCATCTGGTGCAACCATAACAGGCTCAAAACAAGTAGGGTCGCTAAAAGATTTCAGGAGATCCCATCCAGCCATTTCTTCACTCACCCTCAACAACAGCATAGCTACTGTTCTAGAGTCATGGAATTCCTTGGTATCACAATTTCAAGGGATCTCGCACATGGACGGTAACAGATACTCCATAATTAAAAAGGCAAAATGAAGAAGCTCAACCTTCCTCAAGGTGTGTTGATCCATTTCTAACTGACCTCATGGAGTCCATTCCCACACCATCCATTATTATCTGGTACCAAACAAGACACAAGACCTGCATTCATCGGCTATGCTCCGCCGGTATCAAGTGGCGCACAGGCAGGATCATCTTCAGTCCATCTTACCCTGGAGACTCACTGTGTGAACGGCATCCATCAGGGAAAAGACTGAGAACAATAAAAGCCACCACCAGCAGATACCAGAACAGCTTCTTTCTAAATGCTGTTGCTCTTGTGGGAGAGTTTTGTCTTAAATGCAAATTACACTTTAGTGCTAAAACATAAGCTGTAACTCAAATTATAATAGTACCAACAACAACAAAAAAAACTCAGTAGTCAGTTGATCTGGATGAAGTAAGATGAATTTTTATTGCAGCAATAAAAGCCCAAGTGACCCAACCCAACCTTTCCACCATTTTCTATGACATCATTTTTCCTGTGACTTGACAGCTTACATAATTTATATCACGTGACTATATTGTCTCCCAGTATAATTATTTTTTCTTATTTTATATTTCTATTATCTTTTACCCTTTCTCATTGATTTTGATTTAAAAAAATTAAAAATAACAAGGAGGTGCTTGATTTCTTTATGCAGACCCTATTTTCTGGGTCTTTGACATCAGTTGTTCGGAGACCGAGCATCTCAGGGTAAGCGTCTCTTTTTCTGTTAGTTATTTACTTCAGCATTTATTTCTGTTGGGACTCTTGAGTCTATATTTCAACTGGTACTCAGGCTGATTTTGCAAAAAAAGGTAACTTTAAGTCATCAGCCAAAATTGCCAATTGGTGTGGTTCTTGCGTAGAGGTGACAGGCCTCTCCATCGACCTCTTCATCTGATCAATATTGTCATTTGCTCTGTATTACATTTAGTCTGCTGCATCTCTTATATATCTTAGTTTATTATTACTTCATTTTTATATGTTTTTGATATTAGCCAGTGTTTTTCCTCAGTGTATCTGTCACTTAAGTTCCTGTATGCAGTTTATTCATGCAGCGGAATTTGCACCTGCCATGAGTGTGTTGTGGTTTCGTGCACCTCCACCTGATAAGTGATAATGAGTGCTGCTCAGCACAGTCGCAAAAAACCTCACCTCACACCACTAGGTTTCTTTCATGTGGCTTCTTTCCTGAAGAAGCACCATATTATGAAAGTTCCTTGTTTTCGTTCTTTGTTTATTTCTTATCTGGGTCAGGCTTCACTCTCGTCCTATCGTGTAGGTGTTGTGCTCACCATGATGTTAGCGAGCAAGTGCTTGCTTTCTTGTGCCTTTCAGCTCATCCCAAATGAGTTTGAATAGCAACCCTAGTTTATAAGTTTATATGATTGTATTTGGTACCTGATTAATGTAAATAATTTTGGTACATACATGAAAATATGTTTTACCTAAAAAACATGCTTACATTCTCCAATGGAGCTGACCTGCACCATACTTGAATGGACTATACATCATATCAATTATTTATGTTAAACCACTCTCCATTAATTCTTGTTCTTGTACTTTCATATTATTATTATTATTATTATTATTATTATTATTAGTTGTTGTAGTAGTAGTAGTAGTTATAGGGGGAGGAGGATTCTTTATTCTTATTTTTCCTTCTCTCTGTCCTATCTGTCTGTGGAGCAAATAAAAAGCTACTTTTAATGCTTGCATACATGGCTAATAAAACTGATTCTGATCTCAGGATTTTTCATCATTTTTCATTTTTTCATGATTTATCATTGTAAACCTGTTTGCATTCGCCCATTTTCCAAGCTTATATTCCCCTTTTTTATTTGCCCTGTATCATCAGTGGAAGTAAATGTACCAGGACACATTACATAAATATAATGACACCCAATGAGTAAAACTCTGTAGTGTCCTCATTGTTGTTTTCGTCGTCCCACATCGAGTCATAATCTTTTAACATGTTTTCTGAGTTTTTTTTTCTTCTTCCCATATTCATTTACTGTCTCTTGGACTATCAAGATTCATCCACAGGGCCAAAAAGACATCAGATTAAAAAGAAGAGGGCTTGGTTTACTAAAACGTTGAATAGTTCTCGTCATTATCAAAGTGAAAGGAAAAGCACATCACGCAAAGAGCTTCTAATTGTTTAGTGTAATCACTTCTAAACCCACTCATGTGACTTATGGTAAGTTATGTATAATCATCTAGTTTTACCATCTACAGTTTGCAGATTGCATGTACCCCGTGTAAAAGAAAGTATTTATTATTATTATTATTATTACTGTTATTATTATTACTATTATCATTAGTAGTACTAGTAGTAGCATTAAATGTATACGTCTGTAGTTACAGTATATACATGTTTTTACACTTATTTACTTGATTAATTTCCTAAGTCTTGATTTTTTTTTTTTTTTTTTTTACCAAGAAGCATTCTGGGTTTCAGCCACTAGAAGGCCTCATAATGAGTTTTGACATAATATCTACTGTACATACTGTATATGTATGTATATGTATTGCTGTGCATCTGATATCCGGCTGCAATAATCTTAATAATCTAACAACTGCACATAATTTCAAAGCCTTTGTACATGTCATCATGTGTGCGTCTCAAGGTGTTTACATGAAACATAAATTAACTGAGACACCTAATTAGCTGACTAGCTAAAGAGGTGTGGGCATTTTCCAAAGGTCTCTTTACACAATGGCCATATAACTTGATTCAATTCAGTTTTATTTGTATAGCGCTTTGTAACAATTGTCAAAGCAAAGCAGCTTTAAGTTCGTATGAAATGTGAATGTGTATGAATCAAAATGGTCAGATAGTCCCTGATGAGCAAGCCGAGGGCGACGGTGGCAAGGAAAAACTCCCTGAGATGGCAATAGGAAGAAACCTTGAGAGGAATCGCACTCAACAGGGAACCCATCCTCATCTGGTGTGAAAACCTCAACTTGATGTGTGTTAGTATAACATATCTTACTCCAGGTATTAACAAGCCACAAAATGTTTCCATTTTAATGACAACAAGTGGAAAATCATCAAAAAGCATATAGAGTATATATTTTACCTGGTGTCTTTCTGCTCTTCTGCTTCTTTTTTTTTTTTTTTACCACCCAGATGATAGATATAAATGTTTCTTGACAGCAAATTCTTCACAATCCTGTCCTATATATATATTTTTTTTTCCCTTTCAAATTTTCCCCTTATTGCAGCCATTATTTATGTCATTCCACTCTCCATTAATCATTGTACATATACACTTATCAGTAGTATTCTTTATTACTTATTTTCTCTCCTCTCCTTTCTGTTTGTCTGTTGAGCAAATAACAAGTTACTTTTTCGTATGCTTGTACACTTGATAATTAAACTAAATCTAAACTGCTAAGTTGCCCTGTTCATCAGTCGAAACACTTTCCATTTTTCAAGCTTATATTCCACTTTTTCATTTTGGGTAGTGCTCTGTTACTCTGTTTGCATGTGCGACCTCCTTCAAAAACTTCATTCGAATCCTATTAGGGCACCAAACAAATTTCTCTTTTGGTTCAAAATACAACAAGGCATATTTGATCAACTCTTTTCTTTTAGACGTGTCCAAAACTGTGAACATGAAGTAGTCCAGAACGCTCTGCTTTACGTGCGGAAGTGTGCCTTTCACCAGAGTCTCCACGAGGAAGAAGTGAACCAGCGGTGCTTGGTAGTGATGAAACCCTAGTAATCCCAAGCACTTTAGGATGCGGGTAATGCGGAAATTGTTGTGTGTGTTTCTGTAATGTTTAAGGGAAAAAATGTGAACTGCAGAATTAAATTCTCACACAGACTGTAAACAAGCAAGAACTACAATAATTACCTGTTGAGGTTTGCAAATCGCTCTTCCCAGTTCACTGCTCGTTTCACGTCTCCAGTTTTCTCACTGACAAGTTCTATTCCGTAGAAATCCAACATCAGCTTGTAAGATGTTAACAATCTTTTCTTCAGTTCCTCATTCCTACGGAACAACTGCCAAAGATGTTGCATTTTAAATTTAAACTTTACTTCAGAAGCCTTTCATTCATGATTTCATAATTTATGATCACCTGACAAAAATAGCACTTTTATATACTATACATATACACACACGTGGACAAAATTGTTGGTACCCTTCGGGCAATGAAAGAAAAACTCACAATGGTCACATAAATAACTTTAATCTGACAAAAGTAATAATTTAAAAAAATTCTATGAATGTTAACCAATGAAAGTCAGACATTGCTTTTCAACCATGCTTCAACAGAATTATTAAAAAAAAAATTAACTCATGGAGCAGGCCTGGACAAAAATGATGGTACCCCTAGAAAATACTGAAAATAATGTGACCAAAGGGACATGTTAATTCAAGGTGTGTCCACTAATTAGCATCACAGGTGTCTACAATCTTGTAATCAGTCAGTGGGCCTATATATAGGGCTCCAGGTAGTCACTGTGTTGTTTGGTGACATGGTATGTACCACACTCAACATGGACCAGAGGAAGCAAAGGAAAGAGTTGTCTCAGGAGATTCGAAAGAAAATTATAGACAAGCATGTTAAAGGTAAAGGCTATAAGACCATTTCCAAGCAGCTAGATGTTCCTGTGACTACAGTTGCACATATTATTCAGAAATGTAAGATCCATGGGACTGTAGCCAACCTCCCTGGACGTGGCCGCAGGAGGAAAATTGATGACAAATCAAAGAGACGGATAATCCGAATGGTAACAAAAGAGCCCAGAAAGACTTCTAAAGAGATCCAAGGTGAACTTCATGCTCAAGGAACATCAGTGTCGGATCGCACCATCCGTCGTTGTTTGAGCCAAAGTGGACTACATGGGAGACGACCAAGGAGGACACCATTGTTGAAAACAAATCATAAAAAAGCCAGACTGGAATATGCCAAACTACATGTTGACAAGCCACAAAGCTTCTGGGAGAATGTCCTATGGACAGATGAGACAAAAATGGAACTTTTTGCCAAGGCACATCAGCTCTATGTTCACAGACGGAAAAATGAAGCATATCAAGAAAAGAACACTGTCCCTACTGTGAAACATGGAGGAGGCTCTGTTATGTTCTGGGGCTGCTTTGCTGCATCTGGCACAGGGTATCTTGAATCTGTGCAGGGTACAATGAAATCTCAAGACTATCCAGGGATTCTAGAGAGAAATGTGCTGGCCAGTGTCAGAAAGCTGGGTCTCAGTCGCAGGTCATGGGTCTTGCAACAGGACAATGACCCAAAACACACAGCTAAAAACACCCAAGAATGGCTAAGAGGAAAACATTGGACTATTCTAAAGTGGCCTTCTGTGAGCCCTGACCTCAATCCTATTGAGCATCTTTGGAAGGAGCTGAAACATGCTGTCTGGAAAAGGTACCCTTCAAACCGGAAACAACTGGAGCAGCTTGCTCATGAGGAGTGGGCCAAAATACCTGCAGAGAGGTGCAGAAGTCTCATTGACAGTTACAGGAATCGTTTGATTGCAGTGATTGCCTCAAAAGGTTGTGCAACAAACTATTAAGTTAGGGGTACCATCATTTTTGTCCAGGCCTGTTCCATGAGTTCATTTTTTAAAAATAATTCTGTTGAAGCATGGTTGAAAAGCAATGTCTGACTTTCATTGGTTAACATTCATAGAATTCTTATTGATTATTACTTTTGTCAGATTAAAGTTATTTCTGTGACCACTGTGAGTTTTTCTTTCATTGACCGAAGGGTACCAACAAATTTGTTCACGTGTGTATATATAGTAGTATAGGATTTAAATGTTTTAATACCCTGATTGCTTTTGTGTCAAGCAAATTTATTCCTTCCATGCCTTCGTTTTCATTCATACCTTTATCGTCAGTCGGAAATAGCCTGCGGAGGAATGTTTAAAATTAATAAACGTTTAACATTTGCGCACACAATGCTTCCGAAAGGTTTAAAGCAAGAAACCAATTTTAGTTTTTATGAAATATTTACACCAATCAACATATAATATATGTTGTCCACCATGCAAACAATTATGTATAAGACCTAACTTATTCATATAAAATTTATATTCCTGAATATTCCTCATTTCTCTCACAACTGATTATGGCATTAAGAAGTTTACCATTGAATGTAGGAGTGCACGTGTTCCAGCCTGTCGTAATCACCAAACCACTGCATGTGAAAATCCTCAATGCAAATGCCTGAAGACAAAATCCCAGTGCTTAACATCTTTACTCTTAACTTTAACTTTGTATCTTCCAAAAAGTATGTTTTTACCATCAGCGCTGAAGGGGATCTTATTTTGGTAAAACCACAAATTTCGTTGGTCCGCGTCCTACAGCCACAAGAAGTAAAGTACATTTAGATGAATTAAGAGGTACAAATTCAAGAGATTCAAAAATACTGAAAATAGACAAAATGTTGTGCTCACATTGCCCACATCATGATCTGCCACATCATCAAGCAACATCATCTAAAGTAGAAATTAAATGTAGGTAGGTTTTTAAAAAATAGATTATAAGATGAAAAATGCAGTCATAACAAAGATGGACACTTATGGGTTAAAAGCTTTGCTCAGAAGTCCAGCATCATGTCAATTACTGGCAGAGGGAAAATTAAACCTGCTATTTATGGATACAAGAAGTTGTTTACTACAGCAATGATGGCGTATTAGAATGAGCTTATTAATATACCTGTGATTTACCTTCCAGCTGGAAAACTACTGACCAATCAGACAACATGGTTCATGAGGGGAATATTCTAACTCCAGTGTTGCTTTGCTTTCCCGAAAACCTCACACTGTAGCTTTAAGACATTTAACATTGACTGTATATGTGAATAAGGTTCAGGCCTTAGTAATCACCAAACCAGTAAGGTCGGATGCCATTCCAAAATGAATGTCAGAGTCAGTAGAGTATATGAAGTCTGATTCAGCTTACCCGACATGCGTGTCTGTAGCGTTGCATGTCTTCTGCAGCATGTTGGTTCCTTTGTGTTTTCGATGACCAAGGCTTAAAAAAACATATGGATTATATGTGTTTATTGGGTAATAAATTTTTGCAAAAAAAAAATAGCAAGAAATAACAACATCAACTGTTTAAATATCTTTTTAAATAATAATAAATTTTTGTTCTTGTATCTTTGTTCCTTAATTTAAATACCAACGAAAAGCCGAAAATGTCCCTGCTTGTAATGAATGATACCAAAAATGTTTTCTCATTCGCTTCTGAAAAATACATGATAAACACTTTAAAATATACACTTTTTTGAAACTGTCAGTTATTGTGTTTTATATCCTGTTAAAAAATCTGGCACAACCAAAGCTATGAGGGTCTCCGAATGAGAAGAATCTTTTACAAGCTGTTACACTTTTAAAAACGTTCATATTATGACTCACACTGGACTTTAAACCAATCTTGAACAAAGAATTTGAAGTATCTATCTATCCATATATTTATGCAGTCTACAATGATACAAAGATATGTCAAGAATCTTTAAGGATTTTCAGTATGCTCCTTAAAGCTTTTATACAAAACCCTGTAACAGTAAAATTATTTTTTACTGTTTTTTTTTTTTTTACTGTTAAAGTAATTTTGCCTTTTTTATGTATACACTACAAAATATTTCCCAATAAGAGTAGATTTAGTGTGTGAGTGCAGTGCTTAAGATCCAAAAGAAGATCCTAATAGTGTATATATGGACGTGGATAAAGGGGTGTTGTGTTGTCAAACTGGGGCTTCTCGTGAGTGAAGACGTAAAACAGACTGACATTTACAGAAGACTTCAACCACAGTACGGTGATGAGAGTCTTACAGTAGCTGCAGTAAAACATTTGAATGGTGCAAGCATTTTGAAGATAGCCATACGCCTGTGAATGACAATCTCAAGTGGAATGCCTGATACTTGAAAACTGACAGATAACCTGACCCACTTGCACATTAAATGAACTCAGCTGAAAGTTTTATGCCCTGTACAGTCCTGACATCACTCCACGCCATTACACCTGTTTGGACTGTTGAAGGAGTTCCTGGTGGGACAGTGTTTTAGACATGCAGAAGCAGGCAGGCAGTACGATCATGGCTCTGACGTACTGAGAAAACTTAGTACCTTGATGGTATCCAAGTGCTAGTGAAACGCTGAAATAAGTGTAGTTGTATAGCAGGGGATTATAGAGAGAAATTAAGGTAGCTTCCATTTGCGTAACAGTTAAAAGTTCCGGTTTGGCCTGAACATCCCACACTGTAAACCCTAATGCTCAAAGTAATTAAACACAGTACTGTTATCTTAAATAACTGCAATTAGTTCAAATTAACAGACCTTGTTGAGTATTCAGAACTTTTTGGTATTTATGAGTTTGTAGAAATGACACTTTTCACGTTAGCTGAACAAATTTGATATTTTAAACTGTCTCCTTAAAGTTCCACCAACTTAAAATCTTTCAGCCTAATGATTTTGTGTCTGACATCATCAATGCACATGTAAACTGCCCACATTGAATTGTTTTAATCAAGATGCTGGATTGGTTTGTCTTCACATAATCTTTACAAATCTGGGCACCCTAAAGTACCCGCGCACTGGTGGCTCAGTGGTACTGCAGGTGTTTCACCTGCCATGCGAAAGACCCAGGTTCGATTCCCAACAATTGGATGAAGTGCACTGTAAACCCGATTAAGTTGGCAAAACTCAAAATATTTGAGGTAATCAGTTACATCAATTTTTTGAAGTAATGATGTTTCCAATTTTAAGTAAACAGAACTATCACATTTTTTAGTTTGTTGAACTTGTGCAAATCAAAAAGATTTTTGCAGACCATCCAGCCCAGGAATTGAACCTGGGCCTTTCTCATGGCAGGCAAAACACTTACCTCTGCGCCACAAGTGCTCTATAGATTTTACATTGGTGGAAGTTTTACTTAAGTACTTACGATTACATAAAATATCAAATTTGTTCAGCTAGTGTAATTTCTACAGACTCATAAATGCCAAACAGTTCTGAATACTCAAAAAGGTCTATTAATTTGACCTAATTACAATTATTTAAATTAACAGTACTCAATGTGTTTAATTACTGTGAGCATTAGGGTTTACAGTGTGTCTGTCCCAAGCCCAGATAAAAGGGGAGGGTTGTGTCAGGAAGGGCATCTGGTGTAAAAACCTGTGCCAAGCTTGTGTGCGATCGTGCCGGATTGTCCGCTGTGGCAACCGCAATTTATTTGATTTGCGACAAATTCAACAAACTCAAAAACTGACGGTTCTGTTTCCTAAAAATTTGGAAACATCATTACTTAAAAAAAAATTATGTAACTGATTACCTCAGATTTTTTTTTTAGTTTTATACAGGTTTACAGTGCATGGTCTATACAAATGGAGGATGTTTAACTGATAAGCTGGTGGTTCTGTTATGATGTCATGGGTTGTATATGTAAGTAACTTTATTATGCAGTATTAAGCTTCATGGTGTAGAGTACAACAGATTAAAACAAAACAAAAAAATTTTTTTATGCCTGCCATAACACCTTATATGATGGTTTATCAGTTAAGAGTTCATTTCATGTTATCATTTCAGTAGCATGGATTTGGACTGCAGCCCCTTATATCCCTGATTCATCAGTGACAGTAAGTCACTACAGTATAAATACAGTATAATGAAACCTAATATGCTCACCTCGGTAGTGTCCTCGTAGTCGTTTTCGTCGTCCCACGTCGAGTCATAATCTTTAGCCGTGTCTTCTGAGTTACCCATATTCATTTATTCTCTCACAGACTCAATAAAGTTGAAAGGAAACACGGAATAATCAGCTGAAACGCGCCTGACGTGGTCAAAGTGAAAGGAAAAGCACTTCACACAAAGAGCTTCAGTGTGTTAGTCTCTCACTTCTAAACCTGGGTCATGTGACTTGGGGAACGTCGCGTGAAATCAGCGAGGTTTACCATCTACAGTTTGCACGTTGCACATACCTCGTGCCTATTCAGCACGCGACCTCTATCAGTGTCACTACTCCATATACACACATACATATTGACGACCACTACGTGTAACACCGTTGTATTATTATTATTATTATTATTATTATCTCTTTATTTTTATACGTTTTTTTTTACACTTATATTATTTACTTTAAGTTCTCGATTCTTGAATTTTATTTTAAGCATTTTAGGCATTCTGCGTCTCAGCCACCAGGGGGAGTTTTGACACACAGTACAGCATACAGCATATATCTACTGTACAGGGTGCGTGAAAACGTAACTTGGCATTAAAAATGAGTAATAAAATCAAACTTTCTAATACAAATTAAATAAAGCAAATTGTACATGTACTTTATTACGTAGAAAAATGAAAGCAAATGTTTAAATTGCAACGTAGGCACTGGTGGCATCAACAAATGTCCTCAAACACCTAGGGATGGAATGCACAATATTTTGATGGTAATCCTTTGTGATATTGCTGAGAACCTCCTGAATACGTCCCTGCATGTCCGCCAGTGTACAAGACTTTGCACTGTACACTCCTCTCCTTTGTGTAGCCCCACAAGAAGAAAAAAAATCACATGGTGTGATATCTGGACTTCTTGGAGGCCATTTAATGAGGCCCATGTCATCCCAGCCTATAGCAATTAAATGTCCTGATCCGTACTATATACAGTATATAAGAGCCTCTGTAGTCCATTGTACTTATTCCCATTTTTACGACCGTGGTAGGACCTCCGTTCAACATTCACACATGCATTCACAGACTACAGGCAATTTGGGAACGCAAATTAGCCTAATCTTTATGTCTTTTTTTTTCTGTGAGAGGAAACTGGAGGACCCAGAGGAAACCCACCAAGCACAAGGAGAACATGCAAATTCCAAGCAAACGGACCCTGGAGGTGCAAGGTGACAGTGCTAACTACTAATCCACCGTGTCACCACTTTGATGGGTGTTAGCATAAAACATACTCCAGGCATTAGCAAGCTACTTAGCCACAACTTTTCAAATTTTTTATGTCATCAACAAGCAGAAAACCGTCAAAAAGCCTAAATCCTTTTAATGAAAAAAAGTTTGCAAGAAATTGCGGTTCCTATTGATTTTTACAACATAGTGGGGCCTCCTGATACATACAACTTTTCCCATCTATGCAGATGTCCCACCCTGAAAAAACTCATTTTTAGGGGTACATTTACTCTGAGATGAAATGTGCTTTTGATTTTATTTTTTATACGCTCTAATGGCACTGCAGGGCACTGCTGGATGGATGGAGAGAAAGGACAATTGAATGTAATATATTGTAAAGAAAAAAAGTAATGGGTTCACTGAGCACAATGAAAGACAAATCTGGACGTTCTCTTTCAGAAACACTTGCCTTGCCTCAACCCCACAACTGTTCTTCTTGTTTCATGAGTACAAATCCCCAGAGCCACTCTCTCAAATCTAGCAAAAGGCTTGGCAGGATAATGAAAATGATTTTAGCAGCAATGAGTGACTAAATCTTAAATAGCATGTTTAAAAGGCATGTATGGTCATGTGTCCACAAACGTTTGGTCCTTTGTAGTGTATCTATCACCTTAGGCCTCTAGACATTTAAACGCATCCTGGGGTGCATCACAAAAATGATTATGTAATCTCTTTTTATTTGCCAAGAAATGCAGTTTTTATCAAATAATATTTTGAGTCATTAAAGGGAGGGACACTCATCAGTTCATCCAGTATTTATTACACACAATATTTGTCAGCAACAAGATCCATAAATTTTATCATATATTTTTTTATTTATAGGCTACATCCTGATATATTTGCACAAGTCTGCAGTACAAAAATATATTTTTTTATTAATTGCATCCAGTGTGTACTATCACCTTTTTCTGGGTTAAGATCTGGATCCCCCATGACTTTGATTAAGACGTCATTATTATATTTTATTATATGAGATTATATCAAATAAAGAGAGAATAAAATAATATTTTAATTAAATGTGCCACCATTAATTACAATCACTTAAACATCTCTGGTGAAATAGCATTTATAACCGAGTCACAATATTTCCATGTTTTTCTGCATCTCCATTTCTGACACACACAATTTCCTGCTTTTCATCCTCAACAGACTCTTCGTTACTGCTCTCTCCTGCTCCTTTATCTTCATCAGGAGTAACGTGAGATGAGCTAACATCATTCTTGAGAGTTTTGCATTCTTCACATTCAGAGCAATTACTATTCTTAGCTTCTCTGGAATCTGAACAGTCATTATTCTGTGATGTGACAGCACTACCAGCATTCTCACCAGTAGACCTGTCTTCAGTAATACCTTCAGTAGATTGATGTATTTGATCTTCATTCTTCTCTTTTGCTTTTTCATTAGTATTTTTTTCTGAGGTGGCCTCGAACTGATGAAACACTACATTTCCTTGGTTTTGGTCTTCACTTCCATAAAGTGGATTCGCCATGTTTTCTTGTGATATAGGTGATTTCAAAGTAGCTGGAGATTGATGGGTGGGACCAGATTTAGCCTGAGGATCTTCTTTACCAATTAACTCACTTTCACAATTTATGTTTCTGTCTGATCCATCTGTGTCTATGTTTTCACTACTTGCTGGGTTTTTAACAGAGGTTTGTTCTAAGGGTCTACTTGACACATTGGTCTCTAAAGGAGACCCAGTATATTTCTGACTATTCATATCTGTTGATCTTTCTCCACCAGAGCGTGCAGAATTTGCCACACTGTCTCCTGGTGAATCACTACCACTCTTCTCCATTTCTTCTGAATCATGTTCTTTGGAATCACTTTCAGTATAGTGTGATTTTAACTCAACTTCATTGCTCTGCTTAGATTCATCTTCTTGTTGCTTAATCCCTGAGTTTCTGCTTGATGGAGATGCATCTTTTGAATGATTCTCTATTGTGGAGCTCTGATTAGAAGTTTCTTTGGGTTTTTCACTGGGGCTTTCATCACTGCTGGTAATATTGTCAGAGTTTTTATCGTCACCTTCCTGGATTGCAGCTTGATTTTCTGAATTCATGTGACCGTCCTTCTGAGAATCAACTGATGACGGAGCTTTGGGTCCTTCATTAATTTCACTTGTACTTGCATTTCCTGCTGTATAGAGTGGTGATTGCTTTTCATTATTTTGACACTCACCTGATACATTCTCATAATTTTTGCCTTTGCTGTCAACATATTTTCTATTACTTGTATCTTCATTAATGTCCATTTTGATTTCATTTTCCTTTTTCAGCTGATTATTTTGACAGTTTGAATCACTTGACACTTCTTTAGTGGAATCAACATTTAGATTGTGGCCTTTCTCTTTCTCCTTCTCCTTCAACCATTTATTACAAATCCTTCTAGGACACCACACAAATTCGTTTTTTTGCTTGAAATGATCAAAGGCAAACTTGACTAGCTCTTGTCGTTCAGTCTTGTCCACAACTGCGAACATAAAGTAGTCTAAAACACTTTGTTTTACTCGCAGAAGTCTTTCCTCTTTCAGAGTCTCCTCAAGGAAGAAGTGAACCAGTGGTTTTTGATAGTGCTTAAACCCCAGTAATCCCAGGGACTTCAAAATGCGGGTAATGCGAAGATTGTTGTGGGTGTTTCTGTCATATTAAAGATAAAATATAAAACTCACAATTGTATTCTATTACATACACATATACATCTGTCCTAAATTATAAAAATAAATCCTGTACTGTACAATATTTACCTATTTAAGTTTTCAAATCGCTCTCTCCAGTTTTCTGCACGTTCCACACCTCCAGTGTCCTCATTGACAAGTTTTATTCCATAGAAGTTCAACATGAGCTTGTAAGACTTCAACAATCGTTTCTTCACCTCCTCATCCTTACGGAACTCCTGCCAAAGATGTTGCAGTTTTTATTTTAAACTTCACGTCACTTCATAACCTTTTCCTTTAAAATAATCTAATATCATTTAAATTCAGTTTATCATTACTGACCTGGATTTCTTTAAGGCTAAGTTCACGTGATGCAAAGTTCATTCCCTGCTCCTGAATTGGAAACAGCCTGTGAAGAAATTTGTACACTGAATTTAAAACTTAAAATTTTCTTAAATTTGTACACTGAATTTAAAACTAAAAATTTTTTTAAAACTTAAAACTTGTTTAAAGAATGTTTTAAACAAGTTAAACCAGGATGCCTGTTTTTAGTATGCATAAATGGCACGCACCAATCAATATACAGTGGCACCTCAGATTGTGAGTAACACGGTTTGCGAGTGTACCGCAAGACGAGCAAAAATGTTTAATAAATTTTGCATGTATAGCATGTGTGCGTGTGTGTAAAGCAAAAGCAAGTCTCATTAGAGAGGTTAAAGGTCCATTTTCTCTCTCTCTGTGTGACAGCCTGCACTTCGTGTGCACTGTTCCTCTTGCCTTTACACATACATCCTTCCTCCTCTCGCCTTCACTACCACTCTTCTAGCTAGGCTGATGTAATTCATAATTACTTACAAATGATAAAATATTCCCTGCAAAGAAATGCTTTTTTTTTTCAATAAAGAAATAAAATAAATAAATTAAAACACACAACAGCACATGTCATTAGTTCTCAAAAAATCTCCTGGCAGACATCAGAGTAACATGGTGTACTTAGGGATCTACAGAAAGAATAAAATATTATGAATGAATCAATTAATAAATGAATGTATAATATAAACCTTTTACCATTGAATGTAGGAATGCACATATTCCAGTTTCTCATAGTCACCAAACCACTTATTGTGAAAATCTTCAATAAACACACCTGAAGACAAAGATTCAATAATAAATCTCCTCCAATATACATTTGAATATGATGTCTACAGTGTATCATTACTTATCAAAAGTATGTCTTACCCTGAGGCTTGAAAGGAATGTTATTTCTGTAAAAGTTCAGATTCGGTAACTCTTCATCCTGCAGGTAGGACAGTTTATGATCATACAGATTAATTATTAGCAAAGATGTACAGATGAGATTAGAATAAAAATGTAGGAAGAAAAGATGATACATAAGGATTTATGGAGTAAGGAAATACTCACATCCTGTAGATGATCATCTGTATAGTCAGGATGCTGGTTAAAGTCCGAAAGTAAAAATAAGAGTATTCATTTTGCAAATGCTTTTATCCAGAGTAACTTACAAGAGGCAGACTCTGATCCAAGCAGAGGAGTTATAGGTTAAGAGGCTTTCTTCTGGTTCCTAGCCCAGAATAGTATTGAATATATATTGAGAACTATATTGAAACAAAAATTTGGGAATTTTCTATGTGTATTTAAATAGAAATGGAAACATTGTGCTTAAACATTTAGAGGAGATAAAACATTTTTCCTTAAATGGGAAACCATTTTATATATTTAGCTATATTTATTATGAACACAGGTGGTTTTGGATCTTAGAACCACTACAGACCAAAAGTTTGGACACACCTCCTCATTCAAAGAGTTTGAATTTTTATTATGGCAAGAAAAAAGCAGCTAAGTAAAGAAAAACGAGTGGCCATCATTACCTGATGGTAATGAAGGTCAGTCAGTCCGAAAAATTGGGAAAAATGTCCCCAAGTGAGGTCACAAAAACCATCAAGCGCTACAAAGAAACTGGCTCACATGCGGACCGCCCCAGGAAAGCAAGAGTCACCTCTGCTGCGGAGGATAAGTTCATCCGAGTCACCAGCCTCAGAAATCGCAGGTTAACAGCAGCTCAGATCAGAGAGCAGGTCAATGCCACACAGAGTTCTAGCAGCAGACACATCTCTAGAACAACTGTTAAGAGGAGCCTTCATGGTAGAATATCTGCTAGGAAACCACTGCTAAGGACAGGCAACAAGCAGAAGAGAATTGTTTGGGCTAAAGAACACAATAAAGAACACAATAAAGAACACTCTTTGAATGAGAAGGTGTGTCCAAACCTTTGGACTGTACTGTATATATAAACACGTGGACAAAATTGTTGGTACCCTTCGGTCAATGAAAGAAAAACTCACAATGGTCACATAAATAACTTTAATCTGACAAAAGTAATAATTTAAATTTTTTTTATGAATGTTAACCAATGAAAGTCAGACATTGCTTTTCAACCATGCTTCAATAGAATTATTTAAAAAAATTAACTCATGGAACAGGCCTGGACAAAAATGGTGGTACCCCTAGAAAATACTGAAAATAATGTGACCAAAGGGACATGTTAATTCAAGGTGTGTCCACTAATTAGCATCACAGGTGTCTACAATCTTGTAATCAGTCAGTGGGCCTATATATAGGGCTCCAGGTAGTCACTGTGTTGTTTGGTGACATGGTATGTACCACACTCAACATGGACCAGAGGAAGCAAAGGAAAGAGTTGTCTCAGGAGATTCGAAAGAAAATTATAGACAAGCATGTTAAAGGTAAAGGCTATAAAGGCTATATCTCCAAGCAGCTAGATGTTCCTGTGACTACAGTTGCACATATTATTCAGATATTTAAGATCCATGGGACTGTAGCCAACCTCCCTGGACGTGGCCGCAGGAGGAAAATCAAAGAGACGGATAATCCGAATGGTAACAAAAGAGCCCAGAAAGACTTCTAAAGAGATCCAAGGTGAACTCAAGGAACATCAGTGTCAGATCCCACCATCCGTCGTTGTTTGAGCCAAAGTGGACTACATGGTAGACGACCAAGGAGGACACCATTGTTGAAAACAAATCATAAAAAAGCCAGACTGGAATATGCCAAACTACATGTTGACAAGCCACAAAGCTTCTGGGAGAATGTCCTATGGACAGATGAGACAAAAATGGAACTTTTTGCCAAGGCTCATCAGCTCTATGTTCACAGACGGAAAAATGAAGCATATCAAGAAAAGAACACTGTCCCTACTGTGAAACATGGAGAAGGCTCTGTTATGTCCTGGGGCTGCTTTGCTGCATCTGGCACAGGGTGTCTTGAATCTGTGCAGGGTACAATGAAATCTCAAGACTATCAAGGGATTCTAGAGAGAAATGTGCTGGCCAGTGTCAGAAAGCTGGGTCTCAGTCGCAGGTCATGGGTCTTGCAACAGGACAATGACCCAAAACACACAGCTAAAAACACCCAAGAATGGCTAAGAGGAAAACATTGGACTATTCTAAAGTGGCTTCTATGAGCCCTGACCTCAATCCTATTGAGCATCTTTGGAAGGAGCTGAAACATGCTGTCTGGAAAAGGTGCCCTTCAAACCGGAAACAACTGGAGCAGCTTGCTCATGAGGAGTGGGCCAAAATACCTGCAGAGAGGTGCAGAAGTCTCATTGACAGTTACAGGAATCGTTTGATTGCAGTGATTGCCTCAAAAGGTTGTGCAACAAACTATTAAGTTAGGGGTACCATCATTTTTGTCCAGGCCTGTTCCATGAGTTCATTTTTTTTATAATTCTGTTGAAGCATGGTTGAAAAGCAATGTCTGACTTTCATTGGTTAACATTCATAGAATTCTTATTTATTATTACTTTTGTCAGATTAAAGTTATTTCTGTGACCATTGTGAGTTTTTCTTTCACTGACCAAAGGGTACCAACAATTTTGCCCACGTGTATATACACAAATAATGTGTAAAACACAAATAATGTGACAGAGAATTCACAAAGTTCTCCTGAGGGCTTTCCTGTGTCAGTATTTCATCTTAATATAGATTTTTACACGGACAATATATATTTTTATATCTGATTGAAATCATTCTGATTACAGATTCCAGCTTACGTGGATGCTGATCTGATAAAATGAGCATTTACATGTCCAAAGCATGGATATAACTTTTTTGATATGCACAAAGTGATGTCAAATCATTTGTGTTTATTCTGCTGGAAAATAACAGAAGAAGAAGTATTTGCAAACATGCACAGAAAGAACATCATTAAATGTGATTGGATCATATGTTTACATGGCTAATATTTATCTATAGAATGGATTATCAAAAAATTATTCTGTGTGAAAAGGCATTCCTTTTGAGCTGGATTGGGTCAGACTGTTATGATTGAGGGTGTTTACTTTTTTAGCCTTTTTAGTCTGATTGGGCTGTTATTCTGATTATTAATGGAATATTAGTGTCCAGGTAAACCTGCTGCTAAAAAACCCTGGAGACTGGCTAAAAAAAAAGAGAGGCTAAAATCAGGAAATGTTTACATATCAAGAATGACCCTATGCAAATGATTTACTATAGCAATAATAAAATATGGTATTAGAACAAGGGCATTAATATCAAATTGTTATGTAACATGAATTACAGACTAAGCTGTGCTATTATAAAACATATCATTTAGAAAATCAATTAACACTGATAATTTGATGATGCTGTCATATATAGCAATATTTTTTCCTCACTAGTGCCATAATTTATTTGCTGAAGCAAAATCTTAGGTTTTAGCTCATTCGTTGCACATAGTTCAGTCTGTTGTTATGTTCAAACCATTAAACATAGAAATCCTCAGTTCACACAGTGGATATACTGTAATTTGACTCTACTGTATATGATATGTGTGGCAACATACCTGATACTTGTGTCTAAAGATTTGCATGTCTTTTGCAGCATACATGTTCCTGAATCGGCTCTGACAATGGGACTGAAAAAATAAGCATGGTTAATTTGGCTGTAAATTTTGATTTCGGGTATTAAAGGGCATTATTCCTTTTTTTCACTATTGATTGTTACCTATTGTAGCCTTTAAAGCTCAGAGCATTTTAGCTATTATTTGTTTTGCTGTTTTTTAAGAAACATTTATAGGGCTCAGAATTGTGCAGTATAGAGGGACATCCTTTTTTTCCAGCACAAAATAGGCAATATGATGAACTGAATTTTAGTTTCTTTTTAACCAGCTACACAAACATGACTGAGCAAAAGAATGTAAAAATGGGTCATAAAGGCAAAGAAATAGCACAGATACACTTACTCATGTGTTTTTTTTTAAAAATTGTTTTCGTTCTTTCTATGATCAAATAATAATAATAAAAAAATAATAATAAAAAAATAATAATATGCTCATTTTGAGAGTTTTTTGTGGCATCATTCCCATATTCTGGGTGGTAAAAGTTACCCTTTATAAAAAGTAATGCAAATACAAATACACAGTTTGATGTCGGAAGCCTCCCTTAACGTAATTAACACTGGATAAAATTTAAATCATTCATGTTCTCCACAGAGTGGTACAGCTTCTATATTAAACATAAATACAGTGTACTGTAAAAAGACAAAAGAAGATTTTAACCAAAGAATGTACCACAGTTTAATAAGCATTTAATGAAAGGATTCTCATTAATATGACAAGGACCCCTGATACATACATACAGTTAAAAGGAAAGGTATTCAAAGTTTTCTTCATTAAATTCAAACTCAAATTCAAATTTTATTTGTCACATGCACAGTCATACACAGTATGATATGGAGTGAAATGCTTAGACAACTGCACTGACCTTAAGAAAAAGATATTAATAGGAATAATATAAAAGGTTACTTATCTAAGAAAGAATATCTATAGGAAATTAATATTGTATATTAATAAATAAATATAACGGGGTGGCCGTAAGAGTTTTGCCGCTGTGATTAGGTTTCTATCCTTCCGCACGTCAGTCCTCGCATACTGTAGGTGAGATAGGTGTATAACAGCAGGAATAGCAGAGGGGGGCGGGTTATCGGGAGCATTTGTAGGATTACTTTTTCTCTCTCTCACACACACACACACACACACACACACACACACACTCTTTCTCTCTCACAATCACACTGCATGTATTTTTTATTTTTGTGGGACACAATATATCACGGGGAGAACATGCAGACAGACATTCTGTGTGCAGACAGACTCCAAATCATAGAGGTGCGGGACAAAAGAGCTTAGCTTCTGAGATTCCCTGCTCTTAAAATGAATCAATAAATTAAATAAATAGGACATTTATTTCACAGTTAAAGCTACTGTACTGTAGGATTCTATATAAAGCTTTCAGAGAATCCTCCAGAGGAACAACTTGTCGTTAGTCTTTCAGCTGCTCTAATTGAGAGGTTGCCACAGCTTTTGACACTGGATGCCACTCCTAACATTACCCTCCCACTTTATCCAGGCTTGGACCAGCACTGATCCAGGGGATGGGATTTAGGTGGGAATTGAACCCAGACCTTCCGTATGGCAGGAGAAAAACCTACCACTGAACATCCAATGCCCTCCAGAGGAACAAGCTGATCTACAGTTTTTACTTTCTTTTTCAAACGGCATGCTTTCACTTTTGCAAACATGTCTGGAAAATGATTTGAGGTATATACTGAGAGCTCAGACTAATTTAAGAATAAGTTTCCTGACCTAAATTTTTTTTTTTTTTTTTTTTTAAGGGCTAATTCAGTTTAGTCACGTTTGACAGTCAAACACTAATTTTTTAAACCGATTTGGCTTTTTTGATGACACAAATGAAGAGACATCATTGTCAAAATGGTCCTGGAGCTGGAGGACCACCTGTCCTTCTCAAATTAGTGTTTTCTCTGACTCTGTTACACATTCATAAACTCGGAAAAGGCTGCTGATTGGTGAAATCACTACAATGTGCAGGACAGGGAGTCCTCCAGGACGAAGACTGAGAACCACATCTCTCAAAAAGTTTGTCAGAGTTCGTATAGAGGAGAAAAGAAAGATTCGATATGCATCATCAGTTACGATGACACGAGACTTTAATATACCTTTGAATCGTTAATATTGCTCGAAAAATAACAGCCTGTCGTTTTACCTCTGTCGTCTCCTCATGGTCACTTCCTTCTTCTCCTTCCCATGTCGAGTCATAATCCTCGCTATAATCATTGGAGGTTTGTGAGCTTCCCATTGTCCTGTATGTCAGAGACATGCCAGATCGCTCTAACGCTCTGAACAAGCTCGTAATGAAGAAGAAGCAGACAGAACGAGGAAGTTGAATGAGAAACAGCAGAGACCGATAGAGCAGATTAAGTACAAACTGTAACACACCCATACTCTACATTTCTGGGAAAGCGAAAGTAAAAGTACTTCCTGAAACTACTAGCTACCGAAGCGCTTACGAAAACAACTCATTATTAGCATCAGTATCCGATCAAAACCAACCATTAACCCTAAAACGGGTAGAACAGGAGATCAGGTGTTATGCGCTAAAATGCCCCCCCCCCCCCCCCCCCGCCACAGATTGCCCCCCCCCCCTATATAATCTCCTTCGAATATGATATTAGAACAGAAATGTGTAGGCTTATGAATTACAAATGACAAATTAGACCAAACGAATTTGATTATAAAATAAGCAATATAAAAATAAAAAAAAGACATGTTGTTATTAAAAAAAAACAAACATCATATACAAGATGCATTTTTTATATTGCATTTTTTATAATAAAAATCATTTCGTACAGTATAAGTGTTCCTAATAAATATTTATTTAGTGCAAGCATTTTTGTATTACATCACAAATCTCTGCAAAAATAAATGTGTCAGAAAATAAACATTATATGAGAATTTGTATTAATGGTCTTGACACCTGTGACGTGCCTAGGGTAAATTATAATAGTAATATCATTTTTTGGTAATAATAAACCTATGCATTTTTGTTCTGATATAATATCTGATAGAGATTATATAGAGGGGGCAATCTGTGGCAGGGGGGGGGCATTTTAGCGCATTAACACCTGGCAATTTAGTTTCTCCAATGTCATTCGGTCGCGCGCCGATTCAAATCATGACGTCAACCATTACCTAACGCTGAACAAGGATTTTTACTGTTTATCTCTCATATTAACGTATTTTAACAAACTTGTTGAATTCGTATTTTGCAAACCTTCACCTGTATTAGCTATGCAGATGTGATATTGAGTTATTCTAATTATAATAGCTCCCCAGGATAAAACATTAATTTGTCATACTGTAGCTCGAGGGCATGGGACTTATTCTAAATGCATTTTTACATTTAATAATGTATCGGAATGTATTTCTTACCCTGCAATTTTATGAAATTAAAGTATGAAAGCTTTAAATTTATTACATATGTTACCAGTTTAATCCTGCTTAAATTACAAAGACTTTTCTGTTGTACCTTTCCTACAGGTACAATGTAACGACGCGGTAGTGATGTTACTGTGACACAGATGCTCCAAAGTTCATGCACTCTTGAGTTAATTTTCAAAGATTCAGAGATGTTGATTATGTGCATAAACATTTCATTCAACATTGTAACTGCATGTGCAAATTAATTGTGCTGCTTGTGATGTTACAATCTAGTTGCTACACAAACGTTGTCCACTAGATGGCAGTACAATGAGCCCTTTTACAAAGCTTAATGAAATTAACCTTTTGGTGAAACTATTGACTGGGATGCCTCTACACCAACAGTATATGAGGCTTAATCTGGTCATCACTACGACGCAGGTCTCTGCACAGAATGGGCAGATCCGCAGGCTGCTACCCTGCAGAGTTCTAAACAGGCAGCAGCGTGGCCATTTATACACACGGTCGCCAGGCAACGCCGCCGCAAGGCAATCAGTCTGAATACCACGCACCTGGCGGCGTGTCTATTTAAGGGTCCTGATACTTCCACATTCGAGCGATCATTAGGTAGCACCGGTAAGGTATCAGGGACAAAGTCAAGCAAAAAAAAAAAAAAAAAAAGGAAAGACAAAGCGCGCTCAAAGGACAAGAGGCAATGACCCAGCCTCTGTCTTCCTAAGACACTGGCGAGAGAGAGAGAGAGTGAAAGAAAGAGCGAGCGACACGCATCAGTTCAGCATGCTCTCTTGGTTTAACTCAATAGTGTTGAAAAGCGCAAAAAAAACACTTCTCTCTCATAAATTCTGTCTCGTAAATCCTCAGAGAGGATCTAAGTTTTTATACTTATACAGGTGAATCTCCACAAATTCGAATATTGTACAAAAGTTCATTTATTTCAGTAATGCAACTTAAAAGTTGAAACTAATATATGAGATAGACTCACTACATGCAAAGCAAGATGGTTTAAGCCGTGATTTGTCAGATGATTATGGCGTACAGCTCATGAAAACCCCAAATCCACAATCTCAGAAAATTAGAATATTACGTGCAATCAATAAAACAAGGATTGTACATAGATTGCACTAGAACAGGTGCCAAGTAATGCTGGAAAATGAAGTCAGCATCCCCATAAAGCTCGTCTGTGAAAGGAAGCATAAAGTGCTTCAAAATCTCCCGGTAGACGGCTGCGTTGACCCTGGACTTAATGAAGCACAGTGGACCAACACCAGCAGATGACACGGCTCCCAAAATCAACACAAACTGTGGATTCTCACACTGGACTCCAAGCATCTTGCAGTGTGTGCCTCTCCATTCTTCCTCCAGACTCTGGGTCCTTGGTTTCCAAGTGAGATGCAAAAGTTGCTCTCATCAGAAAAGAGGACTTTGGACCACTGAGCAACAGACCAGTTTTTTTCGATCCTCTCCAGCCTGCGGTCATCCCTGCTGCTTGTGCACCTTTCTGTCAGATCAGGATCTTTCCCATGATTGTCTTTCCTACTGAACCAGACTAAGAGACCATTTCAAGGCTCAGGAACCCTTCGCAGATGTTATGGCTTAATTAGCTGATTAGAGTGGGACACTTTGAGCCTAGAATATTGAACCTTTTCTCAATATTCAAATTTTCTGAGATTGTGGATTTGGGGTTTTCATGAGCTCAATTATGACAAATCACGGCTTGAACTATCTTGCTTTGCATGTAATGCAATCTCATATACTAGTTTAACCTTTTAAGTTGCATTGCTGAAATAAATGAAATTTTGCATGATATAAAAATGAAGGGCAGCAAAATGGCTCCAAATCACACCTGTCAAATCAATTGAATTTTTGCTCTGTGAAAGAAAACAGATCCCCCAAAAAAAAAAGTAAGGGGTTCGAATCTTTCTTTGAATCTTTGTATGTGCCCTGCAGTGGTTATACACCCCAACCTCATTAATGAAAGTTTACTTCTAGAAGGACTCATGAACATTCTTAGTACATAACGTCTGCTTATTGATGTTTGATTTGAAGTGTAATCATTCAATACACAACACGTATCACTTTCATTACTAAATTTTCTTAGTTTTTTTTTTCTATGTTTTTTTTTTCACCCTGGTCTTTAATTATTCTTCACTCATTTCTTTAATGTCTTCAACATATTCAATAAAAATGTTGTTTAATGATTAGAGAATTTCTCCAAAGGTTTAACACGCTGTCTAGCAAAATATAACTTCAATATAAGTGTTGAAAAAACACTGCATTTTACTATGTTAGGTATTCTTGTAGGGAGGTGCAGTACCAGAAATCTGACGTTAACTCAGGATTTAACAGGCTATGCCTTGCATGTTATTTTTATTTGTATGTGTGTGTGGCATTTATGCTTTTGCTTTCTGTTATTGATTCTTGAACTCTCCTACTTTTCTTCCAAGTCAGGTCATTATTATCAGCTCATCAATCATCGACTCCCAAATGACAAAGTAAGTATGCTTCTATGTGGAGCTTTGAATAAAATTGCTTTATTAAAGCTTACTCAACCTTGTAATTAACGGTGAAATATTCAAGAGTCATTTCATTTGATCTCTTACTGTCACAAATATTATGAAAAAGTATGTAAAAGTGATAAAAAATCTAAACAAATGTGAAGACATTGATGATGATCACCAATTCCTACAGATGCATTATTTCATTCTTTAAAAAAGTGGGTCATAAAAATACAATTAGCAATAACTCCTATATAAACAACATCACAGCTAGCAAATATTAGTAAAGTGATTCCTTCAAGTGGAAGCTTTAATGAAAATATGCAGTAAACACAACACTGTTACAAATAACTACAGCAATGACTTTCAGTCATCTCGATCATTTTTCCTGAAGGTACCAGATTTGGTAAGTTGATGTTTCCTGGCAGTATAATAAAATTAACAAGCCCATTCAGCCTTGGTTGTGGGTTGGTCTCTGCTCACTGTTTCACCAGTGTATACTTTAGTTCTGTGCTGATGGACCAGAGGTAGAGCTGTAGGATTACTTTTACTATGACCTGCATTTCTTATCATTTTGTTCCTTGTACTATTTTGACTTCTATAGAGGTTACCATTATGGACATTTGTTCTGTAATCTACTTGGTGGTGCATTACTTCACGTCTTGACACAGCTGATGTTTGTGAAGGATGTTCCTTTCGTGGGACTCCTTTCAAATATTTTCTTTGAATCCGATCAGGACACCACACAAATTGCTCTTTTGGCTCAAAATGTGAGAAGGCAAACTTGATCAGTTGTTTTCGTTCATACTTGTCCAAAACGGCAAAAATAAAGTAGTCCAGTGCGCTCTGCTTGACATGGGGAAGTGTGCCTTTAATCAGAGTCTCCTTGAGGAAGAAGTAAACCAGTGGTGCTTGATACCGACGGAACCCCAGTAAACCCAGGCACTTTAGGATGCGGGTGATGCGGAGATTGTTGTGCCTGTTTCTGTTAGATTAAGGACAAAATCAAACATTCAAGGTTTTTAATGATACGCTGAGATAAATGATGTAGAAACATAAAACAGCATTAACCTGTTAAGGTTTTCAAATCGCTCTCTCCAGTTGTTTGCTCGTTGAACCTCTCCAGTTTTCTCATTGATAAGTCGTATGCCATAGAAATCCAACATGAGCTTGTAAGACTTTAACAGTCTTTTCTTTACTGTTGTATCCTCACAGAAGTGCTGAAATTTCAACATTTTAATGCATACACTATATAAATCTTGCATTTTGTTTTGCTTATTACAAACAATTAGTTTTAATGTTTTATATTAAAAAAGAGAGCATAGGAAAATGTCTAAACTAGACCCTCATCTACAGTACATCGGCTTGTCCAAAAAAAAAAAAAAACTTTACATACTGTAACATAACATAACATAACATAGAGTCACATAGTATACAGTACTGTTAGAGCTGCACGATTATGCACTAATTATGACTAATGCAATTATCTAATCTCAAAAAGCTGCAATTTTTACAGGGAATATATGCATAGTCAGGAATTTATGTAGGGTTTGTCAATAATTGAAGCGAAATAATATCACTGAATACTAAATGGTACATTTAATAGTTACAGTGGAACCTTGGATTACGAGCATAATTTGTTCCGGAAGTTGGCTCGTGTTCCAAAACACTCGTAAAACAAATCATCATTTCCCATAAGAAATAATGAAAACTCAAATTATTTGTTCCACAGCCCCAAAAAATAAATACATAAAAATAATTGATACAATCAATAAAATGAAAATAAAACAAATTAATCTGCACTTTATCTTTAAAAAAAAAAAGTACAAATAAATCCTGACAGATAAGTGTTTCAGTTGGTGCGCGCAGGCGCCGTGTGTGTGTGTGTGTGTGTGTGTGTGTGTGTGTGGAATTAGCCCCTTCCCTCGCCTCGTTTTACACAGTAACACTCCTCCTCCCTCTCCCCATCTCGCTTTTTAAGATTCACAATACACACACACACACACACACACACACACACACACACACACACACACACACACACACACACACCGGAAACATCAGGAAAAAAAGAAATCTCTCTGAGACTGCCATGAGCGCATATTAACGGACACACTTTTTAAGTTTCACAACAAACGCATAAACATAGCGGAAACACCGTTTTAACGGAAAAAAGCGAGACTGGCGTGAGCGCATACTAAAGGAATCACTTTTTAAGTTTCACAACAAACACACACACACAATGGAAACACCGTTTTAACAAGGAAAACTCTCTCTGACCTGGTGTGAGCGCATACTAAGGGAATCACTGCTGTAAAGTAAAACAAAAACAAAACAAATGAACCAGCACCTTAGCTTTGAAAAGAATCGCGACAGAGCAGAGTTTATGTGTGTTTGTGAAGCGGGGGATGGGGTGAAAAGGCGAAAGAGTGTCTGTGCGTGTGTGTGTTGGTGTCAAATTACGCGCATAAGAGACGAGCAGAGTTTCTGGTATTTGCAAAGCCGTTGGGGGGGAAGGTGAGAGAGTGGCGCTCGGTGTCAAAATAAGAGTCCCATGCGTGATACATGATACTCGGCGCTCGTAAACTAATACTTGCTCGGTTTCCGATTAAAAAATTATTAAAAATCTTTGGTCGGTTTGCGGAACACTTGTAAACCACGTTACTCGCAATCCGAGGTTCCACTGTATATTTTGCAGTTTAAATTGCAATTGAAATATGTGTGCAAAAAATGCCTACCTTTATTTCTATTGGCGTAAGGACATGTGCATAAGTATTTACCCCTGGCTCTTGGGTTGGAAACACCCTGTAGAATAGAAAAAGGCACAATTAAGGAATAGCACGCACACACACACACAAAGACACACACACAAAGACACACACACAAAGACACACACACACACACACACACACACACACACACACACAAAGAATGCATTTACAGTTTAAAGTAGACTCAGGTTATAAAAAAATATATAACATTCAGATATCGTTAAAGAAAGCCATAAGAAGTCCCATTTGCAGTTTGCGACAAGCCATTTGGAACTTCAAACAGGATTTGTTATGGCTTTCTTATTTCTAATTGTCCATAAAAGTCAGATTTGTAGAGTAGACAACTAATTGTGGACAGATTCTCCCACCTGAGCTCCTCCAGAGTTACCATGTGCTCTTGGCTGGTTCTCTGATTAATGCTTTCTTTGCCCATCCTGTCAGTTTAGGTGTATTTTTTTTATAACATAACCCTGCTTTAACCTGCTTTAACATAACCCTGCTTTAAACTCTAACAAACTTCTGGGGGCTTCAGAACAGCTGTATTTATGCTGAGATTAAATTGCACACAGGTGGACTATTTACTAATTAGGTGACTTCTGAAGGCAGTTGGTTCCACTGGATTTAATTAGGGGTATCTGAGTAAAGACAAATACATGCCACAGATTTTCAGATTTTTATTTGTAAATAAAATTTTAAAACCATTTATCATTTTCCTTCTACTTCACAATTATGTGCCACTTTTTTGTGTTGGTCTATCACATAAAAAAATAAAGGAATTTTGGATTTGTGGTTGTAACGTAAAATATGGAAAAGTTCAAGGGGGTATGAATATTTTTGCCAAGGCACTGTATAAGATACATCAGCACAGCTGTGTTTAGGTGTAAATAATAATGACTGCTTGTCCAATTTGATCAGTTACTAAAACTCCGCACTTACCACTGAATATAAGAGTGCACTCTTTCCAGCCTTGTGTAATCCCCAAACCAGTCCTTATGAAAATCTTCAATACATACACCTTGAAAGAAATAAACTTAAATGAAAATTTTAAATACTATTCTCTTATTATAAAATTATGATTGCAATTAAGTGCATATATTAAATAACTACATAGATATGCCATACCATGAGGGTGGAAAGGAATTCTGTTCTGATAGAAATAAAGATTATATAAATTATCCTGTAAAAACACAACAATTATGATTAAACAATTCCATATACAATATACAGGATATACAGTATAGTCACTAAAATACAATATTGTTTTGTGCAGGAGTGAGTAGTGGTGAGTAATGCAATACTTACTTGACCATGTGAATGGTAAGCATGTCTCAGCATCTATGGATACAAATAAACAAAGCATTAGTGGATGAAAAAATAAATATTTGCTAAAAATTTCAAACTGGCCTGGGATACATAAGCAACCTGCTTTTTATGTGATTGATGGGACTGAGAGATTGGATGGCGGCAGTTACTTACTTGACACCTTTGCCTGAACATCTGCATGTCCCTAGCAGCCTCCAGGTTTCTCTCTGGTTTCCTTGTCTGCTGCTTAGTTACCTAAAGTTAATACAAATCAAAAGTGCAAAGTAAGTCATGCATGAGTTCTGGGAATCTTGTTATTGGAATCTTACTGTCATTATTATTATTATTATTATTATTATTATTATTATTATTATCATCATCTCATAAATATTTTAAATAGTACCTGCTTATATTTTAAGTTCATTATTCTCACTCAGATGATATCTGTTACAGTTTATCTTGTATACACGGGCTTGGAGCCTATCCCAGGAGACTTAGGGCATTAGGTGGAGTACGGCAATCTATTGATGAGGACACACATATACACACAGCTACAGACAATTTGTGATCGCCAATTAGCTTAATCCTAAAAAGTTTTTGGACTGTGGAAGGAAACTGGAGTACCCGGAGGAAACCCACAGAACACGAGAAGAACATGCAAACTCCATGCACACGGACTTGAGGTGTGAGGCCACAGTGTAACCACAAAGCCACCGTGCCACTGCTCTTTAGTCTTAATAAGTTTATTCTTTATTTTTAAAACTATAATTAGAATATAACTATAATTTATAAGATATGCTGATAGGAATGACTATAATCTTGAGTGTTATAGGAGACTTAATTACTGTTTTGTCAGAGTGCATGAATTAATATTAGTCATTGTTTTGGTTAATAACTGATCAGTGATTAATTCTCAGATTATCTGACAAATAATTACATGTATATTGTACAGGTTATGGACTTTTCCCATTATACAGTAAATTAGTTTTCTTATTGTTTTATTTCGACTTGAATGCAATGCGTTTTGACACATTTTGCGTATCTCATAAAAGCCCAAGCAAAACAAAACCACATGATGTGATGATGTAACGCATGTGATAGTTTGCACCAAAGCACGGATCCAAATTCCAGTACAACTTGTTCTGGACCACACCTTGTATGTAAATTCGCTCTCTGCTTTACTTTCACTTTCTTCTAGAATGATCAGAATCGTTATGATTACGATTCTAACAGGGTTTTAAAACGTTTATCTAACACTTTAAGAAAAGTTTGCAGTTCTATAAAGTTTCCATATATGAATAGAAAGTTAAAAAAAAAAAAAAAAAAAACACGACCAAATAACTAAAATAAGCAAGTGAACATAACTCTACCCCCAAGCCAAACCGTTGTCCTTCAGCCTCATCGTCCCATGTGGAGTCATATTCATTATCAGGATCCTCCATGACACTTCCCTCACAACCCATTCTGTAATTCCTGTAATAAGTCAAGGTTAGACCTCCACAACAAACCCACACGCTCAAACAACAAGTGAAATCACAGCTCTTTAACACTGCTTGTGCGCCACCACAGGCCACGCCCACTTTTTTTTTTTAAAGGTAAGCCTTATCCAGGGTTAACGTATAACGTGCCTTAAAGGTGTATTCAGCTCTTATTTTACCAGTCAAAGAATCACAATCAATTGCGATTTGAAACAGTAATTACAACATTTATTTCGTTTAAACGGTTTATATAACTTGACAAATCCCCATAAATTTGTTTAGATAATAACCATAATAAAACGTCCGCGCGCAAATTGTTGCGCGGAAATTTCCGAACGTGCTTAGTCACGTGACTATGGGTCTTCACTCTTCTAAGAGGAAACACGGCTCACACGGCAGGTGGGGAAAAAAAAAGAGACACACACACACACACACACAAACAACTTTTTAATCAGTTAACAGGACATTAGTTTATGTGTTTTCTACAGATGCATAAATGTGCATATATTAATCTTAAACAAAGTTTTGTGCAGATGCTTATACAAATCTATTTATTTATTTATTTATTTTCAGATTTCAGTTTTTTTTTTCCTATTGAGGTGTATAGGTTATAGTTTACATTATAGGTGGAAAAATATTTGGTGTTTTTTTTTTTTTTTTATACACACAAAAACATTTTAACAGGGGTGTACACACATTTTATATCCACTGTATATATACTTATATGTATGCACCTTTTATGCAGACTTTTATTGTGTCTTATTTCATGTGTACACAAAGGTGGCAAAGTACACAAAGCATGTACTGTACTTGAGTAAAAGTTGAGATAGATAGATAGATAGATAGATAGATAGATAATTTTACATTTAAAAAAAATTAAACACATTCATGCCACAGTTTAAAGCTTAGTCAGCGCCTTTATTCACCTTATAAAATAAAAGGAAAAGAAATAAAGTGTATAATCATATACAGTATACAGTACATACAGTAGAGTCTACCAAAAGGCAGAGACTACTAGTCAAACTGCTTCATTCTTTTTTGGGATGTGCCTATATTACTTTTAGACAGACTATGAGTATGAGTACACATACTTCAGTTTGAGCATTTCCAGTACCACATCCCGATAAGAATACCCGGCTTTGTCCCAAAGTACAAAGTGAACAGAACTTTTCAGAATATCCCACATATGAAACAAGCGCACCTGTTATTGTTTTGCCAGCGTGTGAACCATAGAACTGCTTTGCACATAGAATTGTTTGGAATACAATCCACATCTATTGGCTGTAGAGTTAAACCGATGAGAGGTATTTGGCTGACACCGCTAGTCAAAATATTGATTGTGAAGTTGAAAGCGAAAATGTTTGTTGATGTGCTTCTCACAAAGTGAAGCAACGTTACCAAGAAACCCTGGAAAGTGCCTGGGAGTGACCAAGGCACACTACTTAGGGTACTGAGCCTTCGCTACCCCCAGGTGGCTGGGTACTGCTAAAAACATTCACAGAGACCCTTTCCAGTTAACCAGGTGTCAGTGCCGTGCCATGGCACCACATTGCTGCTGCACAATCTATGCATTGGTCCCTGCTCACCTGCCAGAAGCTGATGACCTCTGTCACTCTGTGATGACCTCTGCTCCTCGACAGCCTTTTGTCATGATTATTGCCATGACTTTCATGTTTGTGATGAGTGTCTGTAAACCTTTCACTGCAACTGTACACTTTATTCTATTTGGCATCTTGTTATAATGATCCAGTAGTGCAGATGTCAAAATTAACATCTAAGTAAAATTTGTATAAAATAATTTGAGTTCCACAGTATTTATTGTGAAAAGAATCTCATAAATTTTACTGTGACTTTTTGACTCAGATCAGTGAACACCCAAATAACACTGTTGTAAAAGTTGCTCATGTTGTAAAAGCAGCTCAGGTCTCCGTTTTCCAGGCAATAGAATATAGGATTGTGTGTTCAAGTACCTTGATTAATATGTAACTGATAAGTGCTGCAATATGAAGCCTTTTTCACAATTCAGCAATAGGAAGTAAAAAAATAAAATAAAAATAAGAATCGGCAGAGCTGATAATAAGATCCAGTAAGTTCAGAGAGCAGACTTGAAACATTAATTATGGCCAACTGTCTCCACCTGTATCCAGCTATTTAATTACATAAATTCCTAGTTCTATAAACAATGAATTATGCATAGCTGGGTTTGAGAATGTGAAAAAGTAGTAAAAAAATAATTTAGTGTACACACAAACCTTAACATAGTTTTTCCCCCTCATACTTTGCATTTCCCCGTGTTTCTCTGACCTCATTTCTCTATCTTGACGTTTGAAAGATTGAAATGGAAATCAAAATTTTCTCCATCTGAAAGAGTTCGACCTGCCTCAGCCCCACTGAACATCTTTGTGATAAACTGTTCATCTGGGTGCATGAGCCCAAATCCCCCAGAGCCACACTCCAAAATCTAGTAAAAATGATTTTAACAGCAATGGGCGACTAAATCTTGAATTGGCACGTATGGTCAGATGTCCTCAAACATTTGGATTCTTGAGGTTTGTCTATGGCCTTAGGCCTCAAGACATTTTAACACATCCCAGGGTGCAGTTATTAATTAATAAATTATTAATGATTTCAATTTCAATTATTAATAAAAAAATATGAATTATTTCAATTAATTTATTTCAAGTTGGTAAGAACTTCATCCAGTAGTCATCACTTCATCCAGTATTTATTACACACATTATTTGTCAGCAACACAATCCATACATTTAGTCATATATTTTTATAGGCTACATCCTGATATCAATATATTTGCAGAAGTCTGTAGCGCAAAATGTTACCTGTTCCTGAGTTAGGCTACTGGTCCACCAACACTTTGATTAAGAATATTAAACTTGGTCTGGCATCAAAAACAATAAGCACCAAATCCACACAGACAAAAGAGAGAGAGAGAGAGAGAGAGAGAGAGAGCTAGAGATGGAGCGCTCAATCATATTTAAATTAAATGAGCCACCCTTAATAACAATCAATTAAACATCTATTGTTAAGTGACACACTCAATTCCTTGCATTTCCATAAATTTTCATTTCATTTTGTGAAGCTGGTTTAAAACAATGACCATTGATAAAAGCGGTATATAAATAAAATTGAATTGAATTGAATTCCTTGCATTCTTAACAGACATTTCTTTGCTGCTCCCTCCTGCCTCTTTATACTTACCATTCAGTGTAATCACTATTCTTAGCTTCTCTGGAATCTGAATATTCATCATTGTGTGATGTGACAGCTCTACTAGCATTCTCACCAGTAGACCTGTGTTCAGCGGTATCTTCCATAGATTTATATACTGGATGTTCTTTCTTCTCTTTTGTTTGTCCATTAGTATTTGTGTTTGAGATGGCCTTGAGCTGATTTAACATTTCATTGCATTGGTTTTGCTCTTCACTTTCTTTATGCAGATTCTCAATGCTTTCTTGTGTTTCGGTTGATTTTATTAAGATATTTAGAGGTTGTAGGATGTTCGCAATACCTTCAACAGCACAATGAGCAATGGGATCACATTTAGTCTGAAAATCGTTATAAATTTTCCCACTGCCACAATTTGTTTCTGTGTGTTCAAGGTGTATCTATCCTTCTGAGTTCGCATCACTGGTTTGTTCTAAGGGTCTACTCGACACATTGGCTTCTTTAGAAGACCCGGTATATTTCTGACTATTTATACTGTATTTGTTCATTTTTCTACATCATACTGTGTTGAATAACTTGACACATCTTAATTGGGACTAGAATTTAGATTGTGGCTCACTGTCTCATCTTCTCTCACCAGTTCCTTCAACCATTTACTAAGAATCCTTCTAGGACACCACACAAATTTGTCTTTTTGCTTGAAATGATCAAAGGCAAACCTGACCAGCTCTTGCCGTTCAGACTTGTCCACAACTGCGAATAGAAAGTAGTCCAAAACACTTTGTTTTAATCGTGGAAGTGTTTCCGTCACCAGAGTCTCCTCAAGGAAGAAGTGAACCAGTGGTTTTTGATAGTGCTGATATCCCAGTAATCCCAGGCACTTCAAAATACGGGTAATGCGAAGATTGTTGTGGGTGTTTCTGTTATATTAAAGATAACATCTCAAACTCACAATTATAGCATCTGTCCTAAATTGTGAAATAAATCCTGTACTGGACAATATTTACCTATTTAAGTTTTCTAATCGCTCTCTCCAGTTTTCTGCACGTTCCACACCTCAGAAGTAGAAGTCCAACATGAAGTCCAACATGAGCTGGTAAGATTTTAACAATCTTCTCTTCACCTCCTCATCTCTACGGAAGTCCTGCCAAAGATTTTGCATTTTTTATTTTAAACTCCATGTCACTTTATACCTTTCTCTTTAAAATAGTCCAATATAATTTTAATGCAGTTTATTATTACTGACCTTGATTTCTTTGAGGCTAAGTTCACGTGATTCAAAGTTCATTCCCTTTTCCTGAATTGGAAACAGCCTGTGAAGAAATTTATACAACTTTTGATATTTAAAACTTATGCAACAAGATAAAGCAGGGAGCCTGTTTTTAATAAACATAAATGTCTTTCACCAATCAATATAAAATGTGATATAGCTGATTTATAATGTAATGTTTTGTGATCACAACAATGAGGACATTGTTGCACTGAAAGCCAGAGGGGCAGCTGGCCAGTTACCATAAACTAATCTTTGAAAAAAGTAACCAAGCTTCTTGACTGCTAAAGCCTTCTTCACCATCGCCCAACAGTTTTTTAATTGGTTTAGATCTGGGGATGCTCCAGGTCATGGCTCCAGATGCTGAATAGTATTATCACATAGCCAGTTGTTCACTTGTTTTTCAGTTAATTAGCACAAATCTTCAGCCAGATAGTAGGAACTAATTAGTGACATCACCTGCTTTGTGCACAGGAAGAACTACAATGCAAGATATATGTTGTCTTAATACTTTTGGCCACCTTAGTCACATAGCTAGCTAATAATTCATAATTACTTATAGGGGAGAAAATATTAGTTATTCAGTAATTTATCATTAATTATCAAAAATAACCATAAGTCTCCCGGCTGACATCAGAGTAAGGGTCTTACTTAGGGCTCTACAGATAGAACATCATATTATGAATTAATTAATGTTTATTGTAGACTTTTTACCATTGGATGTAGTACTGCACATATTCCAGTCTGTCATAGTCACCAAACCACTTATTGTGAAAATCGTCAATAAGCACACCTGAAAACAAAGATCAAATAATGTCATGAGCAACCGGAGGATAAACACAACAGCCTTAGCAGTTAGCCCGTGTAGCGTGGATGGTAAACCCAAACGCGGAAGTAGCGCAGGATAACCACGCGTTTAGTCTAAGAACTCTCTTACACAAAGAGCAAGGATCTACACAAATAAACCCGTGCTCTAGCAACACACACTCAATCAAAGAAGCAACCCGAATCGGTGAGTACTCACAGAATAGTTGGCGAAGCGTCGCCAAAGGCATGGGCGAACTCAGTGACTGAGCAATGTGAAGCGCCATTTTGTCTCCTTTTATGCTTCCTGGTTCACGACCGTACTACTTCCGGGTCCTAGTGCCGGTCGTGTTACGAGTGTGCATGACAGTACCCCCCTGTTCAGGACCGACTCTCGACGGTCCTGGGGTGGAGGATACCCGACGATGGTAGTCCCGGATGAGTTCGGGGTCTAGGACGAACCGAGCCGGAATCCAAGATCGCTCCTCGGGACCGTAACCTTCCCAATCGACCAGGTACTGGAGCCCTCTGCCCCGAGGACGTGAATCAAGGATCCGGAAAACGGTGTAGGCAGGACCACCCTCAGTGATACGGGGAGGAGGAGCAGGGTGGGTGTGTGTAACCATGGGTGACGTCGTGAAGGGTTTGAGTTGTGAGATGTGGAATACCGGGTGGATCTGGAGCGCCGCAGGCAGCTGGAGCCAGTAGGTGACAGGATTGACACGGAGGGTGATGCGATACGGGCCGATGAATCTGGGTGAGAGCTTTTTGGATTCCGTGTAGAGGTGTAGGTTTTGTGTGGACAGCCATACTCTCGTCCCGGAGGGTGTCGACGGTGATGTTGTAAAGTTAGCGGATGTTGGCGCGCTGGATGGCCTCCTTGGCTTGAATCCAGGACCATCGACACCTTCGGACCAACTGTTGATGTTCTTGATGTTCGAACATCGGAGGTTGGAAACCCTGGCATACCTCAAATGGGCTCAACTTCGTGGCGGAGGAGACGTGGAGGTTGTGTGATATTTCCGCCCAAATGAGGTAGCGGGCATGAGGGTGCGCTGCGTGCCTGGGTGCCCCGACAGCGGCGAGGAATGGCCCCACTGGATGACGTCAGCCTTGATGTTCCCGGGTATGTAGAGTCGTCCAGTCGGCACACCTGCCGGTTCGGTTTCCGTGGCTTGTGCCTGGCGAACCCTCGTCTCCAGTTCCCAACGGAGCGGGGCGATGATCTTGGAAGATGGCAGGACAGGCGCGGGGTCCGCCCGGGGGACGTCCTCCTCATGTTGTCGAGAGAGTGCGTCGGCTTTGATGGTTTTTGACCCCGGGCGGTATGATAGATGGAAGTCATAGTGCTCGAAGAACAGAGCCCACCGCGCCTGCCTTGGGTTGAGTTGTTTCAAATTCCTGATGGTGATGAGGTTTTGATGATCGGTCCAGACGATAAATGGTTCTCTGGCGCCCTGGAGCCAGTGTCGCCATTCTTCCAATGCCCACTTTATGGCCAGCAGCTCGCGGTCCCCTACCCCATATCGCTGCTCAGTGGGGTCCAATTTTTTGGAGAAGAAACTACAAGGGTGTAGTTTCTGGTCTGGACCCCGTTGGGAGAGAACAGCCCCAGCGCCCACGTCTGAGGCGTCCACCTCCACAACGAACTGTTGGTTAGCATCTGGATGGAGGAGAATTGGAGCGGTGGTGAATCGATGGCAAAGTTCGTGGAATGCGGTGATGGCAGTGGAGTTGAGTTGAAAGTGATGAGATGATGGGTGAGTCAGTGCAGTTAAAGGTGCTGCGACTGTACTGTAGTCCCGGATAAAGCGACGAAAGAAGTTCGCAAACCCAAGAAACCATTGACGTTGTTTGAGAGTCTTGGGTAGGGGCCAATGACGTACAACCTCCAGTTTCTGTGGGTCCATGGCCACACCCTGGGGCGAGATGACAAAGCCCAGGAACGTGGTGGAGCGCTTGTGAAAAGCGCACTTCTCCAACTTACAGTACAGTCGGTGGGCGAGCAATCTCTTGAGGACCGCCCTGACGTGTTGGGTGTGTTCTTCGGCGGTGCGGGAGTAAATCAGGATATCGTCTAGGTAGACGAATACCGATTGGCCCAACATGTAACTGAGAATGTCGTTAATGAAGTGCTGGAAAGCCGCTGGAGCGTTACAGAGTCCAAAAGGGATGACCAGGCTTTCGTAATGTCCAGTCGGGGTGATAAAGGCTGTCTTCCACTCATCGCCCTCTCTGATACGCACCAAGTTGTAGGCGCTCCGGAGGTCCAACTTTGTGAAAATGGTGGCACCAGAGAGGGCGTCCAGGGCTGAGTTGGTGTCGGTTTTTTATGGTGATGTTGTTTAGCCCCCGATAATCGACACAAGGGCGTAAGTCGCCTGAATTTTTCTTTACGAAGAAAAATCCCGTGGCGGCGGGCGAGGAGGAGGGTCGGATGGTACCTTGGCGGAGAGCGGATGACACATACTCCTCCATCGCCCGCGTCTCGGTGGTGGAGAGAGAATATAGATGGCCGCGGCGGGGAATGGAGCCTGGCTGGAGTTCAATAGCCAGGTCGTAGGGGCGATGAGGAGGAAGGTGGTTGGCACGTTTCTTACAAAAGACTTCAGCCAGGTCCCAATATGCAGTGGGGATGACGTTGGTGTCGACATCAGGGGCCTCGGACTCCCTAGAGCACGTCCCAGCCGACGCCCGTAGGCAGAGTTCGAGGCAGGTCGGGCCCCATTGTAGGATCCGGTTTTGAGACCAGGAGATGAGAGGGTCATGTTGAAGTAGCCAGGGATATCCGAGGATGATGGGTGGTGATGAGATGGAGGTGAGGTGGAAACGGATTAATTCTTGATGTTGATCAATGGTGAGGGTGATGGGTCGAGTCTGCGTGGTGATAGGGCTGGAGGAAAGGGGCCGGCCGTTGACAGATGTTACTCAAACAGGCTGGGATAACGCTTCAGTTTCCACCCCCAACTTTTTGGCATAGGAGGAGTCAATAAAGTTTCCGGCGGCACCGGAATCGATGAATGCGGAACTTTGGACTCGTTTGTGGCCAAATTGGAGGTGTACCTGAACCAAGAGACGCGAGACGCTGGGCATGGTGGAGGCGAGATGAAGGGGACCCGGTGAACCTGGTTCACCGGGCCTGGGCGTTGGCTCAGTCATTCTGTCACGAGCAACCGGAGGATAAACAAAACAGCCTTAGCAGTTAGCCCGTGTAGCGTGGATGGTAAACCCAAACGCGGAAGTAGCGCGAGTAGGCAGGATAACCATGCGTTTAGTCTAAGAACTCTCTTACACAAAGAGCAAGGATCTACACAAATAAACCCGCGTTCTAGCAACACACACTCAATCAAAGAAGCAACCCGAATCGGTGAGTACTCACAGAATATTTGGCGAAGCGTCGGCAAAGGCATGGGCGAACTCAATGACTGAGCAATGTGAAGCGCCATTTTGTCTCCTTTTATGCTTCCTGGTTCACGACCGTACTACTTCCGGGTCCTAGTGCCGGTCGTGTTACGAGTGTGTATCTGTGTGTGCCTTGCGTTGGTTGGCACCCTGTTCAGGATGTACCCCGCCTCATGCCCCAAGTTTCCTGGGATAATCTCCAGGCTCCTGCCGCCCTGTAGACATGACAAAGCGGTATAGATGATGAGTGAGTGTATACCGTATGATATATGCTGCAACTTACCTGAAACTTGTGTCTAAAGGTTTGCATATCTTTTGCAGCATTCTTGTTCCTGCCCGCACTGAAAGGCATCTGAGGGGACTGAAAAAATATGCATATTTAATCTGGTGGTAAAGTTTGATTTTGGGTGTAGTACACCAAAAAAATGAACTAGGCAGGTTGTGCATTTTACATAATAAAATTACTTTCAGTATACTCATAATAATCGTATTTGTTTATTTAAAATGTTTTTTTTTTCGATTAAGGTTAACGTAATTTTGTCTCAACTTGACCGTACAAATTCCTAATACGTTGTCTAATCACGAACCATTCATGTTAAATCAACATTTCATACATACAGCAGGGGGCAGTAGCGAGACACCAGCTGTCATGAACCGCTAATGAAACAGAAGAGCAAGACGAATCAAACTACACCTGCGCAAAGTTAATCGACTCTCTGCCGCCACACTCCGGAATAGAGGGGCAGTAATGCACAATAAAGCTGGATGCCAACCGTTAGGAAAGGAAAAGAGACCATGACCAGAAGGTGGCAGTAATGCAACATGATGGATGCCAACTGCCGGAAAACACCAAAGAAGAAGAAGAAGACTCTCTGCCTGCCTGCGTTACGTCCCTTTTTGACAGAGGGAGGTCAACACCCAAAAAAGGTAAGATTTTTCCTCAGATATATATATATTTTCCACCAGTACATATATATAGTATTTAACTTTGGCCTGCTTCTGTTTTAGAGAGTTTTAGAGAGGCCTAGTGTTGTAGACTGAAGTTAGCCAGCTAACGGGTTTAGCCACGTGTCACAGGTTGGGCCACTGCATATAAGGTAAATATATATAGCAGAAGTAACGGTACCGTTGGGGTCTTCAGAATACCACAATATCTATTTATGATAAGATGAAGCTGCTATTAGATGGCATCAGATCACCGGTGTACTTAGGAAAGTGTTTTCAAGTTTGTGAGAAATCAGTGTGGACCAAAAGTTAGTGAGGAAATACTAAACAACATTTACAGGGAAAAATGCAAACAGGCTCTTTGGAATCCTGTATTAGTCTAGTGATTTCATTTTTGCTTTTTTGTGTGTAACAATAGGGTACAGATGGCCATTCTGCAGAGAGGGATCTTGAACATGTTGTATTTGGCATCTACAGCATCAGTGTTGAGGGAGTTGATGCCACGATTGTTGAAGTTGTTGAAGTACTTCACGACTTGGGAGACATCGCTACTGCATGTGCGCTCTTAATGGGTGTAATATATGCAATGAACCTCAGAAACTGAAAATATTCTTTGAGGTACTGCAGAGGATCTTCCACAAGCTGGATGCTACCAGACTTTCATCAAAGGTACAGATGCTTAAAAACAAACTTTGAGTAAACCAACATCGAGCACTGCATGAAGGCATTTTTTGCACTTATTGAAAATGTTTGGATGTTTTGTTTTGGATGCAATATATTTAGACTTTGCAGAAACTTGGGAGAAAAAAACAATTTGTATATTAAGGCAAAAAATAGGATGAATTGTTAATTTTGTTAATATGGTAAATTAACTAATGTTTAGTTGGTATTATTAATCTCAAGGACAAGGTTGTGCATTTTCCTTTTAGATTTATACAGTACAGACCAACCGTTTGGACACACCTTCTCATTCAAAGAGTTTTCTTTATTTTCATGACTATAAAAGTTGTAGATTCACACCGAAGGCATCAAAACTATGAATTAACACATGTGGAATTATATACATAACAAAAATGTGTGAAACAACTGAAAATGTCATATTCTAGGTTCTTCAAAGTAGCCACCTTTTGCTTTGATTACTGCTTTGCACACTCTTGGCATTCTCTTAATGAGCTTCAAGAGGTAGTCACCTGAAATGGTTTTCACTTCACAGGTGTGCCCTGTCGGGTTTAATAAGTGGGATTTCTTGCCTTATAAATGGGTTTGGGACCATCAGTTGTGTTGTGCAGACGTCGGGTGGATACACAGCTGATAGTCATACTGAATAGACTGCTAGAATTTGTATTATGGCAAGAAAAAAAGCAGCTAAGTAAAGAAAAACGAGTGGTCATCATTACTTTAAGAAACGAAGGTCAGTCAGTCCGAAAAATTGGGAAAACTTTGAAAGTGTCCCCAAGTGCAGTCACAAAAACCATCAAGCGCTACAAAGAAACTGGCTCACATGCGGACCGCCTGTTCATCCGAGTCACCAGCCTCAGAAATCGCAGGTTAACAGCAGCTCAGATCAGAGAGCAGGTCAATGCCACACAGAGTTCTAGCAGCAGACGCATCTCTAGAACAACTGTTAAGAGGAGACTGTGTGAGAGCAGAAGAGACTTGTTTGGGCTAAAGAACACAAGGAATGGACATTAGACCAGTGGAAATCTGTGCTTTGGTCTGATAAGTCCAAATTTGAGATGTTTGGTTCCAACCACCGTGTCTTTGTGCGACGCAGAAAAGGTGAACGGATCTACTCCATATGCCTGGTTCCCACCGGGAAGCATGGAGGAGGAGGTGTGATGGTGTAGGGGTGCTTTGCTGGGGTGATCTTTAAATGTGTCAAAGTTGACAGAAGTGTTATTAAAAAAAATTTGTTTTTATTTTCCATGTTGCATATTGTGCACAGTTGTATTGTTCTACCATAATCATATTCTCATTTTCTCGATTTCTGTGCTGCATTTCAACCAGTCACAATTGTTATTAATTACTTGTGACAGTAATCTTGTTGTGAATAAAGACCCTTACAAATGTTAGTTGAGTTTACTAAAGTCATTTGTGTGGAACTTGTTGACAACAAGAAAAAAATTAATTAAACCCAACATTAAATTTTTTGAGTGTGTGAATTAGATTGTTAGTGTTTTATGAAAGTATGGCACCTGTTTCAAGTTCTTCCCTAATAAAAATAATGTATTACATATTTACTGCCTCTGGAGTTGTCTTTAAGTGTCACTAAAGTGTGGGAAAATATGGCGGGTATACATTATGGTAGAACATCTAATTGTAGTAACATAAGAAGCACTAAGAACTTGTTAGACTTGTCAATAATAATGGAGTATCATAGACTTAATTAAATTACATTACAATTACACAATCAATTGCTATTGCAGTAAATGATAAAGATTAAGTCAACATGATTCTTTCACACAAGTTTAACATTAATGAAAAGTTTTGGTTTAGCATTTTTGGCCACATTTTGATGATGTGGGACTGATTATACAGTCGTGGCCAAAAGTGAAGACACAAATATTAGTTTTCACAAAGTTTGCTGCTAAACTGCTTTTAGATCTTTGTTTCAGTTGTTTCTGTGATGTACTTAAATATAATTACAAGCACATCATACGTTTCAAAGGCTTTTTTCGACACTTGCATGACATTTATGCAAAGAGTCAGTATTTGCAGTGTTGGCCCTTCTTTTTCAGGGCCTCTGCAATTCGACTGGGCTGCTCTCAATCAACTTTTGGGCCAAATCCTGACTGATAGCAACCCATTCTTTCATTCTTACAGTAATAGCTTTTTTAGAGGTTCTAACCATTTAGGGGTCCTAACCATTTCTGATGATGTATACTGTACATCTTCATTCCTGAGAAATTTCACCGCAGTTCCCCTGGTTTGACTTAAACACACCTTGTATATTATTTTTGCATTCTATAGTACATCTATATAGTCTGTTTGAATATGAAATTTGTATAAGTTATATAGCATGTATGTATTATTATTAATAAAATATTATTTGCTACTCTGCTGTTATACTGTACATTAAACTTTGTAGTAAAAATAATCACAGTGTATCTATCAGTTATTAAAGACCTGATCTGCCTGACTGGACAGCTTTTGTGTGTTTTGACTTTTGCTGTACTTTTTGCTCTAATACCCACTTGTCCATTTAATCCCCTGGAAACTGGTACGTGACGTGCACCCAGTATGAGAGCACAGTATGTCGCTTCAGTAATACGGCCAAGAACAAAGTCAAAGACCAAGTGAAAGAAAAGGCAACATAAAGAGTCTGCATCTAAAAACGGGACAGCAGCATACGACACAGTACGCTTGCTTTCAAAGAAAAGTGAAAGAAATTTTTTTTTTTTTTTTTTAACAACATGCTTTCACTTTTACAATCAGGTCTGAAAAATTATGTGAGGTATTTACTGAGAGCTGTCTAAAATATGTTGTTCATCAAGGTTTAAACATATTAGAGAGTCAAACATTATTGTTAACAGATTAGACCTTTTGATAACGCAATTGAAATAGACAAGTGGGTCTCAACATAGTCCTGGAGCTGGAGGAGCACCTGTCCTTCACATACTCTGTCACACACTCATAAATTCAGAAATGGCCGTTGATCAGCTGATTTGTTAAATCACTACAATGTGCAGGACAGAGGGTCCTCCAGGAAGGTTGAGAACAAAAAGACTCTATACAAAACATTTGAAAGTTTTTCACAGGTCATATAGAGGAGAAAAGAAAGATTCTGTATGTACCATCAATGACAAGTAAACAAGACTTAATGTACAGTACCTTGAATCATTAATATTTCTCAACAATAAAAAAAAAAAACCTGTTGTTTTACCTCTGTAGGCCCTTCATGGTCACTTCCATCTTCTCCTTCCCATGTCGAGTCATATTCCTCACAATTATCCTTTAAAGAGTTTTGTGAGTTCCCCATTGCCCAGTGTGTCAGAGACATGCCAGATCTGTCTGTAGCTCCAAACAGACTGAAGAAGAAAACAGAACTAGGACCAACACAGCAGTTTAATTACCAACATAAAACACACCCATACTGTACGTTTCTGGCAAAGCAAAAGAGAGTTCTTCCTGCAACAGGTTTGATGTTATGCTTCATTACTGTGTGCCTGAACAAGTAAACTCAAAAGTAACTCAAAAGTTTAAAAGTAGACTCAAAACGCATCTCTTTAATCTGGCATACACATACAGTAATTAATTTCTTTACCTCATACTCCAGTACATCTATCGTGAATGGCAACCATGCTAATTCTTTTCACCTGCTCTTTATTTTTCCACCCATCCCGAGGCATCTGGAGATTGTGCCAACCCTGCGAGGTTCCTGAGGCATCCAGAGAAGGACCTGCTCCAGCTGAATTTTTCTTCATGTTGGTTTGGATCTACACATGCTGCTCCTGAGCTCCCAGTGATCCAGACCCCCATCTGCCCTCTGCACCTGCTGACTCATCCCTGTGCTGAACTGGACTTTGTGTTAATTTAAATAACTTCTGTTATATCGAACTTTCATCTGCATAACACACATGATGTTCTACAATTTCTGTTATCTGTCATCACCCAGATGAGGATGGGTTCCCTGTTGAGTCTGGTTCCTCTCAAGGTTTCTTCCTATTGCCATCTCAGGGAGTTTTTCCTTGCCACTGTCGCCGTCACCCTTGGCTTGCTCATCAGGGACAATCTCATTATCTAGACACATTTTTCTTACACATATATACATTTCCATAAGTCTTCTTTTCATTTTCTTTTCATTTCTGTGAAGCTGCTTTGAGACAATGACCATTGTTAAAAGCGCTATAGAAATAAAATTGAATTGAATTGAATTGAACAAGGATTTTCATTATTTTTCTCTTTTTATGTTTTTTTTTTTTTTTTTTACGAACTTGTTGAATTAGGCTACTTTCTTCACCGGCTACTCAGGTGCCTGTTCAGTCCCTTGTTATTTCAAGACTGGACTACTGTAATTCACTCCTTGCAGGTCTCCCTGTCCACCATTCGTCCTCTGCAGGTGATCCAGAATGCAGCTGCATGTCTCGTTTTTAACCTTCCCAAGTTCTCCCACACCGCCCCACTTCTCTGCTCCTTGCACTGGCTTCCTGTAGCTGCCCGCATCAAATTCAAAATCCTGATGCTTGCCTACTAAAGCTAAAAACGGCCCAGAATATACATCTGGCGAACCTCCGCTCTTTACCCAACAAAATGGACGAACTTTTCCTGCTCTCCATGAAAAATAATACTCAAACTCTGCCGCACTGTGTTTCACGGAAACCTGGCTGAACGAAGCCATTCCAGACAACGTGCTACACCTGCCAGGCTTCCAGCTGTTCAGAGAGGATCGCGACACCGAATCAACTGGGAAATCGCGAGGCGGCGGGGCATGCTTTTACATCAATGAACATTGGCGTACAAATGTGACACCATTGGAAAAAATGTGCTGTCCTGATCTAGAGGCATATTTTATCAACTGCAAGCCTTTCTATTCGCCGCGGAAGTTTACCTCGTTTATTCTTATGAGTGTGTACATCCCTCCACAAGCGTGTGTGAACGCAGCATTACAACAGCTGGCTGCTCAGATCTCAGACATGGAGCAACAACACTCTAACTCTGTTATGATTATACTTGGTGAGTTTAACAAAGCAAACCTCAAACGTGAACTGCCTAAATACAAACAGCACATTACATGCCCCACCAGAGACAAAAATATTTTGGATCACTGCTACACCACAATAAAGGATGCATATCGCTCAGTCCCCAGAGCAGCTTTAGGACTTTCTGACCACTGCCTGGTTCATCTTCTCCCGACCTATATGCAAAAACCTAAATCTGCCTGTAGTAAGGACTGTAAAAAGATGGACCGGTGAAGCAGAGCAGGAATCACAGGCCTGCTTTGACTGCACTGATTGGAGAGTTTTTGAAGCTGCTGCCACCAATCTGGATGAGCTCAAGGATTTGGTAACATCCTACATCAGTTTCTGTGAAGATATGTGCATTCCTACCAAGGCATTTTTAACATATAATAATGACAAACCATGGTTTGCATCAAAACTCAGGCAGCTTTGTCAGGCCAAAGAGGATGCCTACAGGAGTGGGGACAGGATCTTGTACAACCAGGCCAATTACATACTAACAAGGGCCATCAGAGTGGCTAAGAGAAGCTACTCTAAAAAACTGGAAAATCAGTTTTCTGCAAACGACCCTACTCCAGTGTGGAAAGGCCTGAAAACAATTACTAATTACAAGACGCCATCCCCCAACTCTGTAGGCAATCAACAACTGGTTGATGACCTGAATGAGTTCTACTGTAGATTTGAAACGCCCAGTCTCACACCACACTCCTGTCCCGATCATCTTTCCACACCACCATTGTCACCTCTGACAACCACACCCCCTGTACTCCAGGTCTGTGAAAAAGATGTTCGCCAGATCTTCCTGAAACAAAAGAGAAGGAAGGCTCCAGGTCCAGACGGCGTTACACCAGCCTGTCTGAAATCCTGTGCTGAACAGCTGGGTCCCATCTTCACACAGATCTTCAACAGATCACTGGAACTATGTGAAGTCCCCTCATGCTTTAAACGTTCCACAATCGTCCCCATTCCAAAAAAAAAACTAAAATCACAGGACTTAATGACTACAGACCAGTTGACCTAACATCTGTGGTCATGAAGTCATTTGAAAGGCTGGTGCTGGCCTACCTGAAGGACATCATTGGCCCTTGTCCCTTATTGGACCCCCTGCAGTTTGCCTATAGAGCAAACAGGTCTGTGGATGATGTGGTCAACATGGGACTGCGCTTCATCCTTCAACATCTGGACAAACCAGGGGCTTATGCAAGAGTCTTGTTCATAGACTTTTCATCAGCATTTAATACCATCCCAGCACTGCTTCAGACCAAACTAACCCAGCTCTCTGTTCCTACCTCTGTCTCCCACTGGATCACCAGCTTTCTGATGGGCAGGCAGCAGCTAGTGGACATGAAATCCCCCAGTCTCAACAGCTCCACCACCAACACTGGAGCACCTCAGGGATGCGTTCTCTTCCCATTGCTCTTCAGCCTCTATACCAACGACTGCACCTTTACAGACCTCACTGTCAAGCTCCTGAAATTTGCAGATGACACTACAATCATCGGCCTCACCCATGACGGTGACGAGTCTGCATACAGAAGGGAGGTTGAGCAACTGGCTGTCTGGTGCAGTCACAACAATCTGGAGCTGAACACGCTCAAAACAGTGGAGATGATCGTGGACTTCAGGAGAAACCCACCTACACTTCCCCCACTCAACATAATGAACAGCACTGTGACAGCAGTGGAGTCATTCCGGTTCCTGGGCACGACCATCTCTCAGGACCTGAAGTGGGGCATTCACGTTGACTCCATTGTTAAAAAGGCCCATCAGAGGTTGTATTTTCTTTGCCAGCTGAAGAAGTTCAACCTCCCACAGGAGCTGCTCGCACAGTTCTACTCAGCCGTCATCGAATCCGTCCTGTGAACTTCAATAAGTGTCTGGTTTGGCTCAGCTACAAAATCAGACATCAGAAGACTACAAAGGACGGTTCGGACTGCTGAAAGGATTATCGGCACTCCCCTACCCACACTGCAAGAACTGTATATATCCAGAGTGAAGAAAAGGGCTTGGAATATCACTTTGGACCCCTCACACCCAAGCCATCTTCTTTTTGAACTTTTGCCGTCTGGCCGAAGATACAGAGCACCGAACACCAGAACAGTCAGGCACAAGAACGGTTTTTTCCCCCCAGGCAATTTACCTCATGAACAGCTAACACATTCTTCTCACTGTGCATTAAATATATGTGCAATACTGTGTGCAACACCACTGTGCAATATACTGTGCAATACCACAGATATTTATTTAACTTATTTGTAAGTAATCTCACACCCTATTCAATTTGATGTTAACCCAAAAACCCATCCTTATTTGTAGTTTTTTCCTGTTGTGTGTCGTGCTGTTAGCTCTGTCACTAAAACAAATTCCTTGTACGTGTAAGCGTACTTGGCAATAAAACTCTTCTGATTCTGTCTCCCGCAACCTTACACAGTTTAAGCTCACTTCTGGACGGACCCATGAATATTTTTAGTACATAAAATATGTTTATTGCTGTTTAATGTAGTAGAATAATTTATTATACAGTATAACAACTGTTTCATTTCTATATTCTATATTCTTCTGCATATTCTTCACCTCTTACACACACTGTCTAGCAAAATGTGGTTTTAATGTGCACAAAGGACCTCATTATGTGTTTATTGAAATGCTCTGTTCCTGTTCTGTGATTTTGCCATATATTTTATTGTACAGACGATGTTAGCTTTTCCTCATGGTTGACTGTGGTAGCAAGAGTGTGTGTGTGTGTGTGTGTGCTGTTCATGCTTTAGCTTTGTTATTGATTAGCAAATTCTGCTTCTTTTCTGCAAAGTCAAGTCATAGCTTCTTCTAGGTTTTTTTTGTTTTGTTTGTTTTTTGCATTTTCTCTGCTTTCTCCCTAATTTAGTCATATCCAATTCCCACCCATCACTAGGGGACTCCTACATCAAGGCTACTACTACCAGTCAGGGAGGGCCGAAGACTATCGCATGCTTCCTCCGAACCATGTGATGCCAGCATCTTTTCGAACTGCGAGCTCACACACCGTTGGGGGCAGTGTAACACGCTCGAAGGACAGCGCTATCCGCTCCTTCCACTTGCGTGAGCTTACAGACACCCATGATTGGCTGTAGAGCTGTGATTGATGTGAGAGCACTAAGTATCTCCCATCCCATCCCGCTGAGAGAGCTCGGCCAATCAGCTCTCTTCATAGGGCTAGCACTTTACCACTGCGCCACTCGGGGGCCCATGCAAACATCCTCTTAATGAAAGTATTTGTGCCATTATTTGGTTTGGGCCTAGATAAATACAATGGAATATTAAATGGTATATTTAATAGTCACATATCACAGTTTTAAATCACAATCGCAATATGTATCAAAATAAACAAATGCCTATCATTACTTCAGTTGGCATAAGGACATGTGCATAAGTATTTACCCCTGGCTCATGGGTTAGAAACAATCTGTATCATAGAAAAAAAGGCATAATTAAGCACTAGCACACAGACGAGTGCATTAATGGAGTATATCAACACAGTTGTATTTAGGCGCAAATTACTGTATCATGACTGGGTTGATCTTCAGTATAACAGTACGATTGTGGTGATGTTGCTTTTATACAGCAGTTTTACAAATAAGAAATTTATATTAAATACCTGACATTTGGGCCACAATATAGCCAAATAAGTTTTTTAAATATTTTTTTTACTCCAATCAGATCACCTACTAAAACACCTCACTTAACCCCGCAATATATGTGCACTCCCCAAACCAGTCCTTATAAAAATCTTCAATACAAACACCTTGAAAGAAATAAACTAAAATCAAAAATCTTATTATAAAATTATGATGACAAGGTTCATATATTAATGAGATATATATATATATATATATATATATATATATATATATATATATATATATATATATATATATTAAGGTTAATATATTCATGAGGGTGGAATGGAATTTTATTCTGATAGAAATAAAGATTATATAAATTATTCTGCAAAAACACAACAATTACGATTAAACATTTCCATATACCATATACAAGATAAACAGTATAGTCACTAAAATACAATATTGATTTGTGAAGGTGTGTCCCTAGCGGCCTCCAGGTTTCTCTGTGGTTTCCTTGTCTGCTGCTTAGTTACCTAAAGTTAATACAAATCAAAAGTGCAAATCTGGGAATCTTGTTATTGGTCAGTTAACTTAGAAAATCCTAATCTAACTGCCATTGCTAAAAGTATTTAAAATAGTACCTTCTATCCTAAGCTCATTACTCCTAATAGATAGTCTTAAAACTATACGTAGAATGTACATACAGTATGATTTAAAAGGTATCCTGATAAGTGGCTATGATCATGAGTGTGGCAGGAGACTTAATTACTATTTTGTCTGGGTGGATGAATTAATATGAATTATTGTTTCAGATATTCATTGGTCAGTGATTAATTATCAGATTTGATCTGACCTAAAGTGGGTGTACAAAAAAAAAAAAAAAAACGTACTCTTTACAATAATCACATTTTGTAGCTGTGCAGCCTGAAATAAGGACACTTTTTTTTTTTTAACCAGCTGTATTTACTCAGTTGACCATTTAACATGAAAGAAACAAACAAAAAACAGTCAGTGATTTGGAAAAGGATTGCTCCCTTCTACAAATGACTTATAAACTCAATCAGCTGAAGCTAATCACCTTCTCAATGGCACACACAGCCATTTGACTTTCACCTGTGATCAGATGTGGTCACTTTGATTAGCTCACCCTGACCAGACTAACCTTCATTCCTTTGCTGTCCAGAGCATACAGTACATCCACCTCTCTAGATTACCTGTTCCCTGCTCTCGCTACAAAGCACAGTGTCATCTGCAAACATCATAGTCCATGGAGGCTCCTGTCTAACCTCATCTGTCATCCTGTCCATCAACAGAGCAAACAAGAAGGTGCTAGCTCCTCTCTGGCACCCTGTCATACGCTTTCTCTAAATCCACAAAGACACAATGCAACTCTCTATTACCTTCTCTGTAGTTCACCATCAGCATCCTCAAAGCAAATACTGCATCTATTGTACTATTTATAGGCCTGAGACCATACTGCTGCTCTTAACCTAGCTTTCAGTGCTCTTTCCCACAGAATCGTTGTATGGCTCATCAGCTTCATTCCTCTGTAGTTGCTACAGCACTGCACATTTCCCACATTCTTAAATATAGGCACCAACACACTTCTACTCCATTCCTTTGGGATCCTCTCATTCTCCAAGATCTTGTTAAAAAGACTAGTCAGAGACTCTACTGCCACCTCTCCTCAGCACTTCCATCACAGGCACGTCATCTGCAGTGTTGGGGGACGTTACTTTTTAAAGTGACTAATTACATTACAAAATTACGGTCTTCAAAATGTAATTAGTTACATTACTGGGTTACTTTCTGATAAAAGTAACTAGTCAGAGTACTTTTCCATTGTGGAAAATGAAAACTTTGTGCTTCCTCATGCATGTTGTTTTAGTCAAGACCATTATAATTATTTTACCATCATCACTCAGCAAAGTTTGGCCGATAATCTGTTAACTACTAATACCCCTCACCTATGTGGGTTCGCGCAGTGGCCGTAAGTACGGTTCATCATGATTCATCGCAAGTTTTGCCGCCGTGATTAGGTTTCCATCTTTCCCACACATCGTTCCTTGCATAGTCAAACCACATAGGTGAGGCTTGTAGGACGACTTTCTCTCTCACACACACACACTAAGGGATTGGGAATGACTGCTGTCTGGCTCACAGATTACATAAATTGTCTGTCTTTGTTTCAGGTTGCAAAGCAACAAAATGTGAGGGCATGTGAGTTTCTTTTTCACACAGTGAAATGGTTTTCTTTTTGAAAATGTTGCTTGCATGATGCTAACATGATTAGCACGATGCCTTATATGTTTACTATATTGCCAACATGATGCTAGTGTGATTAGCATGTTGCTAGCATGACTCCAATGTGATTAGCAGGTTGCTCGATGATGCTACCACAATTTTAACATTTTGTAGCGCTTAGCTACCGGATATTAGCATGTAGCTGTTGACTGCTAGCATGTGTAGCATGTTAGAAGCCTTCTTTGCTGGCATGAGTCAAAAAACTAAACCAATGTGTCATGATTATTCATTGTTCTGATGCAGAGATAAATGTATTGTAAAATGGTTGCTAGGGTAATCTGTTTCTTTGCTAGGGAGAGGCTTGGCACATGGGTTTGCATTGCTTGGGTGCTCTAAATGGTTGCTAGGGTTGTTGCTTATGAGCATCAGTGTACAACCCTTAGAAAAGTCACGTCAAGCACCCCATTCCCAAATAAGCTGCACGATTTCGACACCTCTTTCATGGGTGTACGACAAACAGTATGGGACTAGTAGCGGGCCAAAATCCCTTTTATATCTTAATGGGGCAAATTTGGGCCCTCGTCTGCTCCAGGGATACAACTTATATGTTTGTGTGGGGTATGTTCTGACACAGCTTGCAAGCCTCTTCAATTGTGGTGGTAAATTTGAAAATTCTAATTCTCTGCGCTAATCTGTCAAAGTTGGTCTCGATATGAAGTCTATGGAACCCCTTAGAAAAGTCATACCACCTCATTCCAGAATACGCCGCATGATTTGACACCTCTTTCAAGGGTCTGCGGAAGAAGACGTGGAGGAACAATAAGCCTGTGAGATAATAATAGTGATGCTTTTCAAACACCACTAATTATGTCCAACTGTCTTAGGTCTGCTAATGGCTCCACTTATTTTATTATATAAATTCTTATTTCTATAAAAGATGACTTATCACTAAGTTTGAGAACAAGTACATACTGTATACAAAAAATAAATAAATAAAATCTCCACACACCTGAACATCGTTTTGTTGCTTTGCATTGCCACTGTATGGCCGTATAACTCTCCCGAGGCATTCATACTTGCTCAATAACAGCACAGTTAGATAAAGAAGAAATAAAAAACTTGGGGCATGCTGTTAGAGAATAGTCATTAAAACCATGAAGGTGTGATGCAAACTTCTGAAGTTGATTATTTCCCAGTAATAGTATGTCATCATGAATCTCATAAGTCTGAGCTCTTAGCTCTTTCTTTCTTTCTTTCTTCCATTTAATTCTCCGTCTGGCCCTTTATACAGAGCACTATACATTCACTCTCTCACTAACCTTTGTAAATGATAACATGCCTGCAAAGGAGGTGCTAAGTGCATCTCATAAAAGGTCATCTCTGACCATTTTCACTGCATTAACTGGTGTGATTAACTGTGTACATAGCCCTTTTTTGTAAACAGACTGCATGAATCAAATGCAAAATAGTCTGTATCATTGTAGACAATTTTAAATCATCATTCTAAATTCAGGATTATGATATAATGTTACATAGTTGACTCAGTGATGGATTTCTCGCTTGCCGTGCAGTGGGGCACAAACCAGATAAAGTGGGAGGGTTGCATCAGGAATGGCATCTGAAATAAAAAGCTGTGTCAAGTCCCTGATTGGACCCCTCGACGCCTTACTGTCGCGACCCCCTGCCGGGAACAGCCAAAAGACTAACAACACATAATATTACATTGTTGTTTAAATTTATAATAAAAAAAATAAATAAAAAATACACAGTCATGCAAGAAGGAAATACAGTTACAGTTGCATGATATACACCAATATTTGTCAACATGAGAGATCATGAGAAATCTAGGAATCTTGAACTACCCATTCATACCTATTATTAGCTATGACAAATATCATACATATTATAGAAGGACAAACATTTTGATCAAATTAGCTAACAATGCAGCCATCCAGTTGTCACTGAGACTGGGATCTCAATATGTTGAGATTATAATGATATGAGGTGGCACGGTGGTGTAGTGGTTAGCACTGTCGCCTTGCACCTCCAGGGTCCGGGTTCGATTCCCGGGCAGGTTCGATTCCCGTCTCTGTGTGCATGGAGTTTGCATGTACCTCACCATGTTTGGTGGGTTTCCTCCGGGTACTCCGGTTTCCTCCCCCAGTCCAAAGACATGTGGGTTAGGTTAACTGCCGTTCCCAAATTGGCTGTAGTGTGTGAATGAGTGTGTGAGTGTATGTGTGTGTGTGCCCTACGATGGATTGGCACCCTGTCCAATCCAGGGTGTATCCCGCCTTGTGATAGGCTCCAGGTCCCCGTGACCCTGAATACAGATTAAGCGGTATAGATGATGAGTGAGTGAGTGATAATAATATGACTTAACATACATCTGCCACTAGAGGGCACTGTTTAAAAAGAAATCTGGTTCTGTTTTTCAGTTCTGCCTTCAGTTCTCCAGTTTCAGCTCTGACAGCAGTGCCAGCCGTAATCTACTGTAGATCACTAGTTTGTTTGTAGAATGTGAACCAGCAGGAATGTGGATTATGGTGAAGAGAAGTGGTACTCAATTTTTTCAGGCAGGCATATTCTGACTGATCCTACTGTATGTATGTATGTATGTATGTATGTATATGTGTGTATATATATAAATATATCTATCTATCTATCTATCTATCTATCTATCTATATATATATATATATATATATATATATATATATATATATATATATGAATGATGGTTACAGCACTTATTCACTGTGGCATTGTTTCGACAATCTTATGTGAAGTCACAATATTTATTTCCACCCAGAGTGGCATTAATAGTTGGCCAAGATCTTGTATTGATCTTGAAAGGTCAAACTATTTCATAAAATCTTTTGTATTTGTACATGGATTAAAATGATCCATCATGATCTCAGAACCACTTTTTCACATTTTGAATCTGATAAACCTTTAATAGAGAGAGATGAAACCTAGAATAAACTGATGCCAAAAAAGCTCCAGAGATGAGATAACCTGGTCATTCAGTACATTCAGGTCGTCAGCTGACTTCATTTTATTGCCACATATTGCTGACCAACTTAAACATCTCCAGACTATAACACTACCTCAAGTGGCATGTACAGTGGATGCATAATGATACCCTGTAAATAATTTACATTTAATTATTTATTTAGTTGCCGGGAAATCACATTGCTTTCAGATTAACACTATGTACATTGAAACATTTTATTGTACCCATCAGTGTTAAAATTTAAGTTTGTTAAATACTCCGCTTGCTCTACATACATTATTTTTTAGCATGGTTAGAAACATTGTCACAGACGCCTTTGTAATTATAGCATGGATCAGAAGAGGTCCACGGAGCCCTGGTTGAGAAACACTGGATTAGAGGATAAATAATTACTAATAACATGATTTGGGCAACTTCATTGCTTTGAGTAATCGGGTTAAGGGAATAACATATTCTTAGACTAATTCCCTACCATGCATGTATTCATGAAGTCTTGTGCCAGTAGCTGAATCATGTCATAAAAATGAGGAGTTACACTCAAATGTGCATTTTACGCATGTTAAAGGGTTTTCATGAATAAAATCTTAATTGCCATTCAAAAAGAACAAAGGAAATGCTCAGTAACAATTTAGTTTAAAACAAGAAATGTGCCAATAGCACTAAGAATGAATGTAGAAAAATGTCTCTCAACTAAATCAAGTACAGAATAATTACCAGACCTAGGTGAGATGTACAATCTAGATAAGCGGTTTTACAGCCAGCGACTCATTTAATAAATCCATCCATGTAGGAACATCTTATTCCCATTTTTACAACCGCGATAGGAACTCCGTTCACACACGGTAGCACATTCACACACACTACGCGAAATTTTGGAACACCTGTTAATGTAATCTGCATGTGTTCGGACAGAGGAAACCCACTAAGCACTGGGAGAACATGCAATCTCCATGCACACAGACCCCAAGGCAGGACAAAAAAAAAAATTTTTTTACCAACATTCCAACTGTTTGTTGGAGCCACAGAGCCAAGTTAACACTATTTATAGGTTGATTATTGTTAAGTGTTAAGATTTTTTTCTGAACAATAAATATTTATCTCCTTGAGACTTGAATGTAGACATGTAATTTTCTACCCCGCTACATTGAACATGTATACACACACACACACACAAACACACACACACACACACACACACACACACACACACACACACACACACACACACACACACAAACAATATATACACACACATTGTATATGTATTTTCTGTATACATGTGTGTGTATATGTATGTATATATATATATATATATATATATATATAAAATGTAGCGAGGTAGAAAATGACATGTTCGAACTCGGTGAGTTTAAATATTATTGATTGTCTGATGGTTAATATTTTATACAACAGTACTACTGCAATTTGGAAACTCCAATCTGCCTATAATACATATAAAACAATATATGGTGAGAGAAATAAGAGAATGGTTAGGAAACTCACCAAGCACAAACTCCATGCACACAGACTGAAGGAAGATTCAAACCCCCAATGGGGAAGTCTGTACATACAGTATGCTGACATCCTTTTGTTTTTGTTGTTGTAATGTATTGTTTGCAGTATCACTTTCTGTACTGAAGATGGTGATAGTGGTCTTTCTATGATATCTGTCTTTAAATCACATCTTCCGGTGGAAACTCAATTATAAGTGTGGCTGTTATAGTGAGAACCATTGCTAGCTGGTGGCAGATCTGGCTGCAACCATGAAATCCAATTTAGTTCATGTTAGATGGCCATCGCCAAGCAGTGATAGTTGCACAATGCAAAAATATTGGGATCATCAGTTATAATAGCTTTCCAAAGGAAAGAAGTCGGTGTTTTAGTGGTTCTTGGATCCATTTGCCTCCCTGTGCAGCTCAGGCTATTCATGATAATACAGTAAAATGAGAAACCAAACAAACACACACCATTTATACTGCCATGAACTATGCATAAATTATAGTTGTGAAAATTATTGTCTAAAAAATATATTTTTTTTACTAATGATACCTAATTTAAAGACTCACAGTTTGAAAGTTCAGAAGTAGTTTTTATAAATTAACTAAATGCACAGATCTCAATGTAATGATGTATATATATGAGCCATTTAGTCACAACCTCACCTGTCCGTGGTAGTGACATCTATTTCAAAATGAATCCCTGTACACTGGAATATGATGGAATTGTGATGCTGCTCTATTTTGTGAAGACCATATAACATTATTTTATATCTATGGATCCTAGTACATACACTCACTCACTTATCGTCTATACCGCTTTATTATGCATAGAGGATTGCGGAAGACCTCAAGCCAATCCCAGGAGACTTAGGGCATGGCCGGGGGGTAGACCCTGGATGGAGTGCCAGTCCATCACAGGGCCTGCACACTCACACACACACACACACACACACACACACACACACACACACACACACACACACACACACACACACACACACACACACACGTTTAATTGCACACAGTGGGCAATTTGGTCACACCATTTAGCCTAATCTGCATGTCTTCGGACTGTGGGAGGAAACAGGAGTCCCCGGAGGAAACCCACCAAGCACGGGGAGAACGTGCAAACTCCATGCACACAGACCCTGAGGCAGGAATCAAAGCCTGATCCTGGATGTGCAAGGTGACAGTGCTGAGCACTAAGCCACTGTGACGCCTATACATAATACAATCACTCACTCCCACTCATCATCGCTTTATCCTGTATTCACGGTCGTGGGGGGCCTGAAGCCTATCCCCTATACCTACCTAGACAGGGTGCCGATCCATCGCAGGGCACACACATACACGCTATGGGCAATTTGGGAACGCCAATTAGACTAAACTGCAGGTCTTTGGACTGTGGGATGAAACCGGAGTACCCGGAGGAAACCCACCAAGAACGGGGAGAACATGCAAACTCCATGTACATAGAGATGGTTGGAAATCGAACCGGACACTGGAGGTGCAAGGTGACAGTGCCAACCACTACACTACAACCTTATAAGAGCAAATTAACTAGACTGGTTTTATACTGATAGGAGTGCTAAGATATTTGAAATAACCACACTTTACAACCATGGTGAGCAGAAAAGCATCTCAGAAGACGCATGCTGAACCCTGAGGCAAAAGATCTGCAACAGCAGAGGACTACTCAATTGAGTTGATTCCAGAATGGATACATTTAACTTGAACTTGTACAATTCCAGAGCCTATCCCGACCTTAAGCCTATACTTACTAATTAATTTATTAACTTGAGGGAATTAGCTTTATTTGATTTTGTTTTATTTCATGTAAACAATGTTAGCATGTCTGTAGCACAGGCAACGTTAAATATCCAAGCATGATTTATTTTTATTCTAGTCTTTTTGCTCATGGAACGGTACCTCACTGTCACTCACTGCTGTGTGAAAAGTGCTGTGTTCAGAAGTCATGCTGTTTTTCTTTAATTAAATAAAAGACATTTTTGTCAGATATAGGCAATTTACTTCAAGATGCTCAGTGTAAGTGTTAAAATTACCACCAGGAGACCATTTCAATCAAAAAGCATTACATTTAATTTCTTGCTTATCATATTTATTTCTCTTTGGAGAGCAAATCTGCCTTTTTTTTTGGTGTGGTGTAAATTTAAATGACTAGAAACAGCTAGGGTGGATTAAATTGATTCAAATTCCAATGAAATCCGATGCATTTCAGAAGTAAACCCTAGAATGCTGAGGCAGAAAATTCTAAAGAGTTTCTTTCCAGGTCAGCAATACACAAGTGGAGACTTATTCTATATCTATGATGTTTTGTTAATGTGGGAACATTCACATATTTAGTGGCACACTGCTAAATAATTCATCTGTACAATCCTGGTCTTTTTTCTTTTTTTTTGCTCTATGACAAACATAAACCTCTCTCAGAGAGTTTTTGTCATAAAGAAGTTCTTTTTAACAGAAATAGTGATAAATAAACTTTTCTCAATGTCAGGCATATCTTGTTAGCATTAGGCCTCGAATCTGTGTGAAAAGAGAATTACCATTTTTAATTATCTCTAGGGTTGAGAAGGTCCATTAATCATAGGTTCCATTTATCACATTTGTACCATGTATCCGGAGCCTATCCCAGGATCACTGGATGAGAGCCTGTATGCATGCTGAATGGGACACCAGTCCATTGTAGACCTTTCAAACAGTAAAGAATAATAATGAGGCAAGGCCTTGACCTTGATTAATGAGACTAGTGATCTTGGACTTGTCTTACTGAGTTTGAACTTGCCAGGCCGTCAGTGTTTCTCTTCCCTCCTCTATCAAGTGAAAAGTCCCTTGCGCCTGACCAATGCGTTCAGTTCATCTTATGCAATTAAACCCATTAAGATACCAGAGAGGAGTGTTCCCTTGATAAGACTCAACTTTAGACATCACTCAGACATTTTCTTTGCCAGTTGAATACTTTGTAAGGCTTTCTTGAGGTAAACTGTTGTTAGAGGTTGAAAACAATCTGTCTGTTGCCTTTTTCAGGTTATGATGTGTTCACATATAGATCAATAATTTATTTACTTATTAGCCACTAAATGTATTTACTACCATTACCCCCCCACAAAAAAAAAAAAAAACCCTCAGTATTTATATTCTGTTCTGTCCATTTCACCTTTAGCCACCTCATCATTAATGTTACATTTGTCCTTTTCTAGACTCTACCTGTGAGGGCGTATCAAACGCCATCCATTTTCTCTGACATGGCCTTTATGGTCTTGTAAACCTTTAAAATGGAAAGGTAATCTAATTAGCAGTTCTGGGTCAGTGTTAATTGTGATAAAGTGGCTTGTTTGTAATTCCAGCATTGCCACTGGATAGAAATGCTGTCCAGCCATCTCTTGAGTATGGGAAACGTATGTGCATCTGTGTATACAGTAGGCTGTGCAGACAGCAGAGAAACACAGTGCTTAGATAAAACTGTTCATAAACCAAGAACAAGAAATTTAATAAGATCCAGGGGTTCCTTACCATTCCTCAGATCTTTTTTGATTAATCAGCTTGGACCCCAACAGGACTGGGGTGCGCTTTGGAAAGGGAATGCCGTAGGGCCAGGTGCGACAGAGCTGCACCATGTACAGTACAACAGCCATGCAATCAATATTTATATTTATAAAAATCCTCCTCCGCAACTACATACGTTGCCCATTTCCCCCCTTTAAACTCCTTAGACTTATTATTAAACCTAGTGGTCAAAATGGGAACTGCAACAAGCAGTGATAATGGAAAAATGCTCACGCTGGACATTTTCAGTGTATGAAGAGAAATGGAGCTGACCATTTATGATCAGATCACCAAGCTTAGTGGTAAGGTTTTTTCTTAAACATGAAATTGGGCTTGTTTTAAAATAAAATAAACCTGTTAAATAGCAAATATGTTGAATTAACTTTCCACAAAGGCAAAAAGTGTAAATGCAGACAGTGTATCTATGATTTATAGAGCAATTCATATGGTAGATTACAAAGATTGGGAGAGAGAATTGTTGGTGGGGGGTATTATGGAGTAGATATTGTGCATATGCGGCTTTGATTCAAAAGTATGAGGGGCCGTATGGGGCTTAAATCAAACCTCACTCATGCACACACACGTGAAACACTTGCATAGACATATATGAAATAGTCACACATACTAATAATTGCTCAAACAACTACATATGAGACGCCCGCACATATACACAAACTCTCCATGCGCGCACCTATGAGACGCGCACAAAGCGAACTGTAGCGGAACTGTAGAACGAGTAAACAACAGATCTTCAGTTTAGCGGAAAAGGGAATGAATAATTTCCTATAAGTCATTAAGTATCTCTGGAGTGTGAAAAAATTGAGCTCGAAAAAGAATTTATATACTTATTACAATTATTATCGAAGACGACATCATATAAATGGGACACAATAATTTACATTTTAGTTTAGTTAAGAAACCATTCGTATTATATAGGCTAGTAATCGATATATATAAAAAAAGAATACGTTATATATTTTTTAATGGTATTCTATAATGGTATTCTATATTTAATGTCCATAGCGTGAAATTTCCACAGCAGCAGCGACAGGTATCCGAGGTGCTTGTGTTACCATGGTTACGCAAGGAGGACGTGATGTTGCATGGTGTTCTGAATGGTGGAATTTTGTAGAGTGAAGTTCTCTTAACAGACATTTCCTGCGCAGGGTGTAGGGTGTAGGGAGTAGTCATTTCAATGTATATGGACTTCATTCTCCCTGATTAGTAGAAGCGTTTCTTAAGTAGACCGTTAATGGACAGTTTATACGACAACGAGTGATTTATTTATTATCACCACAAAAGTGGATGGTATGGAGGGTCGGAACAAAGTTTGAATTTCCGATTCAGAGTCCCGTGGGATTCCGATGAGTTAGTTATTGTTCATATTAGCGAAGGCGAGGAAACACATTCCACAAAACAGCAATTGCTTCTGTTGTAGGATCCGACATATTAGCCACAGATTCCGTCCTTCAATTTTCTTTTTGCTAAACATCACCTGCGTTTTCTGCCGCTGCAATATTCAGAGATTATGTGGACAGTTCTGAATATGCCTTGTGATTGAGCAGTGATGATCATTATACTGTCCTACTCCGTCTTCTATACTGTCCAACAGCAGGCTGTTTACAAACCGCTACTACCAACCATGGAGTATGAAGCGACAAGTCCGTCTACACTGAAATGACCTCCGGTTACACTGAGAATCTCATAGGTGTACTGTATGTGCGCGCATCTCATAGGTGTGTGTGTGCACGGAGAATGTGTGTGTATGTGCGCGCATCTCATAGGTGTGTGTGCACGGAGAGTTTGTGTGTATGTGCGCGCGTCTCATCTGTAGTTTGAGTATGGAATAAAATCACTGTCAAAAATAATCGTGCGTGAAAAAAAAGATTTATGTGTAATTCTGTGTTTTGTCTGAGTTGGATTCCAAAGTCTACGGCCACAACAGCTTACAGATACGATATTTCGTGTGTTTGTTACAGTACAACTCTGAAATATACGACTCTGACCGTTTACAGACACAAAACTCGTTTTTACATCTCCTCTGTTACACGGACGAATTGCGAAATTACGCCCATGAATGTAGTGTGTTAAACCTCTGTCAGAAAAAACGTCATCAAGGCCACATGCACAGGCGTTACTATCCGAGGGAAGAGGAATCGATTCGTGGCATGCGCCCCATCACCGTTTTAAACTCCTAAAATCTTACTTGCTATAGTTAAAACATCTCTGTAATTTTACTTCTCTTAAACATGTACGAATCTGTGAAAAAAAACTTAGCTGAGACGATGTGAGAGCGCTCGCCTGCTGATCTGCCATTTTGGCGCCGGTGGTTCAAATGTGGCCGAATCAATTCCTCTTCCCTCGGATAGTAATGCCTGTCCATGTGGCCTTGATGACGTATTTTTGACAGAGGTTTAACACACTACATTCATGGGCATAATTTCGCAATTCGTCTGTGTAACAGAGGAGATGTAAAAACGGGTTTTGTGTCTGTAAACGGTCAGAGTCGTATATTTCAGAGTTTCAGAGTTGTCGTGGCCGTCGATTTTGGAATCCAACTCGGACAAAACACAGAATTACACACATCTTTTTTTTCTTTTTCTTTTTTTTTGACAGTGATTTTATTTCATATTTGAGCAGTTAGTAGTATATATATGTGTGTGTGACTGTTTCAATTCATGAGTGAAGTTTGATTTAAGCCCTATGCCGTATATATCTCATACAAAAGCAAAGGTTCTTTGTATTTTTTTTTTTCTGAGATCTGGCTGGGCTGAAAATGTACAGTACAGTGTTACAGCCTTAAGTTTGACATACGTTTGTTTGAGACTATGTCATTATTAACCTTATTCTATTCTCTAAAATCTATGCTAACAAGCTGTAAAGTGATACATTTGTTTGATTACTGCTTTATAGGAATTCCAAAACCTGTCTTAATGGATGTTCCTATAACAATTCAACTCTTAGCTCTCTTAAACCCTTTGAGACAAGAGAAACTGGCATCATTGAAGACTTCAGCAGCATTAATACATTGTGATATGATGCAATTTCCCTTCAGATCAACAAACAATGTCTGTAGAAGATGTCTCTCGTCTTTTGTCCTTATCAGTTTCTCTCAGTCTCTCTATTGTCCTGGGACAGTATCTGCACAACGCTATAATTTATATAGTGCTTTTTGTTTTGCTGGCTTTAAAAGTACAATTGAACTGACACTCTTATAGTGGATAGTCAGCCTTTAAGGGATAGTTTTTTTTTTTTTTTTGGTCATAAATTAAAAAAAAAAAAAAAAAACTGAGGTGCATAGAAGTACATTCCAATAGGTCTTGGTTGTTTTAGGTTTGCCTGTTCTGTATGCCAAACGTGAACTTTGTCACCCAGAACTTGATTACTGTGTAAGTCAAAGGGGACAAATTCCACAACTCTTGCTCTGTGCAAAAATACATTCCAAGGTTCAGCTGAGACTCATATTAAGCTTCTGCAGTCTCACTGGGGAAAATTTAATTGGTATCTTTCAACGTTACGCTGTAATTCGTACAGATGTAACTCTATTCTTTCCTAAGAAATAGCCGTGGCCAGTTCCAGTTAGCTATTAAGCTATTTCCAGTCATACAGCTAGATCTAGTTAGCTTTGATTTGGTGCAATTACTTACATTGTTCTCATGTTTCCAGGTGACAAACTACACACAGTGCAGGAAAATTCATAACGATCAAAACCTATGGTAACACACTTACGTGCACCACTAAAAAGAAATAAATAAACCAAACTTTAAATCCGCTTCTTCTGTAGTGCTTGTTAGAGCCTTATGGAATTCTCATTTTTCCTTAGAATGGATGACATTGGCTAAGAATTAAAGTGAATGGCTAATAAGTATAGAACTCAATGATGAATAAAAGAAAGTGTGATTTCATGAATACATGATTAAATAGATAGATAAATGAGTGAGTAAATGGACTTCACAGCTATTCGTCATGTACCACTTGGGTCCCTGGGCACCAGCTTTTAGAGCCATGGCTATGGAATCATAATGTTTCATCACATCACCAATGAGCCATTTAGGTTTATTTCTTTTACATAATTATAGATGGATTTTCAAAATTCCCACCGGCACCGCAATGGCTAATAAACCATCGCATATGATTTCACGTGTGCTAATCAGCTGGTGGCATTCATGTGAAAAATAAGGACATTCTCTGAAGTTAATATGGGCATACTGTATGCACTGAGTGTGTGTGTACACTCTTACCCTCTGTGAGCAAATGACCTTCCCATCATGGAAAGGCACTCCTAGCTGCACTCGTGAGACCCCCTCAAAAATGATCCCCCACTGGGCCAATTACCTCTAACGGCTCAAAAACGGGGGGAGCCAGAAGAGGCATTCTGCTCAACACCACTCTCTCTTTGTGACATTTATTCATTTATCAGAGCTGTTGTTTGTCAAGAGTGGCAGAGTGCAATGGGTTCACACAGCCTAGGTGAACCCTTGCTGGAATGCTAGAACCAGAGAAGAGATCCTGAGTAATGCTTACTAGCAACGTTATACTGTATGTTGTTAGCCAGGATTTATTTTATTGTATCTAAATTTATCTTTGTGCCAAGTGGAAAGCAACATGACAGATAAGACAAAGAGACGTACCTTGATAGCTGATACACATCTTGAAATGCAGTATGGACAGGATACACCAACAAATAATAAATGAACACCTTTCAATTCACTACTGATTTGAGACAATTTGATTCATTGAAGATATGATTTAATTCAGCCCCAAACCAAAAAAAGTTCAGTTCAGTTAAAGTTTCCATCATGGGAAAATCTTTCCTTTTTCTCAGTCCAATGACAAGCTGCATTTTGTGTCTTATTAGCTTCAATAGACGCTGGTACGGCATTGATTGATTATAGCTTTTACTCTAGATCTGCCCCATAAATGATAACACCAGTTAACTGTTTCCCAGTCGCTGTAGAACATTAAACATGGCAAAAAAAAATTATACAAGGTACAACGTAATTCTTGAATTACTACCATTCTGTCTTCGGGCAATGAAATTTATTTCAGGAGTGTCGACACACACGCACGCACACACACACACACACACACGCGCACACAAACTTATATCTACCAATGCTTGTTATTCAGCCTAATCTCCAATATAATACTACACTGAGAAGTTAAAAGCGTAGGTGTGTTATATCTAATGTGTGGTTTGCAGACATTATGAGTGGTGACCTGGGAAAACCTTTAACGTGGTGAAATTTTGTTTTTTCTTATTGCTCGGTGGTGTTCATTAAGCTATACACATGTCTAATGACATTAAAGAAAAGGGCTATAGCTATGGTTATTGTTCTTATTATTGTGGTTGTAAAATTAATTACAATTGTTAAAGGGGGAGGGAAAAAAAGACCAGGTGATGTTTTTCCAGTCTTGAGATGTCCAACAGTTTGAGCCTGTACTAACTATAATTTTTATTGTAGCTATAAATTTCTCTTTAAAGAAAAAGGTTGTTTCTGAAATACTCAATCTAGCCGGGGTGGCTCTTTTGTGTGTGTGCGCGTGCGTGCGTGTTTTGAATCTGCACTGATGTTAAGCTTTATCATGAACATGACATTTCTTGATTTGTGTGCATGATTTCATGTACTGAGCCGCCACTACAACACAACATGCAGATGTTCCCAATAAAGTGGCTAGAAGACTAGTGATTAGAGCGCATTTTGGCAGAAGCTAATGAATGGATGCATCGGGATAAGAACAAAAGCGCATAAAGTGATGCACCCATCATGCATACAAGCCTCTGAAGGCAGTGCTATGATCTGACATTGCTTCACTTTGTCAGGTCAATGGCAATAAAAATGAAGTCAGCTGAAAACCTGCATGCACTGAATGACCAGGACATTAATTTGTCCTGACTGTAGCCCCATTGAAAGACTTGCAATGGTACAAACTTTCCATCATCAAAAATGAATGCAACTGTGGACCAGGCAGTTTATATTCTATGGATTATGTTTAGCGTTAAGTCTCATAACTGCTGCCAGTCAGAATTGAGAATTCAATAGCACCAGCATTCAATAACGCAGTAGGAATGCAGACTAGCCTTCAGTTCATCTGTAGAAGCTCTTTACATCGAAAGGCTCCTTGAGCAGTCATTAGGTTGCCGCCACGAAAAAATATTACTCTGTATAATTATTGTGTGAAGATGATTTTAGCAATGAGAAGTTTAGAAATTTGATCCTGATGATGTCCTTCAGTCCCATCTGTGCCCACTGGGAATGGTAAACAAAATAGCAGCAAAATAGCGGTAAAATGCGCAGATAATTTCTGGATGTTGATATTGAATATTTGTGTATGTGTGTGTGTGTGTGTGTGTGTGTGTGTGCGCGCGCACAATTTCCGAATGGTACCCCATAGCGCGAGCTCAATTATCTTCTAATTAAAGGCATTATTTTGTGCTTGAGAGCAGTCGTCTAAAAAGCAAATCACACTCTCCCGGTCTAATGTGAGATTAATGATGATTATTTATCAAGACAGAAACCGTGTTAGAGATTTTTAGTCAAGATCTGTTGATATACAGATGACTGATTCATCTATCAGAATTACTTTAGTCATCCATATTTAATAAACATTTTCTAAGAAATGACTTTTTTTTTTTTTCAAAAGTACTATTTGCTAGGATCTGCTGCTCTAGGGAGCCACACTGAAAACAAATCATGTTTTATTATTCATGGGATTCAGCTCAGTGTCCACTTTATTAGGCACACACTGGCCATTTTGTAATTATTTATAGTCTGCAACAGAATGCATCCCTCCAACAGCACTGCTGTGGACAGACGCAGAAGCTGATAATAAATAAATAATAATGTAGAATGAAGTAATAACGTGTTTTGTAAGAATACAAATAAATATGATCTGAAACAGTACATGCTGTTACAGTCAAATTATCAATGACGACTTGGTGTAATGGTGTGGAACTTAAAAAAAAAAAAAACTGGTATATTTCTCATACGCTCCACGCCAACTAGAGGGTTTTTCTGTCCATTTATAACTATGTTCAGAGATGAAGTACTTCCTCATCACTTTTTTCTGCTTTCTTGAATTTTAGAGAAATCACAAATCTGTCCATCTTAAACAGCTTTACCTTCTGACTATTACAAACTATACAATAATAACAAATATGTTTGACAGGGCTGTGTTATAATGAATAAATAATACATAATAGAATGCATATATAAAATAATGGCTTGATTCAGGATTCCTTTTCAAAGCCGTGCTCCCCGTAAGTTTCTGCTTTGCACGCTCAAGCAGATGTCTGATGCTTTAACTGAGTTTGAACTCCAATAGAAAAATAACACCAGGGAATTGACTTGGGAAATTATTATTTCTGTTATTAATAAGTACACACACAAAAATACTAAGGGGGAAAAAAAAACTGCTATAATAAAAATAAAAAATAAAAATCATTATAATTTACATTTTGTAGGTGTGTTGTCCCGGCTAATAAACAATTTGTAGTTTTTGCTATGCTCTCAGTAAAATCAATAACTAGTTAAAAACTCCACATCTCCAATTTCACATAATTTATATTCATGGTTCATCCTGGGGCTGTGCATCATTTCAGATTTGTTGAGAGATCGCCAGGAATAACTGATACACTCAAGTAAAATACTTATCTTCCTATTGATTCCTAGGCTATAGAAAGGCTGAGTATGAAGCCTGCTACGAATTAATAGGCTATTTCATTTTTCACGCCGTAACCTAGATGGCCATTTACTTGTGAGAAGAAATACCCAGACGTGCCTACAGGTTAAAAGACGAGTGTCTTGGAATATTAGTTCACAGTATATTTATATGCATTTTTTTTTTTTTTTTGATTTTTCCCCGATTTTCTCCCTAATTTAGTCGTGTCCAATTCCTCCCCGTCACTAGGGGGCTCCCACATTAAGGCTACTACTACCACTCAGCCGGGAGGGCCGAAGACTATCACGTGTTTCCTCCGAACCACGTGACGCCAGCCGACCGCATCTTTTCGAACTGCTCGCTCGCGCACCGTTGGGGGCGGCGTAACACACTCGGAGGACAGCGCTATCCGCTCCCTCCGTTGCGCGAGCTCACAGACGCCCCTGATTGGCTGTAGAGTCGTGATTAATGTGGGAGCACTAAGTACCTCTCATCCCTCCCCTCTGAGAGAGCTCGGCCAATCAGCTCTCTCTAGACCTCCGGCTGCGAGAGGTTACAGCACCACCCGGGATTCGAACTAGCGATCTCCGGATGATAGGGCGAGCGCTTTAACCACTGCGCCACTCGGAGGCGTATTTATATGCATTTTAACACACAATCGCAACTGCAACTTCATAAGAATGATCATGAGCCAAGCTAACTCATACGGGACTGTATGAATGGTTCAGGCAGGGTTATATGCTTAGGGATTAGCCATGATGAAGTGTGAAGGAACTCGTGGTAGCTATAATTCCTACAAATTTCTCACGAGACTGATAGTATTACTATTGAATTACCAGACAAGAGAGTCACCCCTTATGGATGCGCCACTGTGGCCACATTATTACGCCTTGTTAGAATTCTCACAGCTGCTTGTTTTGTTTGGAAGAGGTCACTTTTGTATGTCTTCATACTAACAGACATGGCTGTCATTTGCATTTTATATTTTATAGAATATTTACACTCTGCTTGTCAGACATGATTGCTAAAATCATTAAAAATCTATATGAATAAATGAAAGGTTTTGTCTGTACATTGGTCAGAATCCGCTCTTTCTATTATATCTTTGTTTCGTGCATTGGCGAACCAGAAACCAGTCTCAGAAGAAATTCTGTCTGTCTGTCTGTCTATATGTCTACAAATTGTGTTATATACTGTAAGTTGATTATGTTTGCCTGTACAAAGATACACTATAATTAAAGAAGGCATATTAAGTGGATATATATTATATTAAGATGTTACTCTGTTACAGAAGGGTTTTCGCCTTCATCAAGCAAAGAAAACAACTAAGGAGAACCTGGGAGGATAGTAGTGAGGAAGTTCCTCATCTTTGAGGAAGAAATGGTGCCGGAAAACATTTAATCAGACATTCAGCCTAATGTGCATGAAATCTAACGGCATCATCACTGCAACAACCCTTTCTCCTCTTCTCTTCCTTCCTACCTTACTCTTGTTTTCTTATGCTCCTTCTCTTCTTCCCTCTCTCCCTCCCTCACTCTCTCTACTCACTCCGGACAAATCTGGCCCTGTCAGCAGAACATCATCATCAAATAGTTTCAAAGGTCATTTAACATCGGAGCTCAAGGAAAAGTCTAAAACCCAGCCTCTGGAGGCATCGACTACAAACGCAATTTTTGTGTCAGAGATGAATAGAGGAATGAAACATTTATAGTGAAAATGAACTGCCCAGGCCCCAGTTATGGCTCTGTGTGGCAGTTTATCAAGCTCTTCATCATAGAAAGATTGTCGCTACTGGTAACGCTTAAGACAGCATGCTTCAATGTTCTGGGGTATTTAGGTGACAGGGGGACGAATTTCCCTTTGTAAAAATGCGCCAGAAATTCCGTACATGCCTGGAAATCAGGCAAGCATTAAATTGGCAGCACTAATATTCTGGCTGAGTGACTGCTTCGGAACAAATAGTTACAAAGCGACTTTTGTTTGGGAATTAGGGTTCCTTTATAATTAGTGGCATTGTTTCTTTTTTGGATAATTGCCACCATCAGAGGTTGTTATGTTTCAGTGGAAAAACTGAATTAGATTATTTCAAGTGACATTATCTGATGCATCATCTTATTCCAATAAGCTTTATTCCTGAAGCTTTGATTAATCGTTAGTAATTATGTGCATATTGATATTCAGCTCCCTAATGCACTAATGAAAACAAAAGCACAGATTCTCATTTGTAACCCAGACTTTCACTTAAGCATTCAGGGACAAGACGCTGCTCTGGCATATTCACAGAACGGAGCAATCAGTGTATTAGTTATTGTTCATTTTATTGCCAATGTGAAAAAAAAAAAAAAAACGTTTTGCTGATGGAAAATGTATGATGTCACGATTATTTTGATTGCATTTTAAAAACCGTTTGGGTAAAGTTGTATATTAATATTTCTCTTGGTCAAGCCAGCCAAAAAAAAAAAAAAAACTTTGCTAATGACAATTTTCTTCATACTTACATTCGTCAGTCACCAGTAAATTACAGAACTCATTCACAGCACAGATGATTGTTTTCTTGTTTTCACGCCATCTAAAAGCAATTTGTATTTCTTAAGTAGTTCTAATCGACAGCCTGCACAGTTTCACTCTGCCCTTCCATTTCTTTTTTTGTATTATTGGAAACAGAATGGAAAAAAAAAAAGTTACCACATGCTATGTCTGGTAATTTGTTAGACCGCCCTTGAAGATGACTGTGGTGAAAACCTGAGGTAAAAATGTAAATGTCTTCTTTTGCCCTCAGTTCAAATTTAAGCTTCTCTCCGGTGCATCGGCTCTAATGGAGTCCTGTGGTCTGCCGCCTCTTCCTAATTGATCCCTCCCCAAAGTCCAGATCATTTCACAGCGGAGAGACCGAAAGAATGCCACACGGGCTCATGTTAATCTTGAAATGAAAGTGAACAAAAATATGCCAATTTATCAGCAATCTTAACAACAGCTGAAAAATGCACTTGGCTCAGCTGCTTCATCAGACCAGAAGTGTCAGAAGTGGACCTGAAAGGAATCACACGAGTTTTTGCTCGGGAATGGAAAAAAAAAAAAAAAAAAGTGTAGTGAGCCTTAGAATCAGGGCTGCTTGAATTCTTGAGTATTGCTCTAGGGCAAATGATGGGTACTCAATTCCTGGCACCTGTCACCTCCGAACGGTCCCGAACAGCTTGGTAATTTGCGCCATCGCCAGACAGCTCGGGAACCTGACCAACAGACAGCTTTACACAATTCCTGTACTCTGTGTAGCCTCTTATATATTATTCAGGTTGGGGGAGATTTAAAGTAGATGCCTGAGACAGGATCAACACATCACACCAAATTACAACAATTGTTGAGACTCCGAATGAAACCCGATTCTGTACAGGAATTTTTGTTTCATCGGCTTTTTGTGAAGTCTTAGAAATACCCACGCTAAAATATATTCAAGCTGTGTCTATGTCAAACCAGGACTTTTGATTGTGCAGAACAACAGAACACAGATATGAGAATAAAAACTCCCTTTATTTCACTAGTGCTTGGATACCATCAAGGTAGAAATCCTGAAACGCTGGCCTCCCAGGAACTCCTTCAATGGCCCAAACAGGTACAGTAGAAATAGCTTAGAGTGAGGTCAGGACTTTATGGAGAATGTGACAATACTTCCCAGTCGAGTTCCTGTAATGTGCAAGTGATTGTGTGTACAGTTCCCACACACACATGCGTCTCTTCTTCAAGTTGGTGATAAATTCTCCTTCGATTTTCCAGGATCACTCGCTCAATGTTCACAGGAACGACTGCAGTGGGCTCCGAGCCACCTCGACCAAGATCATCATTCACGGATGTACAGGTTTCTGTAAAACGTTTGCACAATTCAAATATTTTACTGCAGGTTAGAGTCTCATCACCGTACTGTGTTGAAGTCTTCTGTAAATCTCAGCCGGTTTTACACTTTCATTCAGGAGAGATCTCATCACAAGTCTCCGTTTGGCTTGAACACCTCTTATATTATCTTATATTGGTTTGCCCATTTAGGGTATGCCTTTAAGGTTCCTTGTAGAATCCTTTCACAGAGAACACTCGTAATAAGCCAAGAAGGCTTTAAGGTAAAAAAAAAAAAAAAAAAGTGTAGTTTTATAGTTAAAGAATTGGTTTTGCTCGATAAAGAAAAAAATCAGCGAATAATGTCATTTTCACAGTCACAGTCTTTTTTTTTCCCCAGTTAATTTTGAAAAATTCAAGGCAAACATTAAATAATGGCACCAAACGGACATCTATAAGAAACAGTTCACGATTATCAAAAGGGTCTTTTAACATTCTCAGAGGATGCCTGAGAAAGCATTTCTGTGTGCTCTGATCGGAGCCAGACCAGACTGAAACAAAGCAAATAAAGGACGCAAATTAAAGACTCATTTAGATTAATAATCTTCTGAGTGCCATGATTTCTGGGAACTGCTCAGCCCGAGTCTAAAGTAATCAATAGACTCATTACATTTGAGGAGACGTAGTCTTTATAAGAATGAAAATGGAAAAGATTTCGAAAGGTCACATAGTGCTGTAGAGACCATCGTAATGAAGCTCTTTTTTTTTTTTTTTTAACACAAGCAATGTTAACTGTGGTCATTTAATCTTAAAGTAGATATATAACCTCAATCTAGTTAGCTTGTGCAATGGTTTTATACATTTGTAATTGTAAGACCCAGCAACCATATGGCATCTGAAATCGATATCATTTTAAATCAGGTTGAATATTACAAGCCTTGTGCTTTCACAGGCAGAACAAATATGGACAAAAATCTAAAATAACTTTGAAGTTCAGGGAACCACCTTTGCATTTTAATTTCATTAGGACGATAAAACACCTCTGCATATATGAATTCACTATAAGGCAAAGGATATACTGTACACACACACACATACTGTATACAGTACGTATATACTATATTGCCAAATGTATTTGCTCGCCTGCCTTATATATATATATATATATATATATATATATATATATATATATATATATATATATATATATACAGTATATGAACTGAACCTTCATGTGCCATAATCCTGTTCATATACAGCAGTTGAAGCAAAATTCATTTGCAATCATATTTTCCAGTGTAACTTGAAAGAACAACCTTTATAGACTGTTGTTCTCTCTCTCTCTCTCCTTTCTTCATTTACTAGTGTGCTTTCTGGGTTTATAACAAAACACAAATAATTTAAATGAACAGATGTTTTCTAAATAGATACAAGTACAGATACAAACAAGAGACGCACTTCTACTTTACATTAGAGTGTGTATCCAGAATGGCAACCCATGGGACGCGCGCCCACACACACACACACACACACACACACACACACACACACACACACACACACACACACACACACACACACACAAATCATGCAAATAAGATGCTTGTTTGTTTTTTGTTGTTTGTTTTAGAACAGAGTGAGCAGGTGATCAGATATGAATCTTGCCAACAAAGTCGTATTTGTGCTGAGTAGCTGCCTAGAGTCTCTGAGAGTTTGAGGGGAGGGGAGGTCATGTCAAACCGGGACTTGAAGATATTGAAGATGAAGATATTAAACGGAATGACATTTACATAAGCCGTCAAGCACAGTACAGTCATGAGAATAAAACATTTGAATGGTGCAAATGCGTTAAAGTACAGTAATGTGTATGTTTGTCAATGATGAGCCCAGGACAGGTACTGTAGCCTGGAGCCCACTGCAGTCATTCCCATGAGCATTCTGAGAGTGGAACACTATGGGTAACTTGTCGCCAACTTGCAGAAAATTCACATCTATCTGAGGGAACTGTACACACAATTATTCACAAATGGCACATTAAAAGGAACTCAGCTGAAAGTTGAGACCTTCAATTGTGACCAAACTCCAAGTCATTTCCACATATTTGGGCCAGGAGTTCCTGGGAGGCCAGTGTTTCAGACGTGATGCAGGCAGTACTGAGAGAACTTTCTACCTTGATTTTATTCAAGAACTAGTGAAATGCTGGGATGAGAGCTTTAGTGTAGCAGGGGATTATATAGAGAAATAAAGGAAGCTTTTACTCGCAAAACTATGTTCTTTTATTCTGTGCCATCAAAAGTTCCAGTTTGACCTGAATGCCCCTTGTAGGTTAATTAAAAATAAATGGTCACTTTCACCAGGGGCATTTCACCACCATGCTATCATCAGATGGCACCTTTCCGTTAACCCTAGGACATTTGCTCTTTTCCTGTGAAGCTATTGAAGCTATCTAAAACAGCACTTAAGGAATAAAGAAATTATTTCATTTTGTTAAACAATATTTCACATTAGTATAAGTCTCATTCAAAGTGTGTTAGTGAGCATGAGTACATGAGTGTAAAATGAATGGAAATTTCTTAAAACAGATTATGACACTCACTATTAACCATGTTTAGTTGAATCCAAAAGAGACAGACTCCCCATTCATCAGCTGCAAATTATGTAATTAGTGATACATTTCTGCAAGTTTACATCCAGACTATTTTATTAGTTTTATAAGGAGAACAAAAGAAATGATGCAAGTTAGCAGGTAAATGGTAGCCAGTGTACTGCACTGCATTAATCGAATATTTAACACAAATACTTATTTAGTAGGGGCACTTTAACCTGTAGTCATTTTAATTTCTCTGCTCTTTGTGTGCTTGTGTAGATTTGACACTTATGTAAATTTGAAGATGAGCACTTTTGTACTTTTACTCAAATAGAATTGTAAATGGACTTCTACTATTACTTGAGTAATATGCCACAAACCTGTTTGAATTTGTATTACCAAAATATTTGTAAATCTAGAAGGAATTTTAGGTTTGGTTTAACCTGCAAAAACATTTGCACACAACTATACCAGTAGTCCCTGAATTACGAACAAGTTCCGTTCCGGGAGCACGTTCATAAGTCTGATTTGTTCTTAAGTCTGACAACGTGGGTCTTATCTGCCTTTGACACGATTATACAATTTAAAGCACACCAATACACTTGACTAAATCTGTACCCTTCCCCACACTGCCATGATGTGGCCGTAAACCATAATTGTACCTAAGGAAATTAATCTCACAGTGAAATGTTGTCTCTGCGCCTTTAAATCGCGAAAGGGAATCCGGGGCGCCATTTTGTCGCAGAGCTGTTTTCCACTGTATTGGACTGTGAACTCACCGTTTTGTTGCGGATTTACCGAAATTAGGATAGTTCACCATCAAGACAGCTTTACAGACAGCTATTTTCTATCATCATGCTTTCAGACTAATTCATTGAAACTGGTAAGGCCAACCTATTTCTCCCACTCCCCCACACGCACACATTTTATACATTCACATACACACTGAAAACACTGGATATTTTTTTGTACAATACATGTAGGTCCTCAGTCCGTTAGTATCTGCGGAAATTTGTAACTCGAATGTTCGGGGACTACCTGTCCTTTAAAACATAAGGCTATATTCTATTGCCTGGAAAATGCAGGAACGTCAACTAACAACAGTGTTAGTTGTGTGATCACCAATCTATTACTAGATAAAACAATTGAATGTATTAAAATAAAATTGTATATTATAGAACGTTGTGTGCTGTGTGAAAATTCTAGGAGATCACAATGAACACTGTGCAAAAGTCTTTGGAACTCAAATTATTTTATACAAATGTTGTTTTGTACACATTTTAATTTTATGTAATACAGTGGAACCTCGTATTGTTTTACGAGTGTTCCGCAAGATGAGCAAAGATTTTGAATACATTTTTACTTGAAAAACAAGCAAGTCTTGGTTTACGAGTGAAGAGTATCATGTATCACGCATGTGCTCTTGTTTTGACACCGAGCGTCACGTGATCACAACTGAGCCAATGATTTTTCTCTCTCTTGCGCTGCGAAATTGTGGGTAATTGTCTCCCCTGCTGAGTCTTAGTGTCCATTCTCTGTTCATCTTCTTCTCTGTTTCAGCGTGTCTTCAATGTGTGCGTGCGTAATTTGATACCGACACACACACATACACCGACACACGCGCACACACACTCTCTGCTTTACACATAAAACGCTGTCATTAGAGAGATTTATTTTTTTCCCCTGTTAAAACAGTGTTTCCGTTGTGTGTGTTTGTTGTAAAACTTAAAAAGCAAGGTGGGGGGAGGGAGGAGGAGTTTTACTGTGTAAGACGAGGCGAGGGAAGGGGCTAATTCCACACACACATAAACACACACAAATACATGGAGTCTGCGGGCGCAAACGGAAACACTTCTGTGTCGGGATTTCTTTTTACTTTTTTAAAGGTAAAGTGCGGGTTAATTTGTTTTATTTTTACTTTACAGTATATATTGTATTCATTATTTTTATATATTTATTTTTTTGGGATGTGGAAAGAATAATTAGAGTTTTCATTATTTCTTATGGGAGAATTTGATTTGGAATACAAGCCTGCTTCTGGAAAGAATTATGCTCGTAATCTAAGGTTCCACTGTTCCTTTGTTTGAGACAAAATGATATACATATTTAATAAAAGAAAAACAAGTTTTACATAATTTTTTATGTTTTTTCAAAAAGATTTTTGATAAGACACTATAGATCATGATATTCATGATATTCTCATAGATTGCTCACAAAATCACATTGGTATTCAGGGACAAGCGTTAAAATGGTTTAGATCCTACCTGTCTGATCGATTTCATTTTGTAGATCTGAATGGAGAACAGTTTGGTGTAATGCCAGTGAAATATGGGGTGCCACAAGGGTCAGTTTTAGGACCTCTGCTGTTCTCAATATACATGCTTCCCTTGGGTAACATCATTAGAAGACATGGGATTAGTTTCCATTGTTATGCTGATGATACTCAGTTATAAATTTCCACAAAACCAGACGAAATACCCAAATTGTCTAGACTAACTGAGTGTATTCAAGATATAAAAGATTGGATGACTGATAATTTTCTTTTACTAAATTCAGATAAGACAGAGATATTACTTATTGTCCCAAAAACCAGTACACACCAGCTCTCACAATTCAGCCTGCGTTTAGAAGGATGTACTGTTACCACCAGCTCGACAGTGAAAGACCTGGGTGTAATATTAGACAGTAACTTATCCTTTGAAAATCATATCTCCAACATCACAAAAACAGCTTTTTTCAACCTTAGAAATATTGCCAAGCTTAGGAACATTTTTATCTGTATCTGATGCAGAAAAGCTGGTTCATGCATTCATGACCTCCAGACTGGACTCCTGTAATGCATTACTGGGTGGCTGTCCTGCATCCTCAATTAACAAGCTACAGTTAGTCCAAAGTGCAGCCGCCAGGGTTCTCACTAGATCCAGAAAATATGATCATATAACCCCAATATTATCATCCCTGCACTGGAATTATTTACAAAATAGCATTACTTACGTACAAGGCTCTAAACGGTCTAGCTCCCACATACCTAACCAGTCTTCTGATACGTTACAATCCACCACGCTCCTTAAGATCAGAAAACTCCGGACTACTGGTAGTTCCCAGAATATCAAAATCTACAAAAGGAGGTAGGGCTTTTTCATATTTAGCTCCAAAACTTTGGAATAGCCTTCCTGACAGTGTTCGGGGCTCAGACACAGTTTCCCAATTTAAAAGTAGACTCAAGACACATCTCTTTAATCTGGCATACACATAATTAATTTCTTTACCTCATACTCCAGTACATCTATCCTGAATGGCAACCACGCTAATTCTTTTCACCTGCTCTTTATTTTTCCACCCATCCCGAGGCATCTGGAGATTGTGCCAGCTTCAGTAGACAGAGGCCAAGCCTGCGAGGTTCCTGAGGCATCCAGAGATGGACCTGCTCCAGCTGGATTCTTCTTCATGTTGGTTTGGAACTACACATGCTGCTCCTGAGCTCCCAGTGATCCAGACCCCCATCTGCCCTCTGCACCTGCTGACTCATCCCTGTGCTGAACTGGACTTTGTGTTCATTTAAATAACTTCTGTTATATCGAACTTTCAGCTGCATAACACACATGATGTTATACAATTTCTGTTATCTGTTATCACCCAGATGAGGATGGGTTCCCTGTTGAGTCTGGTTCCTCTCAAGGTTTCTTCCTATTGCCATCTCAGGGAGTTTTTCCTTGCCACTGTCGCAGTCACCCTTGGCTTGCTCATCAGGGACAATCTCATTATCTAGACACATTTTTCTTACACATATATACATTTGTTACACCTGTGCCACCTCAGCCCCGGGGAATAAGAAGGAATACGTGAGTGAGGCTCTCCAGCAGGGACTCATCAGCAGGTCCACGTCTCCAGCTTCGGCAGGTTTCTTTTTCATAGAGAAGAAAGGGGGGGGGGGGGGGGTTTACGACCCTGTATTGATTACCATGGTCTCAACGCAGTAACAGTAAAATATAAGCACCCACTGCCACTGGAACCGGCCGCTATCGATCAACTCCGAGGCGCTTCCATTTTCACCAAACTCGACCTCCGCAGCGCATATAATCTCGTTCGTGTGCAGAAAGGCGATGAATGGAAGACTGCGTTTAGCATGACGTCTGGACATTACCAATATAACGTGATGGCTTACGGTCTGGTAAAACCCTAAACCTGCGGTGTTTCAGGGGTTCATGAGTGACGTGTTCCGGGATATGTTTAACCGTTTCATTATAGTATACTTGGATGATATCCTAGTATACTCGCGGTCATATTCCGAGCACGTCCGTCATGTAGCCGCCGTCCTTCATCGCCTGCGCAAACACAGCTTTATGCGAAGGCAGAGAAATGCGATTTCCACAAGCGGGAGATTGCGTTCCTCGGCTATTGCATAGGGCCACCAGGGGTCGAAATGGAGGCTACCAAGGTCGCGGCGGTGCAACAATGGCCGGAACCTAAGTCAGTTAAGGCGCTACAGAGCTTTCTTGGGTTTGCCAATTTCTATCGGCGTTTCATCCGGGGCTTCAGTAGTGTGGCAGCACCGCTCACGTCACTCTTGAAAGGGAAACCGAAACGACTCCAGGAATTTTCACCGGAAGCGCGAAAGGCGTTTCAGCGGCTAAAAACTGCATTTACCACTGCGCCTATACTAAAACTGCTCGATCCGGAAAAGCCCTTTGTCGTTGAGGTGGATGCGTCGGAGGTAGGGATAGGAGCCATGCTGTCACAACGCCAAGGCCACCCAGAGAAGCTCCACCCTTGAGCTTTCTTCTCTCGAAAACTTACACCTGCCGAACAAAACTATGATATCGGTAATCGAGAACTGCTAGCAGTAAAAGCGGCATTAGAGGAGTGGCGGCATTGGCTAGAGGGAGCTAAACATCCATTCACAGTACTAACAGATCACCGGAATCTGGAGTACATCCAACAAGCCAAAAGATTAAACCCTCGTCAAGCCCGTTGGGCACTGTTCTTCACGCGTTTCCGCTTCTGCATCACTTATCGCCCCGGCTCAAAAAATCGGAAAGCGGACGCTCTGTCCCGTTATTATCCCACACCAGAACAAATTCTTAACCCGGAGCCCATCTTACCCTCGTCACTCGTGGTGGCTCCGATTGTGTGGGACATCGAGGCGGAGATCGCTCACAGTGCGCGGTCCGATCCCGCGCCTAGTGACTGCCCTCCAGAACGAACATACGTCCCGGAGTCACTTCGTGAGCGAGTAGCAATAGAAGCACATTCCAGTTTATCCGCGGGGCACCCCAGCGTAACGCGCACGTATAAACTTCTCGCTTTTGGTGGCCAAGGATGCGGGAAACCGTGAGAACAGTGGTTTTGTCTTGTGCAGTTTGTGCGACGACGAAAAGCCCCTGTTCGAAACAGTGTTTTGCTGCTACGGTATCCCGGAGGATATTGTTTCCGATCGTGGTCCCCAATTTATCGCCAGAGTCTGGAAGGCTTTCTTTCAGAAATTGGGGACCACTGTTAGCCTAACGTCGGGCTATCATCCTGAGTCTAATGGGCAGGCAGAGCGGACTGTCCAAGAACTCGGTAGATACCTCCGAGCATACTGCAGCAGTCGACAACATGAATGGGCAGACTGCTTAATCTGGGCGGAATATGCGCAAAACTCGTTATGCCACGCCACGACCAGCCTAACGTCGTTTCAATGTGTGCTTGGGCATCAGCCACCACTCTGTCCCTGGGATGCCACTCCCACCGAAGTACCCATGGTGGATCAGTGGTTTAAGAGAGCGGAGAGAGTATGGGAGGACGCGCATGCGCAAATCTCCCACGCAGTTCACCGATTTAAGAAATTTGCCGACAGACGGCGAGGGGAAGGTCCTCCGCTCCAGGTAGGCGATCGGGTATGGCTCTCGACACGCGACCTTCACCTCAACCTCCCTTGTCGTAAATTCACCCCGAAATATATTGGTCCCTTCCCCATTCTCTCACAAGTAAATCCTGTTTCTTATAAATTAAAGCTCCCTGATCATATCCATGTAGAGAGCCTTCGCTCCCTGGGGCTGTGGAAATAGAGAGCACCCCCGCATTCAGAGTCAACAAACTTCTGGACTCCCGGAGGAGAGCGGGATCTCTCCAATACCTAGTGGACTGGGAGGGGTACGGTCTGGAGGAACGGAGTTGGGTCCCGGCCCGAGACATTTTGAGCAAAGAACTCATCACGGAGTTCCATCGAATACGGCCGGATCGCCCAGCACTGCGACTGCCGGGCCGCCCCATCCGCCGGCAATCCCATCAGTTCGGCAGGCCCCCGCTCCCTCCGCTAACGCGAAGAGGGCGCCCATGCCTCGGGAGGCCGGTCCTGGGGGTGGGGGGGGGGGGGGGGTGGGTACTGTTACACATGTGCCACCTCAGCCCCGGGGAATAAGATCTGGTTCTCCGGATTACTGAGTCGCACCCTTGTCTCCCCCTAGTGTGTCTACGTGTGTATATGTTTCACGTTAGCACTAAATTAAAATCACCTGTGTCTCCCTAATGTGTCTCACTATTTAAACCAGTCGAACCCGCAGCACACTGTTCGCTCACCGTTGTGCACATTACTTATGCTCGGTGTTGCCCATGTTATTTTCCTGTGTTTGTGTCTCCCCAGGACTGAGCAGTGTCTGCAGGGCAGGTGGTATTTTCAGTACCCAAGGACCGAGGGCAAGGTCAAGGCTGAGAGGTTCTCAGCCCTCTCTCTGTTTCCGTTTCCAGTAAACGGTTATTTTTCTATCCTTTGTTTTCTTTCGGTTACAACGTATCCAAACCGCCTGCAGACTCAGCTGGAGAGTTATTCCGGTGTCGTTTTTGGTTGATTTGTTGTGTGTTGTTTTGTTACGTGGATTTAAATCTTCAATCTCCAAGAAAATAAAAACATTAATCTTGTTCTCCCTGCATCTGCGTCCGCCTCCTTGTTACAGAGACATGACAACATTTCCATAAGTCTTCTTTTCATTTTCTTTTCATTTCTGTGAAGCTGCTTTGAGACAATGACCATTGTTAAAAGCGCTATAGAAATAAAATTGAATTGAATTGAATTGAATAAGAGAATCAATATGGTGGATGGTGGATTTACACAAGTCAGGACTGTCTTTTGTAACCATTTCTAACCACGTGTCAATTCCAAGTTCTATGTAAACGCATGTGTTCCTTATTGAGAGGTGTAGCCACTTTGCCAAGGTCTGGCACAGCCAAGATTTCACCCTCAGTTTAAAGAAAATCAGTTTTTCTGGAAAGAAGCAATGGAGGAACCACCAAGACACAGGTCTGCCATGAACTGGAAGGTGCTACTAGTGACAATGAATACCATCAAATAAGTTTTACATTGCTGTGGACTAAAAGGCTGCATCTGACAAGAACATAGCTCCTGCTAAATATACACCTATACACCTTCAATCTCGACTAAAATTTACTTCTACTCTTTCTTGATTTATTTTACCTAGGAGCTATTTCCGTGATCGAACCTGAAGTAGAACCGTGGTCCGTTCATATCTGCGGAAATTTGAAACTCGAATGTTCATAAGTTAGTGACTACCTGTACTAATACTTTACTAAATATTTCAGTTCTATTTTGCGCCTTTGCAAAACACACTTTACAGAATGCACTGGCTTGATTTGAACAAGAGAAAATTATGAACTGAAAAAAAATCTCATTTAGACGTGCCTTTTTACTTGAATAAAGTAGATTTAAACATTTTCATCTTTTAAATAATAATTGATACATGTCCATAATGCAAGTAACGTGGTGCTGTAACATTTATCATAATAATCTGAATCTACTTTAGTTAGGGCTACTAAACTCATAATAAGCACAGTAATGATGAAAAATGGTGGGCTTAATGATGCGATCATGCATTAGAATGCGCATCAGCGTTCTCTCTGGAAACCTACCATTTTATCACGTAAATACTATGTTACTGACTAAACTTTAACAAGGCTTGGAAAATTACCCTTTTCAGCTGGTATTTCCAGGCATGCAAAATGTGAAATGGGAGGAAGGATGTGTGGGAGGATGAACGAAAGACAGAGAGAAAGTGCATAACCTTGATAAAGAGCAGTGTATAAAAAAGAAGTTATGCAAATAACATGCTGTTCAAAAAAAGACAATATGTGCATTCATTTCACAAAAACAATTTTGCCGATAAGTCCTCCGATATTGATCAGGAATTGGCCCTTATTATTTTAACTGATGCCATCTTTGCAGCTGTACATCTGGGTTATAATATGAAAAAAAAAAAAGAAAAGAAAAAAAAATATATATAGTATATATTTTATAGATTAATAGCAACTATGAATCCATATTCAAGTGCTCCATTCCATTTTATTCCATTCATGGTGATATGTGATATAAAGTGTCTATAGATCTTATACTTTTCTCCTGCATTTACGTGAAAGATACAGTTAGACGTCAACCTGTATTTGAAGTATGAAGTTATATGAAAAAGCTTACGTTTTTTTTATGCAAATAAATTAACAAGTGAAGAAATTTAGTGCTAAAGACAATCAATCTGCCAAGACGAGATGCATAAAACCTCGCTAGATAAATATAGCATCTAGCATTATTTTCTCACAACTGAATCACATTTTGGATAGATACCCGAGTGCATGCACACTAAAGTCACCATCCTTGGCCTACAAGCGCGGGGGGGAAGAGATTTAAGCAAATGATTTTCTTTTTTTCCCCTGTAATAAATATAAGTATGTTTTCTTTTTACACGCAGATGTTTGAGGATAATTAGCTAAGTAATACCTTCAGTAAATAGAACGCAATTATTCTTTCATTTCTGCACCTGCACGCTCTCCACTCTCTGACTTCAGTGTCTCGAGTTATTTATTATTATTAGAGGAAGAACCTTAGAGGCCTGTAAATCAAAAGATGAGCTAGAAGTTGTTCCATTTGTAGATGGTAATGGTTAATTAGATTGCTTCTTCAACTTTCTTTATTGCTGTTTTATTTTAAAGCTGGATTTAGAGGGTGCTATTTGAACTTTTAAGAATAGATAGATAGATAGAATGTTTGACGAAAAATACATTTTGCTTGATTTTTTTGTCATGCAAGCCATCTGTATAATAGAGCCCCAGAGACAACAATATAACACAGCTAATGTGTTTGTGGTTGTCCCATGAGTTTCCTTAGCTTTTCAAAATACTTCTATTGCTGCATTTTGATTAAAAGAAGATGACATTTTCATTAAAAACTATTTCTCATACTGCCACTGATCTTGTTAGCAAAGAATTTTTTTACGACGTTGATTTTTTTTGTCTACGACAGCATAACCAAGCAGGGAATCGTACAACGTAAAGGGTAAAACCGGGTTGTGTACAGTTTTTTGATGCTGTCGTGTTTGCGGGAGAGGCACTAATGACAGGTTTTTTGACCTTCGTCATGGCACTAGGCCGTGGTAGCAGAAATACACAAACACACATAAATATTCAAGTAAAAGTAATTTAAATACTTTAAACACTTTTACTCAATTTGAAGAACTAAGTATGCTGTAAAACGCGCCTTTAAGGACCAAAGGGCAAGGACTCCACATATAATGTGCATACTGTCAGCCTATAACATTTATTTTTTATTTTTTATTTATTTAAGTGATTTTCTTACCTTTTTTTTTTTTTTTTGGTGGGTGGAATTTACCTAATTTTGTCATGTCCAATTCCCACCCATCATTAGGGCACACCCACATTAAGGGTACTACAGTACTACTACTATTACTACTAATACCACCAGTCAGAGAGGACTGAAGCCTATCATATGTTTCCTCCTAGCAACGTGACGCCAACCAACCGAATCTTTTCGAACTGCTTGTTCATGCATCGTTGGGAGCTGCGTAATCCACTCGGGCAGCATATTCGTTCCTTACAATTGCGTAAGCTCACAGATACCCATGGTTGGTTGTAGAGCCGTGATTGATGTGATCTGTGTGAACTCATCCTGCCACTCAGCTCTCTATAGGCCCCCCGGCTGCGGAGGCTACAGCATCACCCGGGATTCAAAGTTGCGATCTCCGAATGATAGGGTGAGCACTTTACCGCTGCACCACTCGGGGACTATTTTTTATTTCTTAATCATGGGCACTATTCCCATTGGTGTCAATGGCTCTTCTCTGTTCCAGCCATTGTCTTTTTTTTTTGTTGTTGTTTGTTGTTTTTTATAATTTTTTTATTTTTTACAAATGGAGGTATCTGTAACAGGTACTGTATCTTAACACTAAATCTTTAACGTGTATTGGGACATACTGTACACTCACACACAACGCACAATTTGGACATGCTAATTAGCTTACCCTGCATGTCTTTGGACTGTGGGAGGAAACCGAAGCACCTGAAGGAAACCCACCGACGACATTGGTGTTATTGGTGTGAAACACAAACAAAATATGTTCGACTTCACAACTCTTTTTTGCCGTATGTTAGCTAGATCACTTCTAATCTTACCTTTAACAAGTTCCCCTGTTTGAGAGGCCTGAAAAAGGAGGCAGAAGAATTCACAGCCCAGAGACCAAATCAGTGGGAGTCGTTGCCCAGGTAACCGTCAATCACTCCGGTGCTCTAACCAATCTGTGCCTTCATAATGACCTGCCAGTCAATTCTGTAAACTTGGACGGGTGGAATTGTTTCTGTCCTTACCACGTAGGACGGAGCTCAGTCGTGATATGGTGTGACTGACAGCGAGAATGCTTATGTTCAGGTTAGAAAATCCACATACGTTTGTGTGATCATCAAATGAAAGGTAAAGTACAGTTTATTTCATAAAAAAAAAAAATGTGCGCATAGACACTAAAAAGTATCTCATATGGAAAATACTAAGGAAAAGTACACACATTATATATATATATATATATATATATATAATTGTCCTGTGCAATGACAATAAAGTTGCACATACCCATCTACCTACTTAGACCATCATGTTACTCCATGAACAAAAGAAAATGTACAATATTATTGATCAGTATTATTGCAAAGCAATGAATTAAATATAGAGTACAATTCCACTGTGCTGTGGTATGTGGTAAAAAGCAGTAAGTCGACACTTTAACCAGCTATTCCACTCTGCAAAATGTCAACATGATAAAGCCTTTGCAGGGATGCAGCTATGCAGGGAGCCAACCTGCTTCTCGGACTAATGATATCTACTGTAGCAAAGATTTTCGAATAATTAATGTCGACTGGACTGTCATGAATAAAACAATTATGCTCATCTATAAATTCGCTGCTTACAAACTAATTATGAAAATGTACTGATGGAATATGTGTAGCTCAGCATTTCTAGCTGCAGGAAATAAGCCTCTTAAAGAGACCAGAATCAATCATATTTCAGTACGTTTAAACATAACAGGCCTCATTTATCCAGCTGAATGTGAACAGATTTACCTGTGATCATCAAGTTATGTGTTTAAATCTTGAATAATGAAGATCTTCAAGATTAATAAGCAAATCCTATAAATAGTATTCTGACCTCTACCTCTTTAAGATTCCTCACCGTGGCATAATTGTTTATCATTTTCTAACGGAGCTGTGCAGAAATTAAAGATATTTGCCAAGCCTGTTAAATTAGATTCTGAGCTAAAATGAAAACAATGCCTTGCTCCTCATTTAACATTAAAATGTAAATACAGTGAACTTTGCGTGAACCCATCTTTTACCTACTCCCAGAACTCATTGATTTTAATATGTTAATAAAACCATGTTCTGTTTCACTTTGTTCCCAGACTGGCAGGGCGATGTGAACTTTCTGATCTGTAATTCCTTTTATTCAGTAATGGGTTTGCAGTTGAATTTCATTATGATTTCTTGATAAAGCTTTGTGCAGATGTGCCAAAATATGATACACAGCACTGCTCTTTAATCTTAATTGCTCATTTAAGACCCAGATGAGCACTTTATATTTACATATGACCTTAGTTCCACTTGCTAGTCATTCCTGTTGTTCGTGTTTCCTCTTTTTTTGTCTTTGCTACCACTCAATACACATGTTTTTAATCATTTTTCATGATCACAGAACTGCTATTACTGTGACGTTTGTTTCAACTTTGTTGATGGGTGTTTAGTGGTTTTGTTTTGTTTTAACGACATTACTGTAAAAATGTTCTTAGTCACCCCTTATTTCTTCAACTTAATTTATGTAGATTAATTTGAAGTAATGGCAACAAATGACAGACTGAAAAGCGTCCATAGATACAATTTTAAAATGTCTTATTTAGGTCTCAACCACAGCAGCAACCTCATTTCCCCTCTCGTCTGTTCTAACCAATCGGCATTCAGCATCACCGGTATACTAATCAGAAACCTGTTTCTCACTGGTTCATGCCTTAAGTTAGATGCTTGATTATGTATCGCCCATTATTTGGCTTAAAAAAAAGAAAAACTTTCCTTAGAAATCGGTCAGGTACAGAACCCGGACTGAAAAAAAAAAAAACAAGCCTGGAGAACTATTCCTCAAAACTACAATTAAAAAAATACAAGAAAGTGTGGCTCTTTGGGAGCAAAATGAAAGACATGACGGATGGCACAAGCCTTTTGCACAGTACTGTAAGAGGTCGCTATAATACATGGTGTTTGGATTGGACCTTAGTAAAATAGAGTTCTAATAAAAAGTATAAAGTATAATTATCTGCATTTTTGTAGATAACGTTTCACGGCTTCTCTCAGGACTGGTACGGCAAAATATATAATTTCGCATCCTCTACAGTATGTTTGATGGAGGTCACAGAAAGAAGTTTATAGCCTTCTCTGTCTTCTCTGTCTCTGATGGACAACTCTGACATAATACTGTAAAAGCATTCCATTTTTGGCTTATTATTTTTTATCAGAAGTGGAAAAAAGGACACTATAGTGGTTATAGACATGGACAAATGAGCTATGAAGATTTATCCATTATCTGCTTAATGGAATCATCAGACTGCCATTTTTAAGCCAGAAATGAGTGGTGCTATGTTTAAAACCCCCATGCTGTTCGTCATGTAGTGCGCTATTTTTGGGCATGCCTACCACTTTTCTAATATTTGGCATGTTGATTTTTTTTTTTTTTTTTTTTTTTTACAATGTAACACATTTCTAGTTTTATTATTATTTCTTTTTTTCTCCAGAAAGCCTTCAGAACAGCTCGGCAGTGTCTATTATATAAATTTATCATGTTAGTTCATAAGGTCAGGGATTGAGGATACCATCAAGAGAATGATAAAAATATAGGCTGGACGCATGCCTCGACAACCAGGAGAACTTCGTTCCCAGACAGAGAGAAGACTTTCTGCATGCCTACCTTGTTCCCTGAGGGATTCTGGATCTAGTCGAGGTTCAAAGGGAATGTGGTAAAAAAAAAGCTGAATGTGATAAAACTCTTAAGGTAAGTGGCTTGAGGCAGCAATGAGGACGAATAGTAGTCACAAAACACTGAGAGTCTATTTACTTCTTGCATGTCTGTGTACTGATCTCCTTTATGTTATAAATGAGAAATGTGCACAACCAGGTAAGATGAGCAATGTGGAATAAAAGGACTAAATCTTTGTCCATAATTACCCCAAGGGTGTGTGCAGTGAAACATGTGAGATCTGTGAGAAGTCCACAGAGATGACAAGATTTTGACATAGGGAAGGTGTCTCCTGGGCTGTACGGCAGCTCAATTTTGCTGGGATTTAGTTTCAGCTGATTAGCTGCCATCCATGACAAGCTGTCTGGCACACATGCTGGGATCCATGCAGGAATGTGAGTGTCTGAGGAAAGATAGAAGAGGATGAGTTGAGTGTCATCATCACAGCAGCGGTTGAAGATATGACAAAGACAGCAGGTAAGGAGGCAGAACAGAAGAGGACCTAGCACCGAGCATTGTGGGACACTGCTCTGCATGAGCAAATCTGGATCTTCTCCATTATACACATTATGACTCTTTTTTTTTTTTTATTATAAGAATTTGTGGAACCCTAACACTGGAGGAGATTATAACTATATTACAACTACAGTATATGACACTGTATGCATCATGGAACAATTTGGAAGTAAAATAAAAGAAGGGTAGTCTGTGAATTATTTTGTTTGATTATGGTTTTTCATGGCAGTATTCCATTGAGCTTTTTTTTTTTTAAATTCATGCTATTTGTCCTTTACTGGCATATGCAGCAGGTTTCTAGTGGACCGTTTGATGGTACTCAGCACTCTTAACGTTGAGACTGGGGTTTGAGTTCTGGTCAAGGGACTGATGTTGGTATAAAGAAGGCGGATTAAATATCTATCAGCAACAGGTTGACCATTTCAAAGATAAATTTAAATTGACATAAATCTATAAATAAATAAAGCTGCGTTTGCAATTTTGTGTTGGTGCTATTTGTTCAGCGCTATCCCAATATCATGTAATAAAAAATGGTCCAATGTCATTTCACTGACATAATTCTAACTTTCAAAAACAACCCACTACCAACAGAAGAATAAGGAAAATAGTTACAAATAGTTCCTTTAATAACATAAAATCTGTCATAAAATCCCACTAGCAAATTTTAGCAGATTTTAGACTGTTATCAAATCAAGTCAAGTCAAGTAGGCTTTTATTGTCACTTCAACCATATACAGTTAGTACACAGTGAAAGAAAACAACGTTCCTCCAGGACCAAGGTGCCACGTGCGACATCAACTTACAACATAAATTAACAGAAAACTAACACGCTAACTTAGAGACCTAATTAGCTAATGTTATGTCATATTTACTCTATTGTATAGAACGGAAATATGGACATTGAGTAAAAACCTTATTGACAAATTAGATGCCTTTTAAATATGGTGCATCAGAAATTTTTTTAAAAGTCTAGTCTTTGGACTGTGGGAGGAAACCCACTAAGCAAATTCTATGCACACAGACCCAAGGCTGGGATCGAACCCGGATCCTGGAGGCGCAAGACAACAGTGCTAAACACTAAGCCATCATGCCGTCAGACATAGAAACTTACAAATAAGACTACTAGAAGGAGAAGCTTGATAATATTTTAATCTGAAACGACACCTCATAGAAACCGTGCAAAAGAGCTCCAGCCTTCAGCGTGAAGATAACAGTGTCCTAACTTTCATAAAGTATGCTGTAAAATCCATCGCTCCTAAAACATGCTGAACAACATGTACCTTTTTACACTAAATGTCTTTTTCCCCACTCTGTCATCTTAAACAGCAACAGGAACGCTGCTTATGGTAGTAGTAAAATTTATAAGCCGTTTAAAGATATGGTCTTTAATTCGGGTTATATAAAGTCCAATAACCTCAATTTAACGATGCTGAACAGATAGAAAGTGAACAGCTCCCTATTACCAATAGTTTAGTATTTTCACATCATTTTATTCTCTCTCTCTCTCTCTCTCTCTCTTGCACACACACCTCAATCTAAATCAGAATCAGGCACGACGGGGCAAAAATAATAACGTGTGATTGATCTGTAGGCTTGAATAAGAAAGATGAAAGCTGCCCCTCAAGAGACAGTTCATTGCTGAGCGTTACTGAAACTGGAGCGCAGAGGCATGACCTCAGCAGACGCCACATCCTTCATGAACTGTAAAAGGTAATTCGCAGTGTCAGCCATCTCCCCATTTCCTCAACATTAAATGCACGATTAAGAGCGCATTGGTGCTAAGCTCTTCCGCTGACCTACGTGCATAGATTTGCCGGCTGCCTGTTGGAATGTTTTAATTAAAGTAATTAAAAGGGGAGAAAAAAAAAAAAAGATCAGAATAAGGTGCAAGGAAATGCTGATATTTGTTTAGGCAAATTAGTTGATTCATTCTGATCAGTCGTGCATAAAAGTAATCAACGGAGACGTGGTGCGATGCGATGCGATTTTAAACGCCCATCGCAGTAAGCCACGTTTCCCCTAAGTCCTCAAAACTTGGCTGAACGCAGTAAGAAGTTGTGCAACATGGCCAGAATGCAGTAGAAACCGGTAAAGATGTAATATTATCTCTCTTGCTTTTTAAAAAAAAAAATTTTTAAACCCATGTTAAACAAAAGCCCGGTGAGGACGTGGTCAAAGCATTGACCAGTTATAGTTGTCATTGGCGCATCATTGTGTTATCACTACGCCAAAGGAGTTCTCACAACGATCTCTTCAGGCTATGACCGTGGTAGATCCATGCTACATTGTAGAAGATCGCATTAAGGTTGTATTATGTTCTCTTGGTGTGCATAATGTGTCACATTCAGAGAATTTCATATAATGTCCTGGATCAAATTTCTCAGACCATCACTTGCTGGTCTGCTGACACTGCTCATGTTGTGGTATTTATACCAACCCCCCGGCCAAAATGACAATGTGGTTATCACGTGAAGAGCATGGTGCGATCTGATTGGACACAGTAGAAAGACTGCCAAAAAAGTCTTATTGGATGTGGTGGACAGGGATGTGACTAGGAATTAGTATGGACATGATTAATGCACATGTGGTCACCAATTAGTCTAATCTGCATGCCTTTGGACTGTGGGAGGAAACCGGAGTACCCAGAGGAAAACCCCCAAACACAGGGAGATCAAGCAAACTCCACACACACACAGACTTGAGACGGGAATCAAACCCCTCAACCCTGGAGGTGCAAATTTGTAGTTTGCATTTGCTGTATGTTGCAGAGGGTCTACAAAATATTTTTTTGCTTTCACTGTTGTAGAGACCAAATACCGGCGTCAGTTTCTCTTTACAGCTTTGAGTGATTTTGTATTTCTTGAGCACCACTAAGCCCGACTATATTGTCGAGGTCGCTACAGAGACCTGGTGAGCCTCTCTTTTATTTATCTAGACTGTTAAACAGGTGCAAATTTCACTTTAATGTCCCTGATAGGATACATTTAAATACACAGAAAGGGATAGAGAGCTTCTCTCCTTATTCCAGGGGTAAAAATGCCATTGGTACAGCCCAGGGTAGCCATTAATGAACTGAACCTTGGTGCCTGACAGCTTGGAAATCAAATATTAATGAAAATTGGGCTTTGCTTTTGTTGAAAACGCGTTTCTCTTAGAAGTTGCCTGGTACCCCTTTTTTTAAGAGGTGGTTTATAATGCATGGTCACTGTGTGTAGGGCATTCATAAAAACCAAAACAAGAGGCGTAAGCAAAAAAAAACAAAAAAACAAAGTGCTCCCAAGAGTAGGAAATGAAGAAGAAATTGCAAAAGGTGCATATTATCCACCAATCACAGGTTCCCAAGTTTTGAGTCTTTAAGTAGTGAGGAACTTACTGCATCTTCGCAAGGGGGTCGATTCATGGGCTTGAATGCCATATGCGTTAAGGATACTGTACGGGTTCAGGGAAGTGTGACGTCTCTCTTCTCTTTGCTTCTTTAGCTGTCTCTTCACTCCAGAACTCAGTGAATGCTTCTTCCCACCCCCTCTGTCTTCTTTTCTCCTTGCCTGGCTTTCCCATCGTCTGCTTCTCTTTCTCTCTCACACACACACCGACCGGGAAGGGTGAAGAATTTTCCTGCGTGTCGTGTCTTTGAATAGAGGTAGAATATTTCCTTTTCTCTCCCAACCAATCGTCCTCATCAGGGTAAAACTGTCAGATTCTCATTATTGTGAGGATATTTTCCACATAGCATGCCCCTGTACTTAATTAATTAATTTGTCTATTTGCAAATCCCTACATTTGTCATGCTTTAGGTCTTTAGATTCACCTCAAAAAACCTCACATACGCACGTCCTCCCAGCACATCTCTACACTGGAATGACAAATTGTCAGGTTCCTTTATGGTGTTTATGGTGAGGCAGATGATCTGGCCGAAGAATGTTTCTTCACTTGTTTAACAACTGCAGGATTTAGTGTGCACATCGATCTGATACCAGGATTAGACATTTCAGATAGATTTAATCTCTTTTCATCGCCAGTGAAACAGGATATTTCGTACGAAATGGATTGTAAGTCTGACACTTTTTTCCTCTTGTCTGATCTTTTGCTGTCACTCAAGTGGCCTGTAAGGAGAAGAAGGAGGAAAGCTGCTGAGGACCTGAAGGTTAATTGGCAAAGAAGAAGAGCAGATGTGCCAACTGGTATGTACTTCAAATAGAAAGCTTGTTAAGAAAAACTGAAAGTGCCTTGCACAATACTAGTTTGGGCTAAGTAAATCTGCAATATTTAACACCCTAAAACCTTTGAGGACCGAGTGGGGTAGTGGTAAAGTGCTCGCCCTATCACCCTGAAATTGCTAGTTCGATTCCCAGGTGATGCTGTAGCCTCCCTCAGCCGAGGGCTTGCTGAGCGCTCTCTATGGAGAGGGTTTAATCATCACGTCAATCATCGCTCTACAGCCAATCACAGGTTTCTGTGAGCAAGCGGGAGGAGCAGAGGATGGCACTGTTTGCCAACAGTGTGTGAACAGTTTGAATAGATGCAGTTGGCTGGCGATAGGTTTCGACCCTCCATGACTGGTAGTAGCCTTAATAATAATCGGTGGGAATTGGATAAGTCGAAAATTAGGGACCCCCAATTGCATATATATATATATATATATATATATATATATATATATATATATATATATATTTGTGAAGACCTTTTAAGAACACTGTCTGTAACCTCTCGCAGCCGGAGGTCTAGAGAGAGCTGATTGGCCGAGCTCTCTCAGAGGGGAGGGATGAGAGGTTCTTAGTGCTCCCACATTAATCACGGCTCTACAGCCAGTCAGGGGGGTCTGTGAGCTCGCGCAACGGAGGGAGCGGATAGCGCTGTCCTCCGAGTGTGTTACGCCGCCCCCAACGGTGCGCGGGCGAGCAGTTCGAAAAGATGCGGTCGGCTGGCGTCACGTGGTTCGGAGGAAACACGTGATAGTCTTCGGCCCTCCCGGCTGAGTGGTAGTAGTAGCCTTAATGTGGGAGCCCCCTAGTGACGGGGAGGAATTGGACACGACTAAATTAGGGAGAAAATCGGGGAAAAATCCCCCCCACCAAAAAAAGAAGAGAAAACTGTGACGCAGTGCTGAAATTTCTCGTGAACAACCTATTGACATTTACAGGAGACTTAAAGCACAATACAGTGATGTGATTCTTACCTGCATTAAAAAAATCGAATGCAAACATTTTAAAGAAGGCCGTATACGTCCATGAATGACTATGCCGGTTGAGGTGGCTTGGAGCCCACTGAAGTCGTTTCCATGAACATTCAGCGAGTGGAACACCTGATCCTTGAAAATCGACAAATAACTTGTCGCCAAGAGCCGAACCGTACACACCATCATTCACCAACACCACCTGCACATTACTGGAACTCGACTGGGAGTTATTGCCACATCCTCCGTACAGTCCAGACCTCACTCTGAGTCCTTCCCATATGTTTTGGAGTTCCTGGGAGGCCAGCGCTTTAACAGATGTGAAGCAGGCAGTCCAATCATGAGAATACATTCTATCGTGTTCTTTTATTCTACACAATCAAAAGTCCCAGTTTGACTTGAACGCCGCTAATATTTTCAGGACCTAGTTGGTCTAGGATATTGTAGCCACATCTTTTTATTATATTCTAATTATATTCAGCTATTCCACAGCTATGTTTAAAAAAAAAAAAAAAAAAAAGAATTATAAATGAATAAATGTATGACTGAGTAAACAAACAAATAAACAAAAAAGTGACAGCAGCTGTTCAAAAAGAGTAGAATAAATAAGCTTCTCGTTCAACCTATCTGCCTTTCATATGAGTTATTAGTTATTAAAAATGTCTCTGTATTTCATATCTTCCTCTCTCTCTCTCTCTCTCTCTCTCTTTTAAATGTCAGCAGGTTTTAATTATTAATGTCTCTCTAGACAGAGCACTCTGCATAATCTTTTTTTCCCCTGCAACGCTCAAAGAACCCGTTGTTGCTTTATGATACCAAGCTGTATTAAAACTTCTTTATGTTTCTGACTTTTTTTTTATTTTATTTTTTTTAAAGTTGATCCAATACATCAGAGATTAGATTCTTTTTAACTGTAATGTTTAGTCACAGAGGAGGGAAAAAAAGACACTTATTTTGCAGCATATGAGAAAATATGGTGCTGCATTTCAAGCTTTGATGTTAAAGGGCACTCAGGCTTACAAGAGCTCCTGTTATCTTGGATGACATTCGAGAGAATTCATCTCTGAATCTTTAGAAACTTTAATTTTGGGAACTTAGCAGCAATAATTCATTGATATATTATACGGTGTACTTTTCCTCAACATAAAAACAAATATGCTTGGTATTCAAAATCTGATTTCGCAACGCATGATAAAAATTCATGTGCCACATAAAATGATGACTGGTGGTGATATTAGATCTAAAATCTAACAGCTACAAACAGGTTGACATTCAAACTATTAGCATTGAGCAATGCATCGCATTATATCACATCACAAATCTAATCGTAGGTTTAAAAAGAATGATGTTTGACAAATGATCACGCACTCCCAAACAGACTGCAGTCCTACACTGCCGCCAAAATATTGCTCTCAAATAAATAATCAAACAGACATAAATAATTAAATGTACAGTATATAATTAAATTAGTGCTATCAATTGATTAAAAAAAAATCTAGTTAATCACTAGGCTGTGCAATGATGTATAAACGTGCAATGTTGGAATAAGAAATTGCATGACAAACTGGTTAAAGGAAACAAATGATGCAGTTTTATAATATCTCAGACATTAATATTTAACAAACGATAAATTCAAATCTCTTGAATGGTAAAACTCCTTGCAGCAGCAGTCATACTGTGTGTCCTGTCTGCTCCTTTAATGGTGACCATGTCCGTTATCTCCTTAAACACTTGGCTAGCACAATTAACAAGTGCATGTTTCAGCATAATGTCGTTCTTCTGTTTTTGTTGTTGTTGTTGTTGTTGTTTTTTTTTTTTTATGTATTCTTGTAAAATTTGTTCCCCTTGAAGGTAGTCTGAGCACACAACTAGGGTTTAATTCAAACTTCCATCTAGAAGCCTTTTATAATGAAACTTGCCATTAAGCACACCTGGTGATGTTTCCTCAGTAATCTTATTATCCTTGTTAAACGTGCCATTATCACACACAGCCAAGCACCCACGGTGCGATTATCAGAAGCTATTAGGGTCAACCTGGATGAATTTGAGTAAAAAAAATGGTAATGTTTTAAAATTTCAAGTTTAATCACATGCGTTATTGACAGCCCTAGTTTAAATCTAAGTGGAAAAAAAGAATGATATAACAATATAAAAATATATAACAATAATCACAGTATGTAACAGTATGTAATTCATAACTTCATAACCGTTGTTATGTTACAAATGTGTCCGAGGAGCAGGAGGAAAATCAATGGTCAATGGTTGCTGTATGAATATCCAGTCTGTGCAAGAAAGACGTCAGCCGCAGCCTCAGATCTTCAAAACATTCTGGATATTTTACTAATGATTAATGACTCAGATGTTTCTTTACAGCAACTAATCTCATGTGGATGCCTTAAACAAAATCCTAAATGGACGTCTTCTTAATTTTGGACAGGAGAAAGGCTGGCCCCTGGACTCATAAGCAAGATTGCTTAGGAAATGATTGCAAACTCTAGCTGTTTTTAGCTCTTACTCTTATGAATAAGAAAGATAACCTTAAGCTGACTCTAAATGGAATAAGTAGCTCATGTTCTTTGTACAGATTTCAAACGGAGATATTGATTTCCGTTACTGCACAGGTTTTTATAAATGGGAATCAGAGAACTTATAGCTTCTTCAACTTTGCTTGATTTCCTACTTGCAAAATTTTTAAAAGGTTTAAATTATTCAATATTTTCTCCAAACCATGTCTTTTGTGGCCTCCCATCTGAGTGCGGTTTGGAAGTGAATTGGAGACTGAGGTGCAACAGGGGAAAAAATGAACTTCTTACCTGCCTTTAATATTTCTTCTAAAATGATTTTCTTATTCAGTTACAGATACAGTTTCATATCATTGTCAGGATAGTTTATTCAGGAGTGTAAAATCTGGCAGCATGGATACCAGAAAGAAAGCATAGTAAAGACAGTGAAGAATAAACACAATAGTCATTGCAGGTCACCCCTTCAATATATAAGGGTAGTCCTACTGTAAAATTATTATTTTTTAAACATTATTTTTTACCATATCACTATATAGTACATGTTCTTATCTATAAAGTATAGAAAAAATATAAATGTTTATATAAATGTTACACAAAGATGTTAAACATTCATTTAAAAACATGAATTTTTAAAATGCTGGGTTGAAAATTGACACAAGCGCTTGTCAAATAACAATTAATATCTGTGAAATAAAAAGAAATAGTTTGGTATGTCTAAATATGGTAAAATACTGTCATTTTAAAATTCTATTATTGTAAATTAAGAATAGCAAAAATCTGGTGGATATCATTTATAGGTTTACCTTGTTTTTTAATTAGTGACATAAATCACTACTTCTTTTGTACTTTTAATTAATAAACGCTGGGCCACACAGTGGCTTACTCAGCACTTTAAGCAATCGTGGTGTAGTGGTTAGCACTGTCACCATGCACCTCCATGGTCCGGGTTTCGATTCCCGTCTCTGTGTGCGTGTGGAGTTTGCATGTTCTCCCAGTGCTTGGTGGGTTTCCTCCGGGCACTCTGGTTTCCTCCCACAGTTGAAAGCCATGCAGATTAGGTTAACTGGCGTTCCCAAATTGCCCGTAGTGTGTAAATGAGTATGTGTGTGTGCCCTGCAATGGATTGGGTCCATGGTGTACCTCGCCTCATCTCCTGTGACCTTGCATACAGGATTAAGCGGTATAGACGACGGGTGAGTAATTCTGTAATTAGTAGTAATATAACTAACAGGAACAATCTTAATTTCTTACAATTGCAGTAAAAAATTGATATTAAAAAATGCACATGTACTGTAGTATATATATATAGGGTATATATAAAGTATAGGTATATATAAAGTATAGGTATATTTATGGTAGGCTGTGAAAAGTTGTCAGATGTCACTGCTGCTGAATTTATATGCAACTTTCAAGCTTGGACGTGATGCTTTGAGTCACACTTGAGGTAGCAGAAGCAGCAGGTGACAAAAATGACGTTCTTCAGCAAGAATGGCGGTGCAATTTGAGTATAATGAGCCTCCAGTCACTAAGAACAGCTGAGTCCACTGCAGGAACGGTTTCCTGCTTTCATGTACAAATCAAATAAAAGAGTGCGTCCAACACACACACACACACGCACACACACACACACACACACACACATGAACAAACAAATAAAAAAAATATATAGTAGCACTAAGCATGAACCAACATTAAACAACACAACAAATTGTTAGCATAACAAATCGTTAGACAAAGACCGGCTTATGCTTCCAAAACCTGGTATATTTGGGTCATTATACCAGGGAAGGACGATGTACATAAAGTTGTATGCTTGTATTAAAGGTCCTTTTTTATTATCTATTTAAAGTAACATTGCGTGTTTCACTTTCCAATAACTCTGATCACCATTGTGTCCAATGGCAAAATCATCACTGTTCCCTATGACCAATCACTAATCACCACTGTGTCCAGTGACCAATCACTCATCATTGTAGTTCCCAATGATCAATAAATGAAGGCAGTTATGTTCAATCACCAGTCACTAACCACTGCTGTTCTTAATGATCAATCATTGATCAATATTGTTCCCAGTGAGCAATCCCACACTTTGTCCACATGTCAACAAGCGTTCGTAGTCCCACAATAAAAATTGTTTAAGCTGAGCTGTGAGCCACAAATGCACCGCTGTCTTCATTTTTTCATCAGAAGTGAATATTCGTCCTCCTATCCTACTTTCCGGCTGCCAAACAGATGAAAGTCCAATGGAGCGAGATCAGTAGTATAGGGAGTTTTTGCAAAATATAGACAGTGTGGGCAGAAGTCTGCGGACGTACAGTACATCATCAGGCAAGATCACGACGCCCTTGGATAGCAGTCCTTTGCATTTAATCCCAAGTTTACGCTTCAGCTCTTCAATTAGCGTCTCATTGTAACGAGCACTGTTGATTGTTGAATCTTTTTCCTGATAATGTTCCAATACTGGCGCTTGAGAATCTGCAAGATTCGACGAATTTTCCAACTGATGGTCAACGTTTGAAGTTTTTCTTGGTCGACAATTGACGATGTTTTCCGTTTCATACTGTGCCGTTTACTCTCAGACTCGTAGTGATGAATCCATGTGTCTTTACCAGTAATGTTTCTCTTCAAGACCTTCCTTAGAGTATCGGTCCAAACGTTGTTTGCAGATATCCAAGCGATTCTGTTTATGCTCTTCTGTGAGTTGTTTCGGCATCAGGTACACCCTTAGACCTCAAAGTATAACCGAATCACTGCACGCTGCTCTTCTTTCGTGCAAATCACAAGTGGGGCATCGATTTTTCACCAATTACCCAAAATATCTTCAAACTTCTAAAGTATTAAAGACTACTGGGATGGGAGATGGACTAATATAGCAAGTCCACTAATCATTCCCACTCACAATGCAGAATGTTTTAGAGATACTAAAGCAAAGCCTCCAACGGTTATTTGTCTTTGGGTGAACGAAGAGAACAAGCATTCTAACGGATGAACAATATGCATTTATTTGTAGTCAGCAAGGAATGTAAAAGAGCCTCTCATGTCTATTAAATGCTCAGGCAGGTCTGAAGAATTCCCTGTAAATAAAGTTTGGTTGATTACTTTGGGAATCTGGTATTCATCCTTATGGTTATGAATAAAGGAGGCAATAAAACGATTCTCTTGTGGAAAATGTTACTACTTTTCTGTAATAAACCCCTCAAATAACATGCATCTTATTTAGACAGTTTTATAAGGATGAAAACCTGTGTGGTAAACCTCACAATGTTGTTGTATATAGGATAAATGAAGTGAATATTTCAGGGCTGTATAGTACAGTATCTAACGTATGTACTGTATTTATAACCTGCTGTCTTACCTTATCACAGCATCATTAGTAGAATAATAGTTCACAGCTAAAAGTGGAAAGATCACAGCTACGAAACTGCTCACCTACACACCCTGGTCTCTGGATCGCATGGCAACGTTACTTATCAAAATAAATGCGCATATCTGAATGAATTTAATGGCAGAAACTGCTAATGAGAAAGAACATCATTGTAACCATTTTGCTCTGTCTGTCACTGTCACACAGATGGTCATTATAGAAAAGATAGAAAGATATCTGCTTGCCTTTTACAGAGCACGATGCTTGGCAGCACATAATTAAAGAAAGTCGGAGCTTTACTGCCTCAGCTCTGGGCCAAGCGTCTTTGCAGATGCGCTCAGAACAATTATCATTATCATTGGCACATATTTGGCAGAATCCTTTTTGTGCAAACACTGACAATACTGACACAAGCACCTAAAGGACACGGATATTTGTTTTGCAGAAAAGCTGTGATTTTTCATACCAAATGGGATTTCCTGTTTTGGGAGATTGCGTTCCCTGACTGTGACAAAAGCCGATAAAATGTCAAGGTTTTAAAATTAGTTGTTAAATGTGGTGGCTATAAATTATGAGCAGAAAATGAAACATATTGGAAGCAGCCAGAAACAAACTATGTTTTCAGCGTTATCATAGCACCAAAGCCGCCTCAAACCCCACCAACACTGCCAGAGCATGTCAGCTTAAATGTAATCCAAATGATGTTTAATGCACAGCTTAACCATTTTAATTACAAAATTTAAAACTTTATTATTATTATTATTATTGATGCTATTGCAGGACGGCACGGTGGTGTAGTGGTTAGCACTGTCGCCTTGCACCGCCAGGGTCCGGGTTCGATCCCCGGCCAGCTCTGTGTGCATGGAGTTTCCCGTGCTTGGTGGGTTTCCTCCGGGTACTCCGGTTTCCTCCCACAGTCCAAAGACATGTAGGCTAGGCTAATTGGCGTTCCCAAATTGTCAGTGTGTCTGTGTGTCTGTGCCCTGCGATGGATTGGCACCCTGTCCAGGGTATACCCTGCCATGTGGCCCAAGTCTCCTGGGATAGGCTCCAGGCCCCCGTGACCCTGAATACAGGATTAAGCGGTATAGATGATGAGTGAGTGAATGTGTGATGCTATTGCTTTGGTAACATCAGATAGTCATGAGTAGGGGTAGATCATTGGTCTAGAAGATACCAGGTTTAAGCCCCAGCACCACCAAGCTGCAACTGTTGGACCCTTGAGCAAGGCCCTTAACCCTCTGCACCTCTGCTACGGGTAATGAGATGAGAAAAAAATTATGTTGCTCTGGAAAGGGGCCTCTGCCAAATGATGCAAAACATATTTTTTACTACAGTAAACCCCTCAAATAACATTAATTTGTTAAAAAACTAAAAAAAGCTCAGGAGCTTGAGGCTCTTGGTCGCTAATCAGAGGGTTGAGACCTTCCACCTCCGAGTTGTCATTGTTGGATCCTTGGGCAAGCCCCTCAACCGTACACCTCATACAACCCCGCCAGTGAATGCAGTGCTAGTCCCAAGCACAGTTAGAAAATGGGAAGGGTTGTGACGGAGAACCTGTGGTCAAATTATCTGATGCGGTGACCCCTAGGTGGCGACACGGTAGTGTAGTGGTTACTGTAGCACTGTCGCCTTGCATCTCCAGGGCCTGGGTTTGATTCTCGTCTCTGTGTGCATGGAGTTTGCATTTTCTCCCCGTGCTTGGTGGGTTTCCTCCGGGTTCTCCGGTTTCCTCCCACAGTCCAAAGACATGTAGGTTAGGTTAACTGGGATTCCAAAATTGGCCGTCGTGTGTGAGTGTGTGTGTGTGTGTATGTGTGTGTGCCCTGCAATGGATTGGCACCCTGTCCAGGGTGTATCCCGCCTTGTGCCCTAAGTCTCCCATTGAGGGTACCACATACAGGGCAATTTAGCATAGCTAAATCCGGGAATTTTGCCAATATTTTATTTGAAAAAGGGGAAACATGTTCAGAAACCTTACAGACAATAATCAGAGCTCCTGGGAACCATTTTCACCACCGCATCGCTTTAACACTTAATTTCCTAGTGTTAATAGGCAAAAAAAAAAAAAAATTCTCTCAACATAAGTACCTTCCATTCCTTAATTCTCTCTTTATTCTCTCAAGAATAACACCACCGACATCAGCCTCGCAATAAGCACATCCTTCCTTAACACTGAATTTAAATGATCTAGTAGATCTACTTTAGTGCCATCGCACTAATTTCATTGCTTTCTGCAAAAGACAAATTTTCCCAACAAACCGCTGCCCACATTCTCAGCCTTAACAGTTTTAAAAATGTTTTTTTAGGTGCCTGAAATCAGATTTTTTTGTTTGTTACAAATAATAAATGGCTCATTTGGGTCAGTGATTTTCCCAAAAGCAGCTGAAGATTGTGTGGATAAAAAAAAATGCCTCTGCTGTTACTGTTGTACTGTTATGTTTTATTTCACGCAACACTACAGTATATAATAAGCCTGGCGAGACTTTAGTTCTGATTATTTGTATTGATCAGTATGGCATGAGATAAGTATATACAAGTTAGAAAACCTTTTATGATGCTGATATGATGAATACACACAATATAATTCAATTTACTGGAATTTATAAGGCTGTAATGAGACAAGAGGATGGAAAGTATAGATTTTCTTTATACTTCCTGTAAAAAAATAAATAAATAAATAAACCCTCATATTGCGTTTATAAAAGAAACTCATTTAAAACAGCAAGATGTGCACAAGAACTGAAATCATCCCATGTGCTGCTAATGAAATGAAGATTTTTTTCTCTCTCTCTCTCTCTCTCTCGCACTCTCCTGGCAGAAAGCCACATCGCGAGAGAATTTTCCCAGCAGATTTCGTAATATAAATCTTATCTTACATAAAATTTGATTTTGTGTGGCATTGGAGTATGTCTCAAATATTACAGTATGACCACCTTTTTGTAATGATGACATAAAAAGCAATATGCTGGCTTGAGGTAATATGCTGATTGTTTTAGGAGCAATCTTACAACTAACTGTCTGCATGGATCCTACTTCTAGGCAATCATGCTCAGCTAACCAGCTTTTATGACTAATCTAAATGTGGTGGTATTCATGCATTCATTCATCGTCCATACCGCTTAACCTGTATACAGGGACCTGGAGCCTATCCCAGGAGGCAGGCTACACGCTGGAAAGAGTGGTAGTCCATCGCAAGGCTACATATACACACACGCTCACACACACTATTTATATAGCGCGTTTAACATCGGTCATTATCTCAACGCAGCTTCACAAAATGAAAAGAAAATTTATGGAAGTGTGTACGAGTGAGAAAGAAATGTGTTTAGATGGTAATGATATTATGAGATTGTCCCTGATGAGCAAGCCGAGGGCAACGGTGACGAGGAAAAACTCCCTGAGATGATCCTTCCCCAAGGAAGAAACCTTGAGAGGAACCAGACTCAACAGGGAACCCATCCTCATTTGGGTGATAACCGGATAACAGGAATTATATAACGACATCATGTGTGTTAGTCTGCTGGAAGTTCAGAATAACAGAAGTTATTCCAAGTTATCATGAAGTCCAGTTCAGCACAGCACAGCAAAATCCAGCTGGAGGTGGTTCTTCCACATGCTATATTCCATAGCTTTTTAAAATAATACTTCAGATCTAAGTATTTATGGTTTCTGGGCAGCCACACTGTAGGGCCCGAAACTAGGGGCCACGAAAGAATAAAAAAAAACATGTTTTTATTTTTTCCCCATCAATTCAATTATTGCAGGAACAACATTATACACCTATTACATTTATGACATTTATGAAATGTATGATTAGTTGATGACAACCTGTGCTTTCAATGATTTATTAAATGACAAATTCTGGAATGCCACCCCTGCCTCTACTACTGTGTGATATCCACCCAAAATGCAGGAGCACGTCACGATTATCAATTTAATCGTCCTGATTTTATTAATCCCATTTCCTAATCCCCCTTTGAATTGAATTCCTGGCTATGCCACTTCCTACATAGATTAGGCGGCAAGCCATACATCTGCTGGTACAGGATTTTGTTGTCCCACTGAGGGGATGAACTAAATTCTATTCAGTAATCATCATAAGTTGAGTATTTTCATAGGGATCAGAGGACAGTACTGACAAAGTTTTAGAATAATAATTAAAAAAAAACAAAGGGGAAAAATGTTCTAAAAAAAAAAAACTAAATGTTTTGATGTTGAAAATTCTGATTTCTTGGATACTATTTAAATGTAAGCTATTTAAGTGATATTGCTATTCTAACTTTTCTTGCATTTCGGTCATTCTTGTTTCTTCCATTGAAGCATGTATAAGGCAACATGTATGTGAGCTTGTCCTTGTTTCCAGAATGTATGGGCCTGACTGTACATACAGTATATATATATATATATATATATATATATATAGTAGAAATTCTGGTCTCAAACCTACTCATTACACTTGCAAGTCTCAAAACACTGTCAGGTTGAGTTTTGAGGCATTTGAGATTTCTATATAATCCTACAGGTGTTACACTCTAAACTATTTTCATGTTAACCATTTGCTATAATTGAGAGCCACCAAATCAGACTCCTTACGGCACTTTGGATGGAGGTCAGATCTAGTCTCACTAGACGACTGCTGACTTGCCTAGACGAGTATTTATCAGACCTTTTTTTTTTTTTCTTTTTCTCACAAAATACCTCAGGTAACTGCTTCAGGGACCTGATTTGCATATGTCAAAACACCATATGGCTGCAGGTATTTTAAATCGAGGTTGCCTCAGAATAGAAGGCAGTCGCAAGTGTAAACCGACCTGAGGAGATAAATTATACACCACCTACACATTTGCATCATTCATATTGCAACAGTCAACAGGTATCGTATTTTCACTATATAATGGTAGATTTCTAATAATAAAGTAATACTAATATTACTAAAAAGTCTACTAGTAGTTATTCAGCTTTCTTTTTCTTTTTTTTTTGTTCTTTTTTTCTTTGTTCTTGTTAGATAGCAGCATATTTCGCAACATTTGGGAATTTAGAGCAGGCGTTTGTTTTGTCTTGTAGCCTGAACAGACCAGAACCACAATGATTACTCCAAAGAAAGCAATTTTAGAAAATGTTGAGTCGTAGGTCTTGAAGTACTTTCGATTTTTTTTTTTGAAAAAAGAAGAAGAAGAAAAAGAAGAATCAAATACCCAAGCAACTTCTGTATTCTGTGATTGATATGAGAGGAAGAAAATGGAAAACATAAATAGAGGATAACGACTTAGAAAGATTTTCTGAGGACTAACGCAATTTTTGTTTTTGTTCACTAAACAGAATGGGAAAGGGTATACAAACGTATACTTTTATTCAGAATTAAAGTTTGACCGCCATATATTTAGTTTACTTTTATAAATCAGTAAAAGAAAAAACAAGAAGAAGAAAACCTAAATCTGGAAATGCTTACTGTCATATTCTCAGGTGTAATGTGTGTTTATTATTTGCTATATGCTTTTTGTACATTTTTTTCTTCTGTATAGAGCTTTCTTTTGTCATTTAATCAGTTTGTTCGCCAAATGGTTAAATAATGGTCTGATCATACCCTGCTGTTTCGTTGTCTTCTAGCAATGTCATTCCAGACTCAAATTGCTCATGCTTTACTTTTGCTTAAGGATTGGGAGGAATTTGTGTTTGCACAAACTTTACAAGCATTTGTTTGCTTTAAATAGAGGTGAGCTGCATTTTAAACCATTTTATTCTGTTCTAGGAATAACAGGCTAATACCTGTAATATTCATGGTCTAAGATTTTTCTTGAAACATCTTAGACGATACTCATTAAACATGTCTATGCAGCAGAAAGTGAAAGTGCAGTTTGTACAGCCGGCAGCAATAATCCGCTCTGTCCATCAGCCTGCTCCATATGCTGACCTTGTTTCACAGCAACCTGATAGACACTTGCAGCTAAAAGGAAATCATTTAAAGTGGCCAAGCATGGTGTAAATGGAATTTCCTTTTGCCTAGGGGAAAGAGGATCCTACTTCCATTTTGGTGGGGTCAGGTGTGTGTTATTCCAATAGTGTAAAGCATTTAGAAAATATTGTTGATGCCATTAACGTGCACTGACCACGATGCTGTGTGCGGAGCCTCCCTTTGATGTGCTTTTTGTGTTTTTTCCCTTTAATGTGCTGTTAAAGGAAAACGTTCTCACGTCCGGTGACGTTCTATCTACTTGTTTACTTTATGGATGAACCAGTACTGTGTCTGCTTAATTTTTGATTCTGTTAATGACTTGGTCGTGTAATCAGTTGGTCCCGGTAAGGCTGATTTAAAGGTACGGTATGTCACTGTTGTCAGAATGAAATCTCCCCCAGTTACAGGAAAACCTGGTGAGGCAGAGATTTGATTGCAGACTTGATCTTGTCTCCATTCTTTCTTGCTGGCAAACAAGTGTAGCTTGATCTTAGCAAACTGAGATCCATGGTTCTTCCTTTGTGCCTGTGTGTGTCATTTCTCCTCATGAGCATAAACGGTTCGCTCTCCACTTCGTATTTCTTTCCATACTGAAGTTCTCATGGCATAGGATGCAAATTAGTCTATTTTCTCCTGCAATACACCTTAGTAAAGACAACACACAATTAGGCCTTTTATGAGCTTAATAAGAAGCAAAAACATGGTGTGCAGTCCATGGATGAAATCTGTAACAACTGGTCTTCTAAGATAGTTTCACATTCACAGTATGTGTTTTCATAAGCAAACTTGTATGCAAAGTTATTCATAAGTATATGAAGTACTAGTTGGTTGTAAAGTTTCTTCCGTTCCTATTTCATTTATATGGAAACCAATGATAGTGGTATTGGAACTGCCAATCTCTGTTTTATATTAGTTTGTGTCTACAACAATAGAATAATGAATTACTCTGGTTGCATTTACATATATTAACTGGTTAAATGATGACATATACATTATATCATTATAATAATATATACATTATAAAGTCTTGAGCCACCCTTCATTTTTATTTTATTTTGTTTCCAAAGGGCCAGACTTACTTCTACTTTTTAATGTAATTTTTATGAATAGTTTTATAGGCTTCCTGTCGGACATTTTTGGCACATATGATGACAGATGATTAGTATACTGGTGATGCTGAATGCTGAGTGGTTGAAACAGATGAGAGAGGAAATGAGGTCGCTGTTTTACAGCCTGTCACTTTAACACATTTCTTCCCATTTCTGTCATTTAATCTACATCATTTAATGTAGATTTAATATGAAGAAATGAGTGGTGGCTGAAACCTTTTTGCACAGTACTGTATATTAATATATACGCTACTATATGTATATTAAGTCTACAGTGTTGAATGTACTGTATCTGCATTAGTTCTCTCTAATTTCCCCGGATGCTCATCAAACTCAAGACTTGAATCTGCTTGTGCGTTCAGGTTACTGATGTAGATTAGACACTTTGGACATGACACCATGTCATGGCAAGGTTTTACCTGCAATTGCTATTTGCAATGAACTTCACTGCCAAACCACACTTAATGAACCCTACTAATGCCCTAATCACCGAGTAATATGCACCATCAATCACCAGATGTGCGTGCAGTAGCTCCACACACAAAACTTAGCCTTGCTAGACTGCTCCCATTAAATATTACTCCTAGTCTATTAAAATTCTTGGACGCACACCAGCACAGCACACGGCAATAGTCAACAGTGGTGGTACTCTTCGATTACGGCCCATTGAGAATAAGAGTGGAAAGCTTGCCCAAGACAATTGGCAGAAGATTGAATATACCACCTGATTATGAAGAGGCAAGTTATTATTGCCATAACTCACTCCTCATTAAGGGTCCCTTGCTCGACAGGCAGATAATAAGCACCTTTATGGTTTGGCAAAACAAAATACAGTTTACCACCTGCTCCGGAATAATCATTTTGGTCTGGTTCAGATGTGAGAGCTACTCTAATCACTGGATATTCTCCTCGGGATGTTTTGCTGTTATTTTCACCGGTGTAAATTTCAGGCTATGTGGGAGTGTGAGGATAAATGTGTGGTGGCCTGGGAAAGCCCTTCACATGGATAAAATTAGACAGTTTAAAGAATTTCAAAGATTTCTGCTTCATTGGCAGACACCAACGCATTGCTCGTCTGCACTGCTACAGCATGTACTGATTCAGTTTAATATGTAATAAATAAAATACAAAATCATGCACAAAAGAAACCAAGTAATCATGTTGATCATATACATTATTCATACATACACACTTGGACAAAATTGTTGGTACCCTTCGGTCAATGAAAGAAAAACTCACAATGGTCACATAAATAACTTTAATTTAACAAAAGTAATAATTAAAAAAAATTCTATGAATGTTAACCAATGAAAGTCAGACATTGCTTTTCGACCATGCTTCAACAGAATTATTTAAAAAATAATAATAAACTCATGGAACAGGCCTGGACAAAAATGATGGTACCCCTAGAAAATACTGAAAATAATGTGACCAAAGGGACATGTTAATTCAAGGTGTGTCCACTAATTAGCATCACAGGTGTCTACAATCTTGTAATCAGTCAGTGGGCCTATATATAGGGCTCCAGGTAGTCACTGTGTTGTTTGGTGACATGGTATGTACCACACTCAACATGGACCAGAGGAAGCGAAGGAAAGAGTTGTCTCAGGAGATTCGAAAGAAAATTATAGACAAGCATGTTAAAGGTAAAGGCTATAAGACCATTTCCAAGCAGCTAGATGTTCCTGTGACTACAGTTGCACATATTATTCAGAAATTTAAGATCCATGGGACTGTAGTCATCCTCCCTGGATGTGGCCGCAGGAGGAAAATTGATGACAAATCAAAGAGACGGATAATCCGAATGGTAACAAAAGAGCCCAGAAAGACTTCTAAAGAGATCCAAGGTGAACTTCATGCTCAAGGAACATCAGTGTCAGATCGCACCATCCGTCATTGTTTGAGCCAAAGTGGACTACATGGGAGACGACCAAGGAGGACACCATTGTTGAAAACAAATCATAAAAAAGCCAGACTGGAATATGCCAAACTACATGTTGACAAGCCACAAAGCTTCTGGGAGAATGTCCTATGGACAGATGAGACAAAAATGGAACTTTTTGCCAAGGCACATCAGCTCTATGTTCACAGATGGAAAAATGAAGCATATGAAGAAAAGAACACTGTCCCTACTGTGAAACATGGAGGAGGCTCTGTTATGTTCTGGGGCTGCTTTGCTGCATCTGGCACAGGGTGTCTTGAATCTGTGCAGGGTACAATGAAATCTCAAGACTATCAAGGGATTCTAGAGAGAAATGTGCTGGCCAGTGTCAGAAAGCTGGGTCTCAGTCGCAGGTCATGGGTCTTGCAACAGGACAATGACCCAAAACACAGCTAAAAACACCCAAGAATGGCTAAGAGGAAAACATTGGACTATTCTAAAGTGGCCTTCTGTGAGCCCTGACCTCAATCCTATTGAGCATCTTTGGAAGGAGCTGAAACATGCTGTCTGGAAAAGGCACCCTTCAAACCGGAAACAACTGGAGCAGCTTGCTCATGAGGAGTGGGCCAAAATACCTGCAGAGAGGTGCAGAAGTCTCATTGACAGTTACAGGAATCGTTTGATTGCAGTGATTGCCTCAAAAGGTTGTGCAACAAACTATTAAGTTAGGGGTACCATCATTTTTGTCCAGGCCTGTTCCATGAGTTTTTGAGTTTTTATTATTTTTTTAATAATTCCGTTGAAGCATGGTTGAAAAACAATGTTTGACTTTCATTGGTTAACATTCATAGAATTCTTATTTATTATTACTTTTGTCAGATTAAAGTTATTTCTGTGACCATTGTGAGTTTTTCTTTCATTGACCGAAGGGTACCAACAATTTTGTCCACGTGTGTATGTCTAAGCTACTAGTTAAGACTTTGAACACACCTTCGCCTTCATTGTTTTCTTCTTTTTAATGTAATTAAGATTTTTTTTTATAACATTATATATTAAGAGTGAAGACATCCAAACTATGAAAGAAATAAAAAGCAAAAAAGCATTAAACAACCCAGAATATGTTTTATATTTTAGATTGTCCGATTCTTTAAAAGATACTTTAAAGAAACTTTAAAGAACTTTAAATGTATCCCTAAGTGCAGTCACCAAAACCATCCAAAGATGTGATGAAACTGGCTCTCATGAGGACGGTCCCAGCAAAGGAAGACCAAGACCTACCAATGCTGCAGAGGTCCATTTTATTAGAATGGTCAGACTTAGAAACCACCAGTTTACAGCATCTAAGATAAGAGTTCATATAAATAAATAATAAAAAGAAATTAAATAATAAAATGGCAAGTCATATTTCAACATCCACTGTTCAGAGGAGGCTGCACGAGTCAAGTCTTCATGGTTGAATTGCTGCACTTTGAAAGAACAACAAGAAAAAAAAAACACAAGAAATGGACATGAGATCAATGGAGAAATGTCCTTTGATCTGATTAGTCCAAATTTGAGATTGTTGGTTCTAACCACCATGTTCTCTGTTATATGTAGACAGGGTAATCAGATGGTTCCTGAATGTGTGGTTCCGACTTTGAGGCCTGGAGGAGGAGGTGTGATAGTGTGGGGGTGCTTTGTTATTGACACTGTTGGTGACGAATTGAGGGGACACTTACCCAGCATGGCTACCACACCATTTTACAGCGACATGGTATCCCATCTGGTTTGCACTTAGTGGGACCATCATTTGTTTTCTATCAGAACATTGAACCCACACACGCCTCTAGACTTACACCTCTAGATATTAGAGGATGTGTGACTGGTTCAGGACTGGAATTTCCTACAGTCTTCCTGAGCCTCCAATAATGAACTGGTCTCCATATTAACTTAAACACATCTCCTGTTTCACTGAACTTCCACCCTCCTAACACACAGTATGATGCAGATGAATCCCTGCTTTCCTCTAGATAACCCAAATAAGGATGGGTTCCCTGATGAGTCTGGTTCCCCTCAAGGTTTCTTCCTATTGCCATCTCCGGGAATTTTTCCTTGCCACTGTCCCCATCGTCCTCGGCTTGCTCATCAGGGACAATCTTATCATTTTGATTCATGAACATTCACTTTTCATACAAACTTAAATAGTTCTTTTGATTTTGTAAAGCTGCTTTGCGACAATGTCAATTGTTAAAAGCGCTATGCAAATAAAATTGAATCAACTGAATTGAATAAATTATGTAAGAGCTTTTGTCCAAGAAGGAGAGTGATGGAGTGCTGAATCAGATGACCTGGCTTCCACAATCACCCTATCTAAATCCAATTGAGAACAATTTGAATTGAGTTTGACCGGAGAGTAAAAAAGACAGGAAATCAGTCAAGAAGTATTCAACACCTCTGGGAACTCCTTCAAGATTGTTTTAAAAAAAAACATTGCAGGTGACTTCCTCATGAGGCTGACTGAAAGGAAACTAAGAATGTGCAAAGCTGTCATCAAAGCAAAAGGTGGCTACTTTGAAGAATTGAAAATATAAAACATATTCTGGGCTGGTTAACATGTTTTTTTTTGTCTACCTAATTCCATATTTATTCCATCATAATTTTAATGTATCCAGTGTTAATATACAATGTATATTCACGTTACAATCTTGTCACTTGAGTTAAATGCCAGTCGCGTCATTTGAAGAATATGAGCTTAAATTCCACACTGCAGTGGAAGTCCATTGTACAGGTCACTTCAGATGATAATGGCATTCCAAAATTATTCCTTTGTTGACTTTTTTCTTTGGTTGTCAAATTTGAGCCTGCAGGTTTTATGCCATAATGCTTAGACAATTATTTGGACCTACCCATAATTCCCTCAGTGTTGCCTGAAGCCCCAGTGCCAGTTGAAATAAAGCAGCTACCACCACCATGCTTCAGTTGGTGTATGGTGTTCAATGGGTGAAATTTGTCTGATATGAATGGTCTTCAAAAGTAATATCTCTCCAACAAAATATTGTTGAGGTTCGAAGTTTGCTTGAGAAAAAAAAATTGCCGAGCCACCCTATACCATAACCCAGGCATGTGAAAAGTCTGGATCACTTTCATGATCACAAATACATGATAATGAATTTGAAAATTATTGGTTAATTCTGCTCTCTCCAGGGCAGCACAGTGGTGTACTGGTTTGCAATGTGGCCTGACACCTCAAGGGTCAAGGGTTTGACTCCCGCCTTCTGGTCTACAGTATGTGGGTGTGGTTGGCATGTTCTCTTGTTGCAAGCTTGTTGAGTTTGTATCCATGTACTCCAATTTTCTTCCCACAGTTCAAAGACATGCAGATTAGGCAAACTGGTGTTTCCAGGTTGGTGTCAGGTGTCTGGGTTTAGCCCACCTTGTGCTCCAAGTCCCTGGGATAGGCTCCAGGCTTCCCATGACCCTGAGTGCTTACTTCTGAGCACGCTCACATGCTCCTTTATAATTAAAAAAAAAAAAAGAAGAAGAAGAAAAAAAGAGTGTAAACACTCAAGGCAAAAATGTTAGTATAAAAAAAATATCTTAAATTTTTCTTTTACTTTCATATTGTTGTTTTGTGTCACAGTAAGGACAGAAAAGATCTGACCCTAAATATAACCTTTAATTCCAGAAAACATGGGGTGGGTATTTTGATTCTGAGGCAAAGAGATCATACTGGACTTTCTCTCTTCTATCCATCTGTCTGAGAAATTGGAGCTTTGTATGGAGATCAGTGAGTATTTAGAAAAGATACTAAAGTCGAAAAGTTGCGCTCTTTCTCTCTCTCTTTTACATAGACAGCCAGATTGTTCCGCATAGCAGAGTGAATAAAAAATGCCATTCAACCATGCAGCCCCTGAGTTGTCCCAGTATGCAATTTAATTTGAATCTATACCAGTTTCCATCCTATTGATCTAAAAGGTTGATTCTTTAGAGAATGATTACCTCACTCACACAACACCATAGAAATATTATTTGGACTTGGCTTTGAACTAATTTTTGGTTAGTTTGAAAATAAATTTAGGAGAACGGTGCAGTCTCACTACACTCGGTGTAGCAGTAAATCATCTTCATTTCAATAATGAGAAAAGAAATGTGAATTTTGTTTAATCGCCAGGATTACGTTGGATGGGTTGTGTAATATGCGTCAGTTGATCTTTGCTGCACAGCTCGGTGAAGCATGGAACATGTTATTAGGATCTATCGTCTTGTTTTCTGATGATAGTTACGTTCTCTGGGTAAACTGACATGCTCTCATGAACCTGCCTTTTAAAGGGTTATTCTTCTTTATTACCGAGTGACACAAAGCTGAACCATTACGGCATTACGCCATAAACTCATTTGCTGGATCATTTTCTACAAATCATTGTGCGTTCCTTCAGCAGCGTGCCTGGTTTCCTGAGTGGGGAACCTTTCTTTTCTTTTTAGAATTATACAATATACAGTACATATAGAGTAGTGTAACATACTGTACTATTTAATCTGCAAATGAAATCTCTTGGGATTAATAAAGATATAACTTATTTCTTATGTAAAGATGTTTACTTAAGTTTAAGTAGTTTTTCATATCTCACATACACTATATGGACAAAATGATTTGGCCAAACCTGCTAATTACTGAATTCAGAATTTCTGTCAAATTCATCTGCAACAGTTTGGTGAAGGCCCTATTTTATTCCAACATGACTGTACCCCAGTGCACAAAGCAAGGACTATAAACACATGGTTTGATGAGTTCCGTGTGGAAGAACTTGAATGGCACGAGCACAGAGCCCTGATCTCAACCCCATCGAGCACCTTTGGGATTGAACTGGAATGAGGATTGTGAGCCAGGCCTTCTCGTCCAACATCAGTGCCTGACCTCATAAATACTCTACAGAATGAATGGCCACAAATTCCCACAGAAACACCACAAAATCTTGTGGACAGCCTTCCAAGAAGAGTAGAAGCTGTTATAGCTGCAAAAGGTTCACTGCATATTGAAGTATAGAGTATGTATTTGGATAGTTCAGGTTTAGCCAACTACTTTTGTCCATATCATGCTCTTCTCTCAATATTTAATTTAAAACGTTTTGATTAGATTAGAAATTGCTGTGCTAAAACAACACTCCACGGATGAAATATATCCTCTCTAATAGACTTGTGCATCAGTGGAGGTAAAGCAATTAGACTTAATAAAGCAGAGGATGGACAGATATGTAGTAGTGCATTAGGATTGTGGGTTCTAAAAAAACAGGTCAATTTATTTTTTCATAGTTTGGCATACTGCAGGAAGTTTATATAATATACTAGCCAATCTCAATAAATAATGATAAATGAACTTTAATAATTTAATAACTTTAATAATTATTTGACTGGAGCGAGGTGAAAAGATGGGAGACATCCCATAGCAAAATTTTGTTTCTCAGAATGAGCTTCTTCTTGTCTCATGAGACTGAATTGAGCTGTCTCATTACAAGCTCGATTTAAATCGTCTTTTCTATTTCTCCCAAACCCCACTTAGGAGAAACAAAAAAATAACAGACACAAAGCGAGACATACTTGAGAAACATTTGAGAAATCTGAGATGTACATGAGAAACAGAACTGCATTTGAAGGAGAAGCAAATGAGCCATATATAAGACCATAATGAGATTAAAGTCAGATATAAATGAGATGCATGAGAAATATTATAGTTTTATTGAACATATAAAAAAATAAATTTACAATTCACACAATATAACAGAGACCAGCAAAATGTGGTGAACCAAGACACTAAATGATACAAAATTTCATAAAACCTGACAAAGTCATTAAGTGTCACACTGCTCAACTCATAGTATTATTTATACAGGAGTTACACAAAGTCCACGGCATTGTGACAATCTTCCAGTGAAAAAAATCTGTCAAGAAGGAGATGAAATTTTTAAAAGGAAAATTGGTTGCTTGCTGTATGTAAGGGCTACAAGAACAGGTCAATGCCAGGAAAAGTTCTCTCACCGGCTACATCAGTCTTCTCTTGTGGTGGATGTCCAACAAGTTTGTCCAAAGTCTGAAACTCCTTGAGTAAAAAAAATATATATTCAAACATTTAAGATTTACCTAAACACCATTCACCTACTGCATTCCCAACTTTCTAAAGGTTGAGAGGTGGGCTTGAGCTTGCTCATGGGCTGGTGCTTACCTGACTGATGATGTGCTGATGGAGACTCTGGAACATTCTCCTGCATTCTTGGTATCCTGAGGTGGCATGCTTCTGAAAAGAACCCAGTTAAAGTAAAATGTATATAATTACCAAGATAACCTTTTCACAAACAAACATATTGGTCTTTATTAATTATATATAATAAACTGATATCTATAAAGTTACATGTTCTGCTAGCTACTGTTAAACACTGAACACTCTGTAATACAACGACTTGTTTGCAAAAACTGCTTATACAGTAACATTAACCTATTATTTAAAACTTAATATGTCAAACCACACTGGTTAACCTAGAACATGCCTGATAATTATACTGTAACGAGCTGACTGATTTTTATTTTTTATGCTAATCCGCATGCTAAACCACCCACAGGTAGCATCTGAATTCCTTTAGCAATTTAAGAACAAACGTAAGCTGGGTAAATTTCAGCTAAGTATATCACAGTTTTTTTTTTTTTTTAACACCGACTCTGTGGTTTTAACTTATATTTTGACTCCTTGCCAATAATAATTAATTTTAAATTCGGCGCGAAAAAGTTAAACCCACCTTCACCGTCGACTTGGTCGTCTAGGTCTTCATTTGATCTGCGGCAGGCAAATAAGGTGGTGCGCTACCGCCACCTAAAGGTCTGGATGAAGCCACTGAAAATTTGTGCAACTCCTGAACAGCTCAAAAGGAAGCATCTCAGTGTGAAAAAGGCTTTTTTTTTGTGAGACATTGAACTGCACTCCACGGTGGTGTAGTGGTTAGTACTGTCGCCTTGCACCTCCAGGGTTCGATTCCCGTCTCTGTGTGCATGGAGTTGCATGTTCTCCTTGTGCTTGGTGGGATTCCTCCGGGTACTCTAGTTTCCTCCCACAGTGAAAACACATGTAGGTTAGGTTAATTGGCGTTCCTAAAATAGCCATAATGTGTGGGTGTGTGCGCTCTGTGATGGATTGGCACCCTGTCCATGTTGTACCCCGCCTTGTGTCCTAAGTCTCCTGGGATAGGCTCCAGGCCCTCTGTGACCCTGAATACAGGATTAAGTGGTACAGATGATGAGTGAGTGAGTGGACCGCACTCTGGCTGAATCTGAATTGAGGTGCTAAATATTTAGTGAATCACATCTCTCTGTTCATCTTTCCTCATAGTCATTTTCTCCTACTTGCTGTGTATCCTCAAAAGGCCCTTGCCACTTGGCGAATAATTTAGAGCTTGACACAGGCAGTAATACGAACACTTTATTGCTCTGTGCAAATTCCCTTAGCCAAGTTCCCTGGTTGGATAACCAGGATTTGACTTTCTTGCGCCTGTAGCAAATTCTCCAGCTTTTCCTTTGGTCCCCAGTGGAGAGAGAGAGAGAGCGAGAGCGAGAGAGAGTGGGATAGAGGAATAACTACACCAGGATTGGAGTTTGGAGAAGGGGGGGGGGGATTGATATGGATGTGAACGAAAGAAAGAGATTTTTCGCCTGACCCTGAATAAGCCATCCGGCTGTCCTTCACCTGCAGGATACGCTCCTTCAGCAAGGCTGAGGGGTGGCACTGGACTCACTTGAAGATTATTTCCAGAACGCAAGCCACAAACTGCTCCAGCACCACCAAATTAAGAACTCCTTGCACAAACAGGAAGGGCTGGAATCGGATGCTTTGGTTTGCATCTGACTTGCTGCAATACTGTCTTTTTTTTTTTCTTTTTTTTTAGAAAAGGGTAGTCATGCTGTCCATTGGCAGCTCATTTGCAGCAAGCTGTCAGTGCACATACAGGTACGATGGCCTCTGGATTATCCTGTGGGCCTGTCTTTGTCACTGTAAGCCGGCCCACTGCTCAAACATGCCCCGACTGCCACATGTACATTTCACTTTTAAAGCGTGATTTTCTTTCCTATACACAAGACTATTTTTGAGTTAAATTCACAAATTCTTTACATTTTGTTAGTAATATGTGTTTACATGTGGACAAAAAAGTGAATTCAGTGAAATTCAGACTTATGCCATAAAATTTCAAATGTGAAATCTCACTCATCATATCCTGTCCACAGATGCCTGAAGGAGGTCATGAAGCCTATCTTAGGAGACTTAAATTGGGGTACACCCTGGATGAGGTGCCAGTCCATCGCAGAACACATACACATGCATACACATTCATTCTAACACTACGGGCAATTTGGGAACGCCAATAAACCCAATAAAACCTGCATGTCTTTTAACTGTAGGATGAAACCTGAGTACCTAGAGGGAGCCCACCAAGCACGGGGAGAACATGCAAACAGACCCAAGGCGGGAATCGACCCCGGACCCTGGGGGTGCAAGACAAGTTACTTGACAGTTCTAAATCAAGTAAAATTATTTAAAAAATAAACAAATAAATAAATAACACAAAATCAATTAATCAGGTCTTAAAGTTAAAAGCAATCTTATGTGAAACGTATTAAACAAAGAATGCCATTAAAACATGCAGATGAATCCTGTGTTAAACAGTAACGTGGAAAAGAATGATAACGAATCACATGGTGTAAAACTATTACATGTAAAAATAAACCAATGGTGTGAAAAAAAATAAACAAACCATGTAAAAATAAACCACATGTATTATGTAATGGAGAAACGAATCATGTTGGAAAAAGCGACTCAAGTCCTAAAAGACTGAAAATTTATAATCACGTGGTGAGAAAAATGTAAGTTAAACAGATATTTAAGAAAAAAAGAAATAATTAAATCATGTGAAAATAAGCAATTTACGCGTAAAATAATTTCATATTCTAAAAATATTTCATATATTTCATATTATAATATATAAAAATATGTAAAAATAAAGGAGTAAATTTGAAAAATAAAGGTAAAAATAAAAACACATGCCTTACACATGAAAAGTCCAAGATGTGAAACGTGTGAAGCATAATTAAATTGCACATATTAATCATGTGATTATATGGTAAAGATTGTGTGACATGTCTATAAGGGAAAGCCATGAACGCACACAAAAGACATCTATAAACACATACGCTACACAAATTAAGCCTTGAAAATATGCTAATTTATAAAGTCACATATGCTCTCCTTTAATGCTTCCAACATTTCCTTCATGCGAGAGCAGCCTGCATTCTGAAAGACTGGCTTTTAACAGGCACGAACAGACGTAATGAAGTGGTTTGTTGAGACGTGCTGTTCCGTTTTAGAGAATAATGGAGTCGGCTCTTGCGAGCAACATGCTTTTCTCTTCATTTCCGAAGCGGAGGATGAACTGAAGAGCTCTTCAGTGGGTCACAAGCGCTGCTCTCGATAAACCCGCAGGAGAACGGAGGCTATTCCTGGTAAATCCAGAGTTATGGTACTTCAGTGTGAACATCTTGATGAACGATCTTGCTCTGTGAGACGCAAGGACTTTTACTTAAGACGTGCTTATACGAGTTATGAAGTGAGATTGCTTTTTCTGGTGTGCCTATATTTGTTTTTGTCTGTTATATTAAATGAACTTCTCTGTTTAGGACTCTGTCCTTGCAAAGCCAGAGGTTGGAAAATAATGGACTGGCCTGATAGTGATCATCCCCAGTGATCATCAAAAAATTTAATTTTGGACTGGCCTGATAGTGATCATCATCATCATCATCATCATCATCATCATCATCATCATCATCATCATCACCACAATATTAACTGAGTATCTGGAATATCTTTAGGAAGAATGGTGTTCATCTTTGTTCAGCTCCAGCTCCAGAGACTCCGAGTGAATCTATTCTAAAGAGCAATGAAGCTGTCCTGGCAGCTCATGGTGGACCAATACCTTACTAAGACTCTATGTTGACAGGTTTTTAGGCATTGGTCAATAGCAGCCTGTACAACCCCCCTCCCCCAAATTTCATCTCATAATCATTCACTCATCATCGTCTTTACCGCTTTATTTTGTATACTGAGTTGCTAGGAGCTTGGGGCCCTTCCTGGAACCTTAGATCACAAGGTAGGGTACACCATGGATGGGGTGCCAATCCATCGCAGGGCAAACACACATACTTACACACTCATTCACACACTACGGGCAATTTGGAAACGGCCAATTAGCCTAATCTGCATGTCTTTGGACTGTGGGAGGAACCCGAAGTACCCAGAGGAAACCCATAAAGCCCGGGGAGAACATGCAAACTCCACGCACACAGACTGGAAGCGGGAATCTGAAGGTGCGAGGCTACAGTGCTAACCACTGCGCCACCGTCCCGTCCATCTGGTAATGATATAATAAAAATATTAACTGTTATAAAACATGATAAGTGGTTGGCTTTCTTGGTTATATTTAATTGGCAAGCACAAAAATAGCATTCCCGCCAACCCTGTGTGAGACTTGATTGCGTCCAACCCATCGTTTGGTATGGTAGCAGGTTGGGGGTTCGATGACATTCAGTGTCCGCGGATACTCCCCACATGGGAGTAGTTCTCAACCCCCCAAATGTTGAACCGAAACAAATAGCCTACATACAGTACAGTACATTCACACACATACAGTACTCATTCCACTGCTTTGTCTTAAGAGGCTCCATAATTTCTTTCTGGAAGAGAAGTTTCAAGGTAAATTACCATGCATCTTTGACTTTAGAAGTTCTCCATAATTCACTGTGTGAATTATGTCACTCCATAATAACAACGTCACTTCATAAAGACACATTCACTGCGACTGGAAGCCTGCAGGACAGACCAGGTTGTACTCACCAAGCACTTTGCAATTTGATCAGAGACCTTCACCCCTTTTGGATTCTGCTAACGGCCATGTGTCCGAACTTTGCCAGCACTTGGCTTTCATTCTGAGTAATTAAATCACATGCCTGATCTGTATTATTCAGAAGACTCTGTTATGCATTATTACAATTTTGTTGAGACAATAAGAACTCACAAGTTTGCCATTAGCTTCACCCCAGCCATACACCATGTATAATTAATTCATTGCCCTTCTCACACACACAGGAGGATGTACACAGCACGTTTTCAGCAGAATGCTGCATTTGCATTTTACTCCAAACAACAAGCAAATGCATTTTTAATGCTGGAATATAGCATATGGAATAACTCGTTCTGGCACATGCTGTCACGGAGATTAATGATAACGAAATCTCTAATCATAGCAATTACCTCACCACCCACTGCTAAGACTTCAGGTCTTTTTTCTCCCTCAATATTTCCATCAACCTATCTTATTCCACTTGATTTTAGCCTTAGATAGCTGGTAGAGATGAAACACTCTGGTACAAAATATTATTCTAATGTAATATACTCATGCTGAACATCCTTACACACAGCTGCTTTTTTTTATTTTATATATCATAAGACAAAAATGACCTTTCTCGACTTCAGAATCCGCTCAACTTTTTATAAAATCTCTAGCTATTTATTCAACCCTTCTACAACACTACGCTTGCTGGGCTAAATCCATATGCAGTATTTCCAGTACAGGCCATGTAGTACACTGCTGCTCACTCAGGTGACCCCATACTGTACTTACGTCGCTTCATGTTCTTTGTGTCTTTATATTCCAGACATCAAAGGTGATGCACCATGGTAGTTATGCGGCCTGGTTCAAGACTACACAATAACATCCCTTAAAGCTCCAATATTGACCTTAATTATTATTTCTTAATAACTTCCTATCGTGTACAAGGGGTGTTCAAGTCAAACAAGGACTTGTGATAATCTAGCTATGAAACTGATTAACATTTACAAAAGCACAGTACAGTGATAAGATGCAGTAAAACGTTCGAATGGTGCAACCCTTTTAAAGAAGGCTGTACATTCATGAATGATGATCAAGGCCGCGGTGGCTCGGAGCCCACTGCGGTCGTTCCTGTGAACATTAAAATTGACGGATAACTTGTCACCAACTTGCGAAAATGATGCATCTGTCTGTGAGAACTGTGCACACAATCATTATCAACACCACTTGCACATTACATGAACTTAAATGGGAACTCTCCCATACAGTCCTGGACTCACTCCAAGCCATTTCTACATGTTTGAGCCATTAAAGGAGTTCCTGGGAGGCCAGCGTTTTACATGTAAGGCAGGCAGCTGATCATAGGTTTGGCATCCTGAGTAGATTTTCCGGTTTGATGGTAACTATGTTCTGTTATTCTGTGCAAGAACTGTAAAGTCCCGGTTTGACTTGAACACCCCTCACAGTAATGCTGGTGTCAGTATTCATTACGGTTGTGTTTTTAAAAGTGGCACAACAGAAAACAGCCCTATCGTGAGTCTCAAAGATGCCACAGCTGAGAGAACAAAAAGTGGTTTTAGTCTTCTGTCAATCACAGTGACTTTGACCACTGTGTACTCGTGTGGAAAAGAGAACAGTGAATAGTGCTTTCCTATGAGATAGATTTTTTTTTTTTTTGCAGTATGAGCAGCATACAAAAACATGCATTGGCTGACTTCACATAGCTTAGAGCTAGAGGCTTGTGTTAGAGGTAAATTGGAGGCACTTGACAAATTCTATCCTATTCTATTCAACTATTGAAATCAGATGTGGCTCCTGGTTCAAGTGAAATTCTGCAGCCACAACAACCTATCTGGATGAGACTAAAGTCCGCTTCACATTGGTGTAGCCACTCCTGTCAACGTCCCAAGGGAAGACCCATATTGTCACCCTTGGCTGTGAGGAAATTGGTTTGGATGGTCAGGAACAATACAGAACCCACCAAGGCACTGACCTGGATGCTGTTGGATCACCAGAGTCACTATGAACAATTGAATGAATTTAACATTACCATAGACTGAAAGCCTGCTGTCTAAGAAGGAAGCCCCTATTCAAAAATGAACACCTTTCAACTTTGCAGCTGCCTGCATGGACAATGAAAAAATGTTCTTGAGAAACGTTTTGACAAATGTTTGGATGAATAAACGTGAGACATTCAGCTCTAAGAGCACTGTATACTCTCGTCATACTTTGGGGCTGTTTTGGTTCTAGGTGAGCTGGCGCACTGCACAATTCTTCAGCACAATCTGTATTCATCTTTTTGATGGTTGAACCTTGGACAAAATTTAGTTTTCAAACAGTGACTCCAAACACATAAAGTTGGTTGTGCAATGGATAAAGCAGGCTAGAGAAAACCTTATGGAGATTTCAAATCTGGCCTGTCACAAAACAAACAGATTAAGGCCATGTCCACACGTAGCTGGGTATTTTTTTAAAATGGAGATTTTACTCTGCGGTTTTCGCCTTTCGTCCACACGCAAACGCCGTTTTGATCGTTGAAAACTGAGTTTTTGGAAAACTCCGGCCAAAGTGAAGATTTTTGGAAAACTCCGTTTTCAGTGGTGTTGTGTGGACAGGGGAAACGGAAATTTCGGCTTGTTGTAACGTCACCTTACAGGAGCCGATGATGTAACTTTCTGCATGCTAGTCTCCTTGATTTGTGCAATAGCGGACGTATTGACAAAGTTTTATATTTATTTTATATATATATATATATATATAAAATAAATATAAAACTTTGTCATGCCTCTAAGGTGGTAACACCTTCTATAGCCTGTGTTAAGATGAATATACATCCAAACTACTTGTGTCATGTTGATGACTGGTTCTTATATTGTACTTAAATGTATGTGGCACAGGGCACCTGGCCAAAAGCTTAAATATGATCTCTTTACTGATAATAAACAGATATCTTCAGGCACATCATGCACGCGTATGTGTGTGTAAGCCCTCTGTCCTGGTTTAGAACACCAGCCGGTCAGCATATTGCGGTGCGGTGGACACATCTACATATATGAATAAAAGAAACGTTACATTGGTTAGAATTCACTCTTTGAATGATATCTTTATGTTTCATACATTGGAGGAATCAGTCTCAGAAAAAAAAAAAAATCTGTCTGTATGTATGTCAGAACTTAATGAAACTTTTGCAGTACTTAAAGTAGGTATCTGCCTGAAATTTAGCCTGCACCATAAGTGAAATCTAAATGCTGAGTAAATGCAATGTTATGAACAGTTAAGCTACTGTACTAATATGCTACTTTCTATACATGGTGTAAGTAATATGAAATTTTTTTTTGACGACAAAACTTTCTCATCTACTTTTTTCGATTTCGCGTCTGTGATTCACTTTCTGATTACTGAACACGGAGTGTATTTGATATGGTGTCAGATACTCAATCTTACAAAATTCTGTTTCTTTGTATTAATAAGTTAGGCAGAGAGTTCTGCTGTACAGAAAGACAGGCAGACATGTAAATGGGCTTCAACCTGAAATAATAATAATATCAAAGATTACATTAAAGCTGATCAGATTGTTTTAAGCTTTAACCTTTTAACTATTTCTGCAAACTCTGTAACTGTCGTCGACAGGCACTTTAGCTAGCCAAGCACTAATTCCTGTAATTCAGACTGTATAAATTAAAACTTAATTTGCGCCCTCTTCTTAAACCTAACACTAAGATTATAAATAGAAATACAAAAACAAACAAACATCTGGATCAATAATGGATCTTCCTTAATATAAAATATAAAATATGCAAAAGAAAAATCGTCTGATCTACAGTACACCAACTCAATTAATCCATAAATCCATACTGTATAGTAATACTTGATAATCCTTATATAAAATGTAAAATATGCAAAAGAAAGATCTGATCTACACCAAATCAAAAGATTTTGAGAAACTGCTTCCATACATCTTTTTTTATAATTTCTGCAAGCTCTGTTCATTATGTCTTGTGTCTTTCGGGGATGCCACAGCTCATCTTCACACACACACACACACACACACACACACATTCTGGATCGAATCTCAGTCCCACATGGTACTCGGCGGCCTCTTTGGCGTTCCATATCGCAGTTCCCATGTGCGCGCTTCAGTAGGAGGGGTGTCGCGGTGATGCTGAGTTCAACATCATCTCTCCGTTCCTCCACCTGCAGTCGGGGCGCGAGACGAGCCAGCACGCGCTTCTCTCTCTCTCTCTGTCTCTCTCTCTCTCTCTTTCTGATCTTAACGGAGGAATTACCGGCGGTCAGAGAGGAGCTGCTTGAGTCGGGGCCGAAAATGAGAGTCTGCTTCGTTCTTCCTCTGGCGTGCGCTTTAGTCCTGAAAAGCTCCCCGGTAAGACACCCAGACGTCACTGAAGTTCACGTGCGCTCCAGGAAAGCATCACGGACGTTCCTCATGGAGTGATGATGAGTCCCCTTGTTTTTGTGTTCAGTTTTCCAGTGTACTTTCTCTTTAAATAAGTCGCTGTGGTAAAGTAGTTGATTGAAGTATTAAATGTTAATGTACAATCAGAAAGTAAGACAACGAATGCCGTGAGGTTTGTGCATATGCATGACATCACTTTTTTTTTGTTTGCATGAACATTTTTTTTATTTTTTTATTTTTTTATTTTTACAGGAATATCATTATGCTCAAACTTTTTGCATGCATCCTGAGGAGTAATGTCTTTTACATGGAAATCCCATATACAGTATGTCCAATGATTTCACAAGTTTATGTGAATAATACCCTTAATGTTGTGGGCACCTGTGGGGCAAAGTTTGAAGCACATTATTATCTAGGATGTCTAAACGTTTGACTCCGACGATTCCCCTGTGCCCCAAAGTGAGCTGCATGTATACATGGTTTCCCCAGATTGGAGTGAAACTTGCCTGTTCTGAGCCAGGATTTTAACACTTTTGGGAGCCTTCTCACGGCACACACATACACACTAAGGGCAATTTTTGAATGCCAATTAGCCTAATCAGCTTGTCTTTGGGCTGTGGGAAGAAACCGGAGTACCCGGAGGAAACCCACAAGCACAGGGAGAACATGCAAACTCCATATAGACTCAAGGCTGGAATCCAGACCCTGAGGTTGCAAGCGGCAGTGCTAACCGCTAAGCCACTGTGCCGCCCTGACAATGTACACACGTGGACAAAATTGTTGGTACCCTTCGGTCAATGAAAGAAAAACTCACAATGGTCACAGAAATAACTTTAATCTGACAAAAGTAATAATAAATAAGAATTCTATGAATGTTAACCAATGAAAGTCAGACATTCCTTTTCAACCATGCTTCAACAGAATTATTTAAAAAAATAAACTCATGGAACAGGCCTGGACAAAAATGATGGTACCCCTAGAAAATACTGAAAATAATGTGACCAAAGGGACATGTTAATTCAAGGTGTGTCCACTAATTAGCATCACAGGTGTCTACAATCTTGTAATCAGTCAGTGGGCCTATATATAGGGCTCCAGGTAGTCACTGTGTGGTTTGGTGACATGGTATGTACCACACTCAACATGGACCAGAGGAAGCGAAGGAAAGAGTTGTCTCAGGAGAGTCGAAAGAAAATTATAGACAAGCATGTTAAAGGTAAAGGCTATAAGACCATTTCCAAGCAGCTAGATGTTCCTGTGACTACAGTTGCACATATTATTCAGAAATGTAAGATCCATGGGACTGTAGCCAACCTCCCTGGACGTGGCCGCAGGAGGAAAATTGATGACAAATCAAAGAGACGGATAATCCGAATGGTAACAAAAGAGCCCAGAAAGACTTCTAACGAGATCCAAGGTGAACTTCATGCTCAAGGAACATCAGTGTCAGATCGCACCATCCGTCGTTGTTTGAGCCAAAGTGGACTACATGGGAGACGACCAAGGAGGACACCATTGTTGAAAACAAATCATAAAAAAGCCAGACTGGAATATGCCAAACTACATGTTGACAAGCCACAAAGCTTCTGGGAGAATGTCCTATGGACAGATGAGACAAAAATGGAACTTTTTGCCAAGGCACATCAGCTCTATGTTCCCTTTCAAAAGCTACACTCGATGCTGCGTGAAAACGCTATGGGAACATCTCTTTGTTGCCCGGTTGTGAAGCTTGTGCATGTCAAACCCGCCGAATACCTTCGGCTTATAACCTGTGCAGGCATGACGTCACCGAACAAGGTGCACCTGCAGGTTATAAATAGGAGTGAACCGGAAACATCCTCAGATCTTTTTGTCTTCAGGACCGCTTTGTGTTTGCGCGTGCATGCAAGCCGTAACGAAAGCGAAATAAAAATAACAGCATTAACTCACCGATATGGCGGAGTTGCTTAAGAGATGCGTGCCTCCGTGTGATAGATCTCTTTCGGAGGGCGATCTTCACGAGTTGTGTCTCGAGTGCTTGGGGAAGAACACGCTCGCCTCGGGCTTCAGGGAGACTGTGAGTACTGTGATCTTCTCCCTATTAAGGTGCTTCGCGCGCGGCTCGCTTTCTTTAAAGAGAAACCGCGAGCCGCGGCGCATTCCTGGGGCTCGCGTGCTGATCTGGCAGACGCGCACGAGACGGAATTTCCCCTTTCTCTCGCGCTCTCTCCGGATCAGGAAGTTTTAGCTTCCGCTTCGCAAGCGCGCTCCGGCGCTTCTTGTGAAGGAGCGGAAGAATCTTCCTCTCTCGCTTCCATGGAAGTAGCCTCCTCACAACGCTCCTCCAGTGCTGACAGAGCTTTTGAGGAATTATTAGAGGTTATAACGCGTGCGGTCGAGCGATTGCATATCGACTGGCCGCAGCAGCGAGATTCCCCCAAGCGTTCGAGATTGAACGACAGGTGGCCGGGGGGAGGAGCCTCAACGTCTCTCTCTCCCCTTCTTTGGTGACATCCATGATGAATTAACTCTTTCATGGAGCAAGCCGTATTCATCGCGTGTTTTTGTACCATCGACTTCGACTTATTCGAATATCGTTGGTGCGAAAGCACGCGGTTATATGATGATGCCCAGATAGAAGAGACGCTTGCGGGCTATCTCTCTCCTGGGACATCATCCTCCCTGAAAAAGCCTATTCTCCCCTCCAAGCCGTGCAGATTGACATCTGCTTTGGTGGGTAAAGCTTTTCAGGCAGCAGGACAGGCTGGTGCTTCACTGCACACCATGGCGGTTTGGCAGGTTACCAGGCTGACCTGCTGAAGGACCTGAGCAGCGGCGGGGCTATTGATGACAGGGCGTTTGCAGAGCTGCGCCGAGCCACAGACCTGTCTCTCCGTGCAACCAAGCGGACGGCCCGTGCTGTGGGCCGTTCCATGGCTGCCATGGTGTCCACGAAGAGGCCTCTGTGGCTGAACCTCACGGGCATCAAGGATAAGGATCGTGTTGCCCTCCTCGATGCCCCCATCTCGCCTTCCGGCCTTTTTGGCGACGCTGTTAATTCCGCCGCCACTAGGTTCGGGAGGCAAAGCTGTATGAACAGGCCGTTGGGAGGTTCCTTCCCCGCCGTGCTCAAGAACCGGGACCGTCGGCCACCCGGCCCCGGCCAGGTCTGGCCCCTATCAGGCGTCAGGTGCAGAAGGAGAGTGTGACCAGCCGCGCACCCCCCCGTAAGGCTGGGGTGGGGCTCGCCGCTCTTCTCAAAAATCTGCTTCGAAAAGACCGGATCTGAGGAGCTTCCTCTCTTCAAGAAGAAGCCCTGAGTTCGTGCGCCTGGGGCTGTGGGGGTGTCTCCCCCCGGGGAGGGGCGTCTGGATTTTCATCACAAAACAGGGCCTCCTCCCTGGCACTCCCGGGAGGCCGGTGTTCAATCCCCGCCACCACTGGTGTTTCGGGGAGCGCCGGTCTCCAACGAAGAGTTGGGTGTTTGGGTATCTCCTGCCATACTTCAGGATACCCAACACCTAACACCCCCCCATCCAGCCGAAGTGTCAAAGCTCGTGCCCCTTTTCGGAGAAGCTGGCAGCGTGGAAACTACTGCCAGGCATATCTCCTTGGGTAGAAAAGACTGTAGGCACAGGCTACAGGATTCAGTTTGCACATCGTCCTCCGCGTTTCAACGGCGTGGTCTCCACTTCCGTGAAACCGGACCGAGCACATCTGCTGGCCCAGGAGTTAAAGACTCTGCTGGGCAAAGGGGCCATAGAACATGTTCCCCTTCCAGACAGAGAGTCAGGCTACTACAGTCGGTACTTTTTGGTGCCCAAGAGAGGGGGGGGGGGGTTGCGTCCGATCTTGGATCTTCGCGGCTTGAACCGCTATCTCAGGAAATCCAGATTCAAAATGTTGACTGTCAAAATGATTGTTTCTCAAATTCAACTAGAGGATTGGTTTGTGACAATCGATCTCAAGGACGCATATTTCCATATAGAAATATTGCCACAGCACAGGAAGTTCCTGAGGTTCGCCTTTGGGGGCGAGGCTTACCAGTTCGGGTCCTTCCATTTGGCCTAGCTCTGTCACCCCGCACATATACAAAATGCATGGATGCGGCTCTGGCTCCTTTACGACTCCAGGGCATCCGTATTTTGAATTACATAGACGACTGGCTGATTCTGGCCCGGTCTCAGGAGCTAGCGCTTCGACATCGAGATGTCGTCCTAGCCCATCTTCATTCTTTAGGATTGAGACTCAGCGTTCTCCTTCCTGTTCAGAGGACAACATATTTGGGTGTCACATGGGATTCGGTCACGATGCGGGCACAGTTGTCTCCTGCTCGTGTCGAATCCATTCTCAACACCCTGAAGGAAATCAAGCTAGGCCAGAAGGTCACTGTTCATCACTTTCAGAAATCTTTAGGCCTCATGGCGGCTGCGTCCACGGTGATACCTTTGGGCCTTCTGCACATGAGAGCGTTTCAGCTGTGGCTAAGAGCCAGGGGGTTTCATTCAAGGGCCAACCCCCAGAGGCTAATAAGGGTTACGCGCCTGGGGCTTCGTACCCTTTCTATGTGGTTCAGACCCCGGTTTCTGACTTTGGGTCCCACTCTAGGTCCGTCTTGTCGTCGCAAGATGCTAACGACAGACGCTTCCCTCATGGGCTGGGGTGCGGTCTTGGATGGCCGTCCAGCACAAGGGAGCTGGAGAGGTCATCTTCTCGCGTGGCACATCAATTGCCTCGAAATGATGGCTCTGTTTCTGGCCCTGAAACACTTCCTCCAGCAGTTGAGAGGCTACCATGTCCTAGTGCGGGTGGACAGCACTGCGGTAGTCTCGTACATAATCACCAGGGTGGACTGCGCTCGCGCCGCTTGAACAAGCTAGCGCACCAGGTTCTGCTTTGGGCACAGGACAAGTTCCTGTCCCTCAGGGCGATTTACATTCCAGGGCACATGAATGTAGGAGCAGACTTGCTATCCAGACAAGCTGTAGAACAGGGGGAATGGAAGCTCCACCCCGAAATAGTCAGTCAAATCTGGGAAAGATTTTACGTAGCAGAGGTGGACCTCTTTGCCTCACAAGAGACAGCACAATGCCCCCTTTACTACTCTCTGACTCCTCCAGCTCCCCTGGGTCTGGACGCAATGGCCCACACGTGGCCCAGGTTACGCCTCTATGCGTTTCCGCCTATAGTTCTGCTCCCGGGAGTCCTGGCGAGGGTCCGTCAACAAGGGTTGCGCCTCTTATTGATAGCGCCCCATTGGCCGACCAGAGTGTGGTTCTCGGATCTAATATCTCTCCTCGACGGCTCACCCTGGGTGATTCCAGTGAGGAGGGATCTTCTGTCTCAGGCGCAGGGGACAATACTTCATCCCCGGCCCGAGCTCTGGAACCTTCACGTTTGGCCCCTGAACGGGACCAACTGAGACAGGCTGGGCTTTCAGCCAGCGTAATTGAAACCATTTTAAGTGCCAGGGCTCCCTCCACTAGGAGAACTTATGCCCTCAAATGGAGTGTGTTTGAAAATTGGTGCATGACAAGACACATAGACCCAGTTCACTGCCAGATTGTTTCAGTGCTGGAGTTTCTGCAAGAAAAGTTGTCCTCGGGCTTATGCCCTAGTACGCTCAGAACGTATGTAGCCGCTATTTCGGCCTGTCACGCTCTGAACGACGGGGTTTCTGTGGGCAAGCACCATTTAGTTGCCCGTTTTATTCGTGGAGCTAAACGGTTGAAGCCGCCCACTAGAGCGACGGTCCCTTCGTGGGACTTAACTATCGTACTCGAAGGCCTGGCTGACACCCCGTTCGAACCACTAGAGTCAGCGCCTGTCAAGCTTCTGTCTCTTAAGATGGTTTTTCTGATGGCTATTACTTCTTTGAAGAGGATTGGGGATCTGCAGGCTCTGTCAGTCTCCCCATCCTGCCTAGACTTTGCCCCTGGGCAAGTCAAAGCTATTCTGCATCCTCACCCGAACTATCTTCCCAAGGTTCCATTCTCAACCATGCACCCAGTTGTTCTCGAAGCCTTCTGTCCTCCGCCTTTCACAGCTCCGGAGCAGGAAAGACTTCACTTACTGTGTCCAGTACGTGCTCTTCGGATCTACGTCCACCGCACTAGCCAGTGGCGTAAATCAGAGCAACTCTTTATTTGCCATGGGGGTCGCAACCGGGGGGCGGCTGCCACTAGACAGACTCTGTCACACTGGGTGAGAGATGCCATTGCCCTAGCCTATGAGGCGCGTGGTCACACTTCGCCTCTGGGAATCAGGGCTCATTCAACCAGGGGGATTGCCTCATCGATTGCCTTGGCAAGAGGCGTACCCCTGCAGCAGGTGTGTGATGCGGCGGGCTGGTCCTCTCCACACACGTTTGTTAGATTTTATAGTCTGGATGTCAATGCTACTCCAGGTTCGCGGATCCTTGAGTCAGCATCCCAGAGCTAGGTCTGAGACCTCCTCGGCTTGTGCGCACACGCTACACAACCTGGGGGTCCAGACACTTGCAGTGCGGCGGCGTTGGTATTCTCGTTCCCATAGCGTTTTCACGCAGCATCGAGTGTAGCTTTTGAAAGGGAACGTCTCGGGTTACTTGGCTGTAACCCTGTTCCCTGATAAAGCGGGAACGAGATGCTGCGCTCCGATGCCGCACTGCTGGCGTGCCTGGACGTCCTTCAGACAAAATTGACCTGAGGATGTTTCCGGTTCACTCCTATTTATAACCTGCAGGTGCACCTTGTTCGGTGACGTCATGCCTGCACAGGTTATAAGCCGAAGGTATTCGGCGGGTTTGACATGCACAAGCTTCACAACCGGGCAACAAAGAGATGTTCCCATAGCGTTTTCACGCAGCATCTCGTTCCCGCTTTATCAGGGAACAGGGTTACAGCCAAGTAACCCGAGACGTTCACAGACGGAAAAATGAAGCATATCAAGAAAAGAACACTGTCCCTACTGTGAAACATGGAGGAGGCTCTGTTATGTTCTGGGGCTGCTTTGTTGAATCTGTGCAGGGTACAATGAAATCTCAAGACTATCAAGGGATTCTAGAAAGAAATGTGCTGGCCAGTGTCAGAAAGCTGGGTCTCAGTCGCAGGTCATGGGTCTTGCAACAGGACAATGACCCAAAACACACAGCTAAAAACACCCAAGAATGGCTAAGAGGAAAACATTGGACTATTCTAAAGTGGCCTTCTATGAGCCCTGACCTCAATCCTATTGAGCATCTTTGGAAGGAGCTGAAACATGCTGTCTGGAAAAGGCACCCTTCAAACCGGAAACAACTGGAGCAGCTTGCTCATGAGGAGTGGGCCAAAATACCTGCAGAGAGGTGCAGAAGTCTCATTGACAGTTACAGGAATCGTTTGATTGCAGTGATTGCCTCAAAAGGTTGTGCAACAAACTATTAAGTTAGGGGTACCATCATTTTTGTCCAGGCCTGTTCCATGAGTTCATTTTTTTAAATAATTCCGTTGAAGCATGGTTGAAAAGCAATGTCTGACTTTCATTGGTTAACATTCATAGAATTTTTTAACATTATTACTTTTGTCAGATTAAAGTTATTTATGCGACCATTGTGAGTTTTTCTTTCATTGACCGAAGGGTACCAACAATTTTGTCCACGTGTGTATGCCATGCCTTAAGGCCATGCATGCCTAATTTCACCGAAGTCCAAATGAAGTAAGCAGGTACCAAAAGTCTTATTGGCCTATAAATATAGTGTTGTTTCCACTATAGCACTATACGTTTTTCTACTACAGTTTATTTGTTTGGTTAGGAAGCTGGGTGAGGGTGATTCTTCTTGATCAGTGTGCAGGAGACCTTTTTTGCTTATTGTACTGTTTTACTTTACTTAACAACTTCCAGCCATATGAAGCGTAAGAGACTCACATACAGTCAGATTAATAAATATGTGCACAAATAGATTATTATTTTACCTGTCTACTGTGTAATACTGAGTTGATGTTAAATAATGCATATGAGCTCAAATAGCAGACTTTCTTATTTAATTTGATGGAGTCTACATCCAAATCAGGTGAACACTGTAGGAATTACAGATATCACCAGATGCTGTGCTTCTTCCCTAGTGATGCTCGGCCAGCCCTTCAGTTCATGATGGTTTTTTGGCACTGTTTGCCTTCTGTTTATAAAATGCACTGGCCTTTGCACCACATGCAACCCTTTGCCCTAAAATGTGTACTTTACAGTATGCCTTGGGTCATTGTTCATACAATGAGTTTTAAAGCTTAAATAAGACGGGGGGACTTTTGATTGTGCACAATTACGGAACATTTATTTCTGTATATAATCTCCTGCTACACTGATGTACTCATGCCGTTATGAGGCTAGCTGAAACGCTGGCCTCCCAGGAACTCCGTTAATGTCTCAACCATGGAGATGGCTTGGAATGAGGTCGGGACTGTACGGGGGATGCGACAATAACTTTTGGCAGAGTTCCTGTAATGTGATGTGTTGCTGAATAATTGTGTGTACAGTTCCACACAGGTGAAAAGGTACAGTATCTCTCGATGTTCCACTTGCTGAATGTTCACAGGAACGACTCCAGTGGGCTCTGAGCCACCTCGACTGGAATCGTCGTTCATGGACATACGTGCTTGTTTGCACCATTCAAATGTTTTAATCCCATCACTCACTTAGCTCAAAGTCCCGGTTTGACTCGAACATACTTTTAGAATTCATCCTGCTGCTTATTATTAGTTATTAATCATATAAATAGTGTGCTTAATAAAATTTCAGTCAGTTATTGTACTTTTTTCAGAACAGTGAACGTCAAAATTAATTGAAAATGGAAATCTCCGTCTGCTATATTATGGCAAGGCCTATTTTTACTGTATTGAAAATATATCACTATATTGAATCTTTTGCATTATTAAAAGATACGACTGAAAAGCACAGTGAGGTTTCCACTTACCCTGCTGCTAGTTAATGAATACGGTAGTAAAAAAGTCGAATTACCAGGCGAAAGGTTTCCCCAGGCCACGACACACACAGAGTCTGTTTTAAAGAGTGTACAGATTACAGTAACATTGCAGTCAAATAGTGAACCATTAGAAAAAAGAAAGGAAAAAAAAAAACGAGACCCTTGCACTCTCAAATCTGTTTCTAAATCTTAAAATATTTGAATGTAAAATTTTTCATGTTTTACCCCAGGACACTGCGGCAAGTCTGACTGTGGATCCGTGTCGACTCGGATTTTTCCAGGACTCCTACACTGTGTTTATCCCATGGGAGCAGCTGCAGGGTCACAGCATTGTCAAAGGTAAGCGCCGGGAGTGTGTTTAATGAATCGGGCGTGCTTGTGTGGGTGTTCTTTGTTTTTCTCCCACAATGCTTTCGGGGAACAGGTCTTAGTTTTTGCATTCGGTCACTTCTTCTCTTACTTCCTCCTTCTCTCTCTCTCTCGTCTTTTCTCTCCGGTTTGAGTACATAAACACAGCCTGTGGTCCTCGACGGCTGCGGAAATCACTGCTGACGATTCCTCATGTCGGTTATGAGGCTTACTGTACATGTTTATTTCAGAGCTAACACGGTGATATGCGGGTTTTCTGCTATTATGGCGAAAACTGATCTGCTGAAGTCCATCTTGTCTACTGATTGCAACAAATATGCGTATAATTCTTTTTTTTATCATGAGATTATCGCACCAAACGAGGCCCCATAAAAATATAATCCACATTAAATGAGCAGTCGAGCAGCGAGCGTGGCTGTCTGTAGCGGGAAAATGAAATCTTCCGCCCATCTCCCGCTGTGTATATTTGTTGGTGAATCCTCCTCCTCCTCCTCCTTCGCTCCTCTCTTCTTCATCCACCGTGTTATAAGCGTAATTCAGTTCCTCTATTCTTCTGTCTTCTTTTCCCGCAGACTCCAGCTTTCCATTTATTTGCCAATTCTCTTTTCAGTAACTGTGTGTACCGGGGTGTGTTGTCCCAGTAACACTAGAATAAGCTTTATCGTGCGGACTTTTCCGTGCTGGTGCCAGGAGGTAGAGAGAGAAAAAAAGAGAAGGATTGCAAGAATGTCTCATGCAAAACTGCCCAAGCTAATTGCATTGCGCGCATTGTGATGGAATCAGGTGATAGCTTGGGTACGAGAATAGACAGTGTTTATGCATCGCGTCTTGCTGTGATGTGCTGTCGGGATTTGTTATAAACATTTTTGCAAAAAAGTTTGTGCTGCTTTTTTTTTCTTTTTTTTTTTTTTCCCGAGATCAGAAGTTTCAGTCCCACTGCTTTACTTCTTGATATTTAACTTTTTAACAAGCTGTCCAAACAAGGGATTCGGGGGAAAGTTTTATACTGGGTAAGGAAGTCGATTCCAAGCCTTGGTACAACTTAAAATACAATGGTTGTTCAAGTCAAACCGGGACGTTTCTAGAGCATTTCTCTAGAAAGTTTTTTTTTCTCAGTACGCTGGATCGTTGTTCAGATGCATCTCTTCTGCATGGTTGTGAAAAGTTATCTGTCGATTTTCAAGGAGCAGGCGTTCCACTTTATGTTCAAAAAAACATCATTCACAGACGTACGCATTTCTTTCAAAAATTTTGCACTACTCTGATTGTTACTGCGGCTAAGAGTCTCATGACTATACCGTGTTTGAAGTCTTCTGTAAATGTCTACAAGAAATTTCATCACAAGTCCCGGTTTGATTTGAACACTTCTCGTACAAGCACGGTGTCCCGTCCAAGTCCCGGTTTGACTTGAACGCTCCTTCATAATTAAATAGTGTCCTAGTGTCTAGGGGTAAAAATGTGCAGATGGAGTTAAACTGATATAAGGAGCTCCTATCACACTTAGTGTCAATCATGTCAGTACAACCGATTGTTGTAGTTCACGACGCAAGGTTTAGGCAGGTGACAGATAAAAGTTCAAATCAAGTCATATAAAAGACATTAATGGACCAGGCTTTTTTCTTTTCTTTTTTTCTTTTTTTTTTCTGGAAGATTGACGCAGCTTTGCACAAGAAAGGCAGCTTTATGAATCCACAGGAACCACTTTGCTGATAGTGTTGAGTGGCTCATCAGTCGATTTCGTTTGCTCAGTGCAATTTTAGTTAATCTCTGCCAACACCTCGCCCCACTTTTGGAACAAAGGCATCCCTGCGCACACTTTATTCGCTTTTTTACTCTACATCTCACCAAGAAATTGGTGACAGGTCTTGCATTTTCCGACCACTTGTGTGCTGAATAATGACATGTCATTATCACTCAAGCCACACTTCATTACATTTCCAGATTTTCACTTCATTGCAGCTTTTTTTCGGATGTAATTGTAGTAATACTGTAGGTAATGAATGCACACACAGCCGTAAAAGCACCTTTTTTTTTTCTTCTTAAAAATGGAAGTTGGTCAGTGTTTGAAAGAGCTCTCAGGAGGGCTAAGTGTGCTTGTTTGAATTAGAATGCTGTCAGATTTTCCTTCTATAGTTGGTAATGGTGGGAGTCTTGATTTTGGTTCTGTTGGACAGGTGGATTATATTCCAAACAGTAAATGAGACCAATAATGGTTTAGAAAAAAAAAAAAGCTTATTTATGCAATAAGACATTTCTGCACTAGTTATCATGATTCCACAGACTATTCTCAGTGCACAGCAGCTTTAAACCATAAATTATAATGTTCAGATTTGCAACCATTATCCCACCATGGGCAACAGAAACATGCAGTGAACAAAACTGCTATTATTTTTCACTGCTATTATAGGCAGGAGTACATTTTACTGTACTTTGGACTGATGTGCATTTTGTAGTTGTGCGTTTTTTTTATAACTTTTTTGACAGCTCACCCGCGGCGCTGAATGAGACCGACGAACTGGACTGATGGAGAGAGACAGAGAGGTTAAATGTAAAGCCTCTCCTACTAAGAACAGCAATAGGTTCCCCTAAGTACAAGACGAATCAGTACGTGCGTCCCCTTTCTCTCGTCCTCGATCACCCTTGCTCGCTTTCAGAAAATTGATTTCCGGAATATTGTCTATGATTTGCGGGAGTCGGGGAGCTGCTATCACTGTTCAGGAGGCCTGTATTAGCAATATTAGAAATCGAATAAACGCAATGCTATCCGCAAGCAGAGGTGTCCCGATCGAATCTGATTAAAGTGGGGTGAAGCCACTGAGAGAGGCACCTGACAGAAGTCTTTTGTACCTTAAGCATCTTTAGTACAAATTGTTATATACGGTATGTTCTCATGTCTGCATTATCATGTATAATAGTACATAGAGAAGGATATTTGCATGCATGTAAAGAAAACAGCATATATATATATATATATATATATATATATATATATATATATATATATATATATATATATTAGGCATTGCTAATAGCACTTTTCTGTATCAAGGAATTAAGAAGCATTTCAGAAATCGTAGACTTACGAACAAATGGAACTTGTTCATATGTTGGGGACCCACTGTAGCTCGGCATACTGTAGGTTGAACTTTTACGGTTCCATAAAAAAAAACAAATTGTCTTCTTTTTTCTTCACCCAAAAGGATCTTTCTTTTAATATATCATTATAATATTTAATATTCTCATAAGTTAATAAGTGTATTGTCCCAAATATTGAAAGTTGCTGGGTTCAGCAAAGCAGAAACCCAGCTTTCTGAACTGATTTACAATTGAAATGAACTCGAATTTCAACTCATGACCAGCCTGCAGCAGGCTTTTTGCAGTTCACATTTAAATAAATCTAATATAGTCAGTCTATTCTTCTTCCTGTCTTTCACTAAGGCTTTAGCTTTCTATTTATTTGCCCCAGTTTCTTTTCAGTGCTACACTTCCATTGTGCATGTTGTCACAGTAACACTGCGGTAAGCTTTGTCTTGTAGCTTTTTTTCCCCTTGGTTTTTATGCCGGAAAATAGACAGAATTTGATTATAATCTATTCTGAATCCCAGATTTTAATTTTGTATTGGGTTGCTGTGCATCAATCAAATATAAATTCATTATCTGTACATGTTTACATGTTTGGCAGCCTGGGAAAGCCCTTCAGTTGGTAAAATCTTGCCTTTTTCTTCGAGACGTACTATAGTCTTGAAAACTGCAAACCACCCTGAACTGTGTGTCAATCATAAATAATATTCTAGCGTTTAGATCTAGACTGCCTTCAGAAATAAATGGCCTCATAGCCATTTCGACAAGGGGTATCTGTTAAACACACCCCACGTGATGTTTGCTGGAAGATGGCCATGCGTTATGAGTAAAGTCTTAGTGTGGGTCTGGGTTCTCAGTCCTTATTTCTGCCATATGTTTTTCCATATTTTTTTTTTTCCATAAGAAACAACTTTTTCAGCAAAATGCTCTTGAGCGTGATTACATACTAGGTTGATAGAGCAGTTGAGTATTCACTCACTCTCACTTCACTCACTCATCATCTATACTGCTTTATCTTGCGTTCAGGGTCGCAGGGGGTCTGGATCCTATCTCAGGGTACACCATGGACAGGGTTTCAATCCCTCGCAGGGCACAAACACATACACACATGCACACACTCATTCACACAATACGGCCAATGAGGGAATGCCAGTTAGCCTAATTTGCATGTTTTGGACTGTGGGAGGAAACCGGAGCACCCAGAGGAAACCTACATGCAAACTCCATGTAGACAGAGACGGGAATTGAACCTGGCCAGAAATCAAACCCGGACCCTGGAGATGAAAGACGACAGTGCTAACCATTACACCACCGTACCACCTTAATAGTAAGATTTTGAAAACGGGATCCCCGCTTTCTGATAATCCTGAAATGAAATGTGATCATGCTTCATTTCTGCTTCCGTAATAATACAGTACTCAATTTTGTTACGTGGCGCGGGTGTGGCAGCTGCGCCAGGAGATGTAATGATTTTTATAAGAACCGTTATGCAGGGCTTCTGAAGAGGTCAACGAAATAGGAGTATATGAGAGTGCTCGGGAGACGCACGAGAAGACCTTGCCGTTCGGAGATAGCGAGGGTTAATTAATTAAAAACTCGAAAGAATCTAAGGAAAGCTAAGGAGAATACAAAACAAAGTGAGCTCCTCCGTCTTCTCGGCTTCTTGAGATGACTTGGCTGAGTCTTTATCTGGCGCTTTGTTTTGCTTGACCCTATTACCAGGGCGACGTGCTCTTGTACCTGGAGCTGCCTAATGTTCGCATGCCATGTGCCGGTTTCTAGGGCCTTAAAGGTGTAGTGTGTTCGCACTGATTGCACTTACTCTGATGTTGCCTAGCAACCGCGTGTATGAGTTACTGTACCTCGCGAAAATGCTCCTCGCGAGACCCGCATCGTTATAAATGTTTTGTGAAATGTGCATATTATGTTTAACAGAAAATTTATGTTTTTTTATTATTAATTGTAAATGTTCCATCATCATATTTGCACTTGCTCGATTGGACAACTTGCTCGATTGGAAATAAACTTTCCTAGCCCGAGTTTGGGTTTGTCCTTGACAATCAGACAACCTTTAATGTCAAGCCATACATCACAATGTGACGCATGGCTCGACATTAAAGGTTGACTGATTGTCTCTCAGATCCTTATGCTTGCCCATTTTTCCTGCTTCTAACACATCAGCTTCGGCACCTGACTGTTCCCTTTATGCCTAATTTATCCCACCCCTTGACAAGTGTCAATACAGGGAGATAAGTTCTCTTTCGGCCCATCCCAAACCGCACACAACTTGGCGCAGGCTTTACGCCGGATGCCCTTCCTGACTCAACCCTACCACCGCTTTCATTTATTTCTGAAGCTGTGTGCAGTCTTGTGGATATAAAGGCATTCTATAAACCTATGTGATATAAGTTGTGATTGTCTACTTTGTAAATGTTGTAGTAATATGCACGGTGGTGTAGTGATTAGCACTCGATTCTTGGCCAGGTTCGAATTCCCATCTCTGTGTGCATGGAGTTTCCCTGTTTTCTCCCTGTGCTTTGTGGGTTTCCTTCGCGTACTCTAGTGTGTGAACGAGTATGTGTATGTGTGTATGCCCTGTGATGGATTGGCGCCCTGGGTGTACGCCACCTTGTGCCCTAAGTCTCCTGGGATATGCGCCAGAGCCCCCATGATCCTGTATACAGGATAAAAAGGTATAGATACCATAATTTTTTTATGATTATTTATTTATTGATAGATTTTTGGCATTATCACCAAACCCATTAGAAGGGCTTTCTCTCCTTTTTATCTCTTTCTCTGCTCATTAATGACATTTTTTTAAAATAAAAGAATTGATACCTAAAATTTACTGTATATGTTATGATCTTCCTATTAAGTTATTAAAATTAAATCTGGATAGTTGTATGTGTAATATACTTTTTATTTTTCGGTGAGAGTCAAGTCACCTCCACTAAACAGCATGACTTTCTTTCTTTTGTTTAACAGTGGGGTTTGTAGAAGCTTTTGATTTCATGACTTTACATTAAAGACATTCTTTAACTCCTTAATGAGCAACTTCCTCCCAGGAACCGAGGCTCACCTTGACCGTGCCTCTTACTCGTTATTAGACTGTAGGAGAGCATTTCATAATTTTTTGTCTTGGACACTTCGTGGACAGAAATTGAAAAGACTACACTATTTCTAAGCTTTTAAAGAAGTAATTGTCGTACTGCCATAAAGTCAATGATGTGCGTCAGTCTGCAGGGATCTACGAGATTCTGTTGCTGCTGGTAATTTATACTAGAGCACTATTATTCTCAATTCTAACAGGTCAGAAGGTGACTAATTTTCTATAAGAGCAGCTCTGACAGTAGTTCCGGCTGCAAGGCAAATCAGAAGTACATAATAATGCATTCGTTTTAAAGCATTAGTGTTTCCATGGTAGCAACTTGCGCAGGAACTTAGTGAGACGAAAATGGATTTTTTATTTTTTAATGTGTGTGTGTGTGTGTTTTCGTTTCATTTGTTGAAGTATATCTTGATATGGTATTTTTTTTTTGTCTTCAGGAGAGAGAGAAAAACAAAAGAGCAGCTGGTAAGGGAAGGTCTGTTTATAACTGTTAAAATATAACAGAAAATGACTGCAGATGTTCCACATGATTAAATATAACTCGAAAAGGATAAAAGTAGATCATGATCTTCAATTAAAAAAAAAGGAGGATTGATTTGTGGTATTGGAGGTAAGAGTAACTCATATCATACTGTGCCACCGCATCTTTGATTATCTTTGTCACCATGCCTGTTTTATGTTATTCCAGGTAATTTCTGTATACAGTGGAACCTTGGATTACTAGCATAATTCGTTCCGGAAGCGGGCTCGTATTCCAAAATACTCGTAAACCAAATTAAATTTTGCCATAAGATTATGTAGGATTTACAGACCGTACAGCCGAGGCCAGCCAAAAGTTTTGAGAATGACACAAATGTTAATTTTCACAAAGTCTGCTGCTTCAATGTTTTTAGATCTTTTTGTCAAATGTTACTATGATATACTGAAGTATAATTACAACCATTTCATAAGTGCCAAAGACTTTTATTGATAATTACATCAAGTTTATGACAAGAGTCAATATTTGCAGTGTTGCCCCTTCTTTATCAAGACCTCTGCAATTCTCCCTGGCATGCTGTCACTCAACCTCTAGGCCACATCCTGACTGATACAATCAATGCTTGAATTTTGTCAGAATTTGAGTTTTGTTTTGTTTATCCACCCACAAGTTCTCAATGGGCTTAAGGTCTGTGGAATTTCCTGGCCATGGACCCGACGTTCCGATGTTGTGTATCACTTGTGCCTTATGGAAAGGTGCTCCATCATGCTCGAAAAGGCGTTTCTCGTCACCAAACTGTTCTTGAATGGGTGGGAGAAGTTGCTCTTGGAGGACGTTTTTGCATCATTCTTTATTCATGGCTGTGGCATGACACAGGACTGATGATGGCGCTCACCTTTTCCTCTCCAGACAAGCTTTTTTTCGGATGCCCCAAACAATCGGAAAGTGAATTCATCAGGGGAAATGACTTCACACCAGTCCTCAGCATTCCAATCCCTGTACCTTTTGCAGTTGTTGTTTTTCCTGGAGAGATGTGGCTTCTTTCGTGCCCTACTTGAAATGTATGAAGTTGAGTGCTACCATCAATCCTACAGTATACAGTGTCATGCCAACTGTAAAGCATCTTGAGAAAATACACACTGTAGAATCACCCAAGGTTTCTGGGTAGCATCAAGACTGAGCAGAATTCCGTATACCGAATACGCTCTTCTCGCTTTTAGTCATGTTTCATCAGTCTGCAGCCTTGTAACACAGCTGTTACATTGATGTTAGATTTTTGTTTTCTTTCTGATGTTCGACTTTTCACTTCTTTCTGTCTGGGATAAACATCTCTACATTGACTTTCAAGGAGTGTAGATTAAAGCTGAATGTTTATCAGGAAGAGGCCTTGGTTCTGTTTGTTAATCTGATCAGAGCAGAATGATTGTTTTCATATAAATTTGCACGGGCACATGTCTTTACACATTGGATACACTGCGAGCGCTAATTAGTCATAAATCGCGTGTGTTTGAAGCCCCTGTGTGCCCACATTAGAAGCTCCTAGCCATTTCGTCTCGTGTGCTCACTGTCAAGTTGAGTTTTGAGGCTTTGGAGGCATCTGAGTTGGCAAAACATCACAGTTTCTTTATGATCCTACAGGTGGCTCACTCTGATCTATTTACACATTTTCATCCCATGTGGTAGGAGTGAATTATTTGCCAAGTTTGTTTAGAAATAATAATTATGGCGGATGACAGAGATTTGTGCTGCTCAGTTAAAATGTTAAACTCTTTAAAAAAAGTTGTTAAAGTTTACAAGGTAGTTTGTTTTCTTCCTCTTCTGCTTCTTCTTATCGTTATCATTAATATCAAAATCTTACTCTTACTGACGTTTCAGGAAACACAAAGTACAGTATATGTATGAATTTGTATGCATGTACTGTATACTGTATGTACAATATATGAGCGTGTAGGATCCTGCTTTGAGAGGTTCTTGGGTCTCCAGAGACAACAGCAGCTTCCAATGCCTGTTTGCCGTACAACAGTGGCTTTTTTTTAATATAGCTTCCCTGTTAATACTGAATTTGACTGACAGAAACATTTTTCTCAATATATCTGAATCATTCCCAAATCTTTGATGAAAGATTCTGATCGATGAGCCCTATTCAGTTTCTGTAAAATATCAGTTGTATTCCTGCTTTTTGCAAGACATTGCGCTGTTTAACACTTTAAGGATCTTTCTTCGTCTCCATATCGCATGACAACTGTGACTTGCTTAACAATGTGGAAAAATATATGATTATAATTAAGATCACCTGACAAACTAAAAACCAAACCTGTCTGAGATTGCTATCTATAAATAAAGTATGATAAAATATTAAAATCTATCTGTCTGTCTGTCTGTCTGTCTGTCTGTGTATGCATGTGTGCGTGTAGAGCACTCATTCCTTAGCCAATACTATTTTTAAATCCAGTAGCATTCGAATCAAAATGGGAGGCATGTAACATGTACCTAAATTTAATCCTCTTTGTGTGCTGCTCTTTATTACCATGTCTGCCTCTCTTTATCTTTTGTCTTATTTACTCAGCTCTATATCCACATTATGTTTATTATGAGGGTAAACAGAATGGTGTGATTTTTTTTGCATGGGTTGCTGGCTGAGGGCTGGAAGCATCCGATCGTCTTAAGTGGAGGATTTAAAGTATTACAGCTATAGTACTTGGCAGTCCACTTGGCAGTCCAGTGTGTGCCTCATTATCCATTTCTCTAGAGCTGTAAGGATCCACTATCATTCTCATTAGATTTGTAATGTACAGTAAAGTATTTTAACTGTTTGTTTAAATATATGGTTTTATCTTGATTTATCTTCATGCTGACAGTACCAGTGCAAATTTTGATCTGTCCAGTTTTAGTGTGCCCGTAGACGCACCAGTCTGTAGACGCGGACGTATCTTTTGCAGAGACATTACTGTCATGAACAGCAGTACCATTAACCACCATTAGGCTACTATGTATTTTCAATGTTAATTTGTTTGAGAGCCAAACCAAACCTGATATTATATCCTGAAGGCTGGGTCTTTACAAGTTTCGAAAGTTCGTAACTCAAACTGTTCGTATGATCGCGACTAACTAAGTTTAAATTAGAAAGCTATTGGGGATTCAGATTTGTGCTAGAAGCTACTTAGGTTCAGAGGCAGTTTGGAACAACTTAGAAGCAATTACTAAGAAGACGAAGTGTCGTTTAAGATGACATAATTTTTTAGATGTGTATTCTAGTTGAAAGTAGTTCCGTGACTGGTTTTGAATGTGGGTTTTGACTCTGGCATCCCATTAGTAACGTCCCTTTTGGTGTCCAGAAGTGGGCGGGACCATTAGAGACAGACTTTGTAACATAAGGTCAAAAGATCCATAATGAAGGCAGGTTATTTTTTCATACTGATAATAATTATAAAAATTTATTAGGACAACTTAACTTAAAACAGGGGTGTGAGTGTTTTTGGGTTTACTTGGATAGTCTCAGCAGTCCTGAGACCTTTTGATTAGTAAAGCCAAAACCTTAACCACTAAAATCACCTCTGCCCCAACAGTTGCTTTTAAATCAAGCCCAATGAAGCTACATACACTGGTTGTGTGTGGGTGCTTTTGCTAAATTTAGTATAATAGATAAGGTTCTTGGCAAATCAGTAGCTTACATTCTACTTCCAATCCTTGAACAACAAGGATAGACTTGATAGAATTGACCCTAGCTAGCAAACATTATTATTTGAGCTTTTTGAGTCTCCTGTGTATGTGTGTAGCAATTGCTACCGATATTAGTAATAAAGCCAAAATTGTTTTTATTAATTAAATACAATTTACATCATATATTGATCAGTGTAAAAATTGGTTGTTTAAATTAAAGGTTGTGGGGTAAGTTTGATATGAAATACAGTATATTGCTAGATTAGCAATTGAGCTAACTGAGGTGAGCCACCCGAGATTCACAGTCTTTTACTTCCTGTCAAGCTTTCCTTTTTCTTTTTAATATTGTTGCACACATTTAATGAGAGTTGTAATTAGATAAGATAATAAAACAGTCTAGTCTTTGTGTTTATGCTAATAGAAGCATTAATCAATAAGGTTTAGCATAGGGTAGTGGTTTTTAGCTTTAGCCATACTTTCCATGTTATACAGATAGCTTCCCAGCTAAAACAATCAGTCCAATCTGTAATTTGTTTCTTTTTCTAAACCTGATACTCTGACACAAAGATACATCCACAGACACACACACACACACACCAGGGGGATTTTTCTCCCGAGTTTATCTCATTGTCTCATGTATTCCCATGGCTCTGTGCAGCCATAAGGAATTGATCTTGGAGCTGGACGCTGATGGATGGCAGGATTTTGGGCTGGTGTCAGAGACGGCTAGAAAGAATGCAACGGTCATCACTCTAGAGAAGACATCCAGTCAGAGATAAGGACAGAAAAAAAATAATGCACATGTTTTTTTCCTTTCTGGGTTATTGCCAAGGATGTTAAAGTGTTGCGATTGTGAGTAAGAAAGGGATGACCATCACTCCAGCGAAGCGGCTTGGAGATAAGTGTAGAAAAATAATGTGGGGTGTGTTGACCATTTGGGATTGGAGACAAAAACAGCTTTTTGAATATTTTACAAAATTCTGATTTCAAATATTGTCAGAAATAGTCTTTCAATAAACATTATTTTTCCAAGGTAAATTATGTTTCCAAGGTAGGGTTGGTTGGCAGTTGTTGAAAGACATTTGGTGCATGTGACGAGGTTTAGGAGTTTAGCTGCCATCAAAGCAAGTGTAATTACTGTGCGCACGCACGGCATTCACGCGGATACCCTTATTTCCTGAGTTTTGCTTTTAAGTCGGAAAGTGAAAAAAAAAAAACATTCAGACGTTATTATAAACATTAGTTGGATTTATATTATTAGAGCTTTGCGCCTTGAATGGAACTGACTTTAACCAGGAATTGGTACCCAACCCTATTTCAAAGTGCATAATTTTTTAAGTGCAGTAAATTTGTATACTTGGGTTTTCTTTTATACCTTTTCTCTTCTTTATCTTGAAGATAATAAAAGAAGCAGTTCAATTTGCTGTGTTTGTGAGAAACTGGAAAGCGGTCTGACATGAACGCTTTCCTGGGGAAGGAAACTATTTTCGTGCTGATGGCCCAAATTTGATTCATTTTTTTGTTCATATGTGACTCAGATCTGATTTTCTCATGCCAATGTGAACATCCAAAACCACTTTCAATTCTGTTTTGGGCAAATCAGATACAGTCGATCAGATACCGCAATGCAACCTCAGTCACATTCAACTATAAAAGTAAGTAACAAAAATGAGGCAGCAAATTTTTTTTTTTTTTTTTTTTAAGAGATAAACAATTAACAACAGTGAAAACTTATGTATGTGTTACGGATCTGTGCACATGATTAAGATTTAGCTCTGGTGCTTAAACAAATAGCTTTATACCTTTCAAAAATGTATAGAGTGATGGGGCTGTAAAACAAAATTAAAAGCAAATGTAGAAGGCAGATATTGCAAATACTCCACGTTTGGAGAGACCTCACAAAAGCAAGACCCCAAGAAATCTAAAGAAGCGAGCCGAAGAAGTTGCGAGACAACGCATCCTGTGCGCATGGGGGTCAGATTAGGAGGAGCGTGTTCATATTAATGGCAGACTAGGTCACAATAAAAAGTCATATGAGCTGTCCAACAACAACAACAACAACAACAACAAAAAAAAAATTGGTGAATAAATTAAATAGTGTATATCTGCAGTGTGAACATAGCTTTAGTAACAGTCGAGATGTGAAGTCGCAGATGTGAAGTTTTCCATGCATTTGTCTTTAAATGGAAAGTTAGAAAATGCTGAAACTGAAGATCTTTCCATTTAAAGATAAATTCATGGAAATATTCTTAGTCTGTTTAGCGTTCGTGCCTGCCACATAAGTTGCTGTGTACATTTTTACGATGTAAGCAATAACCTATTCAAACTTTTCTGACCAGTCAGAAAGGCGAATTCAGCAGTATTGTGCTAAAAATACTTTTTTTTTGGCTGGGTTTTGTCTATGTCTTGCCATCATGATCATCCCACTTTCCATCTTTCTGACCCTTCACAGAGTGCTGTTTCCCTGATGAAGTGTGTATGAGAGTGTGTGTGTGAGTGTGTGAGTGTGTGTGTGTGTGTGTGTGTGTGTGTGTGTATGGGGCTCTCAAAGTGCTCCAATCCATGATGCCATCCTAGTAAATCTGCTGGGCTGTTTGTGTGTGAGCAAGTTTTTTTTCTTTTTTCTTTTTTCTTTTTTTTTTTTTCGAGTTTTCAGTTCTCAGAGTAGTGTGAAGCAGTATAAGGAGCTGCTGGTGAGTCAGAGGAATGTTAAGGATGAGGTGGTAAGTGAGAAAGTGAGAGATTAATGGTAATGTGTCATTATTACTCTTTTTTTGATGGTGGTTAATGGTAAGACGTGAAATGACACATATTGTAATTGGCACATACTGTAACGTTGCTGAGTCTAGTCCTGATCAACTGAAGCAGCCCCAGACCATAACACTGGCTCCAAAAGGCTCGTACAGTGACCAACATGCATAATGGCTGCATCGCTTCTTGCATTCCCTTCTTACCCTGACGTCAACGTTGACGTCACACCACATGATCTTTTTCCATTATTCCAAAGTCCAGTTATTTTGCTCCCTATAAAGCTGAAGACATTTGTCCTGATTAGTCTTACAAACAAGTGGTTTTCTTATGGACACAGAGCTGCTTAGTCCCAATCTTGTGAGTTCTCGTCACATTGTGTGTGTGTGTGTGGAAATGTTCCTACTTACACTATTAAACATGTTTTTATGATGTTAAAGTGATCTCCATTCATGATTTTTTCCTTCACATTCCTTCTTGATTTTAATAACGCGTTGGACAGTTCTAACCCGATTGCAGTGATTTCAGTTCTCCTTAGTTGTTTTCTTTGCTTAATGTAGGACAATAATTTGACCGTTCTAAAATTAGCCAGGACTTGTAGCTGTACCTGTAGCTGAAATGACACTACATTCACCCCAGTTTATTAAAAAAATATATTCATTTTCATTTTCATCAACACTTTTATTATAATTTGATTTCATGTTTTTTTTTTTTTTTTTGTGCCTTTTTTTTTTTTTGACATTGCAGCCAGCGTAGACCAACATAAAAAAAGAAATAGCTGACTCCAAATGCTGACCTTATAATAAAATAATCACTTGGAATGGAATAGGAACTTGCGTCTGACAATGTTTATTCAGTATTCCGCAGAAGTGCAGAAGTTATGTAACCAACCTTGGTTTTCAAGTTAGAGAGCTGCAATACCATTCAAAAAATTTGAACACATGCTCATAGAAGGTCATCTTGCAGTTATGAAGACACACTATGAGAAAATACATACTTATGGAATTTGTGAAGTGGCTAAGAAAATCAAGTCAAGAACTACTTTGGTTTAAATTCTAAACAGTATTTTTGAACTCTTTTGGTTTGTGGAAAAGCTAAAACCTGCATATTAAAGTCTTATATATAATATACAGTATATAATATTAACATGTGATTAATCCCGACATTTTTAATGCATTACTATTTTTAGCAGAAATGAATCATATGACCAAGTTTGACCCTAATAGTTTTAGTGTGACCCAGCGATTTCCAGGCTATTTGTGATAAAGACACGTTCAATGCAGAAAATACTGTAAGATCACATCACCAGGTGCGCCGACCAACAAGTTTTGTTATAAAAAGCTTCTAGATGGAAAGTTTAATAAATAAAAAAGTTGTGTGCTGAAGCTTCCTTCATTTTATAAGAAATGTCAAACATGGCAATGGTAGCTCAGATTCTAGGTTGTTAATTTTTGTATCTGAGGATCCGGGTTCGAGTCCCACTGTCGGTAGGTTTTAATAAGACTCAAATCAGCAGGTTTCATACAATCATATGTACAGTAATTCTTCTAATGGAGGATTGATGATTGTAGCCGCAATGAACACCTCGATCTCTACCTGAATGGCTGGACTTTACACCTAGCAGACACGCTTATCCAGAGTGTATTACGTTTTTATCTCATTACATCTGAGCAGTTGAGGGTTAAGGGCCTTGCTCCAGGGCCCAACGTTGACAACTTGGTGGTCATGGGATTTGAACCTGGGACCTTCTGAACCGTAGACCAATGCCTTAACCACGATAAATCAATAAACACTAATAGTTCCTTCAGAACCAATGTGTTTTTTTTTTCTATCAGTAAAACTCGTCTGAATATTGTTCAGTGTAATTTGTTTTTATTTTAATCGTAAGCATCAATGTGTCCAAACATTTAAACAATAGTGTATTTTATTGCATTTTCCCCTCTATTTAGACAGTCAGTGCTGGTGGTTCACTCATAAATATTTGCCCCTTGGGTTGTGTGTATGCCCCAGTGCGATTTCTCATCCTTGCTTTCTTAATAGTTGTCTTGTTGTTGTTTTTTTTCCCCCTATATTGTTTTAGTTTAAATCAGTTTCATCAAAAGATGCATTAAGATAAATGACAAGGTGTCATCGTGGTGTCTGTCCTGGTGATGCGTGACTTTTGTTCAGACACGAGTCCAGGAATCGTCCTCAGGTTTCTCTCAGACAGTTTTGCAGTAAGTTAAACACAGTTCTTCCAATAATTTTTCCCCTGTGGAAAAAAAATATGTTCTAAGAAACGGTAATTCATTGTCTCTGTCTTAATGTGAGCGCAGTGGAGCAGTCTCTAATGTGTCTCGTGTCCTCAGACTCAGAGTCGTAATAACCATGAAGAAGGTAAGTGCTTCATTCTGATGAGTATCTGAGAAGATTATCATGGCTTGGAGCCAATATGCAACAAGACGGTTATCAGTTTAAATGAAAAGAGCACGCAGCCGCCTGCACATAATTGTTCATGATTCAGTAATTCATGATGGCCCACGATGATTCTCCCAAGGAAAGGTAAATAGTATTAGGGTTCAGATTAAATTAACAACCTGGGCCAGGCGCACTTCTAGTATAAATTCCTATAAAGATACATATTGTATATGGATGTTTGGAGCAGATATTATTAGAATGCATCATTAGTAGATATTGTATGCTAGACGTCTGTGTGTCTGCATGACCGGTTAACAGAGTCTCCAATTTATCACTTAATAACTAAGATCAGAGTTTTTCCATATTAGTCATTGTAGCGTAACAAGAGATACTTAATTGCGCTTGAGCATATTACTGCCTAATGGGTTGATGAAATTAGATCCTCGCAATAGACTGTAAGTTTACGTCGAGGCAGCTTCCTGTCTGAATATGTTACGCATCTTTAGTTTGACATCAGAAAAACTGCTTACCCAGGACACGTACACCAACCTCACTGACCATACTGTGATAGAACTGACACTTCTGGTTTTGGCGACACAATTTTACTAATTGATGTTGTTTAGAGAGTATTTTATGTTTTTTTCACGTCTGTTTGTACTATATTTCCAGAGGGGAAAAGATAACGAATAGAAACAGAGAGAAAGAGGGCGTAGGAAAGTGACAGGATGGTGACTAACCTACCTGCTTTCTTTCTATCCAGTCAAATTTGAAGAATCCACACTGGGTGCTTTTATTTTCAGCTTAGCACTGCCTTCAGGCATTTTGTATATAAAACAATACAATTCCTGAGATAATTATAATGATATGATAATAATAATAATGATTTTTAAAGGTTAACGAATATGACATTTTAAGAGTAATCACGGCTTTAAATTGAAATTTTTTTAATGCCTGAAGGTTTTAGTAGAAAAAAGTTATATCATGAGGGGGTATCAAAACGTTTTGAGAGTAGTTTTGTAACACACCAACAGATGGCAGCACAAGGCTGCACGCACAGTCACAGGGCGCACCGGCCCTCATAAGTCAGCGTGCCAAAAGACATCGTCATCGGGAGCTGTCCAACCAGGTCTGCTATTTCATCATGGACAGCAAAGAGCGAATGTGAAATTCTGCGTGAGACTGGGCAAATCTGCCACAGAGACGTGACATGATTTGGAAAGTTTGCGGCAATGAGTGTTTTTAGAGGCACCCGCAATTCAAGAGTTGAAAAACATCAAAGGAAGACGATGAGAGATCAGATTCAAATTCAACCTCCGAAAATGACGAAATCATTTGCCGACTTGTTCATGATGAACATTGAATAACAGTCCACAACACTGCTGCCATTGTCAGTAAGTCATATGGAACATTCCAAACAATTTGTGTGATTTGAACATGCGCCGTTTGGCTACCAAGTTTGTCCCCAAGTTGCTGATCCAGAAACAGAAGGAACCTTGCGTTGAAGTCTGCCAAGAACTCCGTCAGAGTGCCGTGGATGACCCTCCCTTCATGTCGAGGATCATTACCGGTGACAAAACTTGGGTGTATGAGCACGAAGCAACAGTGTTCACAGTGTTCACAGTCTTCTCATCTTCAGACGAGGCAGGTCTGCAGCTCGACCAAGTGCGTGCTCATTGTCTTTTTTGACATTCGCGACATAGGTAAGTGCATTAGTGTAGCAGGGGATTATATAGAGAAAGTCTCATAACTATGTTGTTATTCTACACAATCAAAAGTCCCCATTTGACTTGAACCCCCACATCTATTTTATTTTGTATCATGCCCGTAGAACAGAAATCATTTCTATCAATAATATTTCCTAAGCAATTTAAACCTTTACACTCCGAGGTGAGAGGCGAACATGAATTCTCCGTCTCCTGTCCGTATTTAATATTTAATAGCTACTTCTTATCGATGTTTACAATTCATTATTTATATTACATTTGTCACAGAAGCACACAAGCAATGGGCCCACGCATTAAGCATCGCATCGCTCGCTCTGCGTTAAGGATGTGTGATTTATCCGTCCTGACATTTCCGGCGTGGAAGTCTGCTCCCCTGTGTGAGGCAAGCTGGAGCACCGATTGTCAGAGATGGCGCTCTGTGTCAAATTCAATGTCTGTCATGTTTGGATAATAATCAGAGTTAATTAAGGGCTCTTAAAAAGCCTGTCGGTTTTAATAAGCATTATGCTATGCTGTTCTTCTCAGCCAGATGTCCAGATAGGGCTTTCACACACAGACACCACTCTACAATCTTAGAAGTGAAGATGCACTTCTCATGACCTGCACGAGTAAAAGGAGGTGCGATGAATAGATCAGAACTGACAGACATTTAAATAAATCTTGCTTGAGTCAAACTTCATTTGGTTGTGGTCGGAGCTAGTGGACGCTATGTGCAGTCTGAAGGTTTCAATCGCAGTTGCCTTACAACAACATTAAAACAAAGAAATATAGCTGTTGTGCTTGTTTCCTGGTCATCTGTTTGCTTGCCTTTAGGTTAGCTTTTTTCCAACCCTGATTTGAATGTGACATGCAAAACGACCTATGCTTGGTTAGAAAACGTCTAAAGTTTTAGCAGTCTAGCCCACGAACACGCTAACGCTAGCCATTCAAAGTTTATAGTCGGTACACAGTGGCAAGGAAACGTATGTAAACCATTTGGAATTTCATGGTTTTCCGCATTCATTTGTTATTACATGTGATCTGATCTTCATCTAAGTCAAGAGTACTGACAAACATAAAGTGCCTAAAATAATACCACAAAAACAGATTCGGATCTTTCAGGTCCATTGAACACACTCATTCCACATTCAAAATGGTAGTGGATAAAGTAAGTGAACCCTTGGAATATGCCTATGAAGATTCTCAGTCATCCAGGTGAGTTTATCTGGAAGTTGAGTCAACTGTCAACTGGACGACTTCTCAGTTTAGTAGAAACGTTTCACTCATATTTAAGCTCTCCAAGGTCAAAGGGTGCTCCCCATCTGAAACATCTTGGAACAATGGAGAAGGTGAGAATACAAGGGAGGGTCATTAGAGAGTAGAGAAGAGAGAGAGAGAGAGACAGAGCACTTAGGGAGACAATAGAGAGAGATTAGAAAGAGCCGTTAAGGTGTACTGACCAGAAAGAGTAAGGGGGGAGTCCTTAAGTTTGGCTTTCTTGGTGGATGTGTGAAGAGGCCTTGATCCTTCTTGGGATAGATGAAAAATAGGAGACAGGTTGTGTCGAAGACCTCCACCTCAGTTGAGAGAAGAATTTTCCACCTGCACATACTGTAGATGGCTTCTCTTACCTCTCTCTCGAACTACTGTATCTATCCTCTCTGTCCAAAATGCATACATTTTTGTCCTGGAATGTGTATCCTTTGTCCTCCAGGTGAAGGTATATACCACTGATTCCGGACCTGAGGTGTTGCTTCTTCTGTGTTAATGCATCCTTTTACAGTATGAAGAGGTTGTTTTGTCTCCCCAATGTAGAGCTCTGAACACTCTTCACTGCACTTGATACTGTATATTATATCGCACTTCTTATGTTTTGGTGTGCGGTTTTTCCAACTCCAAAAAAGTGATGATGGACAGAGCTGTGACTGAGACACAACGGAAGAAAAATCTGATCATCCCATATGTGGCTGGAGTGTCAGAAAAGCTAAAACTGATTTTTGAAAAGCACAACATACCAGTTCACTCCAAACCTACCAACACACTATGATAGAGACATATCCACCCCAAAGCCGCACACCAAAACAGTGAACCCTTGGAAGTAATAACTGGATGACCCCTACCTTGGCGGCAATAACCTCAACCAGGAGATTCCTGTAGCTGTGGATCAGACCAGCACATTGTTCAGGAGGAATTTTAGCTTATTCTTCGTGGCAGAACTGCATTAGCTCTGACATATTCTTTGGTCATCTCATGTATATGGCTCTCTTCAAGTCATTCCATAGCATCTCTATTGGGTTAAGGTCTGGACTCTGACCTGGCCACTCCAACATGCGGATTTTGTTTTTCTGAAGCCTTTCTGTAGTGTACTTGCTTTGGTGTTTTGGGTCATTCTCCTGTTGCATCACCAGCTTCTACAGAGTTTCACGTGACGTATAGACATTCTCCCATTATCCTGAAGAATTGTTTGATTCACTTGGGAGTTCATGTTCCACTCAATGACTGCAAGATGGCCATGACCTGATGCAACGAAGCAGGCCCAAATCATGATGTTTCCTCCACCATACTTTATGGTTGGGATAATGTTTTCATGATATGCAGTGCCTTTTTTATACCAGATGTATTGCTGCATGTTTTTTTCCAAATAGTTCAATCTTATATTCATCAGTGCACAAAACATTTTGCCAGTACTGCTATGGAGTGTCAACATGCTCTTTCTCAATCTCACACTTTAGGCGTGCAGCAATGTTCTTTTTGGTAAGCAGCGGCTGCCTTTGTGGTGTCCTGCCATGGACACCGTGCTTATGCAATATTTTACGTCCTGTAGACTCAAGAACACAGATGTTAGCCAGTTCCAATGATGCCTTAAGACCTTTGGCTGTTACTTGTTTTTTTTTTTTTTTTTACCTGATTGATGAGTCTTCGTTGTGCTCTTCGGGTCATTTTGACTGAGCGCCGACTTTTGGTAGAGTAGCCACAATCTCAGTGTCTCCATTTGGCTGGTGAATTTCTAATGTATTTAAAATCATTTTGTATCCCTTACCTGCTTTATGTAAATCAACATCTTTGTAGATCCTCTAAAAGCTATTTTTAGGCGAGGCGTGGCTCACATGAGCGTATTCTTCTTGTGCGGAGCAAACTCAAAAAAATTTAGTGTTTTATTTTATCAGTCAAAGTAGCACTAGTCGACACCTTCAAACTCATCTTTTTTCAAGACCATCAAGACTATCTTTTTTGAGGTCATTAACTCAAGAATTTCCTGTTGGTGACGTAGCGTCCTGTTTTTCGTATTGTTCCCGCGAAAGTTCCTCGTCTGTTTGGAACAGCGTTTTAGATTATATTTTGTTTAGTTTTTTATAATTATATATTTTTCCCGTTTTTACGCTTTAATACTACTGGACTTTATCCGATTCTTGCGCTTTTTGGGAGAACGCGCGTATCATCTGACCAACAACAAGCGAATCCATCAGCATTAATCACAACTTCGGCACAAAGGTACGTTATTATGTCTACCATTCAGCTCGCTCAGTGTGTGGAGTGCAGGATGTTTAGACATTCTTCCTCCGTCATTAGTGATAATTTTATTTGTGATAGGTGTGTGTTAGTTAGCACCCTGACGGAGAAGATAGTAGCATTAGAGGAGCGCATCCAGACTTTAGAGAGGGTTAGAGAGCGCGAGAGCAGCGTTAATCCTGTAGTGGAAAGTCTGGGTACCACAGGTGGAGATAATCAGCCCCCGACTCCGGCAGTAGAGCCCTCACAGCGGGGCGAGTGGGTGACGACTCGGCGGCATACTCGTTCAGCCAAAGCTAACGCTAAGGCTAGCCCACCGGAGCACACCTCTTCTGCACTTCACGTGTCCAACAGGTTCGCTCTCCTCAGTGATGCACCCGCTGAGAAACCTGAAAGAGCTCTGGTTATAGGAGACTCTATACTGAGACAGTAAATTAGCTAGGCCTTTAGGGGCGCCAGCGGCACCGGACATAGCAGGTAATCTTAGGGCTCTAGGACAGCATAGGTTCTCTAAGATAGTGGTACATGCTGGAGCTAATGATATACGCCTTCGTCAGTCAGAGGTTAGCAAGAGTAACTTTACAGAGGTGTTTAAAATAGCGAAGGCGATGTCCGAAGAAGTAGTTTGCTCTGGTCCCATCCCAATGAGACGTGGCGACATAGCTTACAGCAGGTTATGGTCGCTGAACCGCTGGATGTCCAGGTGGTGCTCCGAAAACAACGTGGGCTACATAGACAACTGGAAGACCTTTGAGGGCAAAACTGGCCTGTTAGGGCGGGACGGTGTCCATCCCACTCGGGAAGTTGCTGCTCTCATTTCTTGCAGTATAGCACATAGTCTCAGAAGAGGCCTAGTTAATCGGTGACTATCCAGAGCCCAGGCCAGGGAGCAGACAGACAGACTAAACCAACCGTCTGCTAGCTGCAGTGAGTCATCACTCAGGGTCCATCATATTGAGACTGTCTGTTCCCCGAGCTAAACATAAATTTAGAAAGACTCAGAAAGTCTGTTTTAGTAATTTAATTAACATAGATACCACAAACTCAGATCACACTGAATGCGCAGCCGGCAACTCTGATCTGAAGCTAGGACTGTTAAATATTAGATCTCTCGCATCTAAAGCAGTTATTGTTAATGCAATTATCTGTCTCTCGTACAAAAACAGTTTTAAATCTAATGCATTTGAAGTTCTCTATAGTAACATAAAGTCAGCTCAGTCGATCCCGCTAATCATCATTTACAGACCCCCAGGGTCGTACTCGGAGTTTCTCTGCGAATTTGCAGATTTCCTCTCAAACCTTGTTGTTTCTGTAGACAAAGCGTTAATTGCTGGAGACTTTAATATTCATTTTGAGAATCCAGAAGACCCTCTCAGAACAGCATTTATGTCCATACTGGACTCAGTAGGAGTAAATCAGTGTGTAGTAGGACCCACTCATAAAGCAGGTCACACTTTAGATTTAATATTATCTTTCGGATTAAGTATAGGAAATATAACCACAATTCCACAGTCTGAAGTTATCTCGGATCACTATCTTGTCTCGATTAAAGCGTGTTATAGTAATAATGTATGCACAGCACCGCGCTTCCACCTTAAACGTACATTTACATCAAATACCGCACAGAGCTTTATCAATAATCTTCCAGAGTTATCAACTTTGATTGGATCGCCATCTGACTTCACAGAACTCGAACAGGCGAATGAATATCTAGAGTCAGCACTTCGTTATAGCTTAGATAATGTAGCTCCAGTTAAAAGGAAAATGATTAGAGATAAGAAACTCGCTCCTTGGTATAATGACCACACCCGTGCTTTAAAACAAACCGCTCGAAAATTCGAACGTAAATGGCGCCAAACTAAATTGATAGTATTCAAAATAGCTTGGAAGAAGAGCATCCTGAACTATAAAAAAGCTCTCAGTGATGCTAGATCAACGTATCTCTCCACTCTTACAGAAAATAACAAAAACAACCCAAGATTTTTATTTAATACCGTAGCTAAATTAACTAAAAACAAGACCACTGCAGAAATCTCCACAACAACATCATGCAGTAGTGAGGATTTCATGAACTTTTTCAATAATAAAATCATAAATATTAGGCGAAAAATTCAGGCTTTGAAACCAGACAATTTAAATAATTCAGATGAACTAACCACGTCCCATCAGAACTTAGAACACTTTACTCCCCTTGAAGCGAGGGATCTAATTTCACTCATCTCTTCTTCAAAATCGTCAACCTGTATATTAGATCCTATACCGACACATTTTCTCAAACAGATAGTACCAGCAATAATAGAACCCCTGTTGAAAGTAATTAACTGTTCACTCAGTAGTGGGTATGTCCCCAAATCTTTTAAATTAGCCGTTATTAAACCGCTAATCAAGAAACCTGACCTTGACCCCTGTCTGCTTTCTAATTACAGGCCGATATCAAACCTTCCCTTTATCTCCAAGATTTTGGAAAAGGTAGTATCACAGCAGCTATGTTCACATCTACACAGAAATAGCATAAATGAACTGTATCAGTCAGGATTTAGGCCTCATCACAGCACAGAGACAGCACTTGTTAAAGTAGTAAACGACCTCCTATGGGCCTCTGATCAGGGTTGCGTCACTATACTTGTGTTACTGGACCTCAGTGCAGCTTTTGACACCATTGATCATAGTATTCTCCTTCACAGATTAGAAAAGGTAGTAGGAATTAAGGGAACTGCCCTCTTGTGGCTCAGATCCTATTTGACTGATCGTTATCAGTTTGTAGATTTAGATGGTGACCATTCCTCATGTTCTCAAGTGGAGTTTGGTGTTCCACAGGGCTCAGTTTTAGGCCCACTGCTTTTTTCCCTTTACATGCTTCCTCTGGGCAACATAATTCGTAAACATGGTATTAGTTTTCATTGTTATGCTGATGACACACAATTATATGTCTCAGCAAAACCAGATGAGAAAAACCAGTTTGCTAAAATCGAGCAGTGTGTGCAGGACATAAGAGATTGGATGTTAATTAATTTTCTTCTGCTTAATCCTGATAAGACAGAAGTTCTGGTCATAGGACCACAAGTAGCTAGAAGTAAGCTTTCTGATCACACTGTAACTTTAGATGGCCTTTCTGTTCCATCAAGTGCAACAGTAAAAGACCTCGGTGTGATTATAGATTCCAGCCTTTCGTTTGAAGCTCATGTAGATAATATCACCAGGATAGCTTTCTTTCACCTTAGAAATATTGCCAAGATAAGAAACATATTGTCACTAAATGATGCAGAAAAACTAGTTCATGCTTTTATCACCTCTAGGTTGGACTATTGTAACGCCTTACTGTCTGGTTGCTCAACTAGGTGTATAAACAAGCTTCAGTTAGTACAGAATGCAGCAGCGAGAGTCCTCACTAGAACCAGAAGATACGAGCACATCTCCCCTATCTTATCTACACTGCATTGGCTCCCTGTGAAATTTCGCATCGATTTTAAGATACTACTTTTGACATTTAAAGCACTAAATGGTCTCGCGCCACAGTATTTGAGTGAACTGTTAGTGTCTTACGATCCACCACGCCTACTTCGATCAAAGAATGCAGGCTGCCTGTCAGTACCACGTATTATTAAAACTACAGCAGGGGGCAGATCTTTTTCTTACAAAGCCCCAAAGTTATGGAATAGTCTTCCTAGTAATGTTCGGGACTCAGACACAGTCTCAGTGTTTAAGTCTAGGCTAAAAACCTATTTATTTAGCCAAGCATTTTTGTAAATAGATTAACCTTAGGTAAAGGAGCAGATCTGGGGGACTCATGGACGTAGAGTATTCTGGTGAACTGGTATGTTTAGATGCTGTCCTCCCCACTCTCATTGTTCACTCAGGTTTGTTGACGGTGAGGTGATTGGTTGCTTTACATCTCAGGGAGCCCTCATGTTTGTGTTTCCTTCTGGCTCTCCCTTTTAGTTATGCTGTTATAGTTAGTCCTGCCGGAGTCCCTGCTTGCACTTTGCACTAAATATACATTCACCTTATACATGTTGACTGTGACCATACCTAACTGCCATCTCTCCTTATTTTCTGTTCTCTCCTTTTCTGCTCTCTCCTCTCTCTCTCTCCCTCTCTCTTCTTTCCCTCTCTCTGTCGAGCTATACAGAGAGAGGAAAAGAAGAGATATACATGTTTATATATACATCGAGCTATACATGTTTCGCTCCTGAGTTGCCAGTGATCCAGACCCCTCTGCCCTCTGGAGCCGTCTAACCCGTCCTGGAGTCCTGCTTCTGGTTGGAGATCTCGTCGCATGGATGCCCCGTGTGGTCTGCCTGGATTCGTATGGTGGCTGGGGATGGTTTCCATGAAGACTGTCCTGTCATCGATTGATGCTCTGGGGACCTGTGACTTCAGTTGTTCGATAACTCAGGACCGGAATCCCCTACAGTCTACCTGAGCCTCCGGGAACAAACTGGACTCCTTTTAATTTAATTTAAGCACATCTCCTGTTATACTGAACTTCCAGTCGTACACAGTATTATGCTGATCAATCCCTGCTATCCGTTATCACCCAGATGAGGATGGGTTCCCTGTTGAGTCTGGTTCCTCTCAAGGTTTCTTCCTATTACCATCTCAGGGAGTTTTTCCTTGCCACCGTCGCCCTCGGCTTGCTCATCAGGGACAATCTTATCATTTTGATTCATATACATTGCATAAAAACTTATTTCTTTTTATTGTGTAAAGCTGCTTTGCGACACTGTCAATTGTTAAAAGCGCTATATAAATAAAATTGACTTGACTTGACTTGACTTACTTCTTCCACTAGTACTATGAGGTTTTTATTGTTGTTAGACATAAAAAAAATCATACTCTTTTTGTGTTATTATTTTAGACACATTATATTTGTTGGATTTTCTTGCCACTGCACATTATTGTGCTAGCTAACCATTTGGGGATGTTTCGTTTTTTAAAATTCGACACTGTTTGAAAACAGTCAAAGTTGCAAGACCCCAGATAATTCAGGAGTAACAGTATGTCTATTTGAATTTGTATTGTTCGGTACAGGGGGTTTAGTTTGGTGCATGTTTTGATTTAAGTGTATGTTCAAATCTTATTGCAGTGGTACTGACTTTTGCAAAAATACAAGTTACGTTCAAGTCAAACTGGGACTTATGGTGAAATATCTCAAGAATAAAGGCATAAACCAACTGACATTTCCAGAAGACTTCAAGGGCAGTACGTGAATGCCAAAATCGACAGTCCTGACCTCACTAAGCCATTTCCATATGTTTGGGCCATTAAAGGAGTTCCTGAGGGGCCAGCGTTTCAGACGTGAAGTAGGCAGTCCGATCATGGGTCCAACGAACTAAAAGAAACTTTCTACCTTGATGGTATCCAAACACTAGTAAAAACCCTGGGAAAAGTGAATTAGTGAAGCAGGGAAGTAGATAGAGAAATAAAGGGAGTTTTCTAACTTGGTGGTTTGATTTGAACACCCATTGTATATACATTAACACATGTGTTACTGTGTGTGTATTAGAGCTTGAAGATAAGTGCTTGTTTGTAGGTCCATTAGGAATTTCAATAGCCACTGCAATATGGAGAAAAATCAATATGACCCTCCTGTCCTCTGTAACAGTCTCTTACTTTGCTTTTGTACTTATCCAACCTCTATACTTTCTTGTCCACGGTCATTCAAAACTGGTTATAATGTACGGACACAAACGCAGACACACACACACTACAATCATGCCCCATCGTCAGCATTGCTGGTGTTCTGGTGCACAGCAGTTTGTACGGTATTTGATATTTATTTCATGCTACAAGTGAGAGAATTTCAGGCTTTTATATAACTATTTCAGCTACTTTGACATGGTGAAAGCCTCTTTTTTTCTATTTCCCTTGAAATGAAATGGATTTATTGTATACCATTAAGGTGTCAGTGTGCATTGAAAGCACTTCCATGGTCTTGACTTGTGAATAAAGGCATCATGCGCTGTGATTGACAATCACTAAAAAAAAAGAGTCTCTAATTTCAGAGTTTATGCCTCTTTTTGTAACTGGCTCTAAATTTATAACGAGACAGGACATAAACACACTGTATGTATGATAAATTGTAGACAACTGTAAAAGAGTTATACAATGTGGTATATACAGTATGTACAGTACAGGATATCTGGCTGAACAGGATATATTAGCTCACAGTAAATGATATTAACTTTTCTCCCGCACTGATTTCACAGGGTGACTTTGTTTTTGTTGGCACTTTTACAATAAAATTTCATTTTTAGTTCTTGAAAAAATCTTGTTAGTGGTAAAAGGCAAAAGAACAAGAGTTTCTTTTCTAACTCATGCTTCCACTGGCGATGAATGTAATGTTAATGAGAAATCCAAACTCAAAGATCCAGAATGCTGCGCAGCTCTCGGACGCAGATGTGCATGAACTAGATAGCGATCTACGAGATGACACGTGTGATGGATTAGCATGAAACTGAAAACTTCGAAAGCAGATAGAATTTGCATTTCATGACGGTTCACATTCATAATTACAACTGACATTTATCTGACTAAAATGTGAACGCCTCTGTCCGCTGAAACAGCACACGCGCACGTGCACGAGTCCGTATGACCACTCATTAATTTTAACAATGAATGTGATTTTAGCAAATAATATCCTCGAGTTTTACTCTAGAGCTTGGCAAGCAGTTAGTCGGCTGTATCTGTTGAGGTTCTGAAAAAAGGAAGAAAGCCTCACTTAAGCAGTTTTATCAGCTATTGCGTTAGCATACTGTAGAAGTCGCCCGAATTCTCAACTGCCCGCTCTTATTTAAGTCACTGCATATCGGATCTCTATCTAAGACCAAATATACTACCAGTCAAAAGTTTCACATTTTTTTTTCTAAACTTTCCTGATTTTTATTTCTTTCTACACTGTTAAACAATACTGAAGGCGTTTGTCCAAAATATACAATAAAATCTCCTTTAAACAGTTGATATTGTACACACGTGAACAAAATTGTTGGTACCCTTCGGTCAATGAAAGAAAAACTCACAATGGTCACATAAATAACTTTAATCTGACAAAAGAAATAATAAAAAAAAAATTCTATGAATGTTAACCAATGAAAGTCAGATATTGCTTTTCAACCATGCTTCAACAGAATTATTTAAAAAAATAAACTCATGGAACAGGCCTGGACAAAAATGATGGTACCCCTAGAAAATACTGAAAATAATGTGACCAAAGGGACATGTTAATTCAAGGTGTGTCCACTAATTAGCATAACAGGTGTCTACAATCTTGTAATCAGTCAGTGGGCCTATATATAGGGCTCCAGGTAGTCACTGTGTTGTTTGGTGACATGGTATGTACCACACTCAACATGGAACAGAGGAAGCGAAGGAAAGAGTTGTCTCAGGAGATTCGAAAGAAAATTATAGACAAGCATGTTAAAGGTAAAGGCTATAAGACCATTTCCAAGCAGCTAGATGTTCCTGTGACTACAGTTGCACATATTATTCAGAAATTTAAGATCCATGGGACTGTAGGCAACCTCCCTGGACGTGGCCGCAGGAGGAAAATTGATGACAAATCAAAGAGTCGGATAATCCGAATGGTAACAAAAGAGCCCAGAAAGACTTCTAAAGAGATCCAAGGTGAACTTCATGCTCAAGGAACATCAGTGTCAGATCGCACCATCCGTCGTTGTTTGAGCCAAAGTGGACTACATGGGAGACGACCAAGGAGGACACCATTGTCGAAAACAAATCATAAAAAAGCCAGACTGGAATATGCCAAACTACATGTTGACAAGCCACAAAGCTTCTGGGAGAATGTCCTATGGACAGATGAGACAAAAATGGAACTTTTTGCCAAGGCACATCAGCTCTATGTTCACAGACAGAAAAATAAAGCATATGAAGAAAAGAACACTGTCCCTACTGTGAAACATGGAGGAGGCTCTGTTATGTTCTGGGGCTGCTTTGCTGCATCTGGCACAGGGTGTCTTGAATCTGTGCAGGGTACAATGAAATCTCAAGACTATCAAGGGATTCTAGAGAGAAATGTGCTGGCCAGTGTCAGAAAGCTGGGTCTCAGTCGCAGGTCATGGGTCTTGCAACAGGACAATGACCCAAAACACACAGCTAAAAACACCCAAGAATGGCTAAGAGGAAAACATTGGACTATTCTAAAGTGGCCTTCTATGAGCCCTGACCTCAATCCTATTGAGCATCTTTGGAAGGAGCTGAAACATGCTGTCTGGAAAAGGCACCCTTCAAACCGGAAACAACTGGAGCAGCTTGCTCATGAGGAGTGGGCCAAAATACCTGCAGAGAGGTGCAGAAGTCTCATTGACAGTTACAGGAATCGTTTGATTGCAGTGATTGCCTCAAAAGGTTGTGCAACAAACTATTAAGTTAGGGGTACCATCATTTTTGTCCAGGCCTGTTCCATGAGTTCATTTGTTTAAATAATTCCATTGAAGCATGGTTGAAAAGCAATGTCTGACTTTCATTGGTTAACATTCATAGAATTCTTATTTATTATTACTTTTGCCAGATTAAAGTTATTTCTGTGACCATTGTGAGTTTTTCTTTCATTGACCGGAGGGTACCAACAATTTTGTTCACGTGTGTATCTGCTACTTATTCTTTGTACAGCCTTCATAACAGCTCTAATCTCAGGTGCTGGTTGTTAACTGGTGATTTCTGAGGCTGGTAACTCTAAATGAACTTCTCCTCTGGGAAGGTCTTCATAAGAGCCAGTTTTGGTGCTTGATGGGTTTTGCAACGCACCTGACAATACTGTAAGAACTGTTCCAGAACAGCTGACCTTCATGACTTAAAATAACAACTGACTGTTGTTACTTCAGTACTTTGTGCCGCATGTGCTATTTCATAGTTAAAAAATCTCCAGCATTTATGTAAGTAGAACATAGAAAAAAAATCACTAAACAAAAACAAAAAGACCAAACTTTTGACTGGTACTGTTTGATCTGAAAAGCATGAGATTTGTGTGTTCTGTCAGCAACAGAATTGAGTCACTTCAGGCTGGCCATGTGAACATAGCCTAGAGAACTTGAACTCACTCAGTCGTTGTCTGTCTATCTATCTATCTATCTATCTATCTATCTATCTATCTATCTATCTATCTATCTATCTATCTATCATTTTAATTTATTTTTATATATTTAAAATTTCCATTTTTGTTTAACGTGATGATTTTTTTCCCTTTAAGTGATATAATAATAATAATATAAGTGGAAGTAAAGCAGTAGAAGTCGTAGTTGTAGTATTGGTCAGCATTGCACTGCTTTTAACTCTACCCATTGTCTTGTGTTCTGACTTAAACAGTTATGTGTTTACCATAGTCCTGGAGGAATGTTTTTATTTTAGTATTGTATTACTGTATCTGGTTGAAATGACAACATAACTCACTGTAAGTAATACTAGTAGTAGTAGTATTTTAAACAGTTCACCTGGTACATTACTATAGAATTATGGACGGAAATGGCAGGAGAACACTTGTAGAGTCCAACTCTGCATTTAGTCAATATTTATTATTTAAGAATTATTTAGGCAGAAAAAGTTCATTTTAGTTTAACTGAGAAATCCTGGTTTGAACTTTGTACACTTGATTTATTATATAAAAGTGAGGCAATTCTATTCCAGGGTAATAAGTATGGAGGTATGTGTTGCTTCTTTAAAGAAAAAAGGGAAAAGTGCAGATGATAACAGCGAGCGGATAGTCCTTGGGGCTCCGTGTCGAACCATTGACTAAAACATTCGCCATTGCTCCAGGGTTTAAACATAACAAGCTCAGCAAAAAAATCAAAGGACTACAGCACTACACTGAACATCTAGAATCCACTTCCTCAACTGTTCAGTGCTGAAAATGGAAAAGAGAAGAATAAGAAGAATTTTACAAGAATAAGACTTTGTGACATCGTAGAGTCAGCACAGTGTTACATACCTTACACCATAATGCAGAGTTATTCATTTATTCATTGATGTATGTGTTTATTTATTTATTTGTTTTTATTTATTTATTTGTATGCATATCCCAGTTTGGTAATAAGCTGGAGTCAGAGCTCAGGGTCAGCCATTATATCTCACCAGTGGAGCAGAGAGGGTTTAGGGCCTTGCATTAGGGCCCAACAGTGTCAGCTTGGTGGTGTTGAGTCTTGAATCCAGGGCCTTAATGACTGAGTAATGGAAATATGATTTGAAAAACATCATATTTGTGCATTAAGACAGCCCTACAAATCAATCTGTGTCGCATTTTGGTAAAAAATCGAGCCACTTCAGGCAGGTAATGTGTCAGAGAGAGGACATGGTAACCTGAGGGAGAGCTGATACATACCGTGCTGAGTGTGTGCACGTCGATAACATGTCAGCTGGAAAAAAAAAACAAAAAAAAACAAAGCACACAAGGTGGGAAAAAAGCCTGCCTTGAGTTGCTCATTGTCTGATATTATAACGTACATTGTTTGTTGCATTATTACACCCAGATGATGTAGACCACCCACTGTAAAGCTCCTTGTGAACAGGTTGGTATAACAGAAATAAAAAAATCTGTGATTTGCTTTAGATGTTTAGGAACATGTCATTATTTATTCATTCTAATACCAATCAGAAGCACACTGAGATATAAAAAGGTGAATCAATAAATAAAATTAAAATTGCACTGTGACAACCAAAAGATTCCTGGTAAATGTCATGGTGCACATTGATATGGCAACACAGCCCAATAAAGGGTGAATCAGGACATACACTATACTCTTTTATGGGTTGTTTTGTTTTGTTTTGTTTAGTTTAGTTTTTTTGCAGACACTGGTCTAATTACCCAGAAAAGTAAAACATTCTCTGTTTTTTTCTATTTTGCAGCAGGATGTCTTGGACTAAAAATGTTTCAAGTCAGTAATAGATTGGTGAAATTTGTAATTTGAGGTTTGATAGGTGTTTCATAAGATTTGTTCCAGTATTTTTGATTCCTTGAAAAATGAGTGGTTTTCGTAAAAAAGCTGCATATTCATACTGTAGATGTTTAACATGTCTAGATGTCAATATCAGGGAATGAAAGCTGACATTTTAAACGTTTTTTTTGCACAATATCCATTTCAGGATCTCAAACTAAAACATCTGCAATTATAGAAGAAAACAACAACAAAAGAATTGTCCTTGTTGTCCCAGTCCCAGTACTTTCGGTATACTCATGCTCAACTAAAATGGACTAAAAACCAGCGAAAAAGCAAGATGTTAGAAAAAAACATAGCAATTTCCTAAGTAAATAATGAAGATTTTCCATACAGTAGTCTAGACTTCAGATGTAGCTGAAACAGGTAGCTTCAGAATGATAAAAATGCTACGATCTAGCTGAATAACAGACTAACTAGCTAGATATTTTGATATTTTAGTCTTTTATTAACCTCAAGATGTTATTTTACATCTAGGCATTTGGCAGACGCCCTTATCCAGAGCGACTTACATTTTTTTTCAGAGCAGTTGGGGTTAAGGGCCTTGCTCAAGGGCCCAACAGGGACAATTTGGTGATTGTGGGACTTGAACCTGAGACCTTCCGAACCGTAGTCCAATGCCTTAACCACTGAGCTACCCCTGACCCCTTATTTTGATCTTGACTGGAGATTTCTTTTTGTGCTACGAATATGACAGTGTTGCTACCGCCCTTGTTCCACACCCCAAGTAGTGCCCTTCATCGGGATTTGGGATGTACTGGGACATCCACTCCTGGGAAGATGCTGGCGTGAATGCTTTACACTTGTGAATAATCTTTCACACTGTAGATCACTGAACTACAAATAGTTTGGAAATGGTTTTATAAGCCCTTCCAGATTGATGTGCAGCAAAAAGTGTTGCCCTTAGACCATTGCTTACTGTATGTCTTTCCCTTTTGGCATTGTGCTACAACACACTTTAAGGTTTTGAGACCAGCAAACTGCCACAACTTCTGCTTTTTTTTTTTTTTTTTTAGAGGTGATGCTGATGAATAAGGGCTGATGATAGCAACTTACCCTCTTGAATTCTATTGGTTTTATTTCTGGCTTAATTTTTGTCAAATGAATAATGGCACGGTGAAAAAAGTTATACGATGTAGTTCGTCTGAGGTTGTATTTGCCCACTGCTAAGACCCGCTTCGATCAGATGATTTTTATTATGTTTTAACACAAATCACTTCAAATGAAAAGAGGGGGTACTAAATTTTGCACATGACTGTACTGTAGAGCTCTGATGAATGTATTATTAAATACGTTAGATTTGAGTAATGGAGTTTGCATGTCCTCCCCGTGCTTTTGGTGGGTTTCCTCCGGGTAGTCCGGTTTCCTCTCACAGTCCAGAGACCTGCAGATTAGGCTAATTGGCATTTCCAAATTGCCTGTAGTGTGTGAATGAGTGTGTGAGTGTGTACGTGTGTGTGTGCCCTGCGATGGACTGGCATCCCGCCTTGTGCCCTAAGTCTCCTGTGATAGGCTCAAGGCCCTGCGTGACCCTGAACACAGGATTAAGCGGTATAGATGATGAGTGAGTGAGTGAGTGAGTGAGTGAGAGTGAGAGAGATTTGAGTAAAGATTTGTCACAAACAAACGGAGACGGACCAGAAGACTAGCAGTTAGCCCTGTAGCGTGGATGGTAAACCCAAACGCGGAAGTAGCGCGAACAGGCAGGATAACCACGCTGTTTATTTTTAGAACTCTCCCGGCGCGAGAGCAAGACAAATAAACCCGCGTTCTAATAACACACATTGACAATCCATCACAATGGGCAGCACATTGAACACATTTTATAAGTGGTCAGAAACTTGTAAATAACTCATGAAAGAATAAAGTTACATTAAAACCAAGCACACCATTGTTTTTCTTGTGAAATTCCCAATAAGTTCGATGTGTCACATGACCCTCTTCCTATTGAACAAAACAAAAGTTGGATCCAAGATGGCCGACTTCTAAATGGCCACCACGGTCACCACCCATCTTGAAAAATTTGCCCCCTCACATATACTAATGTGCCACAAACAGCACGTTAATATCACCAACCAGTCCCATTTTATTAGGGTGTATCCATATAAATGGCCCACCCTGTACATCAAAAATGTGATCTCCCTCCAAAGAAAACTGAACAGGTATTGTTCTTCGACTGTAGAACAGCTGGATGTTATTAAATGTTTTGGTTGTTTTGTGAAAAGCTTCTAGCCTTCATTAGAGCTCTGTCCAGGTCCTTCAGTTTAAGGGGGTGAATATTTGTTTGAACTAAGCCTGAGGGTTGTAACAAGTGCTAATGAAGAACACTGCCACTAATATATACGCTCTCTCTCTCTCTCTCTCTCTTTCTCTCTCTCTCTCGGGCGCGCTCTCTCTCTCTCTCTCTCTCTGTGTCTCTCTTTCTCTCCTCTCTTATCAATTTCTATCTATACATTTCCTTTGCACATCTGAGTGAATGCTCATCCATATGCATCCACTATAAACCATACAAACACACATACTGTACAGTATGTTCACAAAACCCTATGCTTCATCCAAACATTAACAGTAACAGTCCCGACCAGCAGAGGTCACTACAATATATATTTTAAGATCAGATAATTGTTGAGAGAAGCAAGTATACTGATTGGGTGTGTCATACGGCATACAGCGTGAACTACATCATTCGTTCAGCATTGTGCTGCAAAATTCTACAACGTCATTTTTTTTTAAACACGCGATGTTACAAAATAAATAAAATTATACACAAATAATACCTGAAAAAGCTCCCAAAAAAGAGTAAAAAGAAGAGCGACAAAGTATTATTAATTAGATTTTTACTCACTGATTCATCATCTATACCGCTTACTCCTGTATTCAGGGTCACGGGGGGCCTGGAGCCTATCCCAGGAGACTTAGGGCGTTTTCACACTGGGGTCCCGGATCCGTTTCCGAGTACACTTGGCCCCGGGACCAGTTGATTTTTGTCTGTGAGAATGTAATCGTTCCGAATCGTTCCGCGCTCGGGAACGAGTCCCTGGACCGATTGCAGAGGTGGTTTCGGGAACGATTCACACCTTCCCGAGAACGGAAGGCGGGACATAAGTACGCGCTCGTGCTCAAAAGAGGAAGTGACGTAATTCCAGTTCGAATCCGTACACAAACAAACGTGGCTACTGAAGAATCTCTGTGAAGTAATGCCGAAGTATAGCATTTGCTAGAAATTTAGACAGACGAAAATATCCGGAGATAATCGGACACTACACATAAAAACTCCGATATCTACGGAAGTATTTAGACGCGCGCGCGTACAGCAGCACTGAGCAATGCCGTGCAGAGTTAAACAAACTTCGGCCCGTGCAGCACACAGCGCGCGCTGCGATACTGAAGTGAGGAAAAGATAAACAATAGGATAAAAACCATTCAGTGTGATCGAGTCGGAACCCCTCTGACCCACGACAACATCTACCTTCATCATCGGAACCGGACAGCGTGGAGCCTGGACCAGCAGAGAGCCTGCGCGTGAGCGGTGAGTTCATATTAAATACTATTAACTCCTGTTATTAACACTGTTAAACAGAGTCTCATATTATCACCACATCTCCAGGTAATTGTCTGTGGATCTCGTGGTGACATTTAAATGTATATAATAAGATATACAGGATGATCCTTTCACATTAGCTCACAACAAAGTTAACTTGCTCCTCATGTCTGCTCACTTTAAGGCCTCAGATCATTTCACTGTTCAGAAGAGCAGAATGTGATGAACTCCAGTGTTGTGCTTATGTAGCTATTAGAGTTACAGCTACTTTACTCTTTACTCATATGTTATATATAAACTTCATGTATATTCTCCAACACATCTCAGAGACACTTATAAAAACTGAGACGCTGATGAGACACATAAGCTCCACACACAGTTTCAGGTTATCTGTGATTGGGGTGACAACATTGAAATGTTGGAAAAATTTAATTTGTACAAGCTGTTATGGTTGCAACTTTCAGCTAATTTCTTGCTTTTATACTTTCTTGCAGACAGGCACTGGAGGAAACGCAGACTGAGACCTCTGACAGCAGCACAAGACCAGCTAACAACAGAAGAAAGAGACAAAACCTGACGTGCAAGAGCAGGAGACTCATAATGCTGCATGAAATCTCAAATTTAGATGGAGAAGCGCCGACTACAGATACAGAGGAAGGAACATCAAGAGATCGAATAGGATGTTGATGCAGACGATGGACCAACTGTTGTCTTAATTTCATTAACACACACCCTCTTGCTATGCAAGTACAAGTAAATATAAAATATGCTACATTTTAATGTTTATATTTTTTGTCCTATTTGACAGCTAATTCTGTTACAAAATTAACTTTTATTATATTTTTATTTAATAATGTTTAATAAAACCTTTTGCACTCTATCCAGTACTTTGTCTCTATTCCAAATCCCCCACACTCATCTTGGATTTTACAGTATACATTTATTTTTACATTTACAAAAATACAATATAAACACACGGCACACAAAACATGTTAAACACTAAACATTGATGCATGGTGAGGTTTTAAATTAAATAGTTTCAGCATCTCGGCTAAGTTTGAAAATCTACACATAGCAAGGTAAGAAAAAAAGAGCACAAGCATCTCTCTTGTAGGACTGTTGTCTTCTTAATAGGAGTATTTAGTAGCCATTCCTGGTCACAGGGACATCCTGCCATCACACACCACCCCTCTCTAAACCCAGATGATCCTGAGGAGAACAGAAAAATGCATGATTAGATATTTATCATTTATTGTATGTATCTATGCTATTTGTTGAACTTTATTCTAGCAGGCATTATATTTATTTGTAGCATTTATTGCATTTATTAATTGTTTACATCTGATTAATTTACAGTGTACATAAACACTTTCTGTTTATGATAAAAAAGTACAAATTTTAAATGTGCTATGACTAAAGAAAGTAATGTTTAATGAGCACTTTATTTCTATTTGACTGGGAATCAGTAGAGAATGTGGACACACCTGATTCCTCACCTTACAGAGTAGAGATGTAAAGTCATTCCTCAGTGCCTCGTGCTGTGTCCGTGCAGCGCGCGCTCATTTCACCCTCTGAGTCGCGCGATAGATGAGTCAGTAGGCATGTTGTTTACAGTGCCGTTGTTTTTGTCATAAAAACATCCACACGGAGCATTAACAGGTGTCTCACAGTTCATGACCCGAGTAGCGTTTCTTCTTCTTTCTTAGTTTTTTTTTCCCGCGAAAAACAAACCAACTACCTCTCTACCGCCACCTACTGTTTCCGGTTGTGTAAATACGCAAGTGTCCCCGGGATCACAATCGCTATTACAGTGTGAACGCAGACCTGCGGGGGGATTGGGGAGGGGGAGAAATCGTGCTCGGTACAGAACGGAACAGAACGTTACCAGTGTGAAAACGCCCTTAGAGCACAAGGCAGGGTACAACATGGACAGGGTGGCAGTCCATTGCACGGCACACACATGTACACTCACACACTACGGGCAATTTTGGAACACCAATCAGCCTAATCCGTATGTCTTTGGGAGGAAACCCACCAAGCACGGGGAGAACATGCAAACTCCATCCACACAGAGACGGGAATCGAGCCTGGCCGGGAATCGAACCCGGACCCTGGACGTGCAAGGCAACAGTGCTAACCACTACACCACCGTGCCGCCTATTGAATTTAAATTTTTTATTTAATTGAAATACTTTTTTTTTATTATGCAGAGATTTAGTTCTCTAGGAAAAACAAAAGTGTAATACGTCTTTTTTCCGTACGTGAAAAGATACAAAAGGATTTTTAGGTCTATGATGTATGTTATCCATTCTCCCTTACAGTCTTATAACTCGCCTCTCTTCAAATAACAGGCGTAGGATTAAGAATCATGGTTGTGTTCAAATCATTAATGGAGATCACTTAAACGCTTGGTACAGGTGCATCATTTTAAAAAAAAATCATCGCTGTTTAACAGTGAACGTAAGATAATTTCCACACATACAATGTGACAAGAACGTAACTAAACAGCTGTGTGCTCGTAAGAACTTAGTGAGACTAATGAGAGCAAAATGATTCATTTTCCAGGGGAGCATAAAGATTGGACTTTGGAATAATGGGAAAAAGATCATGTGGTCAAATTCTAATCCAGAGCGATGGTGCGTCAGGGTAAGAAGGGAAGAGCATGAAGCGATGCACCATCATGCATACTGTCCACTGTCCAATCCTCTGGAGGCAGTGTGATGATCTGGGGTTGCATCCGTTGGTTAGGCCTAGACTCAGCAATGTTATGTGGCAGTGAAATGAACTCGGCTGATGACCTGAATGACCAAGGTATCAGATCTATAACCGCGAAGCCTCCGTGCCACCATACATGTACTGTGTGTGTGTGTGTGTGTATGGATGCTCTTATGCCATTTTTAATCCATTTCATGCAAGTGATAAACAGGTTGATTACAAACTATGACATATGAACTCTTTAATAAATATAATAACATTGATGATGCAAGGTTGTGGTTTGTAACTAATATTTGTTATCTGAGAGTCTGCTTTTTGTGTACTCAGTCCTTTGTAACCGTAACCATGAATCAACAAAAGCACATCTGTGCTCTCTAAACAAATCATATAGGCTCCGGGCCCTATTTTGCAATATCCTAAAACAATGGCAGTGGTGTCGGATGAAACAATGTAAGCTGTTCAGCCCCATTGACTGAACTGAACTACAGCTTAATGTGCTCTTCAATAGAAAAAGCATTCATCCAAATAGCTGTAGTGGGTTACAACTAGGCCTATAAACGCTAAACGCTACTAAACGGCTTGCAATTCCATCATGGTAAAGCGCTGCAAGTCCCTTGTTTTGGCAATTACACAGTGTTTTAGTTTCATAAATGGTGACGAAGAGACCACAAAATTTAAGCGGCACTGCCAGGAAATTACACGCAAGGAAAAGCACGAACGTAAACTCTATTACTGACTTTAGCCGTTATTATACTGAACGTATACATTATTATTCTTTTGTTGTTGTTATTGTGCTTCTTTAGGTTGCTGGCCTAGGACGTGTGTGCATCTGTCGTGAAGATCCAGAGACGTTATATTCATTTTATTCGGGGAAACCTTTCTGAATGGGTTGTGCGGATTTTAAGTTGATTTTCCTGGCTTCTCATTTTTATTATGCAAATCGCCGGCATGTAGTTTATGCCTCCGAGGTCGCCAGTCATTCATCAGCTTATAAACTAGCACTTGATGCAGCGGATCTTGTTATTTTGCTTATTAGTTTCCGCCTGCTGTCAGTGTTGGTGACCAATCTGCATATGTAATCTTAGAAAGCCTAGCAGGGAGAACACAGTACTCACAGTACCGCAGTATCGACTGGGAAAAAACGGCCATAAGGAGAGGTGCTGGATCCCAGCTCGAGGCATTTCAGACCCGTTACTTAATGTAGAGCTCTGTGTTTATTGCTTCACTCCCAATATGTACCACGTAAGGATTCAGCTCTTCCAGAGTAAACATGAATAGCGTTCCAAACCATAGTGAATTTGCCTTCACGTTTTGATTGTGTACTACAGTATCCTCAGGGATCGATAAAGACTGAAATAATCACGGAATTGAAACGTCATGGTATTTAAACAAACAAACAAACAAAAAAATCATTGGCTTTTTTCGATCGATTGAGCGGTGGTGTATAACGAGCTTTGTAAGTGGGGAGAAAAAGCAAGCAATCAAGAACAGCACCCAGAGAGAAGAGCGAGCATCTGCAAACTCCTACACACGCATAGCAGCTTCACTTTCTAAAAAAAAATTATTATAATCTTAAAAAAATAAGTAACAAAAAGAAGAAACAAAAATTCACAGTTATATAAGTACAGTTAAATTTTTTTTAGCTAAACATTAAAAAATTTAAAAACATGAAAAAAAATCCATCAAGACAAAAGACATTAAAATAAAATATCATTTTAATCAAATAAAAATGTAAAAAGTACTAAAAAAATTTTTGTACTAGAATGTTCCTGTTTTATGTTGCTGTTTTATTATTATTATTATTATTATTATTATTATTATTATTATTATAAATAAGTTTTAACCTGTATAAAATATATAGGTTCATTTCTTAGACAAAACTCTCTAATAGCACAATTAATAATAAACTTAATCTTACTTCTAAAATAACTGGTAAATTTAAAGTCTCAGCCCCACATGCATTAGTTCAGTCACTTCCTCTGTGCCTACAGTGATGATTATTTAATTCTGCTTTAGAATTTTAAACTAATTGCTCCCCGGACTCATTGGCTCTGTCAAAATAAATTGTTCCAGGAATGTATTATAAAACGGCCATTTCAACGTTGTAAAAGATCAAACCCCGAGAGTATCAGTTTACAGAGACCTTGAGGTTCATGATAAAGATCAATGAATTTTATGTAGAATTTCGAAGCAACTGATTTTCAAAATAAGGAATAAATGAAAGAGCATGCAGGATATCTAGAACAGGATAGCTAGAACAGGTGATCTAGTCTGGTTAACAGGTTGTTCAGCTCAGCATTAGTAAACCAGATAGAACATAAACCATGCAGCTTTTTTTGAAATAGTGTGTCTGACCAAGAGAGAGGGAAAAAAACAAAAAACGAAACATAAATATCTGTAAAATTATATGCAATGAAAAGTTCATCAGTATGCAAATGACGATAGCAAGATCATCGGATGTGGGTAACGTACTGTACAGTCGTGGCCAAAAGTTTTGAGAATTATATACATATTGGAAATTGGAAAAGTTGCTGCTTAAGTTTTTATAATAGCAATTTGCATATACTCCAGAATGTTATGAAGAGTGATCAGATGAATTGCATGATCCTTCTTTGCCATGAAAATGAACTTAATCCCGAAAAAAAACTTTCCACTGCATTTCATTGCTGTCATTAAAGTCTGTCAGTAATCGTCTTGTTAACTCAGGTGAGAATGTTGACGACCACAAGGCTGGAGATCATTATGTCAGGCTGATTGGGTTAGAATGGCAGATTTGACATGTTAAAAGGAGGATGATGCTTGAAATCATTGTTCTTTCATTGTTAACCATGGTGACCTGCAAAGAAACGCGTGCAGCCATCATTGCGTTGCATAAAAATGGCTTCACAGGCAAGGATATTGTGGCTACTAAGATTGCACCTAAATCAACAATTTATAGGATCATCAAGAACTTCAAGGAAAGAGGTTCAATTCTTGTTAAGAAGGCTTTAGGGCATCCAAGAAAGTCCAGCAAGCGCCAGGATCGTCTCCTAAAGAGACGGGATCGGAGTGCCACCAGTGCAGAGCTTGCTGAATGGCAGCAGGCAGGTGTGAGCGCATCTGCACGCACAGTGAGGCCAAGACTTTTGGAAGATGGCCTGGTGTCAAGAAGGGCAGCAAAGAAGCCACTTCTCTCCAAATAAAACATCAGGGACAGATTGATCTTCTGCAAAAAGTATGACGAATGGACTGCTGAGGACTGGGGCAAAGTCATATTCTCGGATGAAGCATCTTTCCGATTGTTTGGGGCATCTGGAAAAAGGCTTGTCCGGAGAAGAAAAGGTGAGCGCTACCATCAGTCCTTTGTCATGCCAACAGTAAAACATCCTGAGACCATTCATGTGTGGGGTTGCTTCTCATCCAAGGGAGTGGGCTCACTCACAATTTTGCCTTCTTCCAACAATCCAACAACAGTTTGGTGAAGAACAATGCATTTTCCAGCACAATGGAGCACCGTGCCATAAGGCAAAAGTGAGAACTAAGTGGCTCTGGGACCAAAACGTTGAAATTTGGCCAGGAAACTCCCCAGATCTTAATCACATTGAGAACTTTTCATGAAGGGAAGCCAAATCATGAGAAGGCGTACTGTAACACCAACACAATGCAAAAATGTACGTAGAAAGGAGAGATATTTGTTGTAGGATGTCTCACTCACTCACTCTCACTCACTCACTGTCTATACTGTTTATCCTGTATTCAGGGTCACAGGGGGCCTGGAGTATATCCCGGGAGACTTAGGGCACGAGGCAGGGTACACCCTGGGCAGGGTGCCAATCCATCGCAGGGCACACACACATAAACTCATTCACACACTACGGGCAATTCTGGGAATGCCAATTAGTCTAGTCTGCAGGTATTTGTACAATGGGAGGGAAACCCACCAAGCGCGGGGAGAACATCCATGCAATCGAACCTGGCCAGAAATCTAACCCGGGCCTCCGAGTGGCGCAGTGGTTAAAGCACTCGCCCTATCATCCGGAGATCACTAGTACGAATCCCGGGTGATGCTGTAACCTCTCGCAGCCGGAGGTCTAGAGAGAGCTGATTGGCCGAGCTCTCTCAGTGGGAGGGATGAGAGGTACTTAGTGCTCCCACATTAATCACGGCTCTACAGCCAGTCAGGGGCGTCTGTGAGCTCGCGCAACGGAGGGAGCGGATAGCGCTGTCCTCCGAGTGTGTTACGCCGCCCCCAACGGTGCGCGAGCGAGCAGTTCGAAAAGATGCGGTCGGCCGGCGTCACGTCGTTCGGAGGAAACACGTGATAGTCTTCGGCCCTCCCGGCTGAGTGGTAGTAGTAGCCTTAATGTGGGAGCCCCCTAGTGACGCGGAGGAATTGGACACGACTAAATTAGGGAGAAAATCGGGGAAAAATCCAAAGAAAAAAAAAAAGAAAAAAGAAATCTAACCCGGACCCTGGAGTTGCAAGGCGACGGCGCTAACTTCTACACCACAGTAAAATAAAAAATGTCCACTAATAAAACTACTCAAATAAATTACAGATATATACAATAAGTATATAAATAAATACATGTAAATCTACTTACTGTAGCTTAAATTCACGGCATTTGGCAGACACCCTTACAGTGACTTACATTTTATCTCACTATACAGTACATCTGAGAGGATGAAGGTCTTACTCAAGGGCCCTACTGTATAGTGGTGCTGGGATTTAAACCTGAGATCTTCCAATCAGTAGTCCAATGTCTTAACCACATCTACTCCTACTCCTAAACTCCTGATTAGTTACTTTCCACCTCTGAAGATTATATCAGCTGGCTCCTCTCTAGCTTAGTTCTCTTGTACTGAACATGAACTTGAAGTCCTGGGGAAGTCCTAAATACTTCCGGAAGAAGTGTTGATCAAAGCGTATATGAACACTGAGGTTCCGAGGTTTTGATGCTGATTCCTTTCAAATTGAATCCAGTCTGATGTTGTTGATTATCTGAACCACTGCCTGGACTATATGGCTTTGATTCAGAGTTCCTCTGCTTTAGAGGCCGTGTAGTCGTAATAGCAGGAGTAGCGGGTTTCCCGTTTCCTCCCATGGTGGTGTTTTAATCATAGTGTTTTATTCAGGTAGTGTGTATTTGTGAAGCTGCTGAGCAAATGCTTATCTGAGAGCTCCGCAGCATAGAAATGCTCAGTAATTTGCCTGCAGTAGTTTGGTGGAAGGTAGTGTAAGTGGTATAAATTTGTATGTTTATTCAAGTGTGTGTGTTCTGCGCCAGCTGAATTTCCTGTTACATTTTTTGCCAGAATGCAACAGCAGTGTTTGTTTGGCTCTAACGCTGATAAAGATGAGGAGTGGAAGTAATGGAAAGAAAGAAGAGAAGCAAGAGAGAGAAAGAGGGGGGGGGGGGGGGGGGAGGAACAGCAAGATGGGATGACAAATAGAACGAAAACTCTAGCCTGAGCTCTGGCAGTCTCTGGATCAATATGGAGTGTTAAGAGTGAGAAATGGAAAAGGGAGAGAGCAAAGTGTTTTTTTTTTCTTTTTTTTTTTTCTGTGTACCTTCGGTGCTTGTCACTTATTCTGTCTCTATTGACAGCCAGTTGCTGTCTTCCTGCTGACAGATGAATAGGTGATAAAAAAAAAGAAGCTTTTTCAGAGTCATGTTAAATAAGGGAGCAGTTTTTGAATCGGTGGTGACTCAAAGTTGGATATGAATGTTAATTTATGGTGAAAATCAGCTCATTCAGGAGCATCCTATAAAAGATAGTGATCACTGTGATGGGTGTTGCCAAGCCCCTGCAACTGTGTGTGTGTGTGTGTGTGTGTGTGTGTGTGTGTGTGTAGTCGGCTGTTTCATGTCCATGTGTTGTCACTGGGAGTTATGTGCTATAAGGACTTGCTTCACTGAAAGTGATAGATTGGACTCGAATACATCAATAGTCTAAATCCGGGACATCCTGGATTTAAACGTGGACGAGGAAGAAGCAAGCGCGAAGACAGAAGAGACTTTTTCAAATCAACTGTGACATCATGGACTTGCACCATGTCGTCGCAAAGTCAGTTATATATCTTAAGAAATGTATTTTATTTTGTGAAGGAATAAAACGCTTAGGGTGAGGCTGTTATAAGAAAATACGAGTGGAAGGTGTGTCCAAACTTTTGATCTGTACTGTATTTCCGTTAAAGGTGATTCCAAGGTGGCTCGGCACCCACTACAGTTGTTCCTGTGAACATATGGCGAGTTAAATGCATGATAACTTGTGCAGAGGAGGCACATCTTTCTGTTGGAACTGTACAGTACGTGCAATCATTTACCAGCACCACTCGCACATTTGAGGTACTCGGCTGGGAGTTATTGCCACATCCTTCATACAGTCCTGATCTCGCTCTAAGCCGTTTATCCGCATGTTGGGCTGTTAAAGGAGTTCCTGGCAGGCCAGCGTTTCAGACGTGAAGCAGGCAGGTCGATCATGGCTCTGGCGTACTGAGAAAACTTTCTAACTTAATGGTATCCAGGCACTAGTGAAACGCTGGGATAAGTGCATTAGTGTAGCAGGAGATAAATTAATACATTAATAAATGATTCCTCTTGTCACTTAGCTACAAAGTTGTTACCTCACCAGTCTGTTCTTTCTCATCTCTCTATTAGAAAAATATAAAAAAGATTACATTCATCATTATTAATGAGTTCTTGTTGAAATAATTGATGAAACTAACATATTTGAAAGCATGCATTAATATTACATAAAGATATGGTTTAAATCACAGCTGATGAAGTATACTGTTTATTTAAAGGTATTCATACAGTCGTAATGAATAATTTGTTAACAGTGTATACACGCATTTCAACTTCACTCAGTGTCATCCTGAATAAACGCTTTTGTGTTATAGCCAGTTATGAACTAATGTTGATAATTATGAAGCAGTACCAAACATCTGTATGTTGCAATCTACTGTATAACCGCTGACTCGTTGTACTTGTCGTACATTATCATACCAGCCTGTTTGTTTGCATTTGAAAGAACTGTGATGAATCTTCATTTCACGTCTCTTTATTTCATTCTTTAGTCCCAAGAGTTAGTCGCTGTGCTCACGTAGTTCAAGCTCATCATCTACTTCTTCTTGAAGGGTTGTTCTCCCCAGAGAAGTGTGCTGAAATGTTCTCAAATCTAATTTAAAGTTGCGTGTGTATGTGTGTGTGTGTGTGTGTGTGTGTGTGTGTGTGTGTGTGTGTGTGTGTGAGAGAGAGAGAGAGAGACAGAGATTTTGTGTTCAGATTAGATTCATTCATGCTTCATTAAGGATTGTCAGCGTGGCCTGATTGCTGAAGATATTATATTTAAATTCATTTAAGATTAAGACATTAAAGCTTTCTGTCTGTCTCATGGGCTCACACACACACACACACACACACACACACACACACACACACACACACACACACACACACACACACGCACACACACTGTTCACACACACACACACACACACACACACACACACACACACACACACACACACACACACACACACACACACATTGTTCACACACACACACACCCACACACACACACACACACACACATTGTTCACACACACATTGTTCACACACACATTGTTCACACACACACACACACACACACACACACACACACACACACACACACACACACACACGGACACAATCCAAACGGCATGCGAGATTAGAGATCTGGGCAAGGTGACACCATAAAGTTAACCGACGTGGATTGTGTGTCATGTATAGCAATAAAGAAGAAAGTGACAAATCAAATTCTACATTTTTGGGATTTTTACATCATAAAGAAAATACAGGGACTTGGTAAAGCTACTGCAAAGAGAAAACAAGACAGAAAGGAAGACTGTGTGTGTGTGTGTGTGTGTGTGTGTGTGTGTGTGTGTGTGTGTGTGTGTGTATGCCATTACGCATTACTCACAGGAGGTCCATTAGTGCCCTGAACACAATGAAACAGGTTTTCTTTCAGCCATTAGTATCTGACCGACATAAACCATGAGTTCAAATGATGTCATTCGTTTTAGCTGGCATGTTTAGTATGTTGACATGTTTACTGTCTGGTAAAAAAAAAACATTGCTCTCTAATATTCCAATAGAGCACCTTTAGTTTTGATTATGGCACGTATTATCCGTGGAACGCTTTCGACAATCTTATGCAAGGTCATAAAGAGCACATCCCTAAGACTTAAGGGTTAAGGTCAGGACTCTGTATAGTAGTAGTTGTGAAAATGATTCCTCATGCACCCAGAACCACTCTTTCACAATCCGAGTCCTGGAATATAATCCCTGTTGCATCATGGAACGAAAAACCCCATATATGTGCATTCAGGTTGTCAGCTGACTTCATTTTAGTGCCGCATAACGTTGCCGAATATAGACGCAACCCCGGATCACACTGCCTCCAGAGGCTTTTACAGTGGACACTATATACAGTTGCATCGTTTCATGTGCTTGGAATAGGGTCCAAGACAACAAGACTCATCATCTACCATCACATGACCTTTTTTCCATTGCTCCAAAGTCCTTTCTTCACGCTACCTAGCAAATTGTAGCCTTTTGTCCAGGTAATGGATTTCTTATGACCATACAGCTCATTGCATCGTGTGTGTAAATGCTCTTACTTTCACTAGAGAATAGGGATTAGGGAAAAATTATCATAATTCAATATCCTGCGAAACAAAAGCATCATGATGTGTATCGGATATTAAGGGAAACGTACAAATAGTCACCTTGCTTCCTTACAGTACATCATTCAACCAGTGATTATAGTTCAATTTTATGTTGTGGAACATTCAGAAGACGAGTCATTCTATCATTCCCGCATTGGATTCTCGCTCTCGCGCGCTCTCACTCAAAACCAAATTAATGCATGAAAGCTCTCATCCTGAATTCGAAAGCTTAACAAAGCATCGTGACCGTTATAAAGCACCAAGTAGCTACTAGCGTTAGTATTCGTCATTGATGGGAAAGGAATTCGTAGAAATAGTTAAAAGGTTAAAGTTAAAAATAAGCTGATCAACTCTCTGCCTAACTACAAAGAAATAAAGGTTTGTAAGATTGAGCATCTTACGCTGTTGCGGTTTATATTCTGGCACAAGACTTCTCATAATGTCCCTTCTACTCAACATTTTAAAGTAAAACTAAAGTAAAAAGTGAAGTAAAACTAAAGTAAAGTACTTTTAAAGTAAAAGTAAAACTTGAAGTAAAAGTAAAAGTAAAACTAAAGTAAAAAGTAAAGTAAAACTAAAGTAAAGTACTTTTAAAGTAAAAGTAAAACTTGAAGTAAAAGTAAAAGTAAAACTTAAAGTAAAAGTAAAACTTTAAAGTAAAGCATTAATACACATGGCCTACATTTTGCACACCTGGAACTTTGCACATTGTTCTGCTCATGACTGAGCATTTTCTATTTCAATTCCATTTCAATTCTATTTTATTACTTGTACATAGTTTTATATATATTCTTTATTTGAATATTTCTTTTTTATCTATACTTTTCTTTTTTTTTATTATATTCTTAATTCATTAAACACTCTACTTTCATTTTTAGGGTACAGGCAATCGTACAAGCATTTCACTGTACACAGTACTGTACATTGCTCATGAGGGGAAATCAGTAGTGGGTTAGCAGCTAACGCGTCGTTTTTCATTTCTATCTCATTCCTCATTTCCGTACTCAGGCCAACGTTGCACCGTTGTCTGTGAACATACAGTACAATGATGTAATTCTTACAGAAAATCTGCTCTTCTGCCTAAGCGTTACTAAACTCTCTGTGACTGTATAAAAGCAGGAGTGTTGAAATCAGGGCCAGGGCAGTCACCGCAATACAGTGTTTTTTTTTTCTTTCTTTTCTTTACTCGAATGCACTTACTCGAGCCCCTCGAGACCTCGGTAATTTGTTTGAGTTGAATTAATCTGAAACCCCTGGTTACACAAAAACATGTACACAGCATCATTCAGTTGTTATGGAGTAACAGGAAAATGAGGTTTATTCAACATTCTGTCTGCTTACATAGTGTAATCTACATGTTCCCTTTGTGTGAGTGTGTGGGTCTTGCGTTATGAATGCATGCAGACATATTCTTAATTGTTCTGTTTACCACCGAAAATGCCACTCTTTTGTAATTGTAGAGCTTTTCATCCTGTTTTTCTGAGTGCTTGTTCAATGCCTGTCTTTTTTTTTTTTTTTTTTAATAGAGTAACTCTGTGGATGATCGATGAAGAACATGTTTACAAAGAACCCCACAATACATCGCAGCTTGTGAATACATCTCAGTTATAAGAAAAGATTATTTCTTTCAGGCTGTTTTCCAGCTGGCAGTAAAGCTCAGCAGAGAAAATGATGTGCTGCTAAAAAAAAAAAAAAGGTTGCGAGTTTAAATCCCAAGACGGCTGGAGAGCCAGCGTTGTGTAGTCGAACCAGGCCCTTAGTCCTAAACTCTAAAGTGGGATTGTTTATATTGGATAAAAGAAAATGTAAAACCCAGAGAACCTGGTGGAAACCCACACAGACTGTACCCTGAGCTCACCCCCGAATTCTCAGTTATTATTAGGCATTATTAAAATAATGCTTTTACACGCCGAATACTTATCCAGTTCCAGTCAAACATTTAGACACAATACTTACTCACTCGCCGATTAAACCGCTTTAGGGTTGTGGGCGGCCTGAAGCCTATCCCAGGAGACATGGCACGAGGCAGGGTACAAACAAATAGACACAGAACATACTGTACAGAGGAGGAGCAGCTCCAGCTTCATGATGGTTTGGATCTACACGTGCTGCTCCTGAGCCCCCAGTGATCCAGACCCCCACTGCTGGCTCATCCCTGTGCTGAACTGGACTTCATGTTAATTAAAAAAACGTCTGTTATACTGAACTTTCAGCTGCATAACACACATGATGTTATACAATTTCTGCTATCTATTATCACCAGAATGAGGATGGGTTCCCTGTTGAGTCTGGTTCCTCTCAAGGTTTCTTCCTATTGCCACCTCAGGGATTTTTTCCTTGCCACTGTCGCCGTCACCCTTGGCTTGCACAATCTCATTATCTAGACACATTTTTCTCACACTTCCTTAGCTTGAATTTTTTTTCATTTCTGAGAAGCTGCTTTGAGACAGTGACCATTGTTAAAAGCGCTATAGAAATAAAATCCTATTGAAATACTCATGCTTATATACTCACTACGGGCAATTTGGAAATGCCAGTTAGTCTTATCTGCATGTCTTTGGATTGTGGGAGGAAACCGGAGTACCAGGAGGAAACCAAGCACAGGGAGAACATGCAAACTCCATGCACACACACCCCGAGGCGAGAATTAAACCCGACCCTGAAGGTTCCAGGCTTACTGTATGTTAACCCATAAGCCACCATGCCGCCGGACACAATACTGGAGACATTACTTATTACTTTACAATACTTGAGAAGACTATGAAATAACACATGTAATTAAGCAGCAGTCAGTTGTTGTTTTAAGACATGAAGGTCAGCAGTTCTGGAACAGTTCTTGTAAGAACAGTATTGTCAAGTGCGTTTGCAAAACCCATCAAGCACCATGATGAAACTGTCCCTCATGAAGACCTTCCCAAGGAAAGCCAGACCAAGACCTACCTCCGCTCCAGAGGAGAAGTTCATTTAGAGTCACCAGCCTTAGAAATCACCAATTAACAACCAGCACCTCAGATTAGAGCCGTTATGAAGCTTTACAGAGCGTAAGTATCGGATGCATCTCAGTATCAACTGTTCAAAGGAGATTATTGCGTATTTTGGACAACAGCACTGTTTTACAGTGTAGAAAGAAATACAAACCAGGAAAGACCATGGAGTTAGAAGGTGTATCCAAATTTCTGACTGGTAGTGTGTGTAGTATTGTATTGGTAGTGTATATGTAGATTTCATTTTTAGTCTAGTACAGATTGTAACACTACAAAAAGGGAAAGTAGCCTGAATATGATTTAGAAATGCATCTGGTATTTCAAGCTAAGCATAAGATCTATTGAAAGTTTTTTAGATATTTTTAGCCTCGCCACTTTTAAAGCTCAAAGTTGGCAAGTCATTTTTCCAATTTTATGCATTTCGTTGTCCAAGAAGAGGAAATCTGCCAGTACAGTAAGTCAAATAAATCATCACGAAATAGGCTGAATGTTTTACGAGGGGCGTTCAGATGGTGCAGAATAATGGAACACATGTTATTTATTTTTTTTAGTTCTTTAATTCTCTATATAATCCCCTACTGTACTAATGCACTTATCCTAGCGTTTTGATGAATGAATGAATATAAAAAACAAAAATGAATATATTGAAATAATAAAAAAAAAAATTCCACACAGTAGTTAGAGAAATATCCAAAAGACCATCATGATGCCACCATCACTGTGCTTTACGTTTTTTTTTTTTATGTTGTTCTAAGAGTAAAGACATTTGAATGTGGCAGGAATGTGAGAACAGGTAAAAAGAAGAATTAAAACTCTGTGTTGGATATTTTGCTCTAACACGTTAACACAAGGCTCAGAGCTACTGCTAAATAAGCTACTGCTAAGCCATGCCCCATCAGAGAACACCAGAGCTGAGCAACAAGCCAGTAGCAGGGGTGTTTTCTTATATGAGGTCATAATAGGGGGAAAATTTTCTTTAAGTTTCTTTAAGTCCTGGCCAGTACAAAAATGGAAAGAGGACGAATTGCAGGTAATGTTTTTTCCCCCCAGTTTTAAAGCTTCCACGCACGCACGCACGCGCGCACACACACACACACACACACACACACACACACACACACACACACACACACACTTGACGAAAAAGTGAAAAGTTAAAATAATAAATTCACTCTTCTTTAAATTTGAAGGCATCACTGGTTGTGAGTTGAGACTGGGGGTTTTAAAGCGCACAGTATGACGGGGTTTCTGGCGGACGGGTTGGTGTCAAAGAGACAAAAGACAAATGACGCGAAAGTTCTGGCAGTGTCAGAGTGTGACTGAGGAATACGATAGGAGAACGTGGAATTCACGGGAAGGGTACAAAGGGGCAATTTCGAGGCAGACAAAACATTCTAAAGATAAATAAATAAATAAATAAATAAAATAAAATAAAATAAATAAATAAATAAATCTTTACACCACAAACTCACTTTGAAGATTCACTTCATACGAGCTTCTTTCCTGCAGCAAATTGAAGCATATTTGATGAATTGAGGTGATCTGTACAGTCGTACAGTCTAATTCAGACATCACACATTTAATCTCTTATACATTTGCGTAGTGTTACAAATAACAATACAGTGAGCACTAAATTTGTGCATTACCATGACGAATGCTTCGGCTTGTGAACTGGTTAAAGCATGTTGTGTATTTTACAAGACTGAAGTTTAGGTTCGATAAAGTGTTCTGTAATTTGCTCTCAGCCTTCAGTTAAATTTAGGGAACTACTAATCCATCCAGTCGTGTCAGTGCGATGGTGTATAGCCCTCCTGAGGGCCGTCTATTAACCTGTGTATGCGTGAGTGCATGTGCGTCGGTTGATGAACTCGACAGCACTGCGGTGGTATGCAAAGGAAGCATTGCACCAGTGACTGTCCCTGTTTATAAAAGAAAAATACAGATTTTGCCAGAGAGCTAAGAAAGTTAAAAAAAAAAAAAAGTTACAGTTAACGGTTGATGAAAAGCGTCTGGGAGAAGATTTTAAAAAGATGATGGAGAACGGTAGACAGACCAGGACAGCTATATGAATAGAAAGAAAGGGGAGAAAATGGTGTTTTTTGTTATTTGATTATGGTCTTGTGCATTAATAATCTCCTCCAGCGCAGACGCGTGTAATTCAAAGGTTCAGTGGCGCATCATATAACCTCGTGTTCCGTGACAATATGACGGCACCTGTTATTTGCTTTCCCCTATCATTGTCTCTCTCTCTCTCTCTCTCTCTCTCTCTCTCTCTCTCTCTCTCTCTCTCTCTCTCTCTCTCACACACACACACAGACACACACACAGTTTATAAATGTCTCTCATCTCCTCTTACACCCTGCGATCATGTCAGAGTTCCCTGGTTTTTGGCTCAAGGCTTGTATTTAGATGAAATGTCACTTTTAATGGAAAATGTGATCGAAACAACATCACAGAATATTGCTTGAGCCAGAAGGAAGTTGTCCAGGTGCTGGCCTGGAGAGTATAAGAATGAGGGTGTATATATATATATATATATATATATATATAAACGTGCACACATTACGTGGGCGTGAGGTGCAGTCTAGATTGTTCAGATATATCACAGCGCACACGATGTTCTCATATACACTAATTTAACAACCAACAGAGATACACTCAATTTTTTTTTTTTTTTTGCTCCTTTTCTACAACAGCAGTGTGGCAGTGATTACAGTTTTTAATTTACATACTGTAATGCGATAATCAGATTGCATATGTTGGTAGAGTAACTCGATATTAGTCTTCATCACAAGTGATGCATTTATGCCCTTGTTTGAACCCAACCAAATCAAATGTTAAGTTTTGTGCCTTTGTCAAACTTTTTCTAATTTAGCCCTTTTCCCCTTGAGGTGGGTGTGGCTATGTGTTGTCACTGAACAGAGCCAATCAACACAATATTATAGACAGAGTATGCAGAAGACACAGAAATGAAAACATCCTCAAGAAACGGAAACGAAAGCGTGACACAGCGTTGCTAACTCAAAAAAAAAAAAAAAGAAAGTAAAGTAGACTATGAAAACTGAACCTTCAAAGATGCATGGACAGATCAATGTATGTTTATTCTTCCTGCAGGAAGTTCAAAGCGAGTTTGTCTCAGAAGTTCTGAAAGTGTGGTGCTAATAACAGTAATAGCTGTAATGTGCGGCGCCTATAATCAAAATAACATGAGACATGATAATAACATGCGACATTACCCGCAGCAGTACGAAGGGGAGGACGTGTACGTAATCACATAATCAGTATAAAAAGATATATATATATATATATATATATATATATATATATATATATATATATATATATATATAAACATAATTTTATCACACAAAGCTAGCTGGTCAAAACTTCTGCAGTACTTCAGATATCTGTCTGAAGTATGAACTGCACGAAATGTGAAATCAAAATGATAAGTAAAAGTGATGTTATGACCAACTATTGTTAGGAACCTCCACTAGAGGTCACTGTTCATGTCTGTCTGTCTTGTGTAGTTCTTGTTGGTTGACTCAGTTTCCCAGAAGGCACCTCAGTCAGGTGATGAGTGCTCACCTGGACTGAGGTGCCTCATTAAAGCTTCTATAAATAGCAGTCTGTTCTGGGAAACTGGGTCGAGCATTGTTTGTCTGTAGGTTTGTTTGTTTTTGTAACTACTGTCATGTGGGCATTCCTTTTTGTTTGTTTAAGTTTATATTTTAGTTATATTGTTTTACCTTTGTTTGTCTAGGGCTCTACTGTTTGTTCTCCTTATGTTCCTTGTGTTGATGGATTCATGGAGCTGTCCTGTTTCATGTTTAGCTAGGCTGTGTCTCCTCCTGTGTACAGGGTAAGTACTGTTCTGTCTTCTGGTTTAATTCTCTGTTTAGTTGTGTGTAGCCACATGCTGGCCTAGCCGCTAGCAGGGATAGCCGCTACTAGGCCTTGATTGCTAGTAGGGTTAGCCCCTAGTTTGGAATAGCCTCATGTGTGCCTTTCCTTTTGTGTTCAGTTCCCCCCATTAGGTCAGTACTAACCCGGTTAGCCACTAACCCCTTTAGATACTAACCTGGTTAGGTCAGCATCCAGTGCCCCCAGCATTCCATATTGCTACTAACCCAACTAACCACTAACCCAGCCTGTCTCTAGTCGCCTGTCTCTAGTCGCCTGTCTCTAGTCGCCTGTCTCTAGTCGCCTGTCTCTAGTCGCCTGTCTCTAGTCGCCTGTCTCTAGTCGCCTGTCTCTAGTCGCCTGTCTCTAGTCGCCTGTCTCTAGTCTCTTGTCCAGTCTCCAGTCCTGTCTCTTGTCCAGTCTCCAGTCCCCCTATGTGTCTTTAGTTAGCTTCAGCTCCATGTTTCCTCATCCCCAGTTCTCTGTCAGTTCCCGTGTCAGCTCCTGGTTCCCGTGTCAGCTCCTGGTTCCCGTGTCAGCTCCTGGTTCCCGTGTCAGCTCCTGGTTCCCGTGTCAGCTCCTGGTTCCCGTGTCAGCTCCTGGTTCCCGTGTCAGCTCCTGGTTCCCGTGTCAGCTCCTGTCCCTGTGTTAGCGCGCCGTTCCCTGTGTTAGCGTGTCGCCCCTGTGTTTTTCCTGAGCCCTAGTTTTAGTTTACGTTTGTTGTTTTGGTTCCTTTGTTTGTTTGTCTGTTTTAAGTTTGTTAAATAAAGGACTATTTCTGTTTGCAACCCCCCTCTGCCATCACGCCTACCCATATATGCCCACGGCAACCACACCATCAGCCGGGTCTAGCCAGCACCACCAGCTAGACCCATGACAACTATATGCCAAATTTAATAATCTACTAAGAAGCTACTTGCTCAATGTAAACAAACCCCTGCACCAATAGATATTAATTAGAAAAGCTTTACTAGGATTAGTTCATATAAATACAGGCGCTGTGCATTTTGACACGTTGGACTCGTTTGAAGACAAAACTTCACCGTTATCCGATCTACTTTTTCGATTTCTCTTCTGTGATTCACTCTCTGATTACCGAACACGGGGTGTACAGTATGTGGCTGATGAAGACAGGCTGGACATGTACCATGATAATAATATGTCTGATTATATTAAAGCTGATCAGCTTATTTTTACAGTAACGTGAAGTATTGTTAGCTATTTAACTATTTTGAAAAGCTCTTTTACTGTCCACGACGGGTGCTAACACTAACATACTGTAAAAAGTGCGACGTCTATTCGACATATTGTTCCTGTGGTGTGAAAAATGTTCCAATGGTTTGGTGTGGATGAAAGATGAAATAACTTAACAGAAATTGCCTCTAGTTGTGTGATTTATTTTCTACACCCATGTCAGGTGCTTCTCATGCCCCCGAGCATTTTTCACATCATCAGCAGTACTGCTAAGCTCAGAATAACATACAATGTGTTCTTCTTTTTTTCTTTCCTTGTTTCATTCTTTTCCTTTTTAAGTAAAAAAAAAAAAAGGATACTTGAGTGAAACCTCTTCTATAGATTTGCCAGGATATTTACACTGTCTTTACATTAATATATTCATACCAAGGTTAATAATTAATTGTAAAGGGCTTATTGGGAAAATGCGTTTGAGAGCCTTGAGCAAATTTATTTCTCTTCAGTTATTCTATCAAAATGCTGCTGAATTCTCAAGTCTGGTTTGTTAGAATTTCTGTATTAACAACTCAATACTTGTACAGTATGACATGAGAGGGAGTGCTGTTTTAGTGAATCTTGAAGATATTAAAGCCGTGCTGATATTCAGTACAACAGCACTCCGTTTTGTCTGCTATTGCTTTTGTACAAAAGTTCTACAAGCACCATTTGTTATCAACAGATGTTTTTGTTTATTTAACCAGATGTTTCGTTGCGGGTTCTGGGGTTGAATCCCAAATAGGGTTAAATTGGAACGCTATCGTGCCAGGGTGTAGAATCTTGAATTGTAGTAGACCACCTGTGACATGGAGTGATGCATATAAAACATCCCAATGCTATTAGGCTCTACGAATGAAACGAATGAAGAACAACAAATCCAGCTTGTAAGTGCGAAACCACATAACACAATCCATCCTAGAAAGCCCTGGCAATCAAAACACTGTATATAAATGATTACTCACTCACACACACACACTCACACACACGTCTATATCATCTATACCTCTTAATCCTGTATTTAGGGTCACAGGGGGCCTGAAGCCGATCCCAGGAGACTGAGGGCACGAGGCAGGACACATACACATAAACTCACTCAGGCACTCATTCCCACTACGGGCAATTTGGGAACGTCCAGTTAGCCTAATCTGCATGTCTTTGGACTGAGGGAGGAAACCGGGATACCTGGAGAAAACCCACCAAGCACAGGGAGAACATGCAAACTCCATGCACAAAGGGATGGGAATGGAATCGAACCTGGTCCGTGGGGGTGCAAGGTGACAGTGCTAACCACTACACCACCATGCCGCATAAATGGTTAAATACATGTGAATCAATGTCTTGAAAGAAGTTACTGTTTTCACATAGCAGCTGTAAATAGTCATTCCCTCAGCAGCTTGTTTTTTTTTTTTTTTTTTTTTTTTTTGAAATAAGACAAAAAAAAAAAATGCATGTCATATTCACAAGAAACAAGAAAGTGTAAAATCCAGAAAGCACAGGAAACTGTATGATGTAAGAATTCCTCAGCTCTATGGTTTTGGGTCTAAAGGTGCGCAAATGTCACGTTTTTGACATTTCTGTTTGTTTTCAGTACAGTGAAGTAAAATGTTACAAATGTAACTTGTATACTGAACCATATAAACTAAAAAAAGAAAAGTGTCAGTCACCATTTAAAGTCAAATACCATTTTTTTCCCCATTGAAACAACCTAGCAGTAAAACAGTCATTCTTACAATATATAGTTCTGTGAACTCAGTTTGATGTTATAGAAACCAGTTTGAGATGATTTCACTTTGTGATATGGCACGTTATACTCTGGTCATAAAGGGATGGACATCAACTTTTTTGGCAAATGTGTGGTCAAACATATAATCAGACCAAGCAACGTTTTCCCAACCTTGTAACGAGATGTTATTTGAGTTGTCTTTCTATCAGCTTGAACCAGTCTCAGAATTCTCCTCTGACCTCTGGCATCAACAAGACATTTTCACCCAGAGACCCGCCGCTCACTGAATATTTTCCCTTTTCATACCGTTCCCTGTAAACCCTAGAGGTAGATGTGTGTGAAAACCCCCAGTAGATCAGCAGTTTCAGAAATACTCAGTCCAGCAAATCGGGCACCAACAACCATCCCACGTTCAAAGTCACTTTAGATTAATCAACACACAGGCGTAGTAGTTAGTTAAATCTAAAACACTAACTATACAATTTGGTGATCGAGATGTCCAACAATCATCAGAGTTAGCTGTTTGGTCTACGAATTGAGTTCGTTCCAGAGGCAAGTTCTTAAGGCTATAACCACCATAATCATATTTTGTACAATTCTTTTCTTTTTTAGAAAAGACAATTACATATTTACTAATAAAGTAACTAATAAAACAAATATACAGTACATTAAACCTCACTTAAACTTGATTTATGATTCCTCTTTGCACCGGCCGCTTTAAAAACGAAAGTGGATCATTTTCTTTCTTGCTACTGTCCGTGCTTTTTGCACAAATATTTCTAAAAAATATCAAATAAATATGTAAACTTGCTTTGCTTGGCTTTCCACTGATGCAAACAGGTTTTTGAACAGCACTCGAACATGCACTGGTTATGTTTGGCCTGTTTCTCTCGCTTGTATGCTGAAAATGCTTTGTAAAATGCATGTAAAATCTCAGTTCTTAAGGTGAAAAGTTATAAAAAGCTAGAATTTTTAAATGAATAAAGTTACAACTAAAGTTTCCATCTCTCAGTGTAGCTAACTGTAAGATAGAAAACTCTTTTAAATCATCCTTTAGACCTTCTAGTAATGGGCATGTAATCTAAGGGTAAGGTTTTAGAGGGAAACCTGAAGGGAGGGGATTTCAAATACTAGCTTCAGGTATGTTTTGTGAATATCAATCCCTGGCACACTTCTCTGTTACGGTGTTATATCTGTATTATTTTCAGCCACTTTTGTACTGTATTATTCCAGTGTGTGTAAAGTTATATTATTGTGCATGTCTTACGCACCCTGTTCCTATGGATTTTTCGAGGATTTCATTATTGAGTTAGTATAAAACCATTTCTAATTTTCAAACAACTATTCAGTATTCCACCGGGGCGGCACGGTGGTGTAGTGGTTAGCACTGTCGCCTTGCACCGCCAGCTCGATTCCCGTCTCTGTGTGCATATTCTCCAAAGACATGTAGGCTAGGCTAATTGGTGTTCCCAAATTGCCCGTAGTGTGTGAATGAGTGAGTGTATGTGTGTGTGTCTGTGACCTGCGATGGATTGGCACCCTGTCCAGGGTGTACCCTGCCATGTGCCCTAAGTCTCCTGGGATAGGCTCCAGGCCCCCCGTGACTCTGAATACAGGATTAAGCGGTATAGATGGTGAGTGAGTGAGTGAGTGAGTATTCCACCGGAAAAATTCAAGTTAAAGAGAAATAGTTGTATTCCAGAACAGAAAGCAGCACATTAGAGTATATAAGTTACCACTTTTCAGGGTTTCTGCAGGATGCTCAGTAAAACCTAGTCGCTAATTTCCTTATGGAACACAAATTGTACCTAAAACAAAAGGGTCCTCAAAGCACTGGCACACCAAATACTGCCTTGGTTTCTTTCATTACTGTTTACTGGACTTTATAGTTTTTTTTTGTTGTTTTTTTTGCATGCATCATTTCCATGTGCCTTTTGTGACTTTTGCACCACTGTAATGAATTTGTAAATTATCCTGAAAATGATCTCAATGCATTGTAATAAACTGGAATTGTAATAAACCAATTTCTGCCTGTTTAACTAGCAGCACAATCTGGTTATTAATATTTAAGGACAAATTCACAATTTTCATTAATATTTAGAAGCAGACTCATGTAAGTTTAAAAATATGTCTGGGCTGAATAATAATAATAATAAAAAATAAAAAAAAATCATATATCCGAGATATTCGCTTGTGAGTATCTCAGTTGCAGCCGATTTCATGAGCATTTAGCAGCGACAGGTCCATTGTTTGTATGAAGATAAAGATGTTATTTCATGATGATATCACTTGTTTAGTGATCTAAAATTTAAAATGGAGCTGATATGGAGCTACATCTTAAGTTCATCTGTTGCTAAAAATGGATTGGTTAATGGCTAATCGCTAACAGCTATAATAGCCTTCTTTAGCCTTCTTAGTTTTTTATTTATTTATTTATTTATTTATTTCTGGTGTAGAAGTAAAAAAAAAAAACAAGTGTGAAATGCCTAAAATAAGTTAAAATGTGTGAGTGTGTATGTTTTTTTTTTGTCCCTTTCTGCATTGGCTAGGAAAATGCATATCCTCAAAGGGGCATTCGAGGGAGGTTAATTTAATGCTAAAGACTAGTACAGACTGGTACTCGGCATGCAAACACCCCTCCTCACAAACTTGTGCCTTAAGAACCAAAATTTTTGGGATAAATTTGCCTCGGCATGAACCGTGAGGCATTTTCAGCATACGAGAATAATGAGCAAAACTGAGCAAACTGAGTGCCGGCTAAGTCGAGCGTACATCTGGGAGCCGTTTAAAACTTGTTCGCGTCAGTGGAAAGCCAAGCAAAGCGGTTTCTTTGCACTTTGTGCAAGAATTTAGTGAAGACGTCGCACCATGGGTTCCGAGAATGTTAGCAGTGTTGGTTTTATAGCAGCCGGTACCAAGAGAAATCATAAATTAAGGTTAAGTGAGGTTTAATGTCTATTTAATCCACATTTTGCATAATTTACATGTCTTTTCCAAATGTTTTGATTCTTTTTGTATGCAAAAATATGATTATAGTGTTGTAAATTGTTAACATTAGTCATATTTTTTGGGTGGCTGGAATGGATTAACTGCATTTACATTGTTTTCTGTGGAAATTTCGACTCAGGATCTCGCCTCCGGAACAGATTACCTTCATAAGCCGTAGTACGGCTGTATTAACTTGTTTATAAATTGGAGTAGTGGTCGGCTTTAAAGCTGGTCATATGTAGAGTTCTGGGCACTGAGAGACTTTTAATGATTTAAAAAAAAAAGTTTTTTTTTTTTTTTTATCTCTGACTGTAAATTTTGTCCGTGAAGCTGTAATGTTTTCATAGCAGGTGGTCTGTTTTTACTTGCGAGACATTGTGTGACATTGACCCTTCTCCTGTAAGATCAGTGATGCTCTGAGGCACGGAGAAAGCGTAGATGTGAAAATGCCCAAACCTGCACATCGAATAGCTAAACAGTGGGTACATCTGCAGCTTTGCTGTCAACTTGTTTCTTTTATTTCAGGGGATTTTAAAATGCATTTACATCTTTTGCACGTCCGTTTGCTTTGAAAGTCTTTCCCTGCAGGTCTAGCAAGATTGGTGCGGCAGTCAGGGAGAAATTAATCATTTAAAGCATGAGGTTCCCGCAGCAGCAATGAAACAGATTATTCTCTTTTTCAGGAAGACAAACAGACATAGAAAAAAACAAAATCAAACCCAGTTGTTATGCAGAATTATATGTAGATGAAGAAACGTTGTACTTTCTATTAGGTCTTTTTATAGTCATAATTTTAACATGAGGCTTATCTACTTATTGACACGCATACAGTATTTGTGTCACTAACCCACCTACTGGCATGTACAATACGTACACGAAATAAGGAAGAGGAGAATGCTAACATACACGCTATTGTTTGATTTCCCACTGATAAACAGTTCATTATCTTTAAAATCCTTTGCTACAAAAACATGTCCCTATGTGTAGGGATTCATACATCGTTAACTTTTTAACTTGAAAAAACTTTCCAAATAGTTAATTAGGATTATTCATTAGAAACCTTCAGATCTGAACCAGCAGCACTGATGGTAAGTAGAAAATACATAGCAGCTTTTCCAGTTTTTATTCTAGAGAAGCAGCCTGAGGCAGATAACATGAGAAGTTTGAATATTTAACTTTAAGATGAGGTCCAGGGTGAGAAGCCATATCTTTTCTCGTAGTCTGAGGCTCAGGCAATCTGCCCACGAGCCATGAATTATCTGATATGCGATTTTGGCCACACACTTCAGAATAGCGTGCGATGAAGTTGTGCACTGATTGATCGTCTGAATTCCCATATGTACACACTGCTGTGCAACCGATTTCTGAACACAATGAGCTCTTCCAAATAATTTCTAGTCACTGAGCTGAAAATGTATTCACACCAACACGTCTTTTAAACTTTTAGAGTTAGTGAATTGAAACTTGAAGTTAGTGGAAAAATCAATCAATCGGTTTAACAGCTTATTCCTGTAACAGCCATGTTTAGTCAGAGAGTATACCAGATTCTCCAAAGCAGTGGTGATAAACATGTTGGGTTCATACTCAGGCTATTTGAACCAGATTGGTTTCTGTAACAGATGCTTGTCCAATCACGTCCATTCATAAGGGGCGATCCATGCTTGTCCAATCATGGCCATTCATAAGGGACATTCACAATGAACCATTTCTTATGAATGAAGGCGTAAAACGGATTGACATTTACAGCATTTGGCAGACATCCTTATCCAGAGCGACTTACTATACATGGCATCTCTTTTTACAGTTACAGAGGGTTAAGGGCCTTGCTCAAGGGCCCAACAGTACTGTAGCAACTAGGTGGTGCTGGGGTTTGAACCTGGGTCCTTCTGATCAGTAGTCTAATGCCTTAACCAATGAGCTTTAAGTGAAGAAGAAAAAAATCATAATCATCTAAAATCTGCACATAAAAGTAAATTTGGTCTGGTGGAAAATTAAGAAATGTCACTAAAATTTGGATTCTTGGTACATGCTTTTTATTGCAATTAGTTATTTGTAGGAATTTCAGCGAGTTCCTTCAAAAGAGTGCCTTTAGTGCTTGAAATGAAAAGCAAAAAAAAAAAAAAAAAACTGCTTAAAAGAAGGTCTGTCACGCAGATCATAGAGGTGATGGATATTCACGCAGTTCATTTGCAGAGAGCCAAACATGCTGTTCAGTCTTAACACACTGACCTTGACCTGTAGATTCAGTACAGTTTAGACAGACTACAAGGTCTCATAGCTTTCTTCAAACAGTAGTTCTGCTTTGGTTCATAGGCCGCCGTCTGGAATGTGCATACTTGCCACTTAATCAAGCAAGTTTTTCTGTTGGCTTTAGAAAACAATTCTAAATCCATCCTCAAGCTTATTGTGCTTGTGTTCTTACCTTCTGCTCTGACAGGTTTCACTGAAGCCTGCTCTGTTGTTGTTGCTTTTTCCTTCTTCATGACCTAATCTGGCCTTGGAGAGATGTGAAGGGAAAGAGGGAACGACTTTACAGAGTTTACCGAGGGAAAGACTGAGTCAGTCAGTCTTTTCTAAAGCCTCCAACTTTCCATCCTTCGTACCCAAACTCAGTCTGTAAATCTCTTAAATAAGGTTGGTTGAAATAAGAGACGCTTATATGTCAGGTTGTAGCATAAGTCGCTTTTGTTAATGGATGGGAGCGGGATGGGAGTGGTAAGACACTGTAGGTTAAAACACATCTATATCACTGTAAAATCTTGCCGTTTGATTTGATATTCTTTGGTATTGCAACTGTTTCAGAAAGTCGGTTTACAAAAATGAGGCTAGTCTACTTAAATATGAATCTGCATACTTAGGAAAGCCATCATTTTAATGGCTTTATATTAAAATTGCTGACTTTGAAAATACTCCCAAATAAAATAAACAGAAAATCCTCTATTATTTTATTATTTACATTTTATTATACTTTATTTATTACCCAAGGTATCATGAACTTTGATTAAACCATGAAATGTTTTATGCCATTTTTTCAGTAAAACTCTAACCCACCAATAATCAGCATTTTTTGTTGAATCTCCAAAATATCTTTCTAATAACTAAACCAGAAATGGAGGCTTGAATAAATGCAGATCATTTAGAAACAGGATAATTTACAAGTCAGATTTCGAAATTTTATTTTGAAAATATAATAATAATATTATTATTATTAATAATAATAATAATAATAATAGTAATAATAATAATAATACAGTATAATTTCTAATGAAATTACATTTTAGATACTTTATTTCTACAGATAAAGAGAAAAAAATTCTATATGCAGTTTATTAATAAAAATATTGAATCGAACTAAATGTCAGATTTTTGTAGTGGGAATAACTAAGAAGAGTAATAGCAAAGATCTTGGCAGCCTGTCTGACATGAATTGCAAATACAATTTTCGAGCACAAGTTATTTATGGGGGTGTAACATTATGCAAATATACTGGCTTGGTACTTACCTCGATTTTGAAGTCACGGTTTAGTACACTTTCTGTACAGTAAAGTGGAAAAAAACATATTTTATTTCATTTCTTAAGAATTTAACTTGTGAAATGTAAACTTGTATGATCTTGTAAACCGAAGCAAACTGGCCATAATTTCCTGAACACTTAAAGAATGCACATAACTTTCTTTCTTAAAAAAAAAAAAAAAAAAAAGCATACCCTTGTAAAGGTACCTATGAGGGTGAGTCAAAAATTATCTGCATTCTATATTTAGACATAATCTCCTTGCTTTTCAATACGCTTTCACTGTCCATCTGTAAAATAGCTTAAAAATGTTTTAGGCTGAACTGCGAGCCGTGAATGCACTGCTGTCTTCACTTCTTCATCAGAGGTGATTCTTCATCCTCGTAGGGCTGCTTTCAGGGGACCAAACAGGTGAAAGTTTGATAGGTCCAGATCAGAACTATATGGAGGATGCTTTAACACCTAAAAATCTGCAACAAAAAAAAAAAATTAGCTTTAAAAACTAAAGTATACAGTAGCTAGAGGATATTAATAAAGTAGTGAAAGTGAATATAACTATAGGTTTTTGCTACTGGTAGGAAATTCTGTTATAGAACACTGGTACACCACAAATTATTTATGTGAGTATTTTATTTTTTTAGCTGAATATGAATTATATGACTAATTCTACCTCAACAATCTTTTATAAATACAAAAATAACAAAATTATATAAATAATACAAAATACAAAATAATAATAATAACAACAATAAATAAATGAATAAAGATTAGCCCTTTAGGGCATGTTTGCTACGGATGCTGCTCTCTGGCACGCCAGTTTGGCTCCTGCATGTATATAACCCTCTGCCCTGTTTTTTTTTTTTTTTTTTTCGTTTTCGTTTTTCTTTCTTGACATGCTATTGAAGCTTCCGTGGTTAATAGCTGGCAATGAGAGCAGTATGGACTTGTATAAAATTTTATAGTTTGTCTCTAAAAATATATGAGGCTAACCAGTGGGTGCTAGTGAAGCGGACAGAGACTCAGGGAAATTTGGAAATAAGGAGGATGAGCACCTGCAGCATAAGAAAGCAGCGGCAAGGATGGACAGGAGATAGAATGAATATGGGCAAGTTAACAAAACGGAAGCCTATAACGTGTTACACTGGACAGAAGCAAGATTGACGAGACGTAATCAGAAATGATGGTCAGATGCAGGGAAGAAGGACAGGAGCATGTGAGATGGATAGAAGCAGAGGTGATGTGGAGCAGCAGTGTCTATGTAAAGTAGCAGGAGAGAGATACAGAAGCTGGGAAAGGCCACAAGAGCAGGGATATGATGGACAGAAATAGGGCAAGATGATGGATGTAGGAAGGAGGGACATAATTAGGCAAAGGTGAACTGAAGGAGGAACGATGGACAGAAGCAGGGGTTGTTTAGCTGATGTACAGGTGATGGACAGAATTAGAGAAAATAGTAAGTACTGCATCTTAGCCGAGGAAAAAGAACCAAAGGAGTGATGATGGACAGAAGCAGAGAAAAGAGACAGAAACAGAGGATGGACAGAAGTAAGGAGAGATGAAAAAGGGGAAGTAGGTGAAGATGACTTGCGGGAGAGAGAGAGAGAGAGAATTAAGGGAAACTGAACACAGAAAGAGAAAATGGACATACGAGGCGATGATAGACAGAAGTAGAAAACATGGACAGAAATACTGATGATAGATAGAAGTGGGGAAAATGCAAAAGACATAACAGAATGAGAAGCAGATAGAATGATTTACAAGAGGGACAGATGAACCTGGATGTGGGAATTTGGAGAAATTGATTTAAAAAAGAAAACAGAGACCAAATGTTCATGTGGTTATGCACTGTTTTAATGTGCCTTGGTGGGAAAATATAGAGTAACTGAATTAGAATTGAGAATGTCCAAACTCTGATCATAATGTCCCCTGTCCCTCTTTCACTCCTGAGTCTCTTTGTGTCTCTGTTTCTCAAACCCTGTCATTCTTTCATTAATCTGAACTGTTCATCAGCATTTAAATTCATATCTTATCATTATAAGACTATGTAGATGTGGCATTAGTTTTATAATGCTTTTTGCGAAATTATTATCAGAATTTAGAGAATCAGGGTAAGTTACTCAGAATATACAGTATGGCCCAAAAGTATGATATGTAGGTAGGTAGTTACCGCCCACGTCCACCAGGACATCGGGCAATGGCTATATATATATATATATATATATATATATAAATATATATATATATGTGTGTATATACAGTGGAACCTCGGATTGCGAGTAACGTGGTTTACGAGTGTTCCGCAGTGTGTCGCGATTCTTTTCAAAGGTAAGGTGCTGGTTCATTTGTTTTTTTTTTACTTTACAGCAGTGATTCCCTTAGTATGCGCTCACGCCAGGTCAGAGAGATTTATTTTTTCCCTGTCAAAATGGTGTTTCCGTTGTGTGTGTGTGTGTTTGTTGTGAAACTTAAGTGATTCCGTTAGTATGCTCTCATGCCAGTCTCGCTTTTTTCCTTTAAAACGGTGTTTCCGCTGTATTTATGCGTTTGTTGTGAAACTTACTTTTTAAGTTTCACAACAAGCGCATAAACAAAAATGTCCGTTAATATACGCTCATGCCAGTCTTAGAGAGATTTCTTTTTTTCCTGTTAAAACAGTGTTTCCGTTGTGTGTGTGTGTCTGTGTTTGTTGCGAATCTTAAAAAGCGAGGTGGGGAGACGGAGGAGATGTGTTACTGTGTAAAACGAGGCGAGGGAAGGGGCTAATTCCACGCACACACACACACACACACACACACACACACACACACACATGGCGCCTGCGTGCACCAACGGAAACAATTATTATATCGGATTGCGAGTAACGTGGTTTACGAGTGTTCCGCAAACCGAGCAAAGATTTTTAATAAATATCATGTATCATGTATCATGTATCTATACAGTATATACATATATATTGCATTGAGGAATTGATCTCAACAAGATATTTTCTTCCTTTAGTACATAGATTATTCTGTCCTAATTCAGATAGACTAATAATTTCAGATGACCTTGCAGAATAAAGTTGAGTGGTGTTAGGTCTGATTCTGTTCATCTTTTTATTGTTTTTTTTTCAAAGCCATATTGTGTTTTGGGGGGAAAATATATGGGCCACCCTGGACTCAAGTTCTCACGTCCAGATATCTAGAAGAATGACATGTGAGTTTCTGTATAAGTTATATTATGATTTCATTATTGCATCATCAATTTATTTCTAGCAAAGTGAAATGATGATATTGTGGTATATAGTATGTGAATATAAAGCGGGTCTATACTACCTTTAATCGTCTTTATAATGGAGATTTTAATCAGCCGGGAAGAGCTTTTAACTTTCTTTTCCCAGTGAAGATACGATGTAGGTGATGTAAACCACAGCAACTATGTTTTAAAGGACTTTTTCAAATCATCCATCATACTGGGATTGCCTTAAATGTTTCAAGAATGCTTTCCTCTGAGATGTGCTTTGTGAGCTTGAGCAGTGTTTTAGGAGTACCACTGGTGTGTAAAGTAAATGTTTGGAAAAGTACTTGGGGTAAGCATGATGCAAGGGTAAAAGAAAAGGGGGAAAAAAGAGTTTAAATTAATTAATGAAGAATTGATGTCCCAGAGCACACAATTAAAATTGTAAACCATAAGGTTGGGATGCTGCCGTATTTCATATGATAGATATTGTAATGTTTTAACAAAGAAGCCATGTTTATCCTTCTTAGGCATGCAGAAATTTCTGCTTACTTCAATTTAAAGGGAAAAAAAAATGCATGCAAGGCAATGCACAAGACACCATATGGTCAAACATCGACATTAACTCGCAGAGATCAGCGTGAAGTGGTCAGCGATATGAGAGTGCTATGTGAGTTTTAAGTAATGCAGAAAAGCTGATATATATTAAGTTGAAAGCATTTTACTGTCTAACTACCATTTTATTGTCTAAATAAGTTTTTTACACTACTAACTTTCTTCTCCAATAAATGGTACCATGGTAAGCTTTGGTATCATGTTATCTATCGTGGTACCTCGGTATAAAACTGAAATTTTCAAAGAAATTTGTCTCGGCATATAATGCATTTTGGCGTACAAGTGACCGAACCGAGCTGAACTGAACGGCGAATAAGTTGCGCGTTCGTCCAGGAGCCGATCAAGACTTGCTTGCCTCAGTGGAAAGCCAAGTGAAGCGAGTTTTTAATTTTTTTTTTGCATTTTGTGTCAGAAGAAACCTCCGGAACAGATTAAATACGTATGCCGAGGAACCGCTGTACTACGGATCATTCTCACCCGGGACCGGCTAAGACGATATCACGGTACTCAGGTAGCAATTTGATTTGTATTGCGATTTTGTAAATATCTTGATTTTACAAATATCCCAATTCGATATTCAATATTTTTTTGATTTTGTACAAGTTTGCAAATCATTTACTCCATTTTTTATTTGCTTAAATACATTTTGCAAAAATGAAACAACCATATGACAACTCATTATTTTTGCCACCTGTATGTAAATATCTGCAAGGTAAAGTTTTTTTTTTTTTTAAATAACCATGGCATCCCTAAAAAAGACTCCTTGGTTCATCTCTAGCAGAGACTTCGTGGTTCCATGGTAAGGCCACAATGAATGAATGAATGAATGAATAGAAAACCCAGTGATATCTACTAAACCATATTTGTTAAAATGCCATATCCAGTATCAGGTGAAGCTTTGAGACAGCACTTACTGTAAGGATATGCTCCCCTTTGTAGCCTTGACTCTGAGAAAGTGGAGAAAATCTCCAAGGAAAACTTCTGATCACACGTCGCTTTTTTCTTTTCTTCTGAGTTGTCTTCTGATCTGATTGCTCTCCAGGCATCCTTCTACAAGCCAGAACAATCTGCATTCAATCCACACAAGCACCAGAACATTATACCCACCCCATCTTCTCACCCTCCTGCTGATGACTTGGCCACCATCTATGAAGAGATTAACAAGATCTGCCAATCTTTCCCTGGTACTTCTGTTACTACTCCCTTTCTCCTAAGCCCAGAAGAGATTCTGTATCTTCTTTCGCAAAGCAATCCCCCCACTTTCTAGCTGGATCAGATCCCATTCACAATGTTCGAGACTACCCCTCCTCAGCTTTATTAATTTCAGTGTAAACAAAGAATCAATCAGATCAATCTCGACTGCTTGGAAAACTTGGATTATGAGTATAACTTATTTGTCTCATATCAGTTCTCATCTACTGTAGGCGGCACGGTGGCTTAGTGGTTAGCACTGTTGCCTTGCAATTCCATGGTCCAGCTTAGATTCCCAGCCAGGTTTGAATCCCGTCTCATGGAGTTTGCATGTTCTCCTCGTGCTTAGTGGGTTTCTCCGGGGACTCCGGTTTCCTCCCACAGTCCAAAGACATACATTAGACTAACTGGCGTTCCCAAATTGCCCGTAGTGTGTGAATGTGTGTGGCCTGCGATGGATTGGCACCCTATCCAGGGTATACCCCACCTCGTGCCTTAAGTTTCTTGGGATTTCAGGATTTCACTCAGCTGCTCCATGACTGTTAGACTATGATCAGGCCTCATTCTCCATGTCCATCTCATTAACCTTTGATGCAAGATCTCCTCATCACCAAGTAGGACCTTGATCTCAGATTCACAAAATCTCTGTGTATTTTTTAACATCCTGCTACCATTTTTCACAAAAATGTCTTTCAGAAAGCCTAGCATTTCTCTCATGTCTCTTAGCATGTGTTTCTCCTCCATCCAACAAGCCTATCACGTGTATCTGTTGGATCCCACCCCAGCTCCATTACAAACAAGGCTCAATAATGATACCCATACCACAGACATTATCAACTACCAATCATTATCAACCTTTAGCCACATTCCTTCTACATCTGAAAAAATCAAGGGACTTCATGGATGTATTGCAAGCGTGGCACAGATGGAAAGATTGGATGGCGTGTTCTAACTGAGTCATCATTGGGATGTTACTGTGTTGTTGCTACATCGATGGAGTTCTCACAACGACCTCTTCTGACTTGTCCTCATTGGGCCTGGTGAGCTTGCGATCATGTGCATGAGAGAAAATTAGAGAGAACATGAGAGAAGCATTGGTCTTGTCGTCTCCCTGAAGGACACTATGATCAATCAAACTGGTTGTCCTTCTGGATAACCAGGTATCGTTCTATTAGCCCCTAACTACAGTAGTCTGGATTTAAAGCACTTGACAGTTCAGTTCCTACCTGGACTACCATCATTCTGTGTTCATATTGCTAACCTGACTCATTCACCACTACAGCATCAAGTATGTCTAGGCTCGTGTATCTCTTCGTCGTGAAGGCTTGTTTATTTCTGAGATTGGTCTACTCCAACTTGCTCCAGGCAGATTTCCCCCTGTGTGCAATTAGACCCCTGAAAGTGATCCAGAATACAGCTGCAAGCCTTGTTTCCAACCTCCCCAAGTTATCTCTCTGCTGAGCACATCAAATTCCAAACAATGATGTTTGCCTACAAAGCCAAAAAACAGACGATCCCTAATCTACCTGCGGGCATTTATCAAACACAGCACTGTACCACCTCAAAGGCTCAGGGTTTTTCATTCTCCGTCTTGGCACCAAAGGTGGTGGAATGCACTCCTTCCGACTGTCTTCAAAAGACTCTCTTTACTACACACTACTGAAATACCTCTAGGTCGGATTGTATTTAATTTTCACACTAATGCCTCTCTAACAGCTCCGTAGATAAAGGGGATTAATAAATCTTGGCCTGTGCATACTATCATGGGTGTTTGTTTTTTTTCAGTAGAGATTATAATCCCATTATTTTCATAAAGGGTGAAGTGGACAGTGAAAGAGCAGATTAAGATCGCATTGTCTGGAAAGCTGTCCGTTCCTGCCATAGCCCACACTCATTTGATGAAAAAAAAAAAAAAAGCATAATTAAAAATATTAATTAATTTATTTATTATTTAATATTCATTCAGTCATTTTGGCAGTTTGATCTGGAGACTTTCAGCATGAGGCAGAGTACACCCTGGACACACACACACACTCATTCACACACTACAGGCAATTTGGGAATGCCAGTTAGATTAATCTGGACATCTTGAAGAAAACCCACCAAGCACGGCGAGAACATGCACACAACTTCATGCGCACAGATCCGAGGTGGGAACAGAACCCATACCCTGGAGGTGCCAACCACTATGCCACCATGACACCCCTTATTTAATATTATGTTGTTTTTATTCATGCTTCTTCTGTATAATATACCACTAGGGATGGGACTTTATTTTCATAAAGGGTGCCAATAATTCTGGAGATGAGCATACTCCATAGTGGATTGTATGAAATATATTTTCGTTCTGTACAGCCTTGTAGTACAGTACATTGTCTAAATGTCATATCTGCCCTTCACTATAACTTTAAATGTCACTCATCTGAGTTTTTGCACAATTTCAAGATTTGAAATTGTACAAAATATTGACATTTTCACTGCACAGTTTGAACATTTGTACCTCTCTCTCTCTCTCTCTCTCTCTCTCTCTCTCCCATTCATTCACTCATGAAAGCCCAGCTGGGAAAATCACAGACTCAGCGGCTGATTGTGTGCTTGATGGAGATCATTTGGACTCCGGCTCAGCTGTGGGAAATTGAATTACCTTTACAATCTGTCCGTGCACTGTAGTGCGCGCGCGTGTGTAGTTCGCGCGTAGTGCGTGTGTATGTGAAATGTCCGAGTTTGTGCCTCCGACTGTTTCGAGTGCGTGTGTATGTACAAAAATTGCAGAAATTGCTATGATTGCACTTCCCCATTGCCCCTGCCTACGGTGTGAAATCCTTTCCTGTATGCTTCACAGCGCTGAATGCTTGGATGGAACGGTGTTAAACTTGGAGAACATTAGCTCAGGCGCACACGCGGTTACAGGTCCCTGACAGCGCTCGGTGATGCCGAGCACACATACTGTACACACACAGCTGGTAATATCCGAAATAATTGGAGAGAATGATTACAGATGTGACACAGGATGAAGTCGAATGGAGTGTTAAGTCAAGGTCAAAGCTCAGGAGTTGATTTTGTACCGTAATTGCTTCTTGTAATTTTTTTCAAGCTGTTGTTGGATCGATGTGGATCATACTACCTTCAGGTCCATAACCGCATCAGTCGTTCACGACCTTATAACTGCTTTTTTTCTTTTTTCTTTTTTTTTTTTCCTGCAGATTAATGGCTGTTTGCTGGCAGATTGAAGTTGGATAATATATTATATAGATCATATGACTCGTGCAGGGAACTGAAGGCGAAAGCAATCCTTCGAGCATGAAATACGAGGCGCGTTCAAGTCAAACCGGGACTGACGATGAAATCTCTAGTGAATGAAGGCGATTGACGTTTGCAGAAGACCTCAAGCACAGTACGGTGACGAGACATCCGTATGGTGCATCCGTGAATGATGGAATCCGGGACGAGGTGGCTCGGATCTCCGTGAACATTCAGCGGATGAAAACCTCATTCTTAAACATGTCGAAAGAGATGCATCAGTCTGTAGGGAACTGTATACACAATCATTCACCAACACCACTTACTGTATCGTTCTTGCCATATCCCAGTACAGTCCTGACATCCCTCCAGGCCATTTCACCATGTTTGGGTCATTAAAGGAGTTCCTGGGAGGCCAGTGTATCAGTCGTAAAGCAGGCAGTCAGATCATGGCTGCTTTTTACCTTGATGGCACTAGTGAATGCTGGGACGAGTGCATTAGGGGGAGAAATAGATGTCGTTTTTACTCTCATACTCTGTTATTCTCCACAATGACTTGAACGTCCCTCGTGAGAAAGAATATGGCTGAATTGTTTCATGGCAGGCAGTCATTTGCCTGTAACAACCTGACTTTGAGGACATGTTAAAGCAAATAATATGTTTGTTGCTCCTTTAACCTGCTTTTGTAGGAAATAATCAAAACAAACACTGAATATGAATATGAAACAATAAAAGCTGTCATCGTTATGATGACTAATTAGCGTGTAAAAAGGGAACATGCATTCTTCAAACGGGGGATTCAGCACGCCACCACACACACACACACACACACACACACACACAAACACACACACACACACACTGTTCCTTCTCTGTCACAAGAAATATTGTTCCACACCATGTAAGTTGTAAATAATGAATTTTCTTTGTCGTGTCGTGCCGCATTATTGTTTCTCGGGTGCTTGTTTCGCGAACGCTTCCTCCATTTAGTGCTCAGACAACACCCGCAATACAATAACATGCATTCCTCTCTGTCTCAAGGACACGTGCTGGTAAGTGTTCAGTGCAAAGCACGATTGCTTTTCCCAAAGATTATGCTCAGTTATTTAATTAATGTGGCTGGCTTGTGGTGACTCGTTTTTCTGTATATGGAGCTGCATCACCCACGGCGCGGAGAAGCTTAGTATTAAAGGAGTAAATCAAACCTCTTTCGAATTGTATTTAGAATCTGGTTAACTATCACCCTTGTACAACTTTTGTTGTTGTCAATCAGCTCAGATACATTTCCTTACCTGCTTTTCTTTACTGATCAGAGAGTCAGAGGTTGGAGCCCCGTCTCCTCCAGGTTGCCACTCACGGGTCCTTGGGTAAGACCCCGAACCCTACACGCATAGAAGGGTCGCGAGGGGAAGCGTGACCAATGACCAAAGAAATAATCGGTGAGAATGGTCTGAAGTGGACAGTGGAGGAGCAGATTAAGATCGCATTGTCTGGAAAGCTGTCCGTTCCTGCCGTGGCCTACTGTACCCTCATTTGATGACAAAAATAAAAAGGCATAATAAAAAATATTGATTTATTATTTAATATATTCATTCAGTCATTTTGTCAGTTTGATCTGGAGCCTATCACAGGAGACTTTCAGCATGAGGCAGAGTACACCCTGGACACTCACACACTCATTCACACACTCTACAGGCAATTTGGGAATGCCAGTTAGATTAATCTGGACATCTTGGAGAAAACCCACCAAGCACGGCGAGAACATGCACACAACTTCATGCACACAGATCCGAGGTGGGAACGGAACCCATACCCCGGAGGTGCCAACCACTATGCCACCATGACACCCCTTATTTAATATAATGTTGTTTTTATTCATGCTTCTTCTGTATAAGATACGATATTATCACCCGATACGATATTACCACGATACCTCGGTGCCAAATCGATTTGTATTGCGATATGATTTTAGAAATATCCTGATTCAATATCATTTTTTTAAGATGTTGTATATGATCCTAAACAAACTTAGCAAATAATTTGCTCATTCTACTGAGGACACTGTTGACTGTCAATTCCCTTAATTTGGCAGAGGTTAATCTTGGTTGAAGGACTCTTGGTTGTGATGTCTGTATTTCTTAGTGAAGTCCAATCCGTTCCAATCCTTCCAGTCCTTACTGTTGATTCATGGTTTGCATCATGTGCTGTGTACGTTTCTGCTTCTGTGTAAGTCTTCTTTGTGGATTGTCATACCTTCTCCTCTGCCCCGTCATGGTGGTTTTTCATGTTATCGACTGCTTGTTTTGGGGATTTTCTCCACAGCCCTTGTTGTTTTCCTTGGCCGGCCTGTTTGACGTCTGTTACACCAGCACGGTTTCTTCATTTTTCAAGGCGTTCCAAATTGTCCTATTGGCTGTGGCCAATGTTTGTGTAGGGGTTCTGATCGATTTTTCTTTTTCTCAGCTTCCAGACGGCTTTCTGTAGATTAGTGTCATGTTGTTTTATTGATGCTACTTCTGTATAATAAACCGTGCTCTCGCTGGATTGTTATGTTGAAATCATAAGTAATTGCACCGCGTCACTCCGAGTAGATAAGCTTTCTCTTTTTTTAGGGTTTAGTCAGGAAACTAGCGACGGGAGTCGGTGACCATGTCGTAATCGATCATCAGTTTGATTAAACCAATTGATGATTGATTAATAGCATTAAAGTCCAATGCTTCTTGTACCGTTGCATTTTCTAAAAATCAATCCCACCACCATTCACTATTACTATACCCGGAGTACATTACACACATATACATCAACTAGGATAACTCGCATAAGAACCTGTTATTATGTTATGCTATTATAATGCTATTTTCGTTGCTGTCTGCCACAAGCTACACTTAATACTGTATGATTTCGAGAACCCAAACTGGCAGTTGTAGCCTTGATGGGGAGTAACCTATTAGTTATTAGACATGTCCCAAAGGAAAGGCAAAGCCACACAATGTTGCATAATAACAGTCGATGGGTAACGCACCACCATGCAGATATGTAGGATTTTTAGTTTTTTATTCGTTTAGTCGTCTTGTCCGTCATTAGGGTTAATCCCCATCAAGGCTACAACTACTAGTCTGGGCGCAGACTGTATCCTCCGAGCCACGTGACGCCAGCCAACCGCGTCACCAAGTTTTCAAAGCGGGAGCGGCATAAACGCACTCGGAGGACATCGCTATCCGCTGCTTTAACTTGCTTGAGATCATAGACAGTCGTGATTGGCTCAGAGCCGCGATTGATGCGAGAGCGCCGGGTTGCCTCCCATCCCTCCCCTCTGAGAGAGCTCGATCAATCTTTCCAGGCCCCCCGTATGAGGCTATATTACCAGGGTTTGAACTCGCGATCTCAGGATTATGATCGCGATCTCAGGATTATGGGGTGAGCTCGTTACCACCGCGGCGCCACTTGGGGGGGCCATACAGAAATGTTTAGTAAAAGTCCAGATATTTGCTGTACTTCTGAGCAGAGTAAAAGTAAAAAAAAATTTTTTTAAAAGTACAGTAACAAAGTAAATGTACTCCGTTACCTACAGTACCACTTCTGTTCATAGCAGTGATCAGTACAATGAAAAATATCTTCTAATTAGGACTTAGCAAACAGGACATTACGACAGATAATGTCAAACTAGTATGAAAACACAGTCTGGATGTACAATCATATATATATATATATATATATATATATATATATATATATATATATATATATATATAATCAGTGCTTAACTGCAACCTTGCATTATTGAACTATTTTGCTTTGTGCAAGGCAGAGAGAAGCTTGAGGGATTTATCGGATTCATTATTTATTTATTTATACGTTTAGCCAAGTTTGCCGAGGTGCGTGCCGAGAGGTCGAATCATGTTCGGAATGCGTGAGTGAGTATTAGAGCCAGATCTACGCAGAACGGCGTGCCAGAATGCCTTCAGGAACCAGAGATGCATGAGAAGAAAAAAAAATGGGATAAATGATGAACTGTCATGACCCTCATGTTGCCTACATTGGATTGGTTTGGTGTTACAAAGAAAGCCATGCGTGACACAGTTTAGAGAATACTGAACACATAAATATAGATTCCTACAGCTCTGTGTAGCCGAGCTGCTCGTTTGTAAGCTGGAATGGAGAAATGCGGTGAGAACATTCTAACGGGGAAAACAGACAGTGTGCACTTTCAAACCAGCTGCCTCTGAGAAAATGAGACTGATTACACGCTCCCTGCTTAAAAGCTGTCTGTAGAAAACATAAGAAAAGCAAAGTGATGGGGGGGGGGGGAACTATTCCACACAGACGAGAAAAAAAGAAGAACAAAAACACGGCTTTGTTGGCGTTTTTTTTTTTTTAAATTTTTTATCGTCAGGTTGGAATCATATTCTCAGTCCTACTTGTTTGCCGCTGTTGTGTTTGAGAGCCGCTCTGATTCCAGTTCTGTGTCTTCTCATAGCACTTTTAAATGAGCGTCATCAGTGCAAGGTCTTCCATCTCGCTGTCCAATTCAGAGTGAAGAAGCAGAAGAGGCTTTCCAGAATGAAAGCATTATTTCGCTGCTTCTCAATGATAAATAAATGGAATGTCTTGGTGCTTTCTTACTTAAATGATCACACCAGTGTTGTTTGGTTCCGCGTGTATGTGATCGCAGCATGATGTATAAATCTGGTAGAAACGAGATAGATGACGAACCTAAAGATTATATGATACAAATGAGCAGGTGAACGTTTCGGGTTCATTTGAAAGAGTGGATTTTAAAACACTTATACTTAAAAACCATAACCGATTTTAGTGCTGTGTGTTTACATTTACGTTAACATGACCTTCAGTGATTTAAAAAAAAATTTTTTTTTTTTTACAGGATTCTGTACACCACAACGATGCATTTAGAATAAAACAATCACTATTTGACGGCGGTGTAGCCTTTAAGCTGTAATTGAAACCGTTTGACATGAAAATGACATTACTGTTTAGGAACATACGAGGGGGGGTTTAAACTAAGCCAGGTAATGACATTTCTGGTGAAGGACTCAAAAACATTTGAATGGTGCAAATGATCCCAGCCGATGCGAAAACTGACGGATAACTTGTCGGCAATTTTTGAAGTGAGAGAGATGCATCTGTCTGTGGGAACTGTACACGCAATCATTCACCAACACCAATGGCACTTTACAGGAACTCAGGTTAAAGGAGTTCCTGGGAGGCCGGCGTTTCAGACAGGAAGCAGGCAGTGCGATCATGGCTCTGGCATACTGAGAAAACTTTCTTGATGTTATCCAAGCACTAGTGAAACTCTGGAATAAGTGCATTAGTGTAGCAGGAGATTATAGAGAAATAAAGGGAGTTTTTCACTCCTATAACTGTGTTCTGCTATTTTGCCCAATCAAAAGTCCCAGTTTGACTTGAACGCCATTTTTATTTTGGGTTTTACAGCCATAAATTTCCATAGGCTCAAGATGATTACATAATCTATTATAATAGTAAATAGGATTATTTTCAGTACTTTGATGTGGAAACTGGAGCCTACGGTCGTCAACAACTGCTGAGTTTCCTCCCTTGAGCTGCTTCGCCAGACCTTTAATGCAGCTGCCACCAGTTCCTGCGTTTTGTCCTCGGCCAATGAAAAGCAGATCAGTTAGGTTTATTTCAGGTGCCTGACTCGACTATTTAAGAGCGTACAGTTTTATTGACTATCAAGTGCCATCCTATCAGTTTTTGCCTGAATCTGAGAAGAAAATAAAACTCCCTATACTTCAGTATTCATTGTGCCACTTTTACAGATGATCAATAAAAACCAGTGACTAGGGGTGCATGATTAATCAAAAACAGTCATGATCCACACAGTACATGAATGCGATGTCATTTCTAAATGACAGCGATTGAGTTGCATGTACTGTATTTGTCTGCATTCAGATCACGCCGCATTCACGTGTTTGCTTATTACCGTGACAACAATCCCAGATTGCTATATCAGTCACACTCATTGTTTTATTAAATCACCAATCAGGCCGGGGATTAGCAAATGATTCAGTCAAACAACTCAATCACTTCTCTCATCTCTGCTAAAGGAAAACTAAAATATATATACTGAGACAGGCTTGTACAGTTCTAATTGGGACATGACTTACTGGATAAGTTAATTAAACCTGACATTGATTCTAGATGTTACTCAGAGGGTCTGAGCTCAGAGCAAAAGCTACATAGGATTATTGCATAATCTTAACTGTATGTTAAGATTTTCTACACTGTAAGCTATGCATTTGATTACAAACCACCTAACGTATGTGATGGTGAAGTACAAAAAGCTCAATGTTCAGCCCAATATTTGTATTTATTATTTTTCACGTTCAACAGCTTATTCACTTAAGGTTTTTAATTTTTTTTTTACTTAAGTGCAATAAATGTTTTGAAGAAATGAAAATCATGTGCAAGAATTGTTATCTCAATTCCCATGTAGAAAAATCATGATTAACATTTTGGCAAGAATTTGGCAGCCCTACAGTACCAGTGACCCAGTTACAGTACGTTCTCATGCCATAACAGTGCCTTTACCGTGTTTATGATGCTAATGATGCAGTAGCCTTTTCTTTCCTCCTCCATATTTTAATATAATTAATCTTGTATCAGAACTTATAATCAGAATTATATAGCACTATATATTCATATATTTTTTAGACTAATTAGCTTGTTTATTTACAGTAGTTTTACTCTAATGGGGCATTGATGGCTTTCTTGCCTGCTAGGGTTCAATTCCCTCCCAAATTCCAGCCACTAGATGCAGTGCAGGTCCCAAGCCAGGATAAAATGGAAGTGTTGCATCAGGAAGGGAATCTGGGAATCCATAAAACCTGTGCCAAGTTGTCATGCGACCCTCGACGGAAGAAGCTGAAAGAGCAACAACAACATTTTGTTTTAGTCCAATCTACCTCTTATGTTCTCGAGTGTTACCAGGAGTCAGCATCTTAATGTTAACTGTCTGTATTTACATTTCACATGGACAATAGGCAACCTAATCTTGGTGTGTGTGTGTGTGTGTGTGTGTGTGTGACACTAGCTATATTTGTATTTTAATATTTTAATTGCTACAACCGTAAACCGGATGGAATCAATAAAAAAAAAAAAAGGAAAATAAAAAAAGAATAGTGCAGCATTGTACCTACTGCACGTACCTGAATCATTAATAAAATGAGGAAACAAATGGAATGGTCTAAGTTGTGAAATTTAAGTTGCTGATTAATTCACAATGTCAACTCATGCAAGAAAATATTCCACCTGTGTTTCTAAATGCAGAATAATTCTCACCCTGATTTAAAAAAAAAAAAAAAAAGGAAAAAAGTCTAACATTTGATCATGTGGTGAGTTATAGTACAGTAGATACTGTGCATACCTGTATGTAGACTATGTACAATATACTGTATGTAGAAGTAGTGTTTAGGAAACTGGACACAGTGAAGTGAATATGAAAGAGAGGACAGAAGTGTTCCAGACGTGTGTGAGACAACAGAAAGTAACAGAGACGTTTCTCACAACACTTATCCATCCTGTGCTGCGTAATGAAAGCAAAGCATTTGATGTTTCATTGCAGCACATGTCTGTCCAACAGCTCGATCGAAGCTTGACATTAAGTTAAAACAAAATTCAGTGCCAATGAATCTCTTGTTGTGTGAATGTAAAATTGTTGATTCACAATGACATCCTTTATGTTCATTTGTTTAGTTATATAAAACCTAAACCTAAAATCATGCTTAGATAATATAAATAAGAGAATGCATAATACTATGTACAGTGGAACCTCGGACTGCGAGTAACGTGGTTGGAGTGTTCCGCAAACCGCGCAAAGATTTTTAATACATTTTTATTCGGAAACCGAGCAAGTATTAGTTTACAAGCGCCGAGCATCATGTATCATGTATGCGACTCTTATTTTGACACCGAGCGTCACTCTCTCACCTTCTCACTTTCATTTTATAGATTGTATTAATTATTTTTATGTATTTATTTTTGGGGGCTGTGGAACGAATAATTTGAGTTTGCATTATTTCTTATGGGAAATTATGATTTGGTTTACGAGTCTTTTGAAATACGAGCCCACTTCCGGAACGAATTATGCTCGTAATCCAAGGTTCCACTGTATATTATATTATCCATTATAACACTCTGGCAACATGTATTTTTTAACATTTTTATTCTTAAATGCTTAACTTTTTGTTCCACTTGACTGACCACTGGAATACGGCCGACCACCTTTGTTCCGACTGTACTTTTGTATAACAAAAACCCTAATACTTTTTCATTACACACACACACCTTAAAAATGCTGTCTCTGTCATTTTCTATTATTCCATGGTTCGCTCTTATTATTATCCCACGTCTCGAAATAATACATGATAATTTACTACAGTGCCTAAGACACACTCCATTTACTTAAAGTCATTTTGCATGATTCTTTAAATCTCCTTAATGTATTCTTTCCTTCATTTCCCCACATAATACCTGCTGACACATTAGAGACAGATAGGCAAAGCACAAGATATTGATAACAGTGTCCTTGACCTTGGCATAACATGGGCAGTCTTTGTTTAAATGTGAATTGCGGCGCGCACAGAGCTAAAGGAAAACGAATTGGACATTTTCAGTCCTGTACATCTCTTCTGCATATGATATGAAGAGGCTATTGCTAGCATTTCCCTTTTGTCTTCTCCCATATGGTAATATGCTAATAAGATGCTGAGGTTTAAGTTGATAAACCTGTCATTATCAAGCAGAAATCTCTCTTTTCATGCCGGCTTCTTGTTTCATATACTGTACACTGAAAGCCTCAGGGTTCGTCAGTATGCTTTGGTTTAATGTTGTGGAACATTAAAACAAATAGATTTAGATATTGCCATTGCTGAAATAGAGATGGGGGGCATAAATATGGTGCCAGATGGTCATTCTTATTCCGCAGTGTTTGCATCATTTAGAGTTTCAGCAAATAGAACACATAGGACATGACAGAAAAAATCTGGACTGGTTAAAATCGCCAGCTTCTTTCTAGTGCAGAAGCTAAGGAAAATGCATTCTGGGGACCCCTGATTGATTATTAAAGTAGAAATATGCACATATAACTTCTGCATGGACAAAATAATTATGTATGTAGTTACTTTAGATAGATAGATACTATTGATCCCGAAGGAAATTACGAAGGAATTTATTCTACAGTACCAGTCAGTATTGGCAGATTTCACAGCTTCAGCGGACTCTGATGACCATTCCAAAAGCTTTAGGCTCTTGTTTCATGGTGGATTTTGAGGCATTTGGCTTTTTGGATCATCACTCTGTTGGCTGTTGCAGAAGCCAATCTCTTTTCAGTTTCAGTTTACCAAAAATCCATTATTTCATTTACATGTGCAGTGGTTTCCATGCCACTGTCTGAAACTGAGCCATAATAGAGCCATCTTCATGCTTTACAGTTGGCAAGATGCCCCTTAAAATCTTTTTTTTCCCCCACAGTTGTGCTGATGGTGTAAAATTGTTACTTCCAAAATTATCCTAGCATAATAATTGATTAATCAAAAGTAATCCAGCATATAAGTGTGAGAACTTTCGAGGTTAGTGCTGCAATAAATAAGCTGGAAGTAGGCTGGCAGTACCTTGAAAAACTGTGTTTTTATTTTTATTTCTGCCTTTCAGGAGATATTCTGTTCCTCTAGCACAAGCACACACTCAGCCTCTCTCGTTTGTTGCTCTTCTCTTGTGCCTCTTTGATTAAAGTTTATGCACTCAGTTAAAGGACTTCTTGCAACTCTTTTTCCGGCGCTCCTGTCCCTTCACAGAACATCACTCAACCACACCCACACTTCCACATACCCTGGCCCCTCACCCCCCCCATCAGTACTCTTCATTCCTATCCTACATATGGCCGAGCCAATGGACCAGGCTGTTGTCCGAACAGAGTGTGGAAGGCAACCCAATTGGTGGCTAGACACACATTCTCACTTGTGCTGTACACACTCTGTGGCATCTCCTCCTCCTCCATCACCTGGGATAGCACATTGGCCAAGCAAAAAGGAGAATGAGGTCAGGATAATGTAAGAGCAGTCTGTCACACATTGCCGCTTTTACCTGTATAAAGGCCCGCTGGCATACCTTTATCCATTGCACCAGATCTGGTGAATAATTAGGCACAAACCTACGATGATCGCCAACCAGCCCCCAGAAACACTCTCACCTCCTTTTTGGGTCGTCTATGTTGCCTGTGCTTCTGCCATCATGACTGTAAATAATAACGCAATTCAGATAGGTAGCAGTGTAAACAGCACACAGATGGAGGATTCTGCTCATTAGTTGCTGAGATGTCATGAATCCAAACAGCATGGAAGGGTCATGAATTGGTGTAAACCAAACAGTGAGGAAAATGCACTTTTTTATGCGACATGAATTAAGTTGATCCGCCAATATCTCTTTAGTAAATCTATTTTTGAATCATGCAAAGCAAATTTAGACAAAATGTCAACTTTTCTAAAGTTCACACAAAACTAGACTGAACCATCTGTCTTGGGAACCAGTACAACCAGTTACTGTGGGACTCCTTAATTAACAACATCTTCAGCATTGCGTAGAACTTATCCTGTACCTGTTGTTCATTTATGTTTGGGAAAATGGTAAGGGTGGCTACATACCATGACATCTGAAGTGATATCTCATTGAGGTGCAGCCTACATCCACCAAGGCCTGGTGAATTGCTTTTTATACTCACCAGTGGCGGCTGGTGCAAAGAAATTGGGGCGGGGAATACTCGTCTGTAAATAGGCATTTATCAGGTGATTAATCATCATTACTACTAGTATAAAATAAAGGCACGACTCACATCGCATCCAGTCAGCAGCTCCGCTTGCCATAAGAAGTGCTGGAAAAGACTCGTTGAGAATGGTCCAATCACATGAGCCCAAATATTTAAAAACAATATTGATTCGCTAAGAACAAAAGTGGGAGGGTTCAGTGCGCACAGAGCTGCGCCCCAAGGATGATTTGACAAAATCCAATCAGAGCTCAGCCTCAAGTCACATGCTTTTCAAAAATTTCCGTGCCTACATAGACACTCGTTTGTCCGGCGCCCCGCGTACACGAACACAAATGAACGTAATACAGTTTAGATTTTTTTTAATTGCAAATAAATTTTATTAAGAAATACAGCGGAATATTGTGACTAAATGACTTTATTTAATTATTAAAATAAATAATTATTATGTTAAATAATTACATGTTAAAATAGCATTCTTCTCTGCCTAACTTTAAGTGGGGGGGGGGGGGGGGGCGGCGCCCCTGCTCCCCGTATTGACCGGCCGCCACTGATACTCACAGGAATTCATCTAGTGCAGAAGCTAAGGAAAATGCATTCTGGGGACCCCTGATTGATTATTAAAGTAGAAATATGCACATATAACTTCTGCATGGACAAAATAATTATGTATGTAGTTGCTTTAGATAGATAGATACTATTGATCCCGAAGGAAATTACAAAGGAATTTATTCTACAGTACCAGTCAGTATTGGCAGATTTCACAGCTTCAGCGGACTCTGATGACCATTCCAAAAGCTTTAGGCTCTTGTTTCATGGTGGATTTTGAGGCATTTGGCTTCCTGGATCATCACTCTGTTGGCTGTTGCAGAAGCCAATCTCTTTTCAGTTTCAGTTTACCAAAAATCCATTATTTCATTTACATGTGCAGTGGTTTCCATGCCACTGTCTGAAACTGAGCCATAATAGAGCCATCTTCATGCTTTACAGTTGGCAAGATGCCCCTTTTTAGCAATTGCTAAAATCTTTTTTTTTTTCCCACAGTTGTGCTGATGGTGTAAAATTGTTACTTCCAAAATTATCCTAGCATAATAATTGGTTCCAGCTTGACCATGTTGGCCTGCAGTGTATTGGGAACCCAGAACAATGCTGCCACCTGCATCATGGGGCCTTAATTCTGAAAATGCCAAGGTTCCTTGCAAGACCAAAATATTGGTTTAGGTTTTGATCCCATATCTGTGACCTCAAAAACATCCACCTGAGGATAGCAACAGATCATCGCACAGCCGAGGAGCAAATGGGTCCTTATATCTATGCAAGGGGGGGGGGGGGGGTGGGGGGGGATATTGTTGGGAAGAATAAGGAGAATGACACTGATGATAAAGTGAGTCTTCCCTTATACAGTATGTGACTTCTAGCCTTTTGGCTAAGATCAAGTGTAGTATCTGTTCATATCAGTTACATGGGCAGTGGTAGCTCAGAGGGCTAAGGCATTGAGTTACTGATTGGAAGACCGGCGGTTCGATTCCCAGCTCACCCAGGTTGCCATTGTTGGGCCCTTGAGCAAGGAGGCCCTTAATCCTATCTGCTCCAGGAATCCTGGGAAGGAATTTCTCTATGCTGTAATGTATATGTGACAAATAATGACTTAACTTAAATGTTTTTTTTGCCAGCTGGATTACTTTATCCAGCAATACTGGATGTTGGCACTGGACCCACTCTGGTATTTGGGTTACAAACTGTTCTAGCACAGCATGGTTGTTGTTATCTTCAGCACCAATCCTCCTTGCCCGAAGCTACATGTAGGAGTGTCCCAAAGCTGCTGGGCAATAGCAAATGAGCGGCCACACTTGTGAGTGGAAATGCTGTTGATGCTGTTTCTTGGTGCTGCCAACTTGTTGCAAAATCCACTTCAGGTACTAAAACTGGGTGTCCAGTTGTGAGATGGCCTGCCCCATGCTCCCATGCTTCAGCTGCATGCTCAAGGAGCTTTGGCTTGCCCTGCAGAAGTTGTCTTGGCTTGCAGCTGGAGCACACAGTGGCTGCACCAGGCTCGGGACCACCTGCCAAACCTCCACAAGAGGCAGAAGACACCAGTAGACACTCAAACAGTCGTCCAGATAAGTACTGTGGCTACACCCCATATCACTCTTACTAAGAAAAGGCTACAGGACAAGCCAGAGGTCGATTGACAAAATCTGGATGCAGGTTGGGAAAAAGCTATTTTTAGTTTTTCTTCTGCTTTTCACAAAGCAAGCACACACTCAGCTCTGTGCTTTTCAGCTCTCGCTCCCTTATCATGCTTGTCTTTCCCCTTTTAACTCAGTTAAGGACTAACGAGCTAATTAAGCTCTGAGGCTTAAAACTGTTTGATGAAGAGGTTGTGTTTTAGTTATTTTTATTCCATTAAAATGTACTGCCATTTTTATTTATGTATTTATATCTATAGCTATATTTACATGTTCCCTTCCTCCTTCTGTATTTCACTGCTCAAACACTGTCAAAAGTGCACTCACTGTGTGTGTGTGGAGATATTTTTACTGTAACGCTGCAGAGAGTAGAGACTGCACGGAGCAGCACAGAGATAACAGGTTAGATTAGAGGATAAAGTTTGTACTCTGCAGAGGAGAAGACCAGAGGAGGCGGATGGAGAGAAGACGGCACACTTGGGTTTATGTGTCAGCAGAGCTATATCTGTCCAACTAATTGCGCCACATTCACTCTCAGCTGTCTGCTGAAATGCCCACAGTGTCCAGGACTGGGTGATGACCAAGCAGCCTATGTCGCGTTCAAATAACAGGATGGAAATGCAGCCAAACGCTGGCTGTAAGAGGAGAGCAGAAAGCTGCCTCTGGGCATTATGGACAGGAGAGTGGGCGTGTGTGAGGCTGTGTATGTCTGGACATCTTCATGTCAAAGCTTAGACAGTGTAGTAGTACAATTCCAAACTTTATGTAAATCCGCGGAGCACCGCGGTGCTTTTCTATGGTAAAGAGGAAAGACTCATCGCACCAAATTATTCAGTCAAGTACCAGGCGTGTTGAGCTCTAATTGCAATCAGCAGCAAGGAAATCATCCAACAAGTGTGCGTTTATGTGCCTGCGTAAAAAACTGCTCTCTATAAGGCTCTCTGTCATATACCCATGTACCAATTAAAAGTATTTTTCTGCCCTTTGCACAAACCTCTTTTAGAAAACAAACACAGACATTTTTATTTATTTATTTATTTATTTATTTATTTATTTGTGACACAGATGGTTTAGTGTGGAGGTGATGACATATTGTTCTGCCAGACATGGTAGTGTAAATCACAGCATGTTATTAACCATTAAAACAGTCCATGATGATTAGAAAGAGCAGCTAATATTTAGGATGGTTAGTATATGACGTCTTCTAGTCTTAATGTTCAAAATGGCTACTGGAGTGGAAATCCAGAATCCAAAATCTTCCAAACACCCAAATACCCAAAGGTATTGTGCAATATGTACTTTATTGTGTATGTTGCATAGTACTAGTAATTTAACTATGGCTTAGACATCACTCACTCATTGTCTATACTGCACCGCTTTATCCTGTATACAGTGCTGCCAATCCCAATAGACGGAGTACACCCTGGACAGGGTGACAATCCATCGCGGGGTACAGACACATACACACACTCACACACAACGGGCAATTTGGAAACTTAAGACCTAATCTGCAGGTCTTTGGGAAACCGGAGTACCCGAAGAAAACCCACCAAGCAAGGGAGACCATGCACACAGAGACGGGACTCGAACCTGGCCGGGAATCGAACCTGGCCCGGAAACGAACCCGGACCCTGAAGGTGCAAGGTGACCGTGCTATATTTACATTTGACTCTGAACAAGTTCCAATCATAAAGCCATTGCACTACTGATGCCCTTAACATGGGCATGCAGGCAGATGGGATAAATGAAATCGGAAAGCAACATCATCATCATAATATTTCAAAGCTACAAGCTCTGGGTGTTTAGCTATCTGTTACTGATATAATGTTCGAAGGGATGTTTAAAGGCAGTTTCAGCAGGAATGATACTTTTATTTACACATATGTACATGTGTGGTGACCTGGGAAGAACCTTTACATGGTAAAATCTTTCTTTCACTCACTCATTGTCTATACCGCTGAACCCACAGGGTTGCGGGGGGTCTGGAGTGTATGCCAGGAAACAGGGTGCACCCAGGACAGGGTGCCAATCCATCGCCGGGCACAAACACATACACTCAATTACACATTATGGCCTTTGGACTATAGGAGGAAACCAGAGTATATGAAGGAAACCCACCAAGCATGGGGAGACCCTGCAAACCTGCCAGAAATCGAACCTGGACCCTGGAGGTGCAAGGCGACAGTGCCGACAAATAGAGTAAGCTACCGCGCCTTTCCACTATCTAGATTTCTAAAATCTAAAACCTTTCATTGGGTTAGGTACGAATTTCAAAAACAAGTAGAACCATTTTAACATTTTCCCCCACAGAGAGGAAATAAGAGGAATTTTAAGATTTTATTTTGACTGTGGTGCAGGAGCATTGGGGACGGACATAATTGCAGAAGAGAGTTGGATATATTTATAGTTTTTTTTTTTATTTTTTATATATTTAAAGTTTATGTGCTTGAATCTCCTGAAAAACTCTGAGATTTGCACCATACTGAAATGAAGATGAGATTCCTGCTCTTGTTAAATGACTTGAGCATCTAAACAAGCGTTAGAGAATGCATCGATGTAAAAAGACATGGCCGCTGCTTTTCTTTCCAATTCTCCACACAGCTGGTCTGGGGAATTGAAGATACTGGGCCATGTGGAATGGCGTTGGAGTTCAAAGCATATAGTACAGTGAAACAGAAAGACACACGAGTCAGAGGGGAGTCCCTCTGGGTTACATTAGCTCCTCATTGTGAACTAATATACAGTAGAGCTTGTTTTGTTTTTTTTCTCTTGCCACAATCGCGCCTTGCTTTCATGTTTGGATTTTATTATTCTTTCCAGAAAATGAAAGATCAAGGCATTTGTTTTGAACGTTGTAAAAATGGAGAAGCCTACAGTATAACACCCTCTTTTTAGCTTTTAGGAGGACAAGCCTACAGTTCAGATCCTTAAGCTCCACGATTGTCTAAACACCATAATACGCTAATAATACTTCAAGGAGTTTACATGAACATGAAACAGATACACGTACAGTATACTCATTATAGATAATCATGTATCAAAACAATATCAGTCATCCTTGGAAAGACCATAATTTAGTGCTACTGTGTGACCGTTAGTCCCTTGTGATCTTTTTTTTTTTTGGATTTTTCCCCGGTTTTCTCCCTAATTTAGTCGTGTCCAATTCCTCCCCGTCACTAGGGGGCTCCCACATTAAGGCTACTACTACCACTCAGCCGGGAGGGCCGAAGACTATCACGTGTTTCCTCCGAACCACGTGACGCCAGCCGACCGCATCTTTTCGAACTGCTCGCTCGCGCACCGTTGGGGGCGGCGTAACACACTCGGAGGACAGCGCTATCCGCTCCCTCCGTTGCGCGAGCTCACAGACGCCCCTGACTGGCTGAGCCGTGATTAATGTGGGAGCACTAAGTACCTCTCATCCCTCCCCTCTGAGAGAGCTCGGCCAATCAGCTCTCTCTAGACCTCCGGCTGCGAGAGGTTACAGCACCACCCGGGATTTGAACTAGCGATCTCCGGATGATAGGGCGAGCGCTTTAACCACTGCGCCACTCGGAGGCCCCCTTGTGATCTTAAATGCTGGAGGAAAAAGCAAATACTGCCATCACTATTGGCTCTGTCTCTTCACTCCCATGCCATTCAGGTTATGTAATGCACCACTTAAATTCAGTCAGCTTAGACAGCATGTCCTTCGGAGGGATCGTTAAAGATGTGTGCCTCGATTAACACTGACTTTTTATAAATAGGCAAGGTTGGATTGAAGTTACACCCAGACTAATGCAAGTCTACAGTATGTAGAATGAGATGAGGCGTTGTAGCTGTGAATGAGGAGTGGACGCTGACCTTGCATACTTCCTGCATGGTTTCATTATAAACCTGAGATTCTTTCCACAAAAAAAAAAAAAAAAAAAAAAATCGCAAAGATCAGATTTTAAACTTTACTAGACCTTTTCAGAATAAGAAACTTACTCATGCTTTAAATGTACTGTAGCTGCGCATTCGTTCTGATTTCCTGCCTGAAACCAGGTCGCAGGAGTGTTAATGGAGCGTTCAGTAAGAAATCAGCATTCTCTTTCAACCATTTCATTTCTGCTTTCATTTGCTTCAGTTCTTCCCTTTATTTTTTTAGGACGAGAGATCATAATTCATTTTTACACATTACTCTTTTTCAGGTTTAGCATCTCGTTCTTTATCTCTTCGGCAATGAGACCTATGGAGGATGAGCCACGTCCAAGTGAAATTCAAATCCTACAACAGATGAATTACTTAAACTAGTGACTAATACTTAATAGGAACTTTTTCCAAATATGCTTTTGGTGTCTTTTTCCCGCAGAGCGTCTGCTATGTTTGATGAAGTTTAAATGCTCAGGTTTATTCCAGAGTTCTGTTCCTGGGTTCAATCGAAAAGAGTTGCCTGGGTTTCACTTCAATGCGACTGTGGTATGGAAGCTGACCACGCTTTGTGCCGCATGCCGAGTAACAAACTTGTCATGTTACTTCCTGTTTCAGGTTTTGTGATGTTTCTATGGTTTACAGAGATGTTTGAATGCTTTGGCTGAATGATTAAAATCTTTCGGAATGAGAGAGGCTCCTTGTTTGCAGTATTCCTGGATGATGAAATGCTGTGAACCCAAAGCACCCCTACTGTTGGGAAATGTTGTGCTTGCTTTTAATCTTGCTTCGGCTATCTACTGTTCTTCAAAGATCATATTGCATAAGCAGCCAGTTTATCCAAAAACCTTTAGTCTGCCTAAAGAGGTCTAAAGCCATACTAGTTAAGTATGAGTTTCTCACATGGCATGCTTTGCAATTTCTTGATTTTTACATGACATACAGAATAGTATTGTATATGCCTTTCTCACTTCTGTTGGGTTAACCCCTTGTGATTGAGATGCAAGCCTGCATGGGATGCCAGTTTAGTATCCAATTGCATCATATAAGTATAGTTATAAAATTTTTGCTTTGTATTTACCTTTAGAGGTTTTGCATCATTTGTACCTCATTATATCTGTGACAATGGACCTCATGCAGCAGCATTTTCTTAAATTTCTGTTTCTTAGGGAAGTGCCAGATGCACCAAACTTAATTCACTATCCCGATCTGCTGTTACTCAGGTGACATGAATGGTGAATCCCATTTGATCTTGTATTTGAGGTGCATAGGGTTAGCAAAAGATTAACATGCAGTTACATTTACTGTAGGCATTTGGCAGACGCACGGTTAAGGGCCTCGCTCAAGGGTCCAACAGTGGCAACTTGGTGGCTGTGGGGTGAACCTAGGACCTTCCGAACTGTAGTTTGAATTAGCATACATGCAAAAATTAGCATAGGCAATTAGCATAGGTGACGCCCCTAAACACCATATAAGGGCAGGTGCATGTTGTGCAGTGCAAACCAAGTCATAGAATTGGAGAGAAAAAATCCAAAGGGACATGGTGAGGGGAAAAAATCCATTGAAGGAAAAAAAAAAACTTTGGAGGGAAAAAAAAATCCAAGAAAGAAAAAAAAAACGGGACATGGGACGTGAGGGGAAAAAACGAGACCACGTGACTCATACTTCGGTAATCCGAGTATTATCTTTTCCTGTTTGCTCCTTCTTCTTCCTTTATTTTTTAGCTTTCGGCGGCCAGCATTTATGCGCATTACTGACACTCAATGGACTGGATCGGTAACACTCCCCTTCCCGGTCAGAGATCAAGTTTCTCATTACTGCCCCCTGCTGAACTGAATTGGTAACACAGAGCGTTAAGTTTCGCGAGATTTCGCGAACATTTTGCAAACTTAACTCTCAGTGTTACCAATTCAGTTCAGCAGGTGGCAGTAATGAGAAACTTGACTCGGGTCCCGTTTTAATTTTTCTTCTTCTTAAACTTAATTAGGATAGTAGTTTTATAAGGGGTGCTTCAGAGTGCTTGTGGAAATCCGGAATGGCTCAGAATTCATTCATACTGTAATTCTCATCAAATCATTACGATCTCTAAAAATCTTCCCCCCCCCAAAAAAAAACATCCCAAAATTTTAAATAGGAATGGGAACCACCAGGGATCATCCGATACCTTTTTTTAGATTTTGTTGCAATTCTAAACAAACTTGTGTGAATAGTTTTGAGCACAGCATTAATTAAAAAATAATCATACAAATTCGATTTTGGGGGCAATGTGGCGATACACAAATTGTAACAGAAAAATATGTTAAATCTATGTTAAGATGTTAAGATGTAAATTTTTCCTCATCTCTAGGCATTAGCGGCTCAGTATTGGTTTGGCCTGCGGAAAGCCTGGGCTCAATTCCCACCCTGTGCCCAAATCCAAGCCACCCCCTGGAGTGCCTGGATAAAAATGGGAGGGTTGCGTAAAACCTCTGCCAAGTTGTGTATCAGATCGGGTGGTCTGATGTGGCGACCCGTCGACGCAAGAAGATAAAAGACCTCTAGCTTTCATAGTGTTAACTGGGAACAGTTGACCAATAGAACCTCTTTCGCTAGCCCATGAATTGTAAGCCAATCATTATAATTCCTAAATTAGAACTGTAATAGCACAAATTGAATTATATAGCACATATGTTTTTCAATGTGAAACCTATTTCGTTCCTGGCCACTCATACGAGCAGAGCATGAATAAGAAAACATCGGCGAATCCCAATAATGAACGCGTACGAACGGAATAAGAGACAATTTGTTCGCATGACGCTTCTTAGATGGGGCCCGTTGTGTCTTTTGGAGGGTCCTGGAGGGTCCTGGTGCTGAATGAGGAAATTAACTTGAATCAAACTCACTGACCAATTTGGACATTTAACTGGTGAATTAAAGCATACAGATTTGAACTTCGTCTTTCTGCAGTTAAACAAGGTCCTCTTATATAAGCGTGCTCAAGCGGTAGACAGACTCACAAAGCGATATTCGTGTATTGTGTGCTTCGTGCTCCAGTTTCTTGGTCACACTTCAGAACCGCTCAGCTGCTCTTCCTCAGCCTGAACGTTTACAAACCAGGTTGTGCCCTGTGTACACACTCCTGTCCTTGCAGTTATGATGCTATCATCAATAATTACTCACCGCTGTGCGTTCTATCTGGCCGCTGGCATGGTTCTTGTGGTCTTAGTGAGCAAGACATGGCAGTGTCCAAACCTGGCAGTGCTACCCAGGAGGTCGTGATCTCTTAATGACAGGGCGCTCACAGAGAGCACGGTCCGCAGCTGCCTGCCCCGACACTCAGCTACAATAATCCATCAAATTTGTTTCATCCAGTCTGAGCTGGACCACTAGACCTCACTTTGAGTTCGGTGAATGGTACGCTGCACTAAACGTACTGTGTACTCACCGAAACACAATGCATTTGTTCAAGTTTTTCTTTTTCTTTTTCTTTTTTTTGATTGATGTGTCTTAGAAACATGCATCCATCTCATCATCGGTAAGAGCTCTGCCCTGGTCAGCACTCTTCCCTTTTTCCCTTGCTCCCTCTTCCCTTTAATTCTGACCTGCTTTGTAGTCGTCCTTCAGACTCATTGATAAGCCTTGTGAAAGGTGAAGAGATCCTCCCATCGTTTCTTTGCTTTGTGAAAGCCTGCTCATCAGAAATCAATAGCTATTTTCTGTGCTTTTGGTCTGTGTGCTTGCGTAATACTTTTTTTTTTTTTTTTTTTTTTTTTTACAAAGAAAGAAAAGTGATAGAGTAAAAAGAAAGAGTTGTATTTAAAAAGGGAGATTGTATATGTGCGTGTGAGAGAGAGAGAGAGAGAGAGAGAGACGCCACACACAAGACATCAGGTGTTAATACGAAATTGAGTCGCTCCACCTCATTATGGAGTGCGAAGATGTTGACTCGGTCCTGATACGCAGAGGGGATCTGAAAGGTCAGATCTGTTCATTGACCGTGTCTGTTTGTTTTGAGATGTTCCGACTGTGTGTGTGTGTGTGTGTGTGTGTGTGTGTGTGTATGCTCGCTGTTCTTATGCATATGAATGCAAAGTCGTCTTTATGTTATTATCTTCTATCCTGAAAGGGTACAGCTTTTGCAGATGAATAGAGATTTAACTTTTTAACCCAGTAATCATTTCTTACCTGTCTGGATCAGGGCCTGAGCAGCCATTCATTTCATTAATGCAATTAATCGTTTGAAAGAAGATAACCTTTAATGCAGCAGAAGTGGACTTACTGTAACAATGGGACTATGCATGACGGATAGTAATAGAGCAGATGTATCCACATAATATTAACGAATCATTTGACGTCAGACAATAATTATGCATATGGATATTACCTATAGTATATTTCACAGAAAATCGTTATTGCTGGAACAGGTATTGTTTAAAAAATCTTTTTGAGGCATTGCGCATTGCACTTCTTCTTTTTCTTCATCTTCTTCATTACAAAAGCAGCAAGAATTAATCCGTCTCTTACAACTTCCAAAACTCAGAAATCAGAACTTATCCATAATTCTATCTATTCATTAATCCATCCATCAATTTATCCACCTATTCATCCATCATCCACCATTTTTTCATTCATCCATTCATCTACTGTACCCATCTATTTGTCTATTCAACCATCCATCCATCCATCTATTAATTTATTAATGCATTCATCCATCATTCATTAATTTATTCAGCCAACCAGCCATTCATGCATCCATGCAATTACTGATTCACCCATCAGTTCCTTAATGTATCCATTTATCTGTTCATTCTTCTATTCCTCCAGCCCTCATCAATCCATTAACCCAATCAGTTTATTTCTTTATCCACCCATTCATCCATCTAATGAACCATTCTTCATTTTATCCATTTACCAATTTATCATCAATCAATCTATCTATCTATCCATCAATTCATCCATCCAGTCAATTTATTTTTCCATCCAACAATCAATCTATCTATCCGTCATTTTTCATCCATCCAACCATCCATTCCATCATCATGTATCAGTTTATCCATCCATCCATCCATCCATCCATCCATCCATCCATCCATCCATCCATCCAATCTATCAATTTATCTATCAATCCATTTATTAGATGTTTCCTCCTGCCATCTCGGGGAGTTCTTCCTTGCCACCATCGCTCCGGCTTGTTCATCAGAGACAATCTGATCATTTTGATTCATACTGTACACATTGTCTCACACATTTCATGTTAAGTTTCCTAACGCAAAACCAAACCTGTAATATATAAGCATCTGATCAGTTCTCACTCTGATGAAAGCTCTCACTCTCTTTTGCAATGTATTCATAACTATAACTATAACTATAGCTTCTTCCTAGTTTGAACCTTTTTTTTTATCACCCTGCACCGCTCACAGGCATGAACCGAGGGCAACAAGCTGCCCTATTGTTAATCAAACTTCTCAAATAACCTGTGACAGGTGTCCTCACTTCTTACTGGCTAAAGCACATAGTGAAAACAAAAATGAGCACATTTGCACAATTAAAAATCCACACATTAAGAACGACGCAGAATTCACGATGACCCTCAACTCATTTGTATAACTGCGTCATCCTTTTATGACATGAATAATGTTCTCACTTAAAGTATCCCGATTTGACACTTGCCATCATAATAGCCTCCTTCCGGTTGCGATATTATCAATTTTAACAGCTCAGGTAATGACTCTAGAAAATGGAGATTTCAGGGTTGAGTACAAATTATCCAAGCAGGCTATACATACACATCTCCAGTGAGCCTCATTAGACAAACATGATATAATTAATCAGAAACAGACAGAGCATTGTGCCTTAATATATTAGCAAGGGAATACCTCTTACACACATAAGCACACTGATCCAAACAAAGTGCAAGTACATATAAAATAAAAAAAAATAAAAAAAACCACACCTTTTATGATATGAATATAAAACTGCATGAAGTTCTACACTGTATGTCGGTATAAAACGTCCCGAATGGTTATTAGTCACTGTGTACAGTATAATGTGAATAGACTAGAACACATTCTTTTGATCATTTATTTAAAAGTAAAAAAAAAAAAAAAAAGCGCCTCTCTTCAATAGCACCTTCTCCTTTCATCCATGCATAAAATAATTTCCACTTCAATTTCCCACTCGATATGCAGTCTTTATGTAACATCAAGAGCGAGATGATGAAAAAAAACAGGGATCCAAGTGTAGCTTTAACTAAAGGGTAAACAGGAGTCAACAAAACCAGGAGACACGCAGTGATGGTCCACGGTCGGGATTGAGACACAGTCCAAGATCGATAGTACCAAGTCCAGCAAACACCAACGGAGAGCAAATGCAAAATAAGCTACAGTAACATCTGAAACCTAGGATGCTGATGGATCCGACTTCTATGTTGTGGTGCGAGAAGCTTTGGATGATCAGGATGAAGAGCAAACAAGAACAGATTTGTTTTGCTTACATAAATAATCCTACTAAACTGTTAGTAGGATAAATAAGGGTAAATAATTTAGGTTTAATGTGCATAGGTAAAGTATAAAACTTGTCTCCTTGATGGTACCATGGCAGTGACACACGGAAAAGTCTCCTTTGTTTGTTTTTTTTCCCCTGACAGTGCAGATTTGGACAAAAAAAACAAAACAACAACTGAATCTCACCGCGAAAACTCCAGCGTACAGTATGTCATTGGACGAGACACCTAGTTTATTTTCAGGGAAGCAATAGACACAGGCGAGCCTACAGTTTGGTAAGTTCGGTACACTGATGTGCTTGGGAACTGAGCTTGAAAACCTGACATGTGAAAGTTTTACAGTAAATCTAAGCAGTACAAGATGCTGTCACACTGTCTGGAAGGGGCTAGTATACTTACATCTTAACTCGTGTGCCTGGGCTTAGAGGGGGTATGCTGAAGACATGTCCACACTGATGGTAAATTCTTTGCAACGTGGGTCGATTGTAATCCGTGCCCTCAGGTGAACAATACAGGCTGAACTCATGATCGCATGAGAGTTACGTTGTAGAGTTACACATTTACCAAGGAAAATCAGGCAACGATTATACATGGGGGTGAGAAAGAGATAAGGAGAAAGAATATCAATGCAACGATTAATGTCCAGTTGGAGTTACACGGTCCAGGAAGGTAGAATTTGCATTTCTCTACCTTTATAAAATTTGTTGATTATGTAACAACCTCAGCAGCGACCTCATTTCCCCTCTCGTCTGTTCCAACCACTCGGCATTCAGCATCACCAGTAGACTAATCACCGGCCGGATCATCTGTCATCATCTGCACCTGTTTCTTAGTGGTTCATGCATTAATTTAGATGCTTTTATGTTTGAATAATTCAAAGGTTACTGTGAAAAAAAAAAAACTTTTTTTTTTTTTTTTTTTTTTTTAACTGATCAGGTACAGGGACCGGACTGAAAATGAGAGACAAAAACTTGCCAAACATGAGAGCCAAAAAAAAGGAAGCCTGGAGAACTATTCTTTAAGTTAAAAACTACAAGATAGACTGACTCTTTGGAAGAAAATTGTGAAGAAATGAGGGATAGCTCAAGACCTTTGAACAGGACTGTACAGACACAAAATTCATATCCTCCTTTAAGTTATTTTATCTTTTATCTTAATTAAAGGTCACATATTATACTCCCTTTTTAAGGTTGATGCTCTGGGTTGCTGATCTGGGGTTCGGGGGTTTTAACTCCATCACTGTTGGGTCCTTGGGAAAGAACCTTATCCCTTAACCATATGCCCCATTAATCCCAGACACTTCAGGTAGTGCTGGGCCCAACAATGCTTTTTTTTTTTAACAAGTTTGCATTAGTCTTTTGAAGTCTCCAGAGTGCCTCTGCTAATAATCCAGCTGAAGTACCAGTCAGGCTTTGCATTCTGGCATGCTTAAGTTTTTTTTTTTTTCTGTTTCACCCGTTTTCCAAACACACTGTTTCAATGTCTGTTGCTTTAAATGACCTGCCCCCCAAAATGGAAAAGTTGCACCTTGTCGAGCATTTCCCAGGGTTTCAGGATTTTCCCCAAAACAAAATACAGTGGAACCTCGGATTGCGAGTAACTCGGTTTACGAGTGTTCCGCAAGACGAGCAAAGACTTTTAATCAATTTTGACTTGAAAAACGACAATGTCTTGGTTTACGAGTGCTGAGTTTTTGACACCGACACACACACCTCTCTCGCCTTTACACCCCCCGTCCCCGGCTTCACACAGACACACACTGCTCTACACAGAAACTCTGCTCTGTCGTGATTCTTTTCAAAGGTAAGGTGCTGGTTCATTTGTTTTTTTGATTTTTTTTACGTTACAGCAGTGATTCCGTTAGTCTGCTCTCACGCGAATGTCATTAGAGAGATTTTTCAGTGTTTCCGTTGTGTGTGTGTTTTTTCTGAAACTTAAAAAGTGAGGTGGGGGGAGGAGGGGTTTTACTGTGTAAGACGAGGCGAGCGAAGGGGCTAATTCCACACATACACACACACACACAAATACATGGCGCCTGCGCGCACAAACGGAAACACTTATCTGTTGGGATTTATTTTAACTTTTTTTAAAGGTAAAGTGCAGGTTAATTTGTTTTATTTTTACTTTATATATTGTATTAGTTATTTTTCTGTATTTATTTTTTTGGGCTGTGGAACGAATTATATGAGTTTTCATTACTTGTTATGGGAAGATTTGATTTGGTTTACGAGTGTTTTGGAATACGAGCTCGCTTCAGGAACGAATTATGCTCGTAATCCAAAGTTCCACTGTAAGTGCAATTAGTGCAAAATTAGTAATTTGTGATGACTTTTATATACTGTAGCTACATTGACAAAGTTAAAAGACAGCGAAGAGCTAAAGAAGGCTAGGTAAGTCGTTAACAGTTAGCCACCACAGACTAGCCTAGCTTTAAAATTTCCTTTTAATAATGACGCTCAGAAACTGCAAACTTTGGCAGAACTGGGAGCAGTTGAGCAGAAGGGTTTTTCTGAGATACAGTATGAGGTCACAATAGGGGGAAATGCTAATATGCTCATTTCAGTCTTGGTCAATACAAACTTGGAAAGAAGAGCAAAGAGCATGAAATGTTTTATTATGTTTTTTGTGTACACTTGAGACCCATCTGAATGTTTTAATCTGATTTAAAAGTGAATTTTTGCTTAATAGGTCCCCTTTAAAAAAATACCATACTGAAATTATTTATTTTAATTACATAAAATAATGGCACCACATCTAATGCCTGTACATTTACGCCTAGGGCTAATTATTAGGGATTTCCTTATTTAAATAGATAACATTAATGTTACGAGCCCTGTGATCTTCTTTGTGACAGAAGAGAAGCACAGCAGCTATGGGAGTCGTTAAAGGCAAAATCTACCTCCGTTTTAAGCGCCATCTAAAATTGTATTCCAATAGTAACATTGACAGCTTCAATATCATGGCAACCATGTGCTTGCTTTGTGATGTTAAATATTCAAAGAGATTATTAGAGTTTAATGGGCTTATACTGGATTTCTTCTGCTGAAATGGAGGATGAGACCAGGTAGAAGTCAACTCAAATACTCATGATGCGGCCATTGGAATTCATTTCTACAGTTGTGAAAGCAAAGCAGTTACGGTTCTGTACGGGTAACTGGATGGTTGTAGTTAATCAAGATTTAGAGACCTAAAGATCTACTGAAGGGCCATTGAGTAAGGCCCCTAACCCTCACAGGTTCAGCTATGTGCTTGGATTGGATTGTGCCTCATTTATGAACATAAGCATGTGTCTGATGAATGATAAACGCTTAGTATTTCAGAATGAAAACCTGAACCAGTGCCCACTTTGGAATTAACTTTGTTTAGCTCATAACAAGCTTTGACCTGTTTGTAACCTATAAACGTCTCCTTGGAGATCCCAACACAGACTTGACATTTGGGCAGAAGTGAATTTTTCTGTTTTGGCCTTTTAAGGCCAGCTGCACTGTGGTTTCTGAAGCTGGGCATGAAAGGACATCTTTATATTTGGTGAAATGGTTTTGACGTAGTCCTGACCTTTGGGGCCAACACTGGCTTGTACTAGGTGAGTGAGTTTTAAGGTCAGATCTTTCATTTGTCCCCTTTTCTCCTGACCTGGATTCACTTCTTTTTCCTCTTTTTATTCATGCCTGTGTTGTATCAACCCTGTCCTGTGCTTTTCTTCTTGCTTTACCTCATTAGCCGATATCTCATTCCACTTCACAGCCATGGTTGCTTTTCAGAGCTATCTTTGTTCGTCCTCCGCTTATTTTATCTTTCTTGCTTCTATGACGACTTCTCCTCCTGCACCATTTCGTACACTGTATACCCTTTGCACTATTTGCAGTAATAACATTTATCTACGAAATAGTTTTTCCTGCGTCGGAAGGTCTGATCAATTCCGAAGATTTGCGTCTTTACCTTCTCTCTCCTTCCAGTCTTTCTCTCTGTTTCACTTCCTCCCATACGTTCTTCTTAAGGTCACTAAATGATCATTTTAAAAGGTCTGACTACAGTAGATATAGAAAGTGTGCTAGTGGGAAAGAATTCACACATTGGGCTGCATTTTTTCTTAAGCAAGTAGTGAAGATATACAGTATCACCCCTACAGTATAAGTCGTATAGATTTAGGATGTTTGCATGTGGAGGAGAGAATGCCAAAAACAGGTGCGTTCCTCAGTTTCCTGAGATTCTCACCTTGCTATAGCAGCTTGAGTAAGGAACAGTTTTAACAGTTTTTTGTTGGTACCAAAATATTTCAACAGGAAACATGCTTTGGGGAATGTTAACACACTCACGTTGCTCAGTGTTGTTTGATTCATCCTGCTTTAGTCATGATGTCATGTCAGGATACCTACCTGCTCCTTAAACTATTAACAAGCTTACAATACCCAAGGCATAATGCGAAAGCCCATGTTAGACGACAACCAGGGCTTGGAAATATTAATATCTTTTGCATATTGACAATTATCGCACTATAAAATTGAGCATCATTATCCTTATAAGCCTGAAAAAAATTGTCTTTTTCTGCCTTGTAACTTAATAAAATAATTAAAATAAAACTAAAAGTCTATCTTTGCAGGGAGGTAAACATCTGTATGACTGATCCGTTACTGAAAACAAATGAAATAATCATATTTAAGCGATATCACACTTGAGGTTGTGCAGTTGTGCTGGATATCAGCACAGCTGTGATGCACGTTGCCTTAGTCATCAAAGCCGTGATGGTATCCGGCACAACAGCATGACCTCGAGTGTGATATTGCTTTTATGCAACAGTTCTAAAAACACTATTCATTTTTAACATATTATGATTTGTTTGTCTATTTAACCAGCAATTTTAGTAAATAAATATCAGCACATATCCTTGTGTGACTGGCGGAACTAACTAACCGTGACTGGCGGAGCTGGCGATCGACAGTGTCATAATCAAGCGTAATTAACTGGGGTGAAAGTAATTTGAAATTTTTTACCAGTATTTCCATATGTAGCCAAAAGGTAGGGATAACAAAAGCATGGGGTGACAGTCGTATAAATCATGTAAGTTTCTTTTTACTACTTACTTACACACTCACTCACTCATCGTCTACACCGCTTAATCCTGTATACACACGGGGGGCAAAGCCTACATATGGCAGGAGACTTTAGCATATGAGACAGGGTACAGCCAACCCATCACAGGGCACACACACATACACACTCATTCACACACACAATTAGCCTAATCTGCACATCTTTGGACTGTTGGAGGAAACCGGATTACTTGGAGGAATCCCATAAAGCATGGGGAGAACATGCAAACTCCATGCACACAGAGGCGGGAATCAAGTCTGGACCCTGGAGGTGCAAGGCGACAATGCTAACCACTACGCCACCATGCCTCCTAGTTTATTTTTATACATTTCCTCTTATTCCACTTAAAAGCTATTTATCCTTGCAGCTCTCCGTAGGGCGTAAATAAAACAGGACAGAGGCAATTTGGAATGACTCAGAAGCCATTATTATGGAGACAAGTGTTGTTTAAGATGCCATAACCTTATCAGATGCTGAAAGCGCTTCCGTGGCTGGTATTGAATTGAGGTTTTGGCAGGCAGCGGTTCAGTACTGCTGACTGTAACGACCAACTTTTACCCTTTGCTGGTAACCCACAGTTAGTATAGTTAACGATTGTTAGTGATACATATAGTTAAAGTCCTAGTGCTGTTATGCTGTATATCAGCACTTGTGGAATGCCTCTTGGTCTGAACTAACTGTTGTAATAAAATTTACACAGTGTTGATTGTTGATTTTTCTTTGTATTTAAACTTTCCATAGTTTTCTTCAACTGTAGATCAAGCAATACAGTAGCTTGGGGTAGGAAATAGCCATGAGTTTTAACACTGATGCCACTCATTGGCTTTTTGTTATTTCTAGTGTTCAAATGATTCATATCATTACATAGCATATCATTCTGCATACTTCCTGTTCCTGTTTGTCAGAGTTCACCTAAATCTGTCACAGTAACTAACTGATCGCTCTAACTCTAAACTTTTTCTCATTATCTACGTAAATCTTAGTCATGTTTGGTCATTGCTCTGCTGTGTACCCTGCCTTGTCGCCGGTAATCCTCAGTCTAACTTTGTGCATACAGAATCTAGCCGCACGCATATTTCCTCTCTTCTGAAGACTACTTCATATTTGTCTCATCCTGCCTCAGCAGTGTCCAATATCCACATCCTTTTTATCCCTCAAAACCTTTTTACATTTTCCAAAACCCGCGACAATACAGTGCACTTAAACATTACAAAGTCGTACGAGTCTCTCTATTTCAATACCTGCTTCTCTGCTTTTAACTTCAGTTTGTTTAGTTCATACTGTACCTTGTGAAGTCTGGCACAGGGTTTGTGCTTGCTTAGATTGTGCTGGCTGGTTCTTCTGCTTTGTCTCCTTTGATTACTTTTAATAAAATCCAGATCTGCAGCTTCGTTCTCCTGTTTGTGCTGCGTGGAACACCTGTGCAGTTTTGCATTTGTCTAAACCTCACAATTCCTTTCAATCTTGATGTCTAGTTTGTTTATGAAATACAAACAGAGGGCAGGTACTGTAGAAGGAGAAACGTTCATTATTCATTTGCTGTGGTCAGGTGAATAATGTGAATATTACGACTTAAATCATTTCGAATCAGCATTAATCCAAATGCATTCATCTAGTATTTGACTGCTACCTTCTTTTTTAGATTTTATCCGAGGTGGGTAGAGGAGCCAAAAAATGTAATCAAGTATGAGTAGCTGTATTTCAAAATAATATTACTCAAGTAGAAGTAAAAAAGATTAGATGAAAAGACTGCTCGAGTACTGAGTAACTGTTTCATTCGTAATTTCTGTTTGTCAGGGATAACCCCTAGAGGGTGCCAAAGCGCCCGGGAGATTCTTTTGGGGGGGGCTGTGATGTTTGATTCTTGGTAAGCCGACGCGGAGAGCGGGAGGAAGACCAAGCGGCGTAGTGGCAAAAGACGAGATGCAGCGAGGAGAAGGAGATCGGGCAGGGAGAGACAAGCCAAGGTGGAGCAGGAGTTGCGGAGAGAGCAGCTAAACTGGGAAGGCTGCCGGCTGGCGATACGGCGCACTCCGTTCGGGAATGGCGCAGCTCAGGGCGATGGGATTCCCCGCACCCACAGGAGGGTAAAGACCAGGAGGTCTATGGCTGGCGGGGACCAGGGCGCAGAGGCGCCCCACACCGAGCGTCAAGGGAGAACGGAGAGCGAGCGGTACGAGCAGCAGGGAGCAGCCTCCCAGCGTGACTGGAGCAGCTTTGGGCGGTGCGCTAAAAAGAATGAATGGCGCATTCGTAACCTGCAGGAGCAGGTAGCTGATCTCCAGGAACTGCTAAGGCAGCTGCGCCTCGAGGAAGGCCCAGACCTGCCAGCTCCTTTCCCTCGTTACAGTGACGACGAAGACAATGAGCTCTACTACATGGCGATCAGCGATGACAACGGCAAGCTCTTCTATATGCTGTAAAGCGTCGACGATGAAGGTGAGCTCTGCAGCGACGACGAAGACAGCGAGCTCCTCTTTCCGTCGCGCAGCTGCTTCGTTGAGGACAGCAAGTCGCCGCCGTTGTCACGCAGCGAGGAGATCAGCGAGCTGCCGCTGCTGCACGGCGTGGATGAGGTCAGCGAACTGCCGCCGCTGCACAGCGCCATTGAAGAAGACAACGAGCTTCCTCTTCCTCCGCCGCCGTCATGCGCTGCCGAGGACAACGAGCTTCCTCTTCCTCCGCCGTCATGCGTTGCCGAGGACAACGAGGTTCCTCTTCCTCCGCCGCCGCAGTCATGCGCCGCCGAGGACAACGAGCTTCCTCTGCCTTCGCCACCCTGCATTGGTGAGGACGGCGCGCTTCCTCTGCCTCCGCCGCCCTGCTTCGACGGAGGCATTGGGCCCACTACCCGTCCGTGCTCCGATACTTCAGCACTCGCTATGCAGTTCGGGCTCTGGATTGCGACCCAGTCCTGATTAGCAAAGAGGGTAGAAGCTTGTCTGCCCTACATGTCCTGCCACCCTGCCCAGAGGACATAATCAGCAGCCTCTGCTTAAGAGGCCCAGACATTGGACCTTGGGGGGGATGCCCTGGGCCACCTGTGGCACCCCGGAGTTGCACCCTTTGAGGGGGGTTATGTCAGAGATAACCCCTAGAGGGCGCCAAAGCGCCCTGAGACTTTGGTTGTAGTTCTGTTTTGGTTTCACTTCAGTTCCCATTATGCACCTCGGTCAGGTGACGTGGGCGCTCACCTGAACCGAGTTGATAATTAGTTTTATTATAAATAAATACAGTGGAACCTCGGATTGCGAGTAACGTGGTTTACGAGTGTTCCGCAAACCGAGCAAAGATTTTAAATAATTTTTTATTCGGAAACCGAGCAAGTATTAGTTTACAAGCGCCGAGTATCATGCTTCACACATGCGACTCTTATTTTGACACCGAGCGTCACTCTCTCACCTTCCCCCCCCTCCCCCTTCCCCCTCCCACCCTCCCCCCACGGCTTCGCAAACACAGAAACTCTGCTCTGTCGCGATTCTTTTCAAAGGTAAGGTGCTGGTTCATTTGTTTTTTGTTTTTTTGTTTTACTTTACAGCAGTGATTCCCTTAGTATGCGCTCACGCCTGGTCAGAGAGATTTCTTTTTTTTTTTCCTGTTAAAACGGTTTTTCCGTGTTTGTGTGTCTGTCCGTTTGTTGTGAAACTTGTGTGATTCCTTTAGTATGCGCTCGTGCCAGTCTCGCTTTTTTCCGTTAATGCGCTTGTTGTAAAACTTAAAAAGTGTGTCTGTTAATATACGCTCATGTCAGTCTCGGACAGATTTCTTTTTTTCCTGTTAAAACGGTGTTTCCGTTGTGTGCGTGCGTGCGTGTGTTTGTTGTGAAACTGTGAAAAAGCGAGGTGGGGAGAGGGAGGAGGAATGTTACTGTGTAAAACGAGGCGAGGGAAGGGGCTAATTCCACACACACACACACACACACACACACACACACACACACACACACACACACACACACACACGTGGCGAGTTTTTGTTTAATGCTATTTGGAATTCAAGTCCAGAATTGAGCTGATATTCTAAATGGAATAAGTGGAAATATAAAGTTTATATAAATATAAAGTAAAAAAAATACATCCATAGTCACTTAGTCACATGGTCACTTTTGGCTACACAGTCCCAGTAGGAATTTCAAACTATTTTTATCCCAGTTAATTACACTAAGTGTTGGGTCCTAAATGTGAGCAGTGGTGGGCAAAGTACACAAATCCTGTACTTGAGGTAAAGGAGTGATATTTTAGGTAAAATGTTACCCAAGTAAAATTAGAAGTCCTCAATTTACTGTACGTGCTCAAAATGTCCTCACCTCCAAGTTTATTTAGAAGTACTGAGCTTGTCTTTGTCCACAGTAACCTTTTTCCTAGTATGTCTCTCTGTCTCTCTCTGCTTCCTGACTTCTGATTTCAAACACCTGGAACATTATTAAGCTTGTCACAGGGGAAACACACTTATGCATAACGGTTGGCAGGTGGCAAAATTCCTGCTTTAAATACTACACACGGCTGTATCTGTGATGATGCTCAGTCATCCAGGTGATCAGGTTATCTGAAAGTTGAGTTCTGTCAACTGGACTTCTTTCTTGTTAGGTAGGCTGGTCCAGTTGACATGACTCAACTTCCAGATACGCACAATGCATTGTCAGGGTTTATGGTACGTAAATTAGCACAAAAGTTATTGTATGCCCATAATATCAACAATCTTTATGAAATTCTTTCTTTCCTTCTTTTTTTAACCCACTGCCGCCGTATTGATAAAACGGAATGTTCTATGACAAAGAAGGATCGATGAAAACCGGAGGAGAACAGGACGGTCTTTTCAGTCTCAGGGGTAAACAAGATTGGAAGCATCAACAACTCTGACTTGGCACAGCGGTACACTGTACCAACCCAAGGACATACAAACCGAAATATATTTTCAGAATCAATTTTGTAACTCTGTGCTGTCATGTTATTGCATAGCGGTTTCTTTTAAATCAAGGCGCATCAGATAATTCGGTTTCGATAGCATAATAGGCGAATTGATTTCTTATTTTTCCGAAGATTGTAGCAGAAAGCTTTTCTATAAAGGCCAAGTGCACTGTTAGTACCAGCACCGAAATAAGATAATAATCAAATCAATAGCGAAAAACAGCAGTGCAACTTATCTTTGGAAGATGTTTTCACAACTCTAGACATAAAAGAAGTTTATTAGTTTAACGGCTGTATAGAGAAGCGGCCGAGTTGAGATCTGTCTTGTTTATTTATTCTGTTCTGTTCGCTTTCATTTGGAGTGTGAATGTGATTGAAAGTCACATTAAAACACCATTAGGTGTGAGATTGGTGTAACTCGGAGCAACACATGAATCCTCCACAGAGATTTACATAAACGGTGGCTTTCAGGGCTTATGAACTGAATAGAGATTGTCCGTTACTATTTAGTTTTTTTTCTTTCTGACATCAATGCTACTGTAAATCCTTGAGCACCAAATAAAACTAATTAGATACTGATAAATGTTAAAAGAGGGTACTAATTGAACAGTTCAAATGGCAATTAATTGAACGAAGTGGAAAAGAAAACAGCAATGGACATTCCAATTTCAATTCGATTTTATTTGTATAGCGCTTTTAACATTGTCGCAAAGCAGCACGACCGTACCCGCGCGGCTCGGTTGAACTCCGTACACTGCAGGAATTTGGGGTTGTCAAAGGTTTGTGGTGATGTTCATTCGGCAACGCTAAAGACATCAGCACAATTGGTGTTTAGTTGTTTTTGAACTTTGAAATGATATCGAAACAATATGGCGATGAGAAGTTGTTGAACGGACACCCCCTAACACAATGCCGCAAACACGACTTCAAAACAATATAAATACCAAACCGATGGAACATTCTGTTTATTCCTAGTAAATGTGCATTCATAACAACGAGAGCCACAAAGAGTAACCGGACAACATCAATTTACTGAAATATAAAATTGGAAAGCAGCGAAAAGAGTAGCAAAAAAAAAACATAATAATGTCTGAAGTCTTTCTGTGAAAGTGAATGTGATGCACTTTAGACACTGTGCAAACCCCATATTACAGTAATTTAAAAGCTAAGGTGCACCTTAAGGGTAACAATTTAAAATGAAATGGACAACACTAAAGGCTGATTTATTCTTCTGCGTCAAGTCTACGCCATAGTCCCGCATATCTGCATACCATCGGCGGTACCCAACGGCGTAGCCTGAAGCGGACCTCCTCAGATACGTTACCGAAGCAGCAACACAGACTTGCAACAACTGCGATTGATCCACATGGTAGCAATGTGCCAAATTCGAGGAGAGACAAATCGAAGAAGTTTGTAAACATATTTTCGCTCTTTCAATTTCAAAACAGTGGTAACCCGCTATACGGATTTAATCCGTTCCGGAAGCGAGTTCTTAAAGCAAACATCCATTTGTTCTTTCTTGCGCAAATGGATGTTACTCCAAATAAAGATGAAATAAAAGTTCTACATTGCGACTCTGCGTTCGGATCCTTTCTTGAAAGGTATCTCAACATCATTCCATCAAAGTCATTGTTACTTTCAAAAACAATGTTGTACCTCCGGCGACCAACATTAAGGTTCCTGCAGGGTGTAAGAAGAAATACTGTATGCAGCCAATATCCAATAGCCAATATGTGAGTAAATAGTTTTATCTTTTGTTATTTTTTCCGTTTAACCAGACCTCGTGGTGTAGATGCATGCAAAGCCGAAACATCACAACTGTATACAGTAGAAATGTCAATTACTTTATACCGCTGGGCCTATATCTACCCCATATGCTGCATATCTTTTTAAAGAGACTTCGGGCCACAGTATCTTTTATTATTTTGTTCCTCTCCAGCTTTGGCTTTCAGTAAAGATGATGAAATCCGGGCAAGAAAAGTCAGAGTGACAGACATTTCCCTCTCAACCTCTAAGGGATTTTGTTTGCAGAGTGTATGGGGAGGGGAAATGTCATTTCTTGATTTTCTTTTCTTTGGGAGCTTTAGGTAAAGCCACAGGGCCATCTCAGGAAGCTTTGAAGCTTATATGTAGCGTGGGTGTAGGTGGTTTTATGTGTTTACACAATTAAATATGAGCATGCAACACACAGGGAACTATTTGCATCATTTTACATTAAATACCCATTCATTTGCACATTCTCATGCATTCCTTCTTTAAAATCGCAATTACGGAAGGGAGCGTCCGCAAACACAAGGGCGTATTTTGACCGTTTTTATTTCGCAGTAATAAAAGGTTATTTATTATTCCTGCCTTTATTTGACAAAGAAAGCGAGCCAAAATGGTGGTTATAAATTTCGCCTTCGTTTTTCTGTTATCTGCACACCGAATGCACCGCGGGGGAGATAAATCTTCTGAGACTGGAGACTCAGGACAATAGACAACCTGAGCTATCAAACGGGCCTGCTGAATTTACTAAAGCCACTTGCTAGAATTATTGCCATGTCAGAACCTTTTTGCATGAAAATTGCATTGCATGAAATAACACTTCGTGCTTCCTGTTGACGATTTCCAGTTCTCTACTGTATCAGTTTTAATGAGTTTCTGTACTCTGTAGGGTCATATTTCCTGTTCTTGGCTGACAGGAGTCAAGTCTAGTGGTGTGCTCTGAGATGAATTGAGATGCGTGCAGAAACGGAGTAGAAACCGGTATTGTCTCCCTTGAACTGAGGCTGCTGTTATTTTTTTCAGACAAAGTTCAAAAAAGGCCTGGTCGAAGCAAACCACACAAAGAACTTAATAAGGACGTACTAATGATGGCATTGGCCTGTTAAAGGCATAACTACCACCTCTTAGGGACTACATTGACGTACTAAAAGCATGGCAACGCCTGGATGCTGTTCTGACTGAGCTGTCACTATGTTGTTGCTACAGTACAGTATGTCAATGGAGTTCTCACAACGACCTCTTCAGATGTGTGCTATGACTGTGGTAGGCGTGGTATGACGTTGGTAAAGACCACATTAAGTTCTCCTATTGCTTAACATGTTTAAGGCAGGCATGTTCAGAGAATGTAGTATAAATACTGGATCCAGTTCCTCCTCCAATATATGCATACGCATGGTCTTGAGCGTGATCCACGCTGCCCCTTCGTCCCTGTCTCAGGTGCCTTCTTCGATATTTTTAGGATGCCGCGGTAACCAAGTTTATCAAAGCACACGGAACAGACGGAGCGGCTCGTTTAATCAACTATGAAACTTTAATACTTGTTACAATACAGTGCTCAAACCAGGCTTTTGGCACCAACAACCCTTTGACCTTTTAATGATTTTATGCACGACTCAACCATTGTATGATGGATAATAACATGACAGTTCAGGTGTTCTTGTAACAGAGACTAGCTACAGGGCTAGAAAGAGGAGGACGATTGTAGAATTTTCAATTTATTCTCCATCTCTTGCGACAGTGAAAACAATAATTAAAACAGTGTTGAAAGATGAATGGATAAAATGTACACCATATGGCCAGGCGTTTCAAAATCAGGCCCGTTATCCCCAAAGAAGGGCAATCTTAATGCTTCAGCATGCCAATTTTGGGGTACCAATTTAGGGGAGGGCCCTTTTCTCATATAGTATACTATATATATATATATATATATATATATATATATACTGTCCACAAAGCAAGTTCTTCATGGTTTGCACAGAGCCTTTATGCACTACATTGCACTACAGAATGAATGGGCATGAATTCCCACTCCAAAATTTTATGGACAGCCTTCCAAGAAGTGTGGAAGCTGTTATAACAAAAAAAAAACGGAGACTGAGTCCATATTGAAGTGTATGTGTTTGAACACAATGTCATTAAAGGTTTGGCCAAATACTATTGTCCATATACTGTACTGTATATGTTGATTCTCTGTGTCAGATCAAATCAGTCTCATCTGTTTAGAGTGTGTACAAAAAGATAACATGAAGCAGCATTATCTGGATGTTTGTAAGTCATTTTTCCGTAACAGAACGATTTTAGTTGAACACAATGCGCTTAGCCACAGAGACTAAAATGATGACTGATTTGTGTTGAATAGAGTGCTCCTTCACACCTCGTCATTCTTTTCAAGCCCACAAAGAACAGACAAGGATTTCTGTTGTTTCTTTTATTCAGTAAAGTCAGAGTAATAGATTTAATCAGTCTTTTTTCTTTGCATGGGAAATTGCATAGATTAATTCCTGCATTGTAAAAAGGAGATGTTTAAGCCTTTAAAGACCCAATAAAGTGTCTTTTGAGACTTTTGCTGACATGCATCTTGACATTTTCAAGCAATTTATTGACTTTAAGGATAGATTGTGGCATGGATGAGAATAGGCTTCCTCTGGGGAGCCAGGGTTAATTCACCTTAGAGACTGTATTCATCCGTAATACTACAACCGCATATAGCGTAGTTCAAATAATTTGATATGTCCCAAAATATCAAAATGCAGTCAGTTTAACAATGCGATTTGATAGCAGTAGAATTTAGTAATCCATTACTAGATGTTCAAATGTACGTTTTCACACTGTTTTAAAGAATGGGAAAAGGGAAAGGCAGAAATTAGATCGATGCGGTATTATACTTATAAGAGGCATTAAGAGTGTCATGTCGCAATTTTTCAGCTCCAACAACCTTAGCAAATGTCAATCTCATCCAAACAGGATTTCACTTAGCTCACTCTAATGGCTTTAATGCCAATTCTGAAGTCATGGCTAATGGATTTTCCCACTCCACTGGTAGCTGAACACACCGGCTAAATGCTATTCAGCCGGTTTTATTCTTCACATTGAGATTATTCAGCCTAACATGCGCTCTATTGCATTCGAACAGCTACTGTCGGATTCACGACTGCATCAGCATTTTTTGTCCCCTCTGGTTTGCAGTATTATTTGTACTGTATACAGTACATACTGTAAGTATTCAACCCATTGCCCCTATTTTGTAGTGTTACATTCTTAAACATGAATATGTCAAGAGTACACCATGAAAGTGAAACATTATTTACAAATTAAGTAAAGGTACTTACTTACTACATCAGAGGTCAGATAATAAATTCAATTAGTAATTGAACTGCCATGTAATCTTAAATATACTGTAAATACATCTGGGTTTGTTAGAGAACAAACACCATCATGAAAGTTAGGTATCAAGACAGGTCTGGGACAGAGGTCTGGAAAGAGTTCTTCGGACATCCAATAGAGACCCATTAAAATCCATTACTAAAAATGGGAAGAATGACTCCACCGAGACTGCTGACTAAAAGTCAGTGGCCGATTCGAAGGCAGAAGACTATATATTCACACCGATCCGCCATAACATTAAGACCATCTGCCTAATTTTGAGTAGGGCCCCCCTTTTGCCACCATAGATGCACTGTGTGTTCCAACAACTTTCACAACATTTTCCTCAATTCGAGCTTTTCTATTGGATCAGACTACACAAGTCAGCCTTCACTCCACCATGTGCATCGGCAAGCCTCGGGGGGCCACACATGACCCTGTCACCAGTTCACCGGTTTTACTTTCTTGGATCACTTTTGGTATGTCCTGACCACAGCAGACCAGGAGCATCTCACTAGAGCTGCAGTTTTGTAGATGCTCTTACCCAGTCCTCTAGCCATCAACAATTTGGCCCTTTTCAAAGTCATTCAAATGCTTCAAAGACATCAACTTCAGAAAAAAAGGTTCCCTTGGTGCCTAATACAGTATATCCCACCCATTTTCAGCCACCATTGTAACGAGGTATTGAAAATGTATGCTTATCATTGCACTACTGTATATTCCACCTGTATTTATTATGCATAAATTTTAAATTTATGGACTCATATACTGTATTTGTGTACCTACATACTGTACGTAATGCACCTTTTGTTTGTTATAGCACATTCCTATGCTGCGAAATGTTGCACAGTTGCACTGCATAATACACCATCATTTTATTACTTACTGCATCTACTGTTTGATATAACACATTGCTATTTATTGTATTTACACTAATGCCACTAATGCACTTCTGGTTAGATGCTAACTGCATTTCATTGGCTCTGTACATAAACTTTGCACTAGGACAATAAAGTTGAATCTAATCTAATCTAATCTAATCTAATCTAATCTAGAAGGGCCATATTGTGATCCAGAGGACTGGGTCAGAGCAACCCCAAAACTGCAGGTCTTGTGGGATGTTCCCAGACTGCTCTGGTCAGGACATACAGTACCAAAAGTGATTCAAGGTCTTTTGATTGTGCAAAGCTGCTCTGCGACAATGACAATTGTTAAAAGCGCTGTACAAATAAAATTGAATTGAATTGAATTACCATTTTAGTGGCAAAGGGGGGAATCTACTCAATATTAGGCCATACTGTAGGTCATAATCTTACGGCTGATCGGCGTATTTCACAATTATATCTGTTTCACTTCCATTACATAATGTGGAAAAGTAGAAGTGGAGAGGGTGAATAACTTATATTGTATGTGTTATAAGCTTATGTTTTAAGCTAGGTCACCTTGACTCTACAGGCCAGAGAATTTCGACCGCGAATGCTGTCCCACACCACACCAAGATGAGTTTACACCCAGCATGGTGTAAAATATCGGTTATGCGGGCCTGTAACTAAATTAATGTGCGTAAAAAGTTTTTTTTGCTCTAACCAGAATAAAATGGAACACAACAAGGAATCACATTTATTTACGAAGCGCTTCTGTTGTTTAATTACTAAAATGGCATTTCCCTGCTCCTGGTCTTAATTAAAAATATCACAATATAAGCAGCTGCTTTTCAGTCTGCTTTGTTTTGGGATGGCAATTACTGAAAAGCAATAAATTACTTTGATTACTTTTAAATCACTCACTGTCTATACCGATTTATTCTGTATACGGGGCTGTAAGGGGCCTGGAGCCTATCCCAGAAGACTTAGGGCACAAGGTGGGGTACACCCTGGACATCATGCCTCCTATTACTTTTAAAAAATAAAATTGAAATAATGTTCTATAAAGACTAAAGACTCACATTTAATTAAGAATATAAACATGTAAAAAATATTTTAGATTTGCCTTGCAAAAAATTGGGACTAAAATCTGGCACATAAAAATTATGTGATAATCCGGTCGTTCATCACATTCAGGTCATCGGCTGACTTTTTGTTGCCAAATAACTTTACTGAGCCTACCGAAGCAACCCCAGATCCTACAGTAACACTGCCTCCAGAGGCTTGTACAGTGGGCACTATGCATGATGGGTGCATCATTCATGAGCTTCCCTTCTTACCCTGATGCACTGTGGAATAGGGTCAACCTGAGCTCATCAGACCACATGACCTTTTTCATTGCTTCGAGGTCCAATATTTATGCTCTCTAGCAAATTGAAGCCTTTTTTTCTGATTAGTCTCACTAATGAATTGTTTCCTTATGGACGCCCAGCTGTTTATTCCCAATTATGTGAGGTCTCATCACACCATGCGCTCGCTTTCATTATTAAACATAGCTGTGATTTTTACTATCTATTTTTTAATGATGCAACTTCGCCAAGGGTAAGAAACTTTAATTTCTTAATTGTTCATGAGCTTGAGTTCCATAGGCCTTGAAATGCCACATGATGAAGGATTTGAATTTGTGCACTGTATATACTTTATTGCATTCGCATGAAGGTGTGCCCTAAATCTACAAAGAATTTGCACTTTGCATCATACCGTAATTCGTCCCATAAAACTCTCATATTATATGCTTATTAATAATACAAAACTTCGAGAATAGGACCTTTAGATGGATGCCAGGAGCAAGTACGACCTTCCTGAGGTCGGATTCGTGATCGATGCGCAAACAAAAGAGAAGAATGGAAAACAAAGGTAAAGGGGAGGAGGCGAGTATATGCTGCCCGGTCTGACATGGACGTTTGACCTTTGAGTCTTTGTTCTACATTCAACCAGAAAGCAGAAAATGATGATAGATTAGGCATGAGTGGAGTTGTGGAAGCGAGACGAAGAGAAACACCTTACCTTTTGTTCCCATGCACTCTGGGGAACAACGAACCTCCTGAAGGGAAGAATGTAACCGCAAGTGACACCGCATGGGTCGGCGAAGATTATTTGGATAGGAAGTTGTCAAGATAATGACCCTGTGTGTTTGTGTGTGCGTGTGTGTGTGTGTGTGTGTCTTATGGATTTCCTTTTCGTTAGCTCTCCTATCTTTGCTTAACGATGTTGTGAAATGCTTTCCTGTTTGGAAAGGCCGGAGTTCATGTTAATGGGTAATTCTGGAAAACATTAAAGATTAATCACATGGAAAAAGATATGGATTCAATTTTCCTTGATGTCGTTGATGCCTTTTAGCAAACGCATGCTCTTTTTCTAAGCCTTTGTGCTGGTAATTATATTGAAGTGTTAGAGGCAGGCCAATGCGATGCCCTGATTCTCCCTGATTTCTTGTTTCCATACAAATGTTTCTCTCTATTGAATTTCCATTTTGTTCAGTGCAAGTGTTCGAGCATGGCTGATGACGCAAGTAAATTACAATTGTGTACTCTCTCTTTATCAAGGTTTTCATTCGACTCACCCTCACATGTGCTTGTTCTAATATACTGTATTATAGTTTCTATAGTAACAGGTAAGTCACACAGCAGACGCTCCAGATAACAAGACAAAACATAAACCTATTTTTAAAAATGATTGTATTTAACAAAGAAACACTGTGTTTCAAGACGTTTATTAAACATTCACTGAAGTGTCTGCACTTTGTAATGATTACTAACCCTGCGATCACACCGAACGCGGCGAGAGCGTCACAGTTCGCTCTCGCCGCCCTGCCGCCGACGCCTGTCGCCGCTCTTCGCCGCTGTTGGCCGCTCTGACGTAGACCAAATGCCTTTCTTGTATTTACACACGTGGACAAAATTGTTGGTACCCTTCGGTCAATGAAAGAAAAACTCACAATGGTCACAGAAATAACTTTAATTTGACAAAATTAATAATAAATAAGAATTTTATGAATGTTAACCAATGAAAGTCAGACATTGCTTCTCAACCATGCTTCAACGGAATTATTAAAAAAAAATGAACTCATGGAACAGGCCTGGACAAAAATGATGGTACCCCTAGCTTAATAGTTTGTTGCACAACCTTTAGAGGCAATCACTGCAATCAAACGATTCCTGTAACTGTCAATGAGACTTCTGCACCTCTCTGCAGGTATTTTGGCCCACTCCTCATGAGCAAGCTGCTCCAGTTGTTTCCGGTTTGAAGGGTACCTTTTCCAGACAGCATGTTTCAGCTCCTTCCAAAGATGCTCAATAGGATTGAGGTCAGGGCTCATAGAAGGCCACTTTAGAATAGTCCAATGTTTTCCTCTTAGCCATTCTTGGGTGTTTTTAGCTGTGTGTTTTGGGTCATTGTCCTGTTGCAAGACCCATGACCTGCGACTGAGACCCAGCTTTCTGACACTGGCCAGCACATTTCTCTCTAGAATCCCTTGATAGTCTTGAGATTTCATTGTACCCTGCACAGATTCAAGATACCCTGTGCCAGATGCAGCAAAGCAGCCCCAGAACATAACAGAGCCTCCTCCATGTTTCACAGTAGGGACAGTGTTCTTTTCTTAATATGCTTCAAGTATAATTAGCAAAATTTGCCTTGGCAAAAAGTTCCATTTTTGTCTCATCTGTCCATAGGACATTCTCACAGAAGCTTTGTGGCTTGTCAACATGTAGTTTGGCATATTCCAGTCTGGCTTTTTTATGATTTGTTTTCAACAATGGTGTCCTCCTTGGTCGTCTCCCATGTAGTCCACTTTGGCTCAAACAACGACGGATGGTGCGATCTGACACTGATGTTCCCTGAGCATGAAGTTCACCTTGGATCTCTTTAGAAGTCTTTCTGGGCTCTTTTGTTACCATTCGGATTATCCGTCACTTTGATTTGTCATCAATTTTCCTCCTGCGGCCACGTCCAGGGAGGTTGGCTACAGTCCCATGGATCTTAAATTTCTGAATAATATGTGCAACTGTAGTCACAGGAACATCTAGCTGCTTGGAAATGGTCTTATAGCCTTTACCTTTAACATGCTTGTCTATAATTTTCTTTCAAATCTCCTGAGACAACTCTTTCCTTCGCTTCCTCTGGTCCATGTTGAGTGTGGTACATACCATGTCACCAAACAACACAGTGACTACCTGGAGCCCTATATATAGGCCCACTGACTGATTACAAGATTATAGGCACCTGTGATGCTAATTAGTGGACACACCTTGAATTAACATGTCCCTTTGGTCACATTATTTTCAGTATTTTCTAGGGGTACCATCATTTTTATCCAGGCCTGTTCCATGAGTTTATTTTTTTAAATAATTCCGTTGAAGCATGGTTGAAAAGCAATGTCTGACTTTCATTGGTTAACATTCATAGAATTTTTTTAAATTATTACTTTTGTCAGATTAAAGTTATTTCTGTGACCATTGTGAGTTTTTCTTTCATTGACCGAAGGGTACCAACAATTTTGTCCACGTGTGTAAAGGGGACGCAAAGCAATCAAGCTTGTTGATCTTATAGAGACTGAGCAAAATGTGGAAGATAACAAGAAATTGATTCATAGAAAGAACTGTATTGTAGAAATAAACAAATTATAAGGCATTCGTACGGTGTGGCTTCTGTTCATTGTGAATTGCTAGTCTAATTTAATATATTTTTTTTTTATTATATTATTTTTCTTATTATTATAACATTAGAATCACTTACTAGACATTGTCTTTAATTAAAATAACATTAATAATTAATAAACACCCGCTATCGCAATAATGAACCTCTCCTCCATTTTGCTTGGGAACTAATGTCGCCGCCTCGCCGCTCTTCGCTGCCCCTCGCCGCCGGCTCCCATTGAAAATGAGTGACTTCCGGCGTCTTTGACGCTCTCGCCGCGTTCGGTGTGAACGCAGGGTAAGTTTTGTTCTCGCCACAGAAAAGTCTCGTTCTTATTATAACGTGAAAAGGGTTCATCCCTACAGTATGTTCTCATCATCCCGTGGTTGCCAGATGTAAATGGCACATACTGTAACGGGATCATAAAAAATGGTCCTGTGTTTCCCATTTCTATGGTCCTATGTTCCAAGGGTGCAGTGTTCCCAAGGACTATATACTGTAGCACTTAATGGAAGCAAGATGTTCTTCAGCTCTATATTTGTTTGATGAAATTCTTTCTGGAGACCTCCAAAACCACACAATACAATGATAACGCTTAGTTTACTTGTGTTTAAAAAGTTTTTAAGCTTTGTTCCGATAACAAGGCTGTATGATATTTAGGGAATCAGGGTCACATTGGTCTCAAACAGATTAAGAGGGTTAATGTGCGTATTTTGACTGTTTTTATTTCGCAGTAATAAAACGTAAATAGGGAACATTGGAGTGGGCGGCACGGTGGCTTAGTAGTTAGCGCTGTCGCCTTGCACCTCCAGGGTTCGGGTTTAATTCCTGGCCAGGTTCGATTCCCGCCTCTCTGTGTATGGAGTTTACATGTTCTCCCTGTGCGTGGTTGGTTTCCTTTTGGTACTCCGGTTTCCTCCCACAGCTTAAAGACATGCAGATTATGCTAACTGCCGTTCCCTACAGTGGCACCCCGGATTGCGAGTAACCCGGTTTACGAGTGTTCTGCAAGACGAGCAAAGATTTTTAATAAAATTTTGACTTGAAAAACGAGCATGTCTTGGTTTAAGAGTGCCAAGTTTTTTGACACCGACACACACTGAGGGAGGAGGAGTTTTACTGTGTAAGATGAGGCGAGGGAAGGGGCTAATTCCATAAACACACACACACACACACACACACACACACACACACAAATACACGGCGCCTGTGCGCACAAATGGAAACACTTATCTGTTGGGATTTATTTAAACTTTTTTTTAAAGGTACAGTGCCGGTTAATTTGTTTTATTTTTACTTTATACATGGTACTAATTATTTTTCTGTATTTATTTTTTAAGGAAGTGGAACTAATTATTTGAGTTTTCATTATTTCTTATGGGAAGGTTTGATTTGGTTTACGAGTGTTTTGGAATACGAGCCTGCTTCCGGAACAAATTATGCTCTTAATCCAAGGTTCCACTGTATTTGCCTGTAGTGTGTGAATGCTTTAATGTTTTTGTGAGGCACTCTGTCCAGGTTGTAACCCGCCTCGTGCCCTGAGTCTTCTGGAATAGGTTTTAGACCACCTACGACCCTGTATACAGGATAAAGCGGTATAGACGATGAAGCGATGACGGTGAACATAGAACGTAGAAATGGGAACTGAAAAGCTTTTTCTTTTCTTTTCTTCTGTAGTTATATTGCTGGTGTTGTAAAAATAAAACCAGAATAATTCATTATAGTACTATAATAATAGTAAAATAATTAAAAAGTATGACTTTTCCTTCTCATAAATAAAAACATGATGGGAATAAACGGTATAAATGCAATAAGCCGTAAAGAGATAGGAAAACTTATTAAATTTGGGGTGGAAATGGTAACTGCATGATTGTTGATTGTTTTCCTACTGTATACCAGCATGCAGTAACGTTTTCATGAAAGTAAAGTTTTTCCCATATAGGACCAACTCCCTCCTAACATGGACTAATCGTGAATTTTTTTTTTTTAACTCTTTCTATCTTTTCAACTACTGTACATGCATCATTGTGTGTAGGTCTGAAGGAGAACCATATTATACTATATATAAAACATTTACAAAAAGAATTCACTGTGCCCTCTGTTCTCACTCCCACCGCACCATAGCCCTCACAGCCATGTTATTCCCACTGACCTGTCCCTCAGCATCCAGGCATATTTTATAGAACAAAGCTCCCATTGTTCCTGTGGGAGAGCTGGGAATTATTCAAATTAAATAAGCGTACTTAAGATGAATGATGGACATACTGTACGTACAGAGATTCAAAAGAAACCTTTGAACAGGAACCAGTTTGATCTGCACTACCCATCATGCACATGCTGTCTGATTCTTTGTAGCGAGTCATGCCTCATCACGAGGAGCAAATGAGATTCCCAAAATAGTTCCAAATAATTCACCGGCACAAAATGTCCATGACGTGGATAATAAGTCCGTCCTCACAGCAGCGTGCAACACAGCGGGTAAGAGATCTGCCAGGTTGTAGAGATGCAGCAAGGCTTATTATAGTAAAACAATATTCATTACCAAGCAAAAGAAAGTAAAATGTATGTAGACTTTAAGACAACTTTTCGAAGCATTGTACAAATAACAGAACTAACGAAGAGCGCTCTGTTTCAGCACAAGAGCTTGATAATAGGGAGGCGCAGATAAAACTTTAGAGGAAGATAAAGCCAGGCGGAGGAGGAAAGCAAATTAAAAGCTAATTATTTCTTGAAAAAAAAAAAACACTCTATCTTTCTGGAGGGAGTTATTCACCACGGCGGAGTGTTTATCACAAAAACCGCCTCCCGCTGAGATACACGCTGCGTCTGAAAAGTGTGCAGTCAGGAGGAACAATAGTGAGTGGACGGCACTTTTCTCAAAATGCCATTTCTACTTGTGTCGAGAATTTTCAAGTGAAAGAAGTAGACGTTCAAACAACCTCCGTGCGCACGTCACGTAACCATCCAGAAGAGGAGCTGTAGCTTTAGGTGGAGTGGAGTGACTATATCATGCTGGGAACCTGTCTAGTGGTGTATGTTTCTCACTGCTACAGTGTATCGCAATTAATAATAACAGGCTGTAACTTGTTTCATGGATGGTAAATGTTATAATGATATCTACAGTATACGAGGATACAAGGTACAGTGCGATGAGTCGTCACGTACTTCAGCATCTCTACCGTTCCATTTCCATGTCTGTTGAATTCCAACACAAACACAATTAGGTACTGATTAGGTAATCACCTGAGTCAAATCTTATTTAATGAGGAGAAGAATAAAAACCACTGCTGCAAAAGTCACGTCATTCCTCTTGCAGTGTGACCAGCTGGATGACCAGCTTCCAGTGCTGGAAGTATCTCACTCACTCATCGTCTATACCACTTTACCCTGTATACATGGTCACGGGGTGCCTGGCTTAGGGCACGAGGCGGGGTACACCATGGACACCATGCCAATCCATCTCAGGGCACACGCACTTTGGCAATTTGTGAACACCAATTAGCCTAATCTGCATGTCTTTGGACTGTGGGAGGAAACCCGAGAACCCAGATGAAGCCTACCAAACATGGGGAGAACATGCAAACTCCATGCACACAGAGACTGGAATCGAGCCTGGCCGGGAATCAAACCCACACCCTGGAGGTGCAAGGCGACAGTGCTAACCACTACACAGCCTGCTGGTAGTAATGCCGAAAGAGTTGGCAAGAGATAAGGAAAAGTAGGGTTCAATCCTGGTTTCCCTGGCAGAGGAAAAGAGTGAGAATCAGCTTGTTTCCATGCTTTCAAAAAAATTTTTTTTCAAGAACAGTAGTACACAAGAACAAGGTCAAGCAGCAGACACAGGGGAGAGGGTGTAACAGAGCCACTTTGAGTGGCAGTACGATTGGCCAATCAGGGCGCTGCATACACGATTTAGGGGGCTGATTGATTGCAGCTGGGGATGCGTCATGCTTGTCGTCCTCTCTTTGTGTGTGTGTGTGTGTGTGTGTGTGTGTGTGTGTGTGTGTTTGCTACATCTGCTACAGGTAACTTTTTGGATAATTTCTTTACTTGGCGAATGCTGGCTGAGCTGTGTTCTGAAAATCATGCTTTTTAGACCTTAGATTGAACCTGTATGACTGGATGTGAGGGTTCAGACTGACTAGTTCATTCCTGCTGTGTGTACCCGCTGTTGGGTGGCGTGCCGGATTCTCCCTTTTGCTGCCAGCTTTAGTTTTTGCTTCCACCCTTTGTTCTCAGCGCTTTCTGCTTTCACGTCCGGCTTCGTTTGCGGCGCTTCCAGCTTCATCTCAAGTGTTTCAGTGCTGTTGCTCTTCATGCCGGTTTGCTTTTAGCGTGTCTGGCTTCATCACCTACCGGCATTTTATTTCATTGTCTGCCTTTTGCTTCCTTTCACGTTTGCTTGGTTATCGCCGGTATTGAGACCTAAATTGCTTTGGCATGCTTCCAGAAGTTCACTGTGAATGGTGATTGCTAAAACCTATAGACTGACAGACTGCCATTTGGCCATGATGCCCTATTACAGAGTGACTTACGTTTTTCTCTTTATACTGTACTCTACATCTAAGCGGTTGAGTTTTAAGGGTCTTGCTCACCTTCCTCCAACCTTGGTAGCTTGGTGGTGCTGGAGTTAGACCCTGTTACCTTCTGACCTGTAGTACAACGTCTTACCCACTAAGCCACCCCTAGCCTTCTCTACTAGGGATGACTGTAAACATATTCGAATGTCCCTCAACAACCTTAAGATGAAATCAAGTGGCCTTCAAAAAAAAGTCCTTCAACAATGAGAAGCAAAGACCACCTGAATTGGACTGGAGTACGGTCATCATCTCTGATGAGACCAATTTTGAGATTTGGCTAACACCCGGTTGTCGTATGGTTAAATTGAGACCTGTAGAGGCGTACAAGCCACAGTTTCCTGCACCAACTGTGGATAAAGTGTGATGATCTGGGGGAGCTTTAGCAAGGCTGGGATCAAGCAGTTTTGTGTTTGTGAAGGACGCATTAATCAGGGTTATCCTGGAAGACCATTTGCTTCCTTCTGCTCCAACTATGTTCACCAAATCCGAGGATTGGTTTTTCCAACATCGCAAAGCTCCATACCAAACAGCCAGGTATGGAAACCTCGGGAATGTGATCATGAAGAAGAAACAAACAAAACTGAGCTGCTTGGATTTTGTGCTAGCAGTGGAATAAAATTACACAACAGACAGAATGGCAAGATGCATGAAAGGTGGCTGTGATGTGTACAACACAGAGTTATAATACTTATTCCCGAACATTCTTCATTAGTACCATATGTTTCAAAATGAATATAAACTTGTTTTCTTTGCATTATTTAGGATGTGCATACACTGTATATTTTCTGTTATGTTGATGTGCTGTCATCTTGTTTAAATTAAAGCTCCAAATATCCAAAATGTATTTTTGTGACATCTGTTTGTAATACATATAGATATAGATCTGTTCAAAGCCTGATATGTTTCCTATTAACCTAACTATTACTGTAGTTCTATTGTGTATTTGTAACACCACCACTGCGTTGTATAGTATATACATTACATCTTCATTTCCTCTAGGTGGCACGGTGGCGTATCGGCTAGCACTGTTGCCTGGCACCTCCAGGTCCTGGGTTCGGTTTCCACGTTGGGTCTGTGTGCATGAAGTTTGCATGTTCTTCCCGAGCTTGGTGGGTTTCCTCCGGTTTCCCAACACATGCAGATTAGGCTAATTGACATTCTCATCAATGGGGCGTGTGTGTGTGTGTGTGTGTGTGTGTGCCCCGTGACACCCTCCTGGGACAAGTCTCCTGGGACAAGTCTCCAGTCCCCCTCCCCCTCTGCGACCCTGTATACAGGATAAAGCGGAGTGTGAGTGAGTCATTTCCTCTGAAAAGGATGCCGTACACAGATATCAGGAACCTAATAAACCTTGAGGATTTAGGTTTGTTTGATTATCATACATTTACTACACTTTAATCTCTAGTGTGGATTCCATAAGCGCACAAGGTTTGAACATAGGTATTACGTGGTCGCTTCGGTAATACACTTAGGTGTATTGCTTTAAAAACGTCTTTATGTTTCTCACAGAACTGAATTAATATGTAGAGGAGAATCTGCTGGACGTGGTGAATTTTTGTTTTATAGCAAAATATCAATTTTAATAAGATCTGCTGGATATACAGACTATTCCTCTGTGAACATCAGCATAAGTCATGTGGCATTACTGGCAGTTTTCGCAAAGAAAAAACTATCAAATGTTCTCTCTCTCTCTCTTTCTTTTTTATCTGTCTATCTATCTCTGCAGCACTCAGTTCAATCAGCACCACATGCTCTGTTTACATTCATACATTCATTACATATCCCGGTCAGGGCTTCGGAGAATCCGGAGCTTATTCTGGGAACATTGAGCACTGACCGTAAGGTGAGACGTCAATTCGTCACAGGGGTGCACACACACACACACACACACACACTGCCATTTTCTTTCTGGCTATATGGGGTTTTGAGAATCAAACTGAAATTGCTCTTATTTCACAACCACGAGTTGAAATCATTTAAAGATTTTACTTCAATTCCACTGAAAAACAATGGGAAATGAGTTCTCACTTCATTTAATTTTACTTAAAAAAATATATAGAATCTGTAGGAAAGTAAATACAGTGGAACCTTGGATTACGAGCATAATTCGTTCCGGAAGTGGGCTTGTATTCCAAAACACTCGTAAACCAAATAGAATTTTCCCATGAGAAATAATGAAAACTCAAATTATTCGTTCTACAGCCCAAAACAATAAATACATAAAAATAATTAATACAATATATGAAGTAAAAATAAAACAAATTAACCTGTAGTTAACATTTAAAAAAAGTAAAAGTAAATCCCGACAGATAAGTGTTTCCGTTTGTGCGCGCAGACGCCGTGCATTTGTGTGTGTGTGTGAAATTAGCCCCTTCCCTCACCTCGTCTTACACAGTAAAACTCCTCCTCACTCGCCCACCTCGCTTTTTAAGTTTCACAACAAACACACACGGAAACACTGTTAACGGGGGAAAAAAAAAAACTCTCTCTAATGACACTCGCGTGAGCGCATACTAACGGAATCACTGCTGTAAAGTATAAAAAAACAAACAAATGAACCAGCACCTTACCTTTGAAAAGAATTGCGACAGAGTGGAGTTTTCTGTGTAAATAAAGCGTGTGTGTGAAGCCGGGGAGAGTGTGTGTGCCGGTGTCAAATTATGCGCACGCACACATAGGTGTCATGGTCTAGCTGGTGGTGGTACTGGCTGGCTAGACCGGCCGATGTAGTTGCCGTGGGCATATAAGGCAGGCATGAAGGCAGAGGGGTTGTTGAAACAGAAATAGTCTTTATTTACAAACTAAAAACAGACACAAACAAACAAAGGAACCAAAACAACAAACTCAAACTAAAACTAGGGCTCAGGAAAAACACAGGGAATGGCGCGGTAACACAGGGAACGGCGCGCTAACACAGGGAACTGACGGAAGGAAACATGGAGCTGGAGCTAACTAAAGACACATAGGGGAACTAGAGACGAGACAGGACTGGACTGGAGAGACAGGACTAGACAAGGGACAGGACTGGAGAGACAGGGCTAGCCAGGAGACAGGACTGGAGAGACAGGGCTAGCCAGGAGACAGGACTGGAGAGACAGGGCTAGCCAGGAGACAGGACTGGAGAGACAGGGCTAGGGGCAACAGAGACTAGAGACCGGATAGGTTAGTGGTTAGTGAGGTTAGTAGCTACATGGAATACAGGGGACGCTGGATGCTGACCAAACCGGGTTAGTAGCTAATGGAGTTAGTGGCTAACCGGGTTAGAACTGATCTAGTAGGGAGGAACTGAACACAAAAGGAAAGGCACACATGAGGCTATTCCAAACTAGCGGCTAACCTACTAGCGACCAGAACCACTAGCAGTCAATCCCACTGGAGGCTAGCCTACTGGAGGCTAACCCTACTAGCAGTCAAGGCCTACTAGCGACTAACCCTGCTAACGGCTAAGCCCTCATGTGGCTACACAAACAAGGGAAGCTTTAACCAAAGAACTAAACAAGAAGACTGACACAGGAGGAGACACGGCCTAACTAAACACTGAACAAGGCAGCTCCATGAATCCATCAGAACAAGGAGCATACAGAAAACCAAAACTAAAGCCCTCTAGAAAACAAAGGTTACAAAACATAAACCAAATATAAACTTAAAGAAACAAAAAGGAATGCCCACATGACGGTATACAAACAAACAAACAAACAACAATGCTCAACCCAGTTTCCCAGAACAAACTACTATTTATAGAAACTTTAATGAGCCACCTCTGTTCAGGTGAGCACTCATCACCTGACTGAGGTGCCTTCTGGGAAACTGAGTCGACCAACAAAAACTACACAGAACGAAACAGTGACCTCTAGTGGAGGTTCCTAACAATAGGATGGTGAGTAAAGGCGAGAGAGGGAGAGTGTGTGTGTGTGTGTGTCGGTGTGTGTGGGGCACAGTGTCAAATTACGCACACGCACACACAGAAGGGAGAGGGAGATGTTGATTAAACCTATAAGAGATGAGCACTAAGACCCAGCAAGGAAGACGGTTACCCATCATTCCGTAGCACAAGAGAGAGAAAAATCATTGGTTCCGTTGTGATCACTTGACGCTCGGTGTCAAAATAAGAGTCGCATGCGTGATACATGATACTCGGCACTCGTAAACTAATAATTGCTTGGTTTCCAATTCCAAAATTAAACATTTTTGCTCGTCTTGCGGAACACTCGTAAACCACGTTACTCGCAGTCTCACTCATCGTCTATTCCTCTTTATCCTGTATACAGGGTTACGGATGGATCTTGATCCTATCCTGAGAGATTTAGGGCACGAGGTGGGCATACGCCCTGGACAGGGTGGCAATCCTTTGTGGGGCACACACACTTTAAGCACATGCTCATTCACACAATACAAATAGCCTAATCTTTATGACTTTGGACTGTGGGAGGAAACCAGCGTACCCTGAGGAAAACCACCAAGTACAGCAAGGACATGCTGTTCCTGAATTGTAGTGTATGAGTGTGTGAGTGTGTGTGCTGCCTTTGGCACGCCGTCCGGGGTGTACCCCACCTCGTTCTCTTGGTCTTCTGGGATAGGCTTCTATATGCAGGAAAAAGTGGTATAGACAATGAGTGAGCAGTTACTGAAATTAAGTTTCGGGTTAGATTTATGTGTAGGCGTCTAATTAGCTGCCTTAATTATAAATTATGTCAATAACAAGAATAGTAAGACCAGCATGTCTGTGTGTGACTCACTTTGGATGAAAGCGTCTGCTAATAGAATAAATATAAATGTGAAAGGTCTGAATAGGCTTGATCTAAAATCCCAAACACTCACATAATATCTGCACGGACAGGTTGTTCAAGATGCTGTGCATTCATATTCGTACTTTCGTGCACTTGTACCGGAATGTTTTTTTTTTTTTATATATATATATATATATATATATATATTTATATCAGATGAGAAGACGTATCTCGTGGAGGACGAGGTCGTGGTTTGAGCTCTGTACAGACGTGACGGATGCGTCGATCAGCTGTGATCCCGACTCAGGTTAATTGCTTCTGTACCGATGCCAGTTTGTGTGTCAAGTTGACGCTGAGATTCATAAACACATCTGAGCGCACGCCGCTTCTGATGGATGGATCAGTCAGCGGACGCAGACGTGTGCATCAGTCTAAATGAGGCTGCTTTAATGTTCATATCATTTACGTGACATGTGGCATCGCATTAATTGGCAAACCATTTAATGACTTTTCTCATACAGCGGTCCGAAGATCTGGATTTATCTCCTTCTTGAAACTACGTTTGTTTTCAGTTGTTTGCTGTCGAGGGGTGTTCAAGTCAATGCGGGACTTTTGATTAAGATTGGTTAAGAGTCTCATCATAGTATCACTGATCATGGGTACGGTGTGCTGAGAAAAAGTTCTACCTGGATGGTATCCAAGCACTAGTGAAACTCGGGACAAGTGAATTAGTGTAGCAGGGGATTATATTGAGAAATTAAACTTGTTTTAAATTCCCTAATTGCTTTCTGTTAGGCGGTACAGGGGTGTAGTGGTTAGCACTGTCGCCTTGCACCTCCAGGGTGCGGGTTCGATTCCCGACAAGGTTTGATTCCCGTCTCTGTGTGCATGGAGTTTGCATGTTCTCCCCATATTTGGTGGGTTTCCTCCCACATTCCAAAGACATGTAGGTCAGGTTAATTGACTTTCCCAAACTGCCCATAGTGTGTGAATGAATATGTGTGTGCCCTGCGATGGATTGGCACCCTGTCCAGGGTGAATCCCGCCTCGTGCCCTAAGCCTCCTGGCATAGGCTCTAGGCCCCCTGAATACAGGATAAAGGGGTATAGACAATGAATGAGTGTGTTCTGTTAATTTGCACAATCAAAAGTTCCGGTTTGACTTGAACACCCATTATAAATATACAATTTATGGAAAATTTGTCTTTTTCTCTCTCTATATACGTACTGTAAACCCTAACACTGAAAACATTTGATTTGTTGGGGATAAAATCCACATGATTTTTATTCTTTTGAGCAACATATGCAAACTGATACAGCATCCTCGATCCTGTGACTACATCATGTACGATTCCATGACCGTGGACAATTTTTGTGAATTCCATAAGACGGAGCGAGACGTTCATTTCTTGTGATAGAGTTGTAATGGATGACATAATTTTTGTGTTCCCAACAGACGTCTGAGCAGGAGTGCACAGATTTGCATGTGTATGCTGTGATTAAGTACAAGTCATTGAACCAAGGAGACCATCAGGCCATCGTGTGTACATGGCTGTTCGCTTGGCTGAGCGTGACGGTCATAGTCAGACCTTGTGTCAGAATGGCTGGTTCACAAGGGACGAGTGTGTAACAGTAAATGTGTGTGTGTGTGTGATGATCGGTTGACTAGCTGAAACAGACTTTCCTGCTCCTGTGACTGCGCTCAGCATCTGGCTTTAGACGTGAGGCCACCTTCTTTTGGGTACGATTGTTCGACATTTTTTACACCTACAGTACATTTGCAAAAATAAGCAAAGAGTATCTGTATGTATTAAATAAGAACAACATGAACAAAGTTTTTTTTGTTTGTTAACTACCCATATTTGGTAACCTTCAGTTCTCCTGTGGAGAAAACAAATCGCTGGCAACCCCCTGCCTTAATTCCTGGACCAGGTGAATGTTGTGGCACAGCATGAGTAAAACAGAGAGGAAGATAAGACAGAGGTGAATCGAGTTGCTGTCAGTTGTGTTCTCTCTCTCTCTCTCTCTCTCTGCCGTGCCCTTTTTCTCTTTTTTTATAGTTCTCCCACTGTACTGTACCTCTACAGACTTGAACATCTCAAGGAAGAGCTTCAATCCCTTTGACATGCACATAAACACATGCACAGATTGGACGAACTGCTCAATCTTCGGCCAAACCTTTTAATTATTGAAGTGTTTTAATCAGGCCCCTTATTCCCTTGGTTCAGTCTGTGGCCACATCCGCTATGTAGTCCTGACCTCATTTCACGCCAATTATATATGTTTGGGCCAGTAAAGGAGTTCCTGGGAGGCCAGCGTTTCAGATGTGAAGCAGGCAGTCTGCTCATGACTCTGGGGTACGAAGATATATAGACTCACATACTGTATATTGGTGAGTGTACTAGCACACTCAAGTGTTGTTTTGTTTGTATGGCTTCATAAAGGTCGCCAGGTCTGGTAATATAAATAGAATAAATGTCTCTGTAAAATATTAGAGAGAAAAGTATTGTATAACAATATAAAGTATAACACAAGTCTATGCTACTATAACGAGTACACCAGGATTAACTAATCGTGTGTGCACTGAACCAACTGTAAAATATGGAGAGCTTCATTAAATAAGAAGATTTAGATGTAAATTATACATGCTCAGAGACTGATGAAGATTCAATTTATTTAGCTGTTGTTCTGAGCAGCAAAATAATTAAAAGAAGATTTTAGATTACTACTAAGCCATTGTCCAATGGGTGATGTTTAGAATCGGTTTGTCTTCTTTCTTTTATCAACAAGAGATAAACTCTCTGAAACAAGCTGTTCCCTTTAATCCAGAAGAGTCCGAAGAAATTTGAAATGGTCCAGGCTGCTCTTGGCCTGTAGCAGAGATTCCATATGAGTCACTGAATTTCATTTAATGAATTTCATTAACACACAAAATGCATCTGTCTCTCCTAAAGCAAGAGTGCTTAGTTTGGCTTTTTCAGATGCACCAAAGGAAGATTTTTCTTTCTTTCCTTCTTTCCTTCCTTCTTTCTTTGTCATATTGTCTTTCATTCTTTTGTTCTTTCTTTCTTTATTATATTGTTTTTCTTTCTTTCTTCCTCTCTTTCTGTCATGTATTTCTGTCGTGTCTTTCTTTCTTTCTTTCTTTCTTTCTTTCTTTGTCATATTGTCTCTTTCTGTCGTGTCTTTCTTTTGCTCTTTCTTTCTGTCATGTCTTTATTTACCATATTGTTTTTCAGTCTTTCTTTGTCATATTGTCTTTCTTTCATTATTTCTGTACTTCGTTCTTTCTCTCTTTCTTTGTCATATGTCATTTCTTTCTGTCATATGTCTTTCTTTCTTTCTTTCTTTGTCTTGTATTTCTTTTTTTTCTTTCTTTGTAATATTGTCTTTTTTATGATTGTTTTATTATTCTTTATCATATTGTCTTTCTTTCATTCTTTCTGTCTTTGTCATATTGTCCTTCTTCTTTCTTTCTTTCTTTCTTTCTTTCTTTCTTTATCATAATGTATTTCTTACTTTTTCTGTTTTTGTCATGTCTTTCTTTCTTTCCTATATTGTCTCTATTTCTTTCTTTAATTCTTTCTTTCTTGCTTTTCTTTTCTGTCTGTCCATTTGTCCATCTTTCTTTCTCTCTTTCTTTCTTCATCATATTCTTTCTTTCTTTCTTTCTGTCATGTCTTTCTTTCTTTTTTTCTTTCTTTCGATGTCTTTCTTTATAGTACATTTTTTAGTTTTTTCTTTGTCATATTATCTTTCTTTCTTTCTTTCATTCATTCTTTCTTTCTCCCTTTCTTTGTCATATGTTGTTTCTTTCTGTCATATGTCTTTCTTTTTTTCTTTTTTCTTTCTTTTTTCTTTCTTTGCTCTATTGTATTTGCTGTATTTCTTTCTTTCTCTCTTTCTTTCTGTCATATACCTTTCTTTCTTTCTTTACCATATTGTCTCTCTTTCTTTCAGTCTTTCTTTCTGTCTGTCATATTGTCTTTCTTTCTTTCTTTCCTTGTCATGTCTTCTTTCTTTTCATTTCTTTCTTTCTTTTGTTCTTTCTTTCTTCTGGAGTGAATTCTGCTTCATACTCCAAAGCCATGTACACGTAACACAGCACATCTTCCATTGTACAGATGCAGCACAGATGATCAGTGAAAGAGTAGTTGACCATACCATTTGGTAGTCAACGTCAAACGAAGAGTGCACGCACATTCATCACACTTTATATAACTACTTAAGCTGTACTGTGTAAGAATCGACTCTGCTTTCTAACCAGCTTCAATTCTTCATGGCATTGATTCCACAAGAGGCGAGAAATACTGCTTTAAGATTCTGCTTTAAGATAGTCATGATTCCTTTACATAATTCCTGCAGATTTGTAAGATGTTCTTTGATGATATAAATTGAATTCAGGCTGCAGATTGGATATTCAGTAAAACAGTTTAAAATGAATTTGTGGTAGAAGTCCTGTATCTCCTATAAGATCTGGCTGTAAAGGGAAGCATGTAGTGGTTTTTCAATGACGCTCAGTTGGTATTGGGGACTGAGCCGTCAACTTCTACACCTAGTCCCAACACCATTACTCACTCGACTCTTAAAGAGGTAGTATTATAGTACTACTACACAAGCACGTGATTCATTTTCATCTCCAGCGTATTGGACTCCTGAGGAACCCTGTGCCTGTGATAGTGAGAGTGTTTCAGCTGCGAGAGAAATTCAGGGCTTTTTTATTTTTAATCCAGCAGAACTCCAGAAGTCCAGATTTGAACTTTTGTGGGTTTTGTACCGAGCACCGGGAACGTAATAAATCTTTTACATAAGGCAGCTACATCTTGTGACTTTTTTATTATATGGAGTGGTGCTGTTGTCAAGGCAGCCTTCAGAGAGAAGTTCTCCTTCTTTTTCTTCTCACCCTCACTGTCCTTTTGTGTATGTGCACTGACTGTATGTTTGTTTGCATCAAATTCCTTTAGTTTATTATTCAGTATCCAACTTTGCAAAACCTGGTACTGCGTTTGTGATCATTTGTGTTGAACGGATAAAAACAAAACAATGACAGGATTAAAATAAAAACCAAATTATGACACCACAATGAGAAGGAAGAATCCACGACATTGGGGATTTTTTTCCGGGAGTACCTGGAAGAAACCCACCAAGCACCAAACTCCCGAGGCAGGAATTGAACCTGGACTCCGGAGGTGCAAGGCAACAGTAATAACCACTATTGGGCCACCGTGCCGCCTTGTACATTACATATATTTCTTTATTTAGATGGAACTGGGCAAAATCCGACCACAGCAACATTGCCTTTCCATTGCTGTTGTACAAAGTTTTATATAACGGGAGGTTTTCTTCCAGAAAGTACTGTAGGTCCAGTCTCGTGATCTTGCAGTAAAATATGCACTCACCACCCACTTGCTTTCGTAACTCCCTCCGTACTCCGTAGGCGGCCCTCCCTTCTGCAGGTGCGCGAAGGGGGCGGGGCCACCAGATTGGGCTGGCTGGCGGTAATTAAGATTAATGGACCTTGGGCTTTCTCCACATTATAAAACCGAAGCGCGAAGTTAAGTCCAAGGTGTGGGAACAACGCAAGGAGTCTCGCGGAGGAGTATTAGAGAGTGGCACATGAGCGAGGCAATGTTATGCGCTCCAAAGACTTTAAAGAGGAGATCAGAACGCTGCATTTGATCTCTTCGAGAGGACAGCGTGGGAAAGAGCTACTCGAGATTCTGCGGCACCTTCAGTCCTGTGTAGAGACCGCTTTCGCATTCCCGCTGCCGAAGAGGAAAAGGCCCCTAGGAGGACTGCATTAGGGCCCCTGATCCCAGCCGGGAAAGCCGCCCAGCCCGCAGACATCCAGGAGAGACTCCTGCCTGTGGTCGCGCCCAGAGAGAGCCGGGAGAGGCCGGTCTTTACAGGACTAAGGATCTCAGCGTGCAGTGTCGACGGACCTGCACTGGCACACCTTCACTCCTTTTCTCCCCTTTATTCCTTCCTTCCTACTTTATGTTCGCTTCGTGTCCGTGTGTCTGTGGTGCCACCCGTGCACAAAGGGTCGAACGCGTTACACTGCCTTAATACTTAAAAAATACACAAAAATACTTCAAAAAATGCTTTTAAAAAGTCGCATGGATTCAACGAGGTGCTAGAAATATTTCTTAGATATTTCTGTTCCATATTGACAGGCTAGCATCACACAGTCGCTGCAGTTTTGTCCGCTGCACATCCATGTTGCGCATCTCCATTTTCAACACATTCACCCACTGAGACCTAGGGAGGCCATTCCAGGCCAATGAACTCATTGTGCAAGATACCAGTTTGAGCTGATTTTAGCTTCGTGACCCGGCATGTTATCTTGTGGTCATAAAGGGATGGACACGGTTGGCAACAACACTCAGCAAGACTGTAGCATTTAAACCTTGCTTAATTGGTACAAAGGGGCTCAAAATGTGCCAAGAAAATCTCCCCTACACCATTACACCAACACTACCAGCCTGGACCGTTGATACTGTACGAGGCAGGATGGATCCATGCTTTATTTCATGTTGTTTACGCCAGATTCTGATTCTACCATCTGATCGTCACAGCAGAAATTGAGACTCATCAGACCAGCACTCTTTTATCGTACAGTTTTGGTGAGTTCATGCAAATTGTAGCCTCAGGTACCTGTTCTTGGCTGACAGGAGCAGCACTCGATGTGGCATCTTCTGCAGCCATCTGCTTTAAAGTTCAATGCGTTGTGTGTTCAGAGATGGTCTTCAGCCTTCCTCAGCTGTACCAATTATTGCTGCGTTTCTATGAGCGCGAACCGGTTTGGCCGCTCTCCTCTGACCTCAACATGTGAGATTTCTGATTAGATATTTGTGTTAATAAGCCATTAAACAGGTGTACCTAATGAAGTAGCTGAAATGTGTAGTGGAGTAGATAAGTATGATATGGCAAGATGTTTTATTTGAAGGTAAAGTTGTAAGCTAGAGTTTAGTCCTTTTTTTTCCTTTTTCCTTTTTAGTTTTCTTGACAAGTCTGACCCACTGCCAAGTTTTTCTCCCAAACAGACAAATCTGTCAAATTCTGTCATAATGTTCTCAGTGCTTTTTGCAGCATCGAAAAGCAAATGTTTTCACGTTACATCACTCAGAAGACCATCTGCTGTTTTACAGCTCAATGAAACAAGTATTCATAATTTCTTTACATTCCTACAATATATTAATATTTCTGTATGTTTCTTTCTGTTTAGTGAAGTTCGAGGCTTGTCATCTGAATGAACGGATCACCTTCGAGAGCAGCGACCCCAAATTCAGCGTCCGTCCGGATGGCACGCTGTACGCGGAACGGGATCTGACCGACCTGTCCGAGCCTGTACGGCTCGTCCTGACCGCTCGGGGAAACAAACACTTACGGATCTGGAAGACGATTGTTAACCTGGTCATCATCAGACACCCGCGGTCTAACTTAAACCAGGTGAGACTCCGGGTGGGTGGCGGGCGGGGAGGATCGAGAAAAGAGTTTCATCTTGGTGATATATCAAAGTAGAAAAATAAATAAAAATTGCAGTCTGTATCGTCCTCGTCTCTTCATCCTCACGGAATCTCTCGAGCATTAAATTGCAATACAGATCCTTCATATTTAATTGCAAATTCCATTACAGAATATTGCCCAAGGAAAAATATTGCCTAACGTTTCTATTTGAAGTCTGTAGGCGGTTAAAAAAAAGAAAAAAGAAGAAGAAGTAATATATGTAATATGGGTATCTCGCCTGTAGCACTAGTCTGTGTGTGTGTGTGTGTGTGTGTGTGTGTGTGTGTGTGTGTGTGTGTGTGTGTGTGTGTGTGTGTTTTTTAAAATCAGCAAGGAAAGTGTTTTTGCATTAAGAAATCACAGGGTCAAGATTAAAGTCCTCAGCAACACTGCACATGACAATTATAAAGTGCATGGAATAATTGACACTGATTAAGTTAATCTTGCCGCCCAGGTAATGTGTTTGTACTGCCTGCAGGATTCGACAGGACAGCAAAAATTAATTGAGCTCTAGCAATCAAGTTGAAAAAAAAACAACAACAATTGGATATCAGTTGATTCTCTCAACCACAATGGAATCGTTTGATATTCTCTCACGCTCTCTCCTTCTCCAACACACATATGCAAAAACACACAGACACACACAGACACACACGTCTGATCATTCACTCTCCTGGAATGGCATTCTAATTTGAACAGAGAGCTTTTAGCATACGTTTAACTCCGGGCAAAACACCAAATGGCGTAATCTAATTTTATTATGTAAATGTGCAAACACAATCTCCAGACAATAGTCACTCCTAGTCACATTTGCTCACGCTTATCTGAGCAAATCCACTGAAATGCAGTGCTACTCAGGCAACCAAGATTTGCAACCGCAGCTCGTGAGTAATCAGACTGTATTTCATCATGACTCATCTTTGACAACGCCTTTAAATCTGACATTGTCATCTCCATGGCATCCCTTCCATTTCTAATCCATCTCCCGGGCCCAGATGAGAAGCTGTCATGTTGGTAACTGAGGGCCGTATCGATGGTGGAGTTAGTGCGTGTCGTGAGGACTTGATACAAAAAAAAAAAAATTTAAACGTACTGTTACTGTATTCAGATCTGATGATGTAAATATATATATCTTTTTAGGATTAAAATAAAAAATCATTCTTGGCTAAGGTTAAAAACAAACATAAATATGTTACAATAAAGTAGGGATGGGAATTACCAGGGACCAAAAGTTACAATGACATCATGATACCTACTGTAGGTGCCGATTCGATTTGTATTACGATCCTAAAGTTATCACGATTTTTTAAATAAATATCCTGATTTCAAATGCTGTGCCGCTTGGTAATGTGTGAATAGTTTAGAGTGCGCCACCTGCAGGATTATAAAAGGAACCGCACCATTTTATTCCCTGCATATACTGTATATGCAAACATGTATAACCTAAAATACTGTATTAAAAAAATGTATTATACAGGTAGTCTCCGACTTACAAACATTCCGGTTACGAATTTCCGCAGCTACGAACAGACTGCAGTTCTACTTCCAGTTTAATCACGGAAGAATCTCACGTGTGTTATACAAAAGATAGACACTGCAGTGCACCAGATACCAATATATACAATAATATACAATATTTTCAGTGTGTAAGTGAATGTAGAAAATGTCTAAACACTGGTATATTGTGTGTGTGTGTGTGCGTGTGAGGGTGCGGGAGAAATCAGTCGGCCTCATAGAAAATGGCTGTCCTGTAAAGATGTCCTGATTTCGGAAAATCCTCAACAAAACAGATTTCACAGTACAATACAATGAAAAACAGCTCTGTGACAAAAAAATGGCGTCCGGGATTCCCCTCGCGATTTAGACGCTTCAACGTTTCACTGTGAGATTCATTTCCCTAGGCGCAATTTCAGTTTTTGGCCACATGATGGCAGTGTTGGAGGAAGGGGACTGATTTATTTAAATGGATTGGTATGCTTTACATTGTATATTCGTGTCAAAGGTGTATAAGTCTCAATTAAGAACAAATCGGACTTATGAACGGAACTCGTTCGTAAGTCGGGGACTGCCTGCATATATTTTGACGATACTAACTGACTTCACATAGGAAAGAATCACGATATGTAATTGAATCGATTTTTTCCCCCATATCTATTATTAATTCATTATTACAATCAAGCCGCTAAAAATCCACTAAGAAAGACTTTTCACACAGTGGGTGCAGGACATTTTTTCTTGTTTGTACTTATCGTGAAGTACAAACAGGAAATTTTGCTCAGTCAGGTTATCAGGATACAAACGTCATGATTTTATGTATTATTCAGCTCAAAATATCGAATGAAAGCATGATGCATGAAAACAAGCATGAGTTTACTTTCTTGGTTTCTAAAATCTTATTTAGTATTATGTCCTGGTGCAAGCCATAAATTGATAGGCAAAACTGCACTATGAATTTGATTCCGAGTTAGAACCCCAACACACATACCTGGTTTATGCACACGTCCTTCCCGTTGGCGTTGGGACTCTTCCTGCATCTAAAGTGACCCAAAAATGACATACTGCAAGAAAGGACTAAGGCTTCTCCAGGGAGGAGGACATGTGCTCCTCTCGCTGTGTCCCTAACCCATCACATGGCCTTGCCTTCTGTGCAGCCATTTAGAGAAGCCTCTCTGAGCCAGGCTGCTGAAGGGCATCGGCACACACACACACACACACACACACACACACACACACACACACACACACACACACATGCTTAAGCACACACCCAAACAAATGTCCTAAATGGGCTTTGGGATTAGAACAGGATAATCAGTGTAAAAGGCCTTGTATGGCTCCTTAACACAAATTGTTCTCTAGGATGAATTGTAGGTCTCATGATAATATTAGCTTATACGAGCTGCTGATTAGGTATTCGCTCGGAGTGCAGTGTGGAATTCTTAAAGCATTCAGTGCATTGGCTCAACGTCATTATTATTTGTCTTTGTCCACAAGCGTCAAGAGTTTATCCCATAATGAGACTCAAGTTATAGAATGAGTTATTTAAAATGGATAACATTTCATAATCAAATAAAAGTGATGCAGAAGAAAACATCTGCTTTTGGAAAACGGTGATTTGGAAATATCACCTTGTACCGTTGGTGCCGTTGCTGCTACACACACTTCAGTGTTTCTCCTAAGTGGGATATAAACTTGCCGTATATATACAGTAGCCAGTGGAACGGGCTGGGACTACCTGCCGGCACCAGATGTAGTAAAGGTCTCATACATACTGTGCAATAAACAAGAAATACATATGACTTTTAGCACAATATTTTTGATTTATTTAAAATTTCTATTAATTTCACATTTCAGAGATTTATCCACCTGTACGTGAAGAGGAAGACGAAGTAAAAACATTGTGAACGAAGCACTCTTTGGTGTACTGTACAAAGATGGCACTGTTCATCAGAGCACATTGAATTCAGCTATTTTTTGCATTACTATATTTTACTAAATATTTATAGCGGAGGCGGCATGGTGGCTTAGTGGTTAGCACTGTCGTCTTGCACCTCCAGGGTCCGAGTTCGATTTTGCGGGGAGTTTGCATGTTCTCCCCGTGCTTGGTGGGTTTCCTTCTGGTACTCCGGTTTCCTCCCACAGTCCAAAGACATGTAGGTTAGGTTAACTGGTGTTCCCAGATTGCACAAGGTGTGTGTATATGTGTGTGTAAGGGTGTATATGTGTGTGTGTGTGCCCAGTGATGGATTGGAACCCTGTCCAGGGTGTACCCTGCCTCGTGCCCCAAGTCTCCTGGGATAGGCTCCAGACCCCCGTGACCCTGAATACAGGATTAAGCGGTATAGGCATTGAGTGCGTCAGTGAGTTTATAGGGGTCAGGATTGTGCAATATAAGGTGACGCAATCCTGCTAGGTTATTTCATTTTAACCTAGCTATATATACATGAAAAAAAAAATTAAAAACGGGTTGTAAGATCAAGTGTTTTTCTGGTTGTTTTTAGGTTGTAACTAATAATAATAATGTTAATAATGCTAATAATAATAATTATTATTATTATTTTTCTGTTGGCATTCCCATATTCTGGGAATTAGAACAGTAATGCACAGTTTGATGTCTAAAGCCTCCCCCCCGTCATCACGCATATTTTGCTGTGTTGCCAAAATGGATCCATGCTGCTTTTTTTTTTCACTGTGCCAAATTCTGTTTCTCTGCAGAGCATGTGTGACCATCAGTACTCCCTTCTTATTCTTTTTACGGCAGGATTTCTCTGCTGCATTTACTGTACTGCCTCTCCGTACACTGCTCCCGCGGTATCACAATAAATGCATGAGCAGTAGCGCAAGCGGGAACCGTCCACTACTAGTTAATCATTTGCGGAATTTTTTTAAAAGGGTGTGCAAATATCCATGCTACTTGTCAATATACTTGGGCGGACAAAAACAATTTTTGTCAGAAATGAGGAGAAAGTCACCGATTTGAATATTGAGTCACATTGAATTTTCAACCAATACTAAAACTGGCTTCTTTGCAGCACAGCTGAGCTCGCCATATTTTATTTCGGTTGCACCAGAAACCGCTGCTAAATGGTAGATGTGTTTTGGGAAGTTTAATTACACAGGATTTACGCAGTACAGTCTGTTGAGCAGGAGAGTTTGCCAGGATCTTAAAAAATGTTCGCGTTTTGTTTTGTATTAGAGAGAAATGATCAAATATTAAAGAATGGAATAAAGTCTTGTCTTTTCCACTTCTGATGCCAGAAATCGCAGGCACTGATGCACTGGGACGAATTCCACCAGGCTTGGCACGATAAAAAAAGGGGGTATTGTTCCTACAGTGATCTGACGCTCATGACAAGAAAGAGAAGAAGAAAGGAAGTTGGCCGAGGCATATGGGAACAGCCTCGCTGTGGGACTTCAGTACCGCGTTGTGTTCGCTAGATATTAGTGTGTTGCTTCTTCAACAGAAATGTGGATCAACCGCTGTGACTGCGTTTCTCTTCAGCCTCTCGCATCCATCTCCAATACGCCTCTTAGAATTGCTTGCGCTGTGCTTGTATTGCTTGTTTACTTCTTTATTTGTTTACGCACTTATTTATTTATTTTGGCGAAAGATGGATGTGCGACTAAAAGGCAGTAGTGACCAGATAGAATAAAAGATGAATTCCTGAAGGAAAATAAGGTGGCGTGGAGGCACAATGGGTAGCCTTACAGCTTCAAGGTCCCTGGCTCGACCCTAATCTCAGCTTATAGTTTGTGCAGGGTTTCACATGTCTGTCTGTGTGTGTGTGTGGGTTTTTTTTTTTTTTTTTTTTTCTGCGTTCTCAGGTTTCTTCCCACCTGCCCGTATTTGGACTCGTGATGTTAAATCGCCTCGAGTTATGAATACATTTCTGACTCTGTGCCTGGTGCGATGCACTGCCACCTGTCCCTATACTGTACATAAGTCTTAGATTTGCTCGTCTGTTCCACCCACAGCCTCATCTATATGCCTCCTTAATTGTTGCTACAAATCTCTACAAAAGTACAGAGTTCGGTGAACTGACAAGATTTTTGCCTGGAGCTGGTGTAAATATTTAAATACTTTTGGTTGTCAATGTCCCTATATCCACATTTAATATTAAAAAAGACCTACATAAAGTAGAGTTTGGGAGCTGGCTAGCTATATATATATATATATATACAAGTAAAGATCTCAGTTAAATTGATATAAACTTGATGAGACTCTAAACCGGAGTAAAACATTTAAAAAGTGCGAATGTTTTAAAGATGGTCGTAGGATGGTCTGTGAAAGATGATCCTGGCCAACGTGGCTGCAGTCGTTCCTGCATTCAGCATTCAGCATGTTAAACTCCTGATTCTTGAAAATCGACTTGTCGCCAACTGGCAGGAGAGACGCATCTGTCTGTGGGATCACTTCCAGGCCAGTTCATTCACCAACACCACTTACTGTACGCATTGCAGGAACTGGCCTGGGAGTGATCGCCACAGCCTCTGTACAGTCCTGACCTCACTTTAAGCCATTTCTACACATTTGGAGCATGAAAGGAGGTCCTAAAAGGCCAGCGTTTCAGACGTGGAGACGTTTCGGACGGAGTCTGTACTGAGAAAACTTTCTACCTTGATGGTAGAAACAGGAATTTCTTTCTAAAATATTTTTTGTGTCTAACTAATATTTCCTCTACTGTGTATTTTATGTTATGAACTGAATAAACAAATCTCTATTTTTGCTATAAAAACCCTTGAGGTGAAAATAACCAGTAGTGTTAGATACAAATTTGTGCAGTTTTATACTGTAACTAGAGGATATGCCCGAGTCTTTTGGTAAATTTGTGACACTTGCTCCTTCTTATTTTTTTTGTAAAACTCAGGAGCCTACATTAGTTTTTTTGTTTGTTTCCGTCTGAAAACTGCTCGGTCATGTAATATATTGCTTTCTTTACAGGCATGCAAATATTTTTCTGTAATGTTATTTATTTATTTAATTTTTTTTTTTTGGATTTTTCCCCGTGTCCAATTCCTCCCCGTCACTAGGGGGCTCCCACATTAAGGCTACTACTACCACTCAGCCGGGAGGGCCGAAGACTATCACGTGTTTCCTCCGAACCACGTGACGCCAGCCGACCGCATCTTTTCGAACTGCTCGCTCGCGCACCGTTGGGGGCGGCGTAACACACTCGGAGGACAGCGCTATCCGCTCCCCCCGTTGCGCGAGCTCACAGACGCCCCTGACTGGCTGTAGAGCCGTGATTAATGTGGGAGCACTAAGTACCTCTCATCCCTCCCCTCTGACAGAGCTCGGCCAATCGGCTCTCTCTAGACCTCCGGCTGCGAGAGGTTACAGCACCACCCGGGATTCGAACTAGCGATCTCCGGATGATAGGGCGAGCGCTTTAACCACTGCGCCACTCGGGGGCCCACTTTAATTGAATTTGACTTCAGTAGGAATGCAGTACATGTCATGATTTTACACAAACATAGCCGTCTTAAAGTGGGGAAATTATAGTATATTTTGCTAAATTATTATAAAATTATACATTGGTTCTGTTATCAGGTATCCCCTTGTAGAAGCATGCAAGTCTCTCATCCTAAAATGTTACATCCTGTATAGCTCAGACAGTGCTGCATTATCTATTTAATTAGTTGCTGTTAGCATTGTTATAATACTGGTGTGAAATAATCTAAATTAAGCTAGTTAAGCTTGTTATTCATGCTCATGCCCTTTGCATAGTAGTCAGGCAGTAAGTTACAAAAAAAAAAAATCAAGAACAGTGTTCTAGTTCACTTTGCTTTCTGGTCACTTTTTTGAGAGATCATCTACAGTACACACAATGATTGCTTGATTGAATTCTCAGGAACAAACTGATTATAGAATAATATTTAGTAAATAGGCGATGCGGTAGCTTAGTGGTTAGCACTGTCACCGTGCACCTCCAGGTCCGTTGGGACTGTGTGTATGTTCTACCCATGCTTGGTGGGTTTCCTCTGGTTTCCTCTTAACCCTTATGGGAAAAAAAAAATATATATATGGCAATATCTTGTAAAATATAATGCAATATATTAAATAATACATTTTCATACAGTATATAGGAAACTAGTGCTTATATTTATTAATATACTGCAATATGTGAGTGGACCATGTATATATACAGTATATATATATATTGCAATAAAGACAAAAACCATTATATTGATACTTTATTGAAACATTTTGCATGTTTCATTTGCATATTGAAACGTTGTGCATGTTTAAGAATTATACACACACTTTTACTGTTTTGCTTTGATTAATGCCTATAAAGTCCATTTTGTTCCAACTAACATATTTACATATAATTAACATCTAAGCATATTGTAACAAAAAAAAAGAACATATATAGTTAAATATAAAATTACATTCATTAAGATATACATTCAAATATATTTTAATATATTTCTCAATATATGAAAAGTTCCTTATATATTTTTCAATATCTTGTAATATATTAATACAATATATTATTCTGTACATTGTGAATATATTTTTTAATATAAATATTTTTTTTCCTGTTAATTATTAGTTAGTATCAGTTAGTGTAGCAACTTGGAATATTAACATTATACAAATCTTTTCGATTTACCAGTAGGTCAGAATACTAAATCATTTAATATATTGACAATTAATGTATAGGGAAACATATTTTCTTTGCGTAAGGCAGATTAGGCTAATTGGCGCTCCCAAATTGCAAGTAGTGTGTAAACGTTGTACAATAGTTGTAATGGAATAAATACTATGGTCACCATTTGCCTCCATTGAGCCTAGTTGGATTCCAGAGGTTCCTAGACGGACGCATGGATGGATTTAATAAATAATTATTCTGGCTACAAATTTTAGGAAAGCTCCTGGTTATATTGGAATTTTTTCTAGAGGTCCATAACCTCCAGATGTCTGCGGCAGAGCGGATGGCCGTCTCCTCGGCTGTTGGCGATGGAATACATCTGGTTGGACTTTTTCTTCTGCGATCACGGCAGCGAATTTATACTCACTGAATGTGTTGATGTGCCGATCTATATCCTACAACACATCAGGCTCGTTCTGTTCTGGTTTACTTTTCTGCGACTTCCTTTGTATACACAATGTTTGTTCGTCTCCCAGCGGAATGAATCTTTTTATTAGGCGTTCTGCCGTAAGCCAGATTCCAGGGATGTAGCTGCCATTGTTATGAGATATTAGGCCGTTCTCTGAACGGAATTTTGGCAAGGTACATGCTGAAATGTAGGAAGAAGCCAGAATGAGAGATAATTGGATGAACACAGTGTGTCCCAGTTTTTCTTTTACATCTGACAATGGTGCGAGAGTGTGAGGGAGAGAAAGAGATGGAACGAGATCTGTGACAAAAAGGACTCTGAACAAAACTAAAATATCAACTTGAAAGCAAATACAATTATTTCAAACATGAAGTGACCATGAAAAACAAAAATAACTATGATATTATACAAGAAAATTGAAATGATTACTTTCACAGATTTACCCAATATTTTCAGTTTCCTTTAAAAAAAATTTTTTTTTCGGCTTCGTTGCTCATTTCTTTTTGTTCAGATTTGTTTTTGTTTTTTTGTTTCAAAATTTGTCACTGTTCTCTCGCGAGGGGTGAGGAGGGCATTTACAGGGTGTCATTGGCCAGCTCTCTCCACTACATTCTCAGGACAAGTTTACTGGCAAGCTTGAGTTTTTCTAAATAAAAAAAGTTTATCTTTATCAGCCAGTTGTTGGTATTGTTAGAGGGTTTATGATCTACTGTATGTGTAAAAGGGAAAAAGTACAGTTACTCAATCTTGATAGTTAGTCTATAATCGTTGCTAGGTGCTTCAGTGTGAATCAGTTTTGGCTTCATGTTACATGAACTAAATTTCTTCCGCGGTGCTAAATCATTCACTGTCAAAAGGAAATGTAAACACACATCCATCAAACGAGGGAATCCGTTATTTTTCTTGGTTGATACTTATATACAGTGTTAAAATCTAATGTACATGAAATGAGCTGAATATGGACAGATGTACAGTTCCAGTCAAAAGTTTGGATTTATTTTCTACATTCTAGAATGATACTGGATTTTCTTTTTTATTAAACTATGAAATAGCACATAAGGCATTAGGTAATTAAGTAACAACAACAAAAACATCTGTTTCTGTTTCAATTTTTTTATGAAATGAAGGTCAGATGTTTTGGATCAGTTCTTGCAAGAACAGTATTGTCAAGTGCATTTGCAAAACCCGTCACGCATCATGATGAAGCTAAATGAAGCTGGAGACGTTCATTTAAAGAAATCACCAATTAACGAACAGCACCTCAGATTTGAGGTGTTATGAAGCTTTACAGAGCAGAAGTAGCAGATACATCGTAATAGCAACTGTTCAAAGGAGATTATGCATGTTTTGGACGAACGCCCTCAGTATTGTTCTACAATGTAGAAAGAAATAAAACCATGGAGATGGAAGGTGTGTCCAAAACTTCGACTGGTTGTGTATCTTCTATCATGGAATCATCACATGATTGTGTAAACTGCTTTGCTAACAATGACAGTTTTTAAAAGCGCTATACAAATAAAATTGAATTGAATTGAATTGAATTGAATCGGATCACACAGATAACAAAAACAATATTTGTTTTGTGGGAGCATGCGCTGAGCATATGTTGATCGAAAATGCTATCCGATATCAGCCAAATGAGGATGGGCTCCCGGATGCGTCCGGTTCGTCTCAAGGTTTCACGCTATTACCATCTCAGGGAGTTTTTTCTTGCCACCGTCGCCCTTGGTTTGCTCATCGGGGATAAACTGATCATTCTAATGTATACATATTTCATCAGAGTTGACCAACAGTGACCATTGTTAAAAGCGCTGTACTGTATAAATAAAACTGAATTGTATAAACTGTGTGTGAACGGCACATCGTGGGGTCTGATCGATGGTTCTCCCTGTGTGTGCAATGTGTTCTAGATTTTCTTTGCACAGGAACATAGACACTTCACTTTGTTACAAAAATATGAAAAACACGCATAGTGTATGATCTGTGCCTATTAAAAATAGGCTTTATGTACTAGTTCCTCAGAATCTCAGTAGTCTCTAATCACTGCTAGATTCTTAAGAGAAGAAATATATAGCAGCTTACATAAACTAAAATTCCTTTCATGGTAGAAAATTATATACTGCTATAAGTAATTGTAAACAAATTGTGGAAATGCTTTTTTCTCCCCTCTGTGGCCTCATCGTCGCAGTTTTGTCTGTGCTCCAAATCACTACACAAGAAAAAAAAGAATATAATGAACTGAAACAAATCAGCAGATACAAATCAACATTATGAGGCATAATAAATGTGTGAATGTAAGTGAGATGTAGTAATACAACAGTTTACAGAATAGTGCAGCAGTTTGGCATCTACTGCATTATGTGTAGCTTATAAATACAAAGTGTAGTGTAAGTATACTATTGTTAGTGGATTAATAATAGTAAGTAGTATGTCTATATGGATAAAAGAAGAAAAGTTTTATTTGTACATTGGTCAGAACTCGCTCTTTCAATACGATTTATACATTTGGAGAAACAAAGTCTCTGTCTGTATGTCCGTATGTCTGTATGTCTGTCCAGCCGTCACACCATCATGCAAAACTGGCTGGACAGAATTTAATGAAACTTTGCCAGTCTTTCGGTATTCACCTGAAGTTTAACCTTCACCATAAATAAAGTCAAAATGTTAAGCAGAAGGGAAGGGAAGGTATGCCAGATTACCTCACAGCATCAACCGCTTTCTTGGATGAGTATATATCGCTTTTTCCCTCGAGGTGAGCATGCGTCAGTCAACAGAGCCAATTAACGCAATACTTTACCTTAAATACATACAGTAGAGAATGGTGAAGACACAGAAACAGCTGTAATGCACCTACAAGCCGGCGAAATCCTCACAAAACACAAACAAAGCCTGACACAGTATGGCTTACTTTTTAAAAAATTGGGACGTATACTATGCAAACTGAACATAAATCTAAATGTAAAAAAAACCCTCAAATTATTCGTTCCACAGCCCCAAAAAATAAATACATAAAAATAATTAATACAATCTATAAAGTGAAAAATAAAACAAATTAATCTTCACTTTACCTTTAAAAAAAGTACAAATAAATCCCGACAGATAAGTGTTTCTGTTGTGTGTGTGTGTGTGTGTGTGTGTGTGTGTGGAATTAGCCCCTTCCCTCGCCTCGTTTTACACAGTAACACTCCTCCTCCCTCTCCCCACCTCGCTTTTTAAGTTTCACAACAAACACATACACACACACACACACACACAACAGAAACACAGTTTAAACAGGAAAAAAATAAATCTCTCTGACACTGTCATGAGCACATACTAACGGAATCACTTTCCGTTTTCATTATTTCTTATGGGAAAATGATGATTTGGTTTACGAGTGTTTTGGAACATGAGCCCACTTCCGGTATGAATAATGCTCGTAATCCAAGGTTCCACTGTGTGTATATACTGTATATATACAAAATAATAAAAGTATATAAAAATAGGGGGTAGGGAATGATACAGAAATGAAATAATAATAATAATGATAATAATAATAATGATAATAATTCTATGATAATATCATGTAATATCTGTAACATATTTGTCCATATAGTGCACATTTCATGCATGGATTATTGGTCATGTAACATGTAAGCCTACACTGATATCTATATACTTCCTCTATTAAGCAATTACCATTCTGAGTAACTCTACATAAAACTCCAATAGGTAGATAATAAACCCTTGAATATAAATACAATTGGGTGACATAAAGAGATTAAGCCTTCCCGGGGAAGAATTATTTTGCCGTCAATATATAGTCAATACGTAAACACTGCTTTAAAACTCCGTTTTAGTGCTCAGTGTCACGACTAATATCCGTGCCTCATCAGTAAACTTTATCCCTTACGCTTGTTCATTCTAAAAATAAAAAAGTAACCTATTTGAAATTTGACTCACAGCCTGCAATCCACATCGCTCCTTCTCTGTGACACGGCTCCTTCTTCCTCTAGCTCCATCTCATCAGCAGAAGTTGCAGGTAAAATCTTGATGAGCCGGGGTGAAGTGCAAGAGATCAGCCCTTCATCATCCCTTGTTGCCTGTCTTTCTTTCTCCCACCTCTCCTCTCCTGTAATCATCCTCCGTTTCATCTCCTGAGCCAGCCTCCCAGCCTCCCAGGCCTTATAGTCATATCAGTACACTGCGAAGTATTAAAACAAGAGAGTGTAAAAGAGCACAATATGTTTGCTCCACTTTAGCTCACATTTCTCATTCTCACTTACTTTGTCCTTAAGAGATGCACTCTTTTCAAATAGTCCAAGTTTTATTTGTTTCCTCTCTTAACCAGCTTATAATTTTATAATTTCTTAGGAGTAATTAGTGGACTTTCCATTCTGGAGCAGATAGGGTTAAGGGCCTTGCTCAAGGGCTCAACAGTGGCAACCTGGTGGAGTTGAACCTCCAATCTCCCGATCAGTGACTTGGTGCCGTAGCCCTCTGAGCCACCACTGCCCCAAGTCATTTATTATTGTGAAAATAAATTCTACAGCCAAAAATTCTGACTCACCCATTGTATGATTGTATATTCTCCTATTAAAAAAGATTGGTTTAAATTAGTACACAAATTGAATATAAATTAAATAAAACCCTCACAATAACCTATGATATACTTTCAGGCGGTTTGTACATACGGTATGTTTTTGTTGTATATGCTCGGATTTTTTTTTTTTAAAGTATAAAACCATTCATGGTTTTAATTTTTATTTGAGAATAGTAGTCTTAGTTATGAGTTTATCACTAACCCGACTAAGCATAACCCAATGTAATAAAAAAAAAAACATCTGTCAAGGCTCTAAAGCACGGGTCCAAGTGATCGTCACTTCAGCTTCCTGCTTGACGTTTAAACCTATAATGAGCAGATTACCAGCAGCCTAATGTTTTTGTGACACTTTTACCAAGGTGACATTTAGCCTGTCGGGTTCAGCGTTCTGAATGAACGTCTAGCAGAGGCATGACTGGGATTTGTCATGCTGATTGAACCTTTGAGTGGGAACCCCACCGCTGGCTTGATAACATCTCTCTTGGACACAGGTGTTCTCATGGCAAGCATAAATTGTTTTGTATCCTTGACATTGGGGGGAAAAAAAAAAAAACTGATAAAAAAATGACAACATGGGCAGTGAGACCAGTGTGGTGGGAATGTAATATTTGTGTGTATGTGTGTGTTTTGACCCTCAGATTCAGACTTGGTTCAGGTAACAGTTTTCATGACTTTCTTCCTAATTTAGATCCTTACATCCTCTGAGGGAACTATTTATTTTGAAAATGTGTTATATGTTAAATATGAACCACTGTGTATATACTGTATATACATTTATGTGTATGTGACTTACCTAAAAATTCAGCTTAAAGACAAGAGTACCACATCTCCTTGGTAGCCTGGGGACGACCTGTACTGTATGGTGCTGTCCAGATTTTATCTCATTGTTCTTCGTTGTGTAATTGGGCCTCATTCTTTAGAATAAGTGAATGGTTTGAGAATGGGCCTCGACAAATGCAGTACAAACTCAGGACCTCTCATAGGTTACAAAAGTTTTTTTTGTTGTTGTTTTGTTTCCCAGTTTGTTAAGAAAGCCGAGTCACATCACAACGGCTACCGCAGTCTGAGTCAACATCGACGAAGATCTTCCACCAAAGGACTGCACTGGGATACACAAGACTGGATCAATCAACCCAGCAGTGCACCTGAAGAGTCCAGGGCAGCCCTCCCCCTGTTTCTTACCAGGGTACGTGAGTGAAGCACCATCATCCTTTGTACCGTCCTATAGGCAGCATTTTATATTCACTGCCTTCCTGAGTGACTTGAAACGTTTCCATGTCTTCGAAAAACTTTTTTTTTTTGAGCAACTGCTTATCGGTTAATTAGTTACAGCCCTTACAAAATGCATGATTCTCCAGTTCTTAGGGATCCGCGCCAAAAACATTTCCTCCTGCCGCCCTAGCTCGCTTATTTTTCAGAACATGAGACATCACGTCTCAGAAATGAATAAGTCCTTCCGAACCGGCCCCAAACATCCTTCATTGGCAACTAGTGGAGTTTTAGAGTGTGTACACGGTGATTATTAAAAAAAAACTCACAAAACTTGTATCAAAATATTCAATAAATGTTGAAACAAATCAGATAAAAAAATAATAAAAAAAAAAAACTGGTCACTACAAGCAAAAAAAGAAATGTGCATGAAGAGTATAAAAGGCAAAAAAATTTTGTGACTTTTTTTTTAAGGGAAAGCTTAAACTACTCGGGTTGAATTGTGTATTGAATGTAATATTTAAAGGAAAACTGGAGTGTAAAATTCACAAACGTTGCTCCTGCATGATAAAAGATCAGAACTGTTGAACCTCCTTGGGAGAGACTCGGACTTTTGGGCCCTTGGGTCCGTCCTTTTTCACATAGAACAGAAGGGTTTCAAAGCCGCGGCATGACAGGAGAACATACTCGCGAGCCTCGATCTCTAGCCTCTATCCAGGTAAAGAAAAGTCTTGCGTTTGCTTTTGTAGAGATTTGATGTTTTGAAGGCATGGTTTATCAACAGGGTATAGGGTCTCATCATTCTCGTGCTCTGACAACAATTTGTCTTAGTTTACTTGATAAAAAGATGATGGATGAGGGTGGTTTTGGATGCTTTATGATCTATGCAAATATTATGCTACACGTCTGCTAGACTGTATATAGCAGAAGTGCCATCTTCCTGCATATCTCTGAGATTTTTAATGTGTTTTGCTCCTAGATTTATTTCTCGAAGTCAGCCGGGATTCCACTAGCCCGTGCATCAGTGAAACATCAGAGCAGAAACAAAACTATCCATGCACACATGCGCACACACTACCCACAAGGTCAGAGGGTGTTATCTATGCATGTGAAAACTCCGGTCTGTCTTATCTATCATTCAGCCCCCTCAGGATGGGCTGAGTTTTCTTTGCACGGTCCTTATCCTCACCTACTCTGTTGTGTCTGTGTACTTCTCTGATTACACATGGGGATTACAGCAATCTCTTTCCGCACACGCACATACACACAAATACGCACCAAGCCCAAAGAGGCAGATTAACAACGGGAAAACTCGAACCACCCACAACTATGAAGTTTGCAAACGTGAAAAGCCGCTTGGAATTAGTTGGAGAAATGGTTCGATAACCTCAAGCCCCCCACCACCTTTGCCGTTTAAGACGTTTGGGCTTAGCAGACCTCCCTCTGTGGGTGTTTACTTGGAACAGGTCTCTAAGACGCAGTTGTCAGTTGCTATTTTTCAGCAGGGAGAAAGGGTTACATCCGAGCACATCCCTGCTAGGAGAACCAAACTCCTTTGAGCATGCAGGATTTTACTGTTGCTGTTGTTGTTGTTGTGGTTTTGGGTTTCTATCAGGACATGCTAAAGAACTGAGAATAATCTAGCTAAAATAATACGAGCAAAGCAAACTAAGAAAATGCAGGAAAAAACAGTGCGGATGTGCAGATAATTATTATTAAGTTATCACATCAGTAATGTTGAAGGTAAAACCAGATTATGCAGCGCTAGTGATGAAGTCAGTGGATCCTTTTGATGCTGTGGGTTTTGGGACGGTACCTTTGTGGATCCGACGTGTTTGTCCGGTGCATCCCATGGGTGCTCGTTCGGCTTGGGATATGGGGAGTTTAGAGTCTAAATGGACTTGAGGTCTTTGCCTTTTCTGTCATGGCCAGTGTTGGCTTTTTTTCAGTGAATTATGCTGCATTAGCTTTTCTGTGGGACTGGACCAGGCGGTTTGGCCTTTGGTGAACCTTGAGTGGCCATGATCCTGTCACCATACATGTATAGAGTTAGAGATGGAGTAATACCTGTATACAGTACAGACCAAACGTTTGGACACACCTTCTCATTCAAAGAGTTTTCTTTATTGTGTTCTTTAGCCCAAACACGTCTCTTCTGCTTGTTGCCTGTCCTTAGCAGTGGTTTCCTAGCAGATGTTCTACCATGAAGGCCTGATTCACACAGTCTCCTCTTAACAGTTGTTCTAGAGATGTGTCTGCTGCTAGAACTCTGTGTGGCATTGACCTGCTCTCTGATCTGAGCTGCTGTTAACCTGCGATTTCTGAGGCTGGTGACTCGGATGAACTTATCCTCCGCAGCAGAGGTGACTCTCGGTCTTCCTTTCCTGGGCCGGTCCGCATGTGAGCCAGTTTCTTTGTGGCGCTTGATGGTTTTTGTGACTGCACTTGGGGACACTTTCAAAGTTTTCCCAATTTTTCGGACTGACTGACCTTCATTTCTTAAAGTAATGATGGCCGCTCGTTTTTCTTTACTTTGCTGCTTTTTTCTTGCCATAATACAAATTCAACCTCTTTGAATGAGAAAGTGTGTCCAAACTTTTGGTCTGTACTGTAATTGCATGACAAACTGGTTGGAGATACCAGATTATGCTGTTTTATAATATCTCAAACATTAACATTTAACAAAATGTTCAATTAAAACTTCTCAAAACCCACTGCATGGGTAGTATGGGGTGTGGCCCGAACTTACAGTAGGTTCCTCCGATAAAAAAAATCAACCAAGAGCCTTAGCCGCCTGAGCCACTACTCCCGCGTCTTACTGTATGTGTAAGAAGGTAGGTTTAACGCCATTACTATCGTTTTAATTTATATATATATATATTGTCATGGCGTGCGCCTGTGATGGGCGTTTTTATATCGTCTTATATCGCTCTTCGCTTACTCTGAAGCTCACTAGGTAGGAGGCCTCCTCTTCTGCAGGTCTGCGAAGGGCAAGGTAACGGCTGGTGAGTAATCCCTACTAATGGATCCCGGGCTTCTCCCTGCGCTATGAAACACGTCAGGGAGTGTAGCTTGGGGTCTGTTGGGTTGTCGATGTAGATCTGGACATTAAGAAGGCGCTTGAGTCCCACAGGAGGGACATAGGAGCCGTCTGGGGAAGAGACACAAGTGTGTGCGTCAGGGGTAGCACAGTGGTTAAGGCATTGGACTACGGTTCGGAAGGTCCCAGGTTCAAGTCCCACTACCACCAAGTTGTCCCTGTTGGGCCCTTGAGCAAGGCTCAGATGTCATTATACAACAGTTCTCTGGATAAGGGCGTCTGCCAAATGCCTAGATGTGTGCGAGCTTCTCAGGAGGGACGTAGAAGCTGTCTGTCGAAGACTCGCAAGAGAGCATGCGAGAGGCACGTTGCAGTGCTCTCTAGACTTCAAAGGCAAGACTGGAAAAAGTCCCTCCGCAGTGGCCACGTAGAGAGGGTTATGGGGAAATAAAAATAAATTAATAAAAAAAAGCTTGAAATTGTCCACGGACTAAATCTGTGTATTTATCGACAGCTTTTAAAGCGTGCTCCACTAGAAAAACAAGTTCTTCAATGGTTAACATTTCAATGGTTAAGGCATTGGACTACGGTTCAGAAGGTCCCAGGTTCAAACCCCACAACCGCCAAGTTGCTACTGTTGGGCCCTTGAGCAAGGCCCTTAACCCTCAGATGTGTAATGAGATAAAAAATGTAAGTCGCTCTGGATAAGGGCTTCTGCCAAATGCCTAGATGTAGATGTGGTGGCGCCAAACAGGAGCGCATCCACGCACTACTACTACTACTACTGTATGCGGGCGATGCGGAGAGACTTTCTGAATGCACTGGTTATACAGTATACTGTACATATATCGTGTAATCTGGTAAGAGGATAATAGATAGAAATATTTATACATACATACAGTACATGCATACAGATATTAAAGATCTGTGGGAAATGCACTATATACATCTTCAGCATCTGAGTTGATTAATTTTGTAAATTCTGTAATGTGCATTTATCATTTTTGCACTTTTTTTTTTGCCTATCCGCACCCCGCCCCTCGGAGCACACCGCATCCTCAGCCAAAATCAGCTAGCTTTTCACTTGGATGAATATGGCAGGTGCTTGTCAGATAAATAGGCGGTTGAAGCCGCAGATGGGAACAGCAGAGTTCAGGAGCAAACTGAAAGTGCCGGGAACTGACACGCTGGCCCCGAGTCAGAGACAGAAGGAGGGAGAAAAAAAAGAGATGCTTGGAGTGGCTGGACAAAAAGTCACCATGCTTGGATACCAGCAGTGAGGATGAGCGCATTAGTTTCAGGCTGTTTAACACCTATTTGATTCCCCTCAACAGTCCACATGGGCACACACACTGGAACATTGTCGCAAAATGCCTGAAAGAGGCAATAAAGTCACCCATGATTATTTTCATGAAGCTATAAATGCATACATGTAGTCTGCACCTGCAAATCACGCAAGCACACACACACACACACAAAAAAAAAAACCTCAACCCCATGCTGTAAAAGGAAATATTAAGGAATTACACAAAATGCAACATGAACTGTCCTTGGATCTCACTATAAAAAGCAAACACGATGGGAAAAGCCTGACTTTCAACGAGCTGAACTCTAGCCGAAGGCTAAACACCCTCGTAATGCCGAAACCTAATGTATGCGATTACGATTCTACACCTCGAGCGAGGTCATATTACAGATCTAATCAGCCGGCCCTCTTTCTCCAGCACAGCCATGCGCAGCAGGCAGCGCTACCAGCGAGTTAGATGTCCGGCTGAAGCTTTCGAATCATCTCCTAACGTAATTAAACGGAGTGAAAGCAGCAGCTACAGGGTCAGCGCTGCTTTGTGTACATTCTGATTGGGATTCATGGAGGTGTGCTGAAAATCCATACTGCTTTTCCGAAGTGCCTGAGTGTGTCTGAGGGTAGTTACAGTTCAATGTGGATCGAGTTGAAGAACCCAAAGTGCATTATTTCGTAATATTTAAAGTGGATATTTAAGGTGGAACTTAAATGCATAGTAGTGCCGCAGATGCATATGTGTTAATGTGTACGTGGGTTTAACATGTTTTTGAATGTGTCTCGTCAAGTCCAATATACGTCCATCTAAAGCTTAGAATATAAAGCAGTAAAGCCTTCAGCTCTCTTAATTTATTTTTTAATGTTAATGTTTCAAATGTATATTTCTCCATACTTTTAACTGAATCCTGATTGTTAGTAACCTACAGTACAGCAAGTGATTATCCATCTATCCATCCATCTATCCATCCTTCTAGGAACCTCTGTAGTCCAACTAGGGACCATGGAGACCATTGACGATTGTATCAATTCCCATTTTATGACTGTGGTAGGACCTCCGGTCAACATTCACACACTCATTCGCACACTACGGGCAATTTGGGAACGGCAATTAGTCTAATCTGCATGTCTTTGGACTGCGTGAGGAAACCCGAGTACCTGGAAGAAACCCACCAAGAACGGAAGAACATGCAAACTCCAAGCACATGGACGCCAAGGCGGGAAGACCTATGTGACACACTCATGAAACTGCCTCTAGTGTCAGTGCTTCGCAACAGTTCCAGAGGTAAAGCTGAAAAGTCTGTTTCCCAGGGAGACTATGTTGTAGTGTGTTACCACTTAAGACTCAGGTCTTACCAGATTTCAGCAATGGGTATACACCAAATCAGCCATAACATTTTTGGGTTTTGGGTTCCCATTGTGCCACCAGGGCAGATCCGATGTCTCTGCAGGGCCTCTGACGGTGTATTGTGATGTCCGGCACCAGGACCTTGAAGGGTGTTCTGGGTTGTACAGTATGGTGGGGCATCCATGGATCAGACTTGTTTGTCCGGCGCTTCCCATACTGTAGGTGCTTGATATGATTGGGATTTGGGGAGTTCGGGGGTCGGGTCAGTGGCCTCGGGTGCTTTGCCTGGTGCATGGCAGCTCATGGGTGCAATGGGTGTTTTGGTGCCTTTCTATTGTAGCCTACATTGCCTTTTTTTGACCCACTGGCCTTTCTGTGGGATCTCAAACTGGCTTTTGCTCCCCACAGGCATAAATAAATGATCCTGTCAACAGGTTACTGGTATATAATTGATAATCCACGTTCATGTGTTAATGTCATGCAGTGTTAGCGTTATGGCTGATCAGTGGACAATCGAGGACATCGTTAGACTTCTATCTTGTGGCAGGGAAGGTTGATTATGCTACGCTGATGAATCTGCTACATGGTGTAAATTCTAGATCCCATCCATACCTCAGGTCTAAATGTAGTATTGTCTGTGGTGCACGTGGGTGAATGTGCTTTTTTTTTTTTTTTTATGTGTATGTGCTGTAATCTCAAGAAATGACTGCAGCACTTAACAGACTAAAAAAAGTGCACAGCTAGCGGAAAGGTCCGTCTCTAATTTTCTCTCTCCCTTTTCGTTGCCATGTCAATGTCATCTTTTACTTTAATTAAATGTTTTTTTTTTTTTTTTTACTCTTTCACCGTCACCGAATCCCTGAGGACGTGTCCATTGTCCTGATGCAGACACACAGCGCAGTCAAAGTGAAAGCAGTCATTAAACGGCACCGCTGTCTCCAGAGCTGTCTGATTTTTAATAGGAACAGGGCAAAGGGGGTGTCCACCTCCGCCTCTCCCGTTCATTCCCGTGACACCTGAAGCTGCTATAATGGCTTTATTTGCTCTATTGTCCAGACTGTAGAGAATTAAAGTCTTTGTAATTGTCTGAAGAAAACTGCCTTAATTCCATCAATGATACTGTATTCAATGCCAGACTTGTTTTTTTTTAATTGCTTAGCTGTAATTGAGTTCGTGATTTTGTTCTTTTCCTTCTTAACCTCTATTTATATTAATTCCTTTTCTAATTATCTAATTTCAACGCTACTGTATACACATTATATGAAGTGGGGGAACGTTTAAGATTGTGATGTGTGAAATGGCTTGTGTTTAAAAGCGTGTGTGTGTGTGTGTGTGTGTGTGTGTGTGTGATGCAGTACTGGATATTGATCAGTGATGCAGCATTCTGTTCAAAATGAAAATTATTCCTGCATGCCTTATTCCCGATGGCATGTCAGTAAATTTCACATTATTTATTGCTGGAAGAAAGATGGATGGAAGGTGGGAAGATGAAGGAGGAAAGGAAAGACAAAAGGTAAGAAGAGAAAAGAAAGAATGGAGGGAGGAAAAAGAAAGATAAAAAAAAACAAATAAATAAAGGTTCAATAAAAAAGAAATGTAGTAGGGAAAGTTGGAAGGACAGAATAAGGAAGGTAGGATGGAAGAAAAGAAACCAGGAAAGACAGAAAGGAAATAAGGTAAGAAGAAAGGGAGGAAAGAAAGAAAGAAAAAAGAAAGAAAATAAGTTAGGTAGGTAGGAAGATAGAATGCTGAAAATAAAAAGTAAAAGAGGAAGGACGGAATGAAAGGAGAACATGGAAATGAAAAGGAAGAACGGAAATAAGGCAGGATGAGAGTGAAGAAGGAAATGAAAGAAGAAAGAATAGAGAAAAGAAAGACATTTCCTTTCATTCTTTTCTCTCGCAGAAAGGAAAGAAATGAGGAAGGAAAGTAGTAAATTAAGAAAGGAAATAAAGAAGGAAGGAAATGATGAAGGACGAAAAAGAAGTGGTTAAATAAGAGAAAGAAGATTTTTTAAAGATACCCCATAAATTAACTGCCAACACCTAAGAAGCCTCTGTGATTTCATATGAAATATTCTCTTGGTGTCCATAAGGGTTTTTCCCAGGTTTCCTTCGAGCTCCATGTGTTAAATGTAGGTAGACATTAGTTCATTTTTAAGGACTCAAATCTTTTGGTTCAAACCAAGGACAGATTTTAAGCTCGTTTCTGTGAGGGGTTTATAATCCCAGGTTTGCTTTCAGATAGAAGTTTTCCTATAGACTGTGGATCAGTTGTGCCAGTTCATGCCACTGATGGATAACTGCCCTATACTATGCTCATGTGCTGTTTTACCCTTATATTTTTTCAATATTTTCTGTTGTTACTAACATAAAGATCAATGGTTTCTGAATGCACGATACACCCCGAAACATGAAGAAGGAAGCAATAATGATGAATGAATGAATGTCGAACAAACATCATTTCAGTTTATACGGTGGAGTACTTCCTGATGCAGACCTGCAGACCGCACCTCGACTGGTGGAAGTGAACCCATGTATCATTATTTTCAAGTGGACCAGACATGGGAAAGACCGCAGTGGGCTCAGATCCACATGGAGTCACGTACAGCCATCTTTAAAATGTTTGCACCAATCAAATGTTTTACCGTGGCTAAGAGTCTCGTCATTTAGTTGTGGGACTTGGCCAAAGGCAGATCGCTCCTTGTATCTCTTCACAGAGGTCTCGGTGGATTCCTCCTTCAGGTGAGGGGGTGCTATTGTCTTCTCAGTAGACCTCATCATTGGCCTCATTGTTCCAGAGCAACCAGCTCATCTTTTGTCATTTCATCGAGGAGTACAAGCTAAGTAAAGACCTTGTCATTACCGCTCCATTGAACCACCATGTTTGCTTATCATCTGTCTCCATCATCTTGTCAATATTTATATTAATTGAATTGGTATTGACCAGCTGCTTGGCTCATAGTGTGTTAGCTAAATGTGGACTTTTCTAAAGATGGACAGTGATCTATGACCTTTGACCCATGGTAAATCTATCATGAACCATGATGCACTGATGGAATTCAGTGAATTCACCTCTGTTCAACCTTCACACCTAGTTCCAGAATGTCTAGCCTCATCACCACAAGTACTTCAGCCATGTAATGCATCTTCACAATTTCCCCTACATAGTATGCGCTTTGGGTTTGAAATCAGCACTTTCAATTTCTTTCAATAACAGAAAAAGCGTTGTAGTTGCAGGATCCAAAAATAAAACCTTCTTGTGTGCATCAGTTACTAAAGTCAATTGAACCTAAATCTATGCCTCTGGGATTCAGCATCCTCCCACCTGCCAAATCTCCAGACTGTAAGCAAAAATCAACTACTTAAGCTAGACATTTCAAGGCTGAAACCCACTACCTTACCTGGAGAACGTGATCCTCCATCTTCATATATTGCATCATAATTGCATCAAAAGCAGTTTCTATTACTTGTGACAGCTTACTGACAACGGCATTGTCTCCGTTTCTTTGCTTCATCTGTTTTTGCTTTGTCATACGTTAAGACTTCAGAGCAACAGAGAAATTTATAGTAATCTTGCTGTGCATCAAAATGCACATACTCAATAGGCAGTTTCAGTGCCACATCATTGTGGAGGACTTTTGATCTCTTCTTTTGTAAAACATTGCTTCAGTTCATGGAGGCTTTTGGGCATTCTCTTAAGCACAAATTTCTTAAGGTCCTGCCAAAGCATTTCAGTTAAGTTGAGGTCCTGACTTTGATTAGGCAATTCCAGAACCTTGGTTCTTTCATTTTTCCAGCCATTCTGGGGATTTACTGGTGTGCTTTGGATCACTTTTCTGTTGCATGACCCAATTTCGACTTTAGCTGTCGAATGAATGGATGGCCTCACATTTGACTGGAGAATTCTCTGGTATACACTTGGAGATCACTGTCGACTCAATGACTGCAAGGTGCCCAGGTTCTGTGGCTGCAAAACACATCTAAATCATCACCCTTCCACCACCGTGCTCGACAGTGAGTTTGAGGTGTTTCTGCTGAAATGCTGTTTGGTTTTCACCAAACATGGCATTTGGGCGTCCTCCACTTTGGTCTCATTTGTCCTTAGGACATTGTTCCAGAAGTCTTGTGGTTTGTTTAGATGGTGGTTTGTTGGTTGTGGGTTGTTTGTTCTTTGTAATGCTTCAGTGTTCTTTGTAGACAGAAGAGGTTTCTCCTGGCAACCCTTTCAAAGAAATAATACCTGGTCAGTCTTCTTCTAGTTTTGCTCTCATGGACTTGGATGGATAATATTTGGTGGGCAGTGGTGGCTCGATCAGTTAAGGCTCTGGGTTACTGTGTTAATTCAATTCAATTTTATTGGTTTAATGCTTTAAACAATGGTCATTGTCTCAAAGCAGCTTTACACAATCTAAGTTACTGATCGAAAGGGCAGGGGGTCAAGCCCCAGCACCACCAAGCTGCCACCGTCCTTGAGCAAGGCCCTTAACCTGATCTGCTCCAGGAAAATCCGGAATGTTCTACATTATAGAAAAAGCTTATTGGTTTTAAACCTTGGTATCATTTTCTATGCAGCGATGGCACATTTTGAGATCCATCTTTAAAACGTACAGCAGCTGGAGCCCTAAAATCATGATTTCTGATGGCACTTACGTACAGTACAGTATGTGGTGCAAAATGATTGTTTTTAAAGCTCTCCCCATACACTAACTCATACCCACATTTCAAAACATAGATTTTTTTCATTTTGTGTAGGTTGGGTAACGATGCGCTTAATCTTCACCTTGAAATGGCAGTTGTTGTTAGTTTTTCGTTGACAGATCTGTGTAGTCACCTACAGATATGAATTGATGAATATACAAGCTCCAGTGACACAATGACACGTTCTCCCCCAGTTGCTGAAGGAAGCTTTTTAATCCATCAGTATAAACCATATTTGGTACACTGTATTTGGCCTAAAGTGTCAGCTTTTAAAAATCAAGTTTAATGTTCTCAATATGAGAAGCGACAAGTCAGGTAGATTGTGTGGGGAATGAGGACACATGAGTTAGGGGGGTTTCGGCAGAGCAGAGCTGTTCAGTTTATTAATTTAGTGCCGCTTTTTAAATTAGAAGGGAATAGATGTAGAATCTGGCTGCTCGGTTCACGGGTAACTCCGGAGGACTTGCATTTCTGGCATCTGACAGCCTACTGACAATGGAAGTGGGTACATGAATTGCCTCCTACAGTATAAACTACACATGCAGAGACAAACATTACCTCTTTAAAGAAGTTGGCCTGTCTGTGGATGAGCTTGAAAATAATTTTTTTTCAAAATGATCATTTTGTAGGATGAAGCACAGCCCCTGAATACATTACACTGGTTACCTGGCTAGTAGAAAGAAGTCCCTTGTTCATGCAAATGGCCGAGCACCAGTGATTAATTGAGTCAGTATGATGATTTCTGGCTGTTGTGCTGAAGTACTGTTTATTACGTTTACTTTAGGTGTGCCTGAGAGATTTTAGCTCATGTTTGCTACAGTGCAAAATCTTTAAGAGTTCTTCCTCATCTTAGGAAGCCACCAATGGTCCAGGAGGAGTGGTCACAGCGAGTTCCACCCATAAGGTTTATGTTTTTGGTAGCCCTTGGGAATTTACCTTATTTATCCCCAGGATTAGTGGTTGGGTCGGGTGAACCGCAGCAACCGTGTCAGCGTGTTTAAGACTTCTTGTGCTCTGTGCAGTTCTTTGCATTGGTAGGATGGGGTTTGGGTGCGACTAGGCTTCTCGACTGGTACACCTCCATTTAATTGTCTGTACAGTAAGCTGGCTAAGGAACTTAAGCAAAGGAAGAAGACTTTATAGAGGCATATTGATGATCCTTAATGGATATCCCAGGGTTTGGCACCACCGTGACAGCCCTGGGTGGTTGGGTGCAGATGGTGCTTTTCAGAACTGCTCCTTAAGGATGCACACAAATTAAAAGTATACCCATGCAAGATCTTACCGCTCAGCTCTAGTTAAAGCACAGCTTAGCAAGAGTCCTTCTTTCCCTTGTGTCTTCAACGACCGTACTGTAAATAGGTCAAGATTATGTAGCGGTAGACTTGTTCAAAACTTGTCCACAGCGATGTGGTGATCCTAGATCCTAGATAGAATTCTCAAGCAGAAACGCTGGCACATTGTCAGTACAGACTTAGCTTTGTAGCTAAGTCTACATTCACATCCAATTTTTGACCCTGATGTGCCACAGATCAGATTTTTTAATAAGGATGTGTGAACGCATAAATCTGATTTTTTATTTTTAGATCGGATCTGAGTCACTTTTCTTCGTGGTCCTAGAATAGATACATTGACAGTATATTTTTACCTCTGTGCATGAGTAGTGGACTAGCTCATCAGTCCGCACTGGCAGGATAGTATAGTGGAGAAAGTGGAGTGCCTTTTCAATGCATGCCATTTCAGGGGACACTTCTAATTACGAATGAGATTATTTATTGCCTGTTACAATGTTACTTTGTGTCCAGTGGTTAAGATGCTTGAGAAATACAGTATGAATAGCCCTATACTATACATATATTAACAAAGATTTCTGTTAATCAACGATCCAGCTCAGGTGATCAGATCAAAAGAGCCAGGTAATTTCATGTGTCCCAGTTGCATATTCAATGGCCACTAATGACCACTAAGATTGAATCAAAATGCATAATCAATAATCTTATTTTGCTCAATGAAAGCTTCGCTCACAACTTCAATCGCAGACAGCACGAAGACAAGAAGTTTTGTGCACTTCTTTTCTTCTTCCTATGCTTTGAAAAGGGAGAGTCAAAACAAAATGAAGTGTATGTTGTAGATATAATTGAAGTCATTGTCTAGCGGGAGCATGGGAGCATGTTGTCGGTTTAGGGATTTAAAAATAAATCCTTCGCGACACAGCTGGAATGAAGTAGCAGCGAGACATTTGAAAAGTACTTGATGTGTTTAAATGCAGCTTTGCTTTGTTTTATTTGTTTTGTATTAATCTCTCATATTTTTTTTTCAGAGATAGAGTGCCAGTAGACAAGCGCTCATGGTTGGAGATTTATTTCACTTGACAGCTTTAACATGGCGATGCTGTCCAACTCTGTACTAATGTTTTCTTTAGGAATGCTGGTTCCTGGATGAGAATATACTGTACTGTACCCGTTGTCAAACCCACATCATTGCAAAATGTGTTGTACTGTAATATTTGCTGTACAGTAAGGAACAGAGCTCACGTAGTGAATGTTAAGGTAATTGCATGTGACCAAGCACATTTTAAGACACAGATTGAATTGGAATGCTACAAACAAAAAAAAGCCATGGACAAAAAAAATCCACCCATGCATAAGATTCAACAGTGTAGCTGGAAGCTTGGAAGGAGCTTGATTCCGTGTCAAACCTGGCAACACAACCGGACACATTGCTCTTCTGTGGCATGCATTTTGATGAAAACTCCTTGACCCTCAAGATTCCAGTGAGACCTACTGTCTCTCCTACAGTATTTGTTGATGAGAGAGTAAGAGAACGCCTCCCCATATGAATATAATCCTGTATTCAGAGCCTATCCCAGGAAACTTACGGAACAAGGCGAGGTACACCCTGGACAGGATGCCAGCCCATCGCAGGGCACACACACATGCACACACTTATTCACACACTACGTCCAATTTGGGAATGTCAATTAACCTAACCTACATGTCTTTGGACTGTGAGGGAAAACCGGAGTACCCGGAGGAAACACACCAATCACAGGGAGAACATGCAAACACCATGGACACAGAGACGGGAATCGAACCCACACCATGGAGGTGCAAGGCGACAGTGCTAACCATTACACCACCGTGCCGCCTCCATGATCTTTCCTGATTTTTATTTCTTTCTACACTGCTGTAAAACAATGGAGGTGTCCAAAATATGTAATACTCTCCTTTGAACAGTTGATATTGAGATGTATCTGCTACTTATTCTCTGTAAAGTCTTCATAACGGCTTTAATCTGAGGTGCTGGTTGTTAATTGGTGATTTCTGAGGCTGGTGACTCTAAATGAACTTTGCAGCAGAGGTAAGTTTTGGTCTGGCTTTCCTGTGATGGTCTTCATGAGAGTCAGTTTCATCATGGTGCTTGATGGGTTTTGCAAATGCACTTGACAAAGTAGAAGGTGCGTCCAAACTTTTGACTGGTACAGTAGATGTTACTCTAATGATGTAGGAATAATGACTATTACTGTATATACACTACTGGGTGACATAGTTGACAATTTCCTCATTTTGACACCTAATTTCAATGGTAGGATTCGCCTGACTGAACTGTTTAACATCATATTTGAGCAAATAATTGAATTAAAAGCATAAGGAATCTGTAAACCATAACAGTGTACGTAAAATACTGTAGTTGACGGTCAATTGATATACCCAATGACAATGAGCTATTATAGATAAAATATTTTTCAAATTGTTTGTAAATGTATGCCACAGAGAAGAATGAGTTCATGTGATGCGATTGAATTGACATTGGGACAAATAATCTTTTAATTACAGTTTGGTGTTAGTTGAAAAGTTTACATTTTTTTTTAATTTAGATTTATTTTAAATTGTTATTATATTTTTTTATATATTAAAAAATAATTATAGATATATACTGTGTGTATATATATATATATATATATATATATATATATATATATATATATATATATAATTTTATTTAATTTTTTATTTTATTTATTTATTTATTTATTTATTTTTAATAGCTGTTCAATGCTCAATTTTAAAGAAGGACGTGGTAAAAAATGGTCAATTTATGACCATTGGTCAAGCATAAACTAAACTCTCTTTCGGCTGCTCCCGCCAAGAGGTCGCCGCAGCGGACCATCCAATCCACACACAACTTGGCACAGGTTTTACACTGGGTGCCCTTCCTGACACGACACCTCCCATTTTTCTAAGTTGGCCTTGGCTCTACATGCAGTGACCGGGTATTAAGGGGTGTGCCAACCACCGGCAATGGGGCTCAAACAAACTCAGATCCCCAAATCTACAACCCAGAGCCTTACCCGCCTGATCCACCGCTCCCCTTATTAAGCTAAATGAAGCATAGAATGTACAAAATGTTTGTGTGATATTCTAACACTCTTTCCCTTAATATATTTGAAGAAACTATTTCGAATTAATATACTCATCATCAACAGACTGGAATGGAACCCACATTATAGGACGGTTCATGTACGTACACTCTTTCTGTTGTTCTGATCTGAGCTCTAAAAGGAGGGAGCGGTTTTCGGCGCAGGCATCGAGCGCTTCATATATCGCGCTGGAAGGTCGTGCGTAGCGGTGTGACATACTGTGAAATTAAGAGGCGAGTAGAAAACCAATACAACGGAATGCCTCGTGCAAAAGGCTATTGCCAGCTCGACGGCTGCCGTAATTTTGTTTTCATACATGACTTCCAACCCAGTGCTGAAATCGTATAGCGGGAGGGACATGGTGATGCACTTGTGAGTCCTTGGACCAGGCAAGTGAATCGAAAATGCGCTAAATATTAAATACAAAGCTTCATTATGTGTTCCTTTGGTTTAATCATCATGTTTTAATCCATGATTCATTGTCCGTGATTCAACTTAGTCAGCTTTGTTAATTTATTGTGTTCATTCATGTTGTATGTATGTATGTATGTATGTATGGAGCACCTTGGTCCTGGAGAAATGTTGGTTCGTTTCAGTGTGTACATGTACGTTTATGCGTTTGGCTACATGACTTACATTTTTATCTCTTTATTCACCTGAGCAGTTGAGGGTTAAGGGCTTGGTGGTCTAGGGATTTGAACCTGACACCTTCTAAACCGTAAAGCACTTAACCACTGAGCTTAACCCTGTGTACTGCACAGTCTATGGTTAAAATGACAATAAAAGCCTACTTGAACTTGAACTTGGCTATCCCAGCTCCTAGAGAGTTCCCCAGATTATCCCAGTCACCTGTCAGGTCTAAGTGGTGTGAAAGCTGTGATAGATCGCACTGCAGAATGAACTACAAGCATGGGCGCTGGGTGCTCCAATCTCCAACACTCCTGAACATTGCGTGTTACACCATACTTTTAGTTCTTTTAGTTGTTACTAAGATGTTTCACTTCATTCTGCTTTAAAGTGTATGATCCTACTTCATGCTTTACATTCTTGATTCTGTCTAGCCCAGGTAGTTAAGGCCTGTTTGAATTGGATTGGATTGGATTGGATCCTTGAATTGGATCTAAAATTTGCGAGACTGCTTCCCCATGCTTGATTTTTATTTTTTTTTACTTGCACTTTACATCCTCTTGATATTAACATCACCTGGTTTTGCAATCAAATAAATAAATTCGTTTATCTGTGCTGTTTTTAGTGAGGTCATTTTAAAAAACGGACGACAGATTTTTGATTTAGCAATGTAGCATCTAAGCCTCAGTGGGTGGAATCTCATTAATCACTCTTTATTACAGAGCTTTACACCTCTCCTTTGTCTCGGTTTCTCTGTCTCTGCTGTAGCTTGTCTTCGTTAATAATGAAAAGTCCATCGGTGAGGTGGTAAGCATGGCTCTTAAAAGGTCATCTCTTCCAGTTCCACTGTATCAGACAGAGTTATTATCCATGCACGCTGTGCGTTTTTCAGCAGGACACGGCCTTGATGAGGCCAAGTAATCAGCGTTGTCCTGGTTCCCGAAAAGGCTAGCTGTTTTTCACACTGTCTCCGCCTGTCGTGTTTTTTTTTTTCTTTTTCTTTTTCTTTTTTTCTTCTCAGTCGGAATAAGCTGTCCATCGGTGCTCGTCATACTCCATCTATTACATGCGTTTGTGTGTCCGGAAACACTTCTCATATGTGGTAGACTATGATGTTAGTGTCGTCTTATCATGCTGAACGGCAGTGGCAGTTCCGGGGCTCGCCGAGTTGTTCAGGAAGTATTGTACAAATTGTACTTTCTGCAGCTGTCCTTAAGGTATGAGGAGTATTGTTTTATTTATGAAGAAGATTCTGTAACTTGGGAGAGTTCTCATGTCATTTGAATCGCAGTTCATAGCGAGGGATGAGGGAACAGGCAGACATCCTACACCTTGGGGTGTTCAAGCAGGCGGGACTTCTTTGTGAACGGAGGCATAAAAACGATTGACATTTACAAGAGACTTTGGTGATGAGACTCTTAGCCGCAGTAAAACATTTGAACGGCGTTTTAAAGAAGGCCGTATATATCCTCGGATGATGTTTGGCTCGGAGCCCACTCCGGTCGTTCCTGAGAACATTCAGCGAGTGGAACGCCTGATCCGTGAAAAGCGATAGATTGTTCGGCTTGTCGCCAAATTACAGAAGAGACGCATACTGTATGTCTGTGAGAACTTTACACACAATTATTCATGAACACCACTTGCACATTACAGGAACTCAGCTTGGAGTTATTCTCCATACCTCCTGACCTCACTCCAAAACCATTTCCACATGTTTGGACCATTCAAGGAATTCCTGGGAGGCCAGTGTTTCAGAAGTGAAGCAGGCAGTCCGTGGAAAACGTTCTACCTTAACGGTATCCAAGCACTAGAGAAATGCTAGGAGGAGTGCATTAGTGTAAAGCGCAGTGGTAAAGCACTCGCCCTATCATCCGGAGATCACTACTCACAGGGGCGTCTGTGAGCTCACGCAAGCGGAAGGAGCGGATAGCGCTGTCCTCCGAGTCTGTTACGCCGCCCCCAACGGTGCGCGAGCGAGCAGTTCGAAAAGATGCGGTCGGCTGGCGTCACGTGGTTCGGAAGAAACACGTGATAGTCTTCGACCCTCCCGACTGAGTGGCAGTAGTAGCCATAATGTGGAGCCCCCTAGTGACGGGGAGGAAACTGCATTTCTGTTTCAGAATTTCCCATTTTCTGTTCATTATTATCCCAGTTTTATATTATCCCACTTACGTTGCCTCTCCAACCCTGCAAGGTATTTTGGCCAGTCCGACTCCCTACAGTACATCGTAGGATCTATAAGTGGCTTTTCTTTGTCCCATGAGCTTAATACAGTATCTGATTGCCAGCTCATGAGATTAAACCTTCCATAGGTCTGGTTCCATGGGTTTTTTATTTTATTTTTATTGGGTCCTGCCAGTTTCGCAGGATCACAGTCTCACAGTTTATCTTCATAATCTGCAGGGAACTGTTTACAATTCCCCCTCCATGTTCCACACACATTTATTTCCCATTTTGAAGAAACCATAAGTGCTGGTGATGCTTAAAAGTTGGCAAGCCAAGTAGCGCGGCCCATATCTTTTAAAGTGGATAATGGGTTTAAACCTTATTTCTAAGTAAAATTACAGATCTAAATCATCTTATTATTACCAGTTAGTTTCTTTTAAAGCCGTTCAAAACGTAATCTGAAGATTAGATATATGGTCTTTTTAAACATAGTGTTTCCCCCCCCCCCCCCTCATCGTCCTGTTATTTATCCGTGCCTTGGTCCTGGACATGAATACACCCATATGTTTCCTATCTCAGTATCCACAATCGGGGCTGTTTGTGGATTTATGTGCAATATGATGCTCTACAGTATGTAGCACATATGAAGCACACTCAATCCCAGAATTCTGATTTCTAAAGTAAGTCTGTCTAAAAGAAATGTTATCTTCGTATATGTAGGAAGATCTCTGTGAATAAATACCCTTTTTTGCAACGTATGAATAAGTGCATCAGTCTGCGTGAAGTGGTAGATGTTTTAGATTGAATAAGGAGTCAATTTGATGGTGACAGAATTGTTTTATTGTTATCGTCTTTCACACTATTTGTACTATCTACAGTGTTTAGTGCTCATACAGTATATATCGGTATAAAGTGTATGTATTTATATTTAAACCCGAATGCAGGGCATGAATAGAAAGTATCTTCTTTTTTAATATATTCAAAAAGTCCTGTTGAAAAATCCTTTATTTCTTCATATTTTGCCTCCGTAAACCCAGATATGTTTTTTTTTTTTTTTAACACTTTTGGCCCTGTATTGGACCACTTTCTGAGGAATGTGTTTTGTTTGGTAAGCCACACAGTGAGGGTGGCATGGTGGTGTAGTGGTTAGCACTGTCGCTGTGCACCTCCAGGGTCCGGGTTCGATTCCTGGCCTGGTTCGATTCCCGTCTCTGTGTGCATGGAGTTTTTCGAACCAGGCCAGGAATCGAACCCGGACACAGTCCAAAGACATGCAGATTGGGCTAATTGGTGTTCCCAAATTGCGCATAGTGTGTGAATGAGTGTGTGTGTCCTGTGATGGATTGGCACCACATCCAGGGTGTGTCAACCTAGTAGCCGAATTCAAACCCTAACCAGGCGGTTGCTAAGGCTCAGTGGAAACTGTAAGTTCTTTGCATTCAAGTTAATGAACATGGTCTTTGCTCAGGTCATCAGTCTTGCCAGCTTGAGTGAGAATGTTTATGTTTCATCATCTCATGGGATCTCACTCCTAGTCTTAACCAAATGCTATTCAACCGTTGTGACAAGCTTTCTAAAATAAACATAAAAAAAGAAAGAAAGAAAGACAGCAGTAATGCAGCTCATGTAAATATCTCTACTTGTTTCTGTTGAAACTTATTCGCTGCTCATTCTAAATAATGCTTCACATTTCATTTATGTCCTTAATTTGCGTGAACATTTATAATGGTCGATGTTTTTCTTTTGTTTTTTTTCTATCCAGGACCCAGCTGATCTTGAATGAATGCATTGTACTGTAGAATGTGCTCTGGGTGTGGAGAAGATAAGTACGAAGAGCTACTACACCAAACGCATACTGCACTGTGTGTATGCATTAAATCATATACGTCATGCAGTACAGTGTACATACATTTGGTGTAGTAGCACTTTATAAGCTGTAGATGGTGATAGTGGTATTTCCTTGATATGTTCCTTTTTAAATCAAATCTTCCGGTAGTAAACCCATTAAGCATGGCTGTTAGAGTGAGAGACCATCGCAGGTTGGTGGCAGGTCTGGCTGGAGCCACGAAATGCAATTTAGCTCTCACATTAGATGGCCATCGCCAGGCAGCGATATTAGCACATTACAACAAGTATTTGCATCATCACTTATAGTGTATTATGGAATAGTTATGCCTCCGAACGCTTAGCCGTGCTGTTCAGGAATTAAACAGGCTTATAAAGTTGAATTGAAAACGAGATGCTATTAAAACTTTTATAATTGTGGAACCGATGTGTAATAATGTATACTGCGTATTCCCAGTATCCTGAATATGACCGCCAGCTGATGACTCTCTCGTAGACCGCAGTCATTTAGCAACACACTCCGCTGTAATGACTCCCACCTCAAAATGAAAGCTCATCTGTTAAAACGCTTTTCACAGGGTGTACCCTGGAAATGGATTACTCCTTACAGCATTATGTTACACCCATCACCTTAAGTACTTTTTCGGCACATACAGTACAGTACTCGTGCATCGAACAGGTTTTATTGTTAACGGTATATTTTCCGCCCCCAAATGAAACCTTTAGGAGTATTCATTTTATTTAAGGCCATAAGATGCAACGTTGCGGGGGATATAGTGAACATTAACGCATCATCAAGAAGTGCAGACCTACTGGATTCTTTCGGTAGAAATGGTAGCTCAGTGGGTTAAGAACTCTGAATGATAGAAGGTTCCCAGAAGGTTGGGAGTTCAAGCCCCAGCTCCACCAAGCTGTCACTGTTGGGCCCTTGAGCAAGGCCCTTAACCTTGTCTGCTCCAAAGGTGCTGTACCATAGCTGACCCTGAGCTCTCGACCCCAACCTCCTATACTGGGATATGCAAAGAAGAAGAAGAAGATTTCACTGTACAGTAATAGCCCCCCCCCCCCCCCCCCCCCCCAACCACAAAAATAAAGGGGTCACAATTTCAGAAGGCTGCATCAGGCAAAGAAAACAACTAAGGATTAAGGGTTAAGTAAAATAATTTCCATATGCACATAATGTGATGAAAACTCACATGTTAACATGGCTCCAAAGACTAGACTGGAAAAAGGCCTTGTGGACTGATGAGTTCAGATTGACCCTATCACTGAGTGACGGGTGTCTCAGAGTAAGAAGGGAGGAGTATGAAGTGATGCATCCATCCTGTCCCATAGTTGCCAGTTTACATGATCTGGGGTTGCTTCAGTTGCTCAGGTCTAGATTCAGCAACGTTTATGTGGCAATAAAATTAAGTCCACCGACAACCTGAATGTACTGAATGTGGTTCAGTACAGGTTATCACATTGATGGAGTTTTTCTTCCCTGATGGCACGGGGTATATTCCAGAACCCAAGCATGGTTTTGCGAGCGTGAGGAATAATCTTCCGCCACATTGTGTTCTCTAATCAAAGCGAAAGGTACTTGACTTTACTACCTTGGGTGAATAAAGCGTGGAGATCTCTTATCAGAAGAGCTTGTGCATGCAATGATCCATCCATCCATCTATCCGTTTATCTGCAGTGAGAACTTTTCTTGGTCAGTTGATCTGGGAAATACACCCTGGACACGACACCAGCCCGTTGCAATGGACACATTAACAGGAATAGGGAATGAAACAAAAATCATAACAGCTCAACTAAAAAAACAATGAAGTATTGGGGTGCTACTGTATTTTACCCTTCTTGTTCTTCCCCTGCAGTAGACCCCAATACTGTATTTCAATGCTATGAGTACAGCTTTATCCCAGTGCTAAGAGTTTAGCCATTCTTTTGGTCATGTGACTTTTATCTGACCCTAATGTGGACACATCTGTCCTCAGTAAAGACATGTGTGCGCACATGGAGACGTCTTTGCTCACGTTATCTGGGTTAAAACACATCATATTTGTGCAAGCACTCCATTTCAAACCATGGCAGAAAAGTTTTAGCAGGAAAATATGCTCTGGGGTTTTGGCTCTGGAGGACGGCCAGCAGTTAGTTGGCTGCATTTGTTGAGGTCCAGCCAGAAGAAGGAAGCCATTTTAGTTATTTTAGTTTGGAGCTTATAGAGTATTTATCTGATCTATTACCACAAACAAAAGTGATTCAGATCCAATCTGAAAGAAAAATCAGAATTGTGTCTTCAGGCAGCAAAATAAATAAAGCTTTTCTGTGTTTACTGTACATTTGGGTAAAAATCTGAATTAAGTCACTTTAGGCTGGTAATGTGAACGTAGCCTAGTAGCATTTTATAGGGGAAAAAAAAAAAAGAAGAGGAAAATGCATGATCCTGATTCGGGATTACACATTGTTGTTGACCTTAAACAAAAACCAACGAAGCATGCACGTTTATTTATATCTGTTCAAGTATTCATATAGATTTGTAGTCACTGGGATGCTGATTTACAGAACCGAACCCGTAGGAATTCCTGCAAGCAAGACTTTCCATTTCTGTTAAACCTTAAGAATCCATTTGTTGGTCTATGATCATGGACCCTCCAACGGCACATTTATTGGCTCATGTGGACTTTCAGTTTGTAGTTGTGATGTATTATAAGGGCAGCTGTGTTGGCTCTAGTCTGTTGCCCATGTGTAACTGATATTGCAGAGCCAATTTTGCTTTGTGTTGTTTTTCTAAAACAGAGCGTCTAAAGATTCTTTTTTTTTTTTTAAGCTTTTCCTCAATGAAATAGTTATGACTCAGTGGTGACAGCTGCCAAGGAAAATCTGCTGTCTTCGGAAGCAGTGCACAAACTGAAAATCTGGTACAGTTTATGAATGACCATAGAAATTTGAACAGCAATTTCAAATGCAAAAACATTATATAATTCATATGCATTACATATATAAAATGCATTTAATGCATTTTTGTGACAATCCATTGCCGGCGGGCTCACACATACATACACAGACAATTTGAGAACGCCAGTTAGCCTAATCTGCATGTCTTTGGACTGTGGGAGGAAAACAGAATACCCTGAGGAAACCCACTAAGCACAGGGAGAGCATGCAAACTCCATGCACACAGACCCGAGGCGGGAATCGAACCCGTATCCTGGAGGTGTGAGTGCTAACCACTAAGCCACCATGCTACCAAGTTTGCAACACTAGAACATAATAGGTTTGCACGGAAAGTTCATTACTGCTTCAGACAGTCAAAGCCTTTCCATTTATTTCCATTTATAATTAACGTTAGCAGTCTCTCTTGTAAAGGAAGCCAAATCCTTAAAGAAATGCAAAACATGGTTGTTCATGGTTGGGAGTTGAACTCTATAAGTGGAAAATAATTTCGAGCCATACTGCAGCGATTTGGTTCGTTTTTTTATAAAGTGGGAACACTCAGATCTTTAGTAGCAATGGGCTGATAAATAATTCAGCATTCTATCATTATGTTTTTATTTTTGTTCCTATTTATGACTTTTGCTCTCTCTCTGACACTGTAAAGGTCTCCCAGTTTGCTTTTGTAGCTGTTGTAGAAGTGTAAAGCTTCCCCCTGCTAAGCTTCAGCCCAGCTCTAGGATCTCTGTAGGAAGTCGAAAACCTTCTCAAGAAATACTTGTGTATTATATAGCTCTCATGGTCTAGCTCTTTGAGCAGTCTAGACAATTATTTTTCTTTTTTCTTTCAGCTATACTTTTCAATGCCTTTCATCAATCGCACCGTTTAATCACACGGTGCAGCATGCAAAGCAAAGTTGGATCTATGCCACTTGTGGCTCTTTTTCAACTAGTAGCCCACAGCTTCAGCTTTGAGGGAATGCCCAACCACTAACGGGACATCTGCCAGCAATAATGAGTCATGACTAAAGCACAGCGTTCCCTTTCCTGGGCTACAAAAGGGGTTTTTTTTAGCCACAGTGTGTGGTGTGTGTGCATTGCAACTTCAGCTACGATTTTACACATTTGGTGACACCTTTATTCCACCTGACATGAAAAAAGCAACAAAAGACTTCAAAAAGGCATCAAATCCACAAGCACTGATCGGTGATTACCCAGGAAACCTTGCGATTAAAAATACATTGTACACATTAAATCATAATACAAGCAAACATTGAAAAGAATAATTACTGAGATTCTTGTTCAGTTTGTGTTGCCATATGTCTGCCTGAGTAACCAGCCATATGTGAGGGAATATTATTAACAGTAAGAGTTAGGATATAAAGAAATACAGTAAGTATCATTTAAAAACCCAAGACAAAGATTCATAATCCATAATTTAAAACAACATCAGACGACTGTAACAGACGGCTACGCGGATTTATAGGCAGGAAGAGCGGCGGATGGGTGCGGTTGCTAGGCAACCCCGCCATGTTGCCAATCATAGAAAGCACGCTACACCTGCCCGGTAGATTTTAAACATCTAGAAACGAGAACACTATGTGCGAACTCTTAGAAAAGCACCAGGTCTCCAGTATAGGTAAAAAAAATTTAAAAAAAAAGAGGATAGAGAAAACTGAGAAAAGAAAAGTAAAAAGTTGCGGGAAATTTTTAGTTGGGGGGAAAAATCAGAAGTAAGGCGGTACATGCAGACATATGCGTGTCCCTCGTCACAGTAGAAAATATTCCCCCTTCTTTAGTTATATGAGTTACAAAGCGACGTACAAAGAAGTGCCATTACCTTAGTGCTATGAAGTGCTTGCGCCAAAGAATTCATCTCCGCCAATGTACACATAATCACGGCATGCCTGAACACTCCCCTCTAATGCCTGCGTTGGGGCTCCCACACTTCACCACATATTGGTGAATTTTCATAGCAAGAATTTTGAATAACAATCCTACAGAACATGCATTGACCCATGGAGGTGCAGTATGCGCCCCCATAGCAATCAGGTGCTTACCTCCATGGGTCAGGGCTGTTATTGCGGCAAAAGATGCATGCTCTGTAGACGGTTTATTCAAAAGTCTGTTGACCTACAGTATGACTCTGTAGAACTCCTGCTTTAACTTTCATGATATACATTTTAGTTTTGAAAGAACTTGCTTTGAAAATGCATGTTCTATTTCGCTCAGATCTGTGGATCTCTGTAAACCTAGGACTTTGCAGAACTTCTGTTTTTGAGATGCATGTTATAACACTTTTTGACTTTTTCAATAGACCTGCAGTGAGACTCTGTAGAATGTCTGCTTCTGCTTTGAGATGCATGGTCTACAGACATTTTACTCAGTTTTACAGATCTAAAATATGACTTTTTATTACCTTTTGCGGTATTGATTTGCTACAGAATTTAAATGAGATTTGAGAGAATTTGTCCTTGGTTCAGTAGAGCCATACAGTTCAACACCATTGTTGAGTCTTGTTGAGTTTTCTGACATGAAGAAGATGGAGATTGTGGAGACAGAGTACTTCCATAACCAGCAAGAGTCCATCTTTATTTACTGCTGCAGATTGTGAAAGAAAGCAATAGGGCGGGGAATCAACCTCAGCCACTGGTGGTTGCACTTTTAATGCAGGAGCCAAGTCTGGGTAAATGGAGAGCACTGCTTTAGGAGGGGTATCCATTCTAAACCTATTACCCTAACCTTAACCATAACCTAGCGTTGAATCATTTCATTAGAACCCTTTGTAAAAGTTTTGAAGTGCTATAGAATTTGTGTGTGTGTTTTTTTTTTTTTAATGAAATTATACAGAATCCTTTTATATAGAACATTTTAAAGGGAAGATATATTTCTGGCTTGTTCAGAGCTGATAGGGTTCGTTAAGTTAACAAGCACTGGATGGGTCATTAGTGTGTGTGTGTGTGTGTGTGTGTGTGTGTGTGTGTGTGTGTGTGTGTGTGTGTGTGTGTGTGTGTGTGTGTGTGTGTGTGTGTGTGTGTGTGTGTGTGTGTGTGTGTGTGTGTGTGTGTGTGTGTGTGTGTGTGTGCATTTTTGAGTGCATACTATGGATAAAAAAGCAAATTTTAGATTTCAACAAAGACCTTCACTGGCGAGGAAATGCTCCTTAATGGGCAAGTTTGTGCTTTAAGGATAAACCTCTCCTTCCTCTCTCAGGCAACGTGCTGGTACGTAACATAAACATCATTTGCTACTGATTTACTAAGACGAAATAACTACTAATAAGACCTAATGAGTGTGTGCAATGAGAGAAATTAAGCTGTGAGTGATAGAAACATGGTGCACAGTATTAAAGGAAACAACGTGTAAACAGTTTCCTTGTGCTAATTGTTTTCAGTATATCCAAAGAGACGCGCTTCGGAAAAAAAATAATGCACAGAAATGGCAACTTATGTTAAGTGCAAATTACAGGAGAGGAGTCTTAACTGAAAATCCTGCCCAAAATATAATATGCATGTCAGAAGAAAGTGTGTGTAAACTCATAAGGCAGTTAATAAGGCAGGAGTAAATGAAAAAAATTTCCCAGTATTGTTGTTAATAAAATTTAGTGCACCAGTTATTATGCTGTAGAGAATGGGATGACCGTCTTCATTGCATCACATCAATGAAAAATAGACTGGGACTGAGAGAAAATGGGCAGCTTTATAGTTTAAGCTGTGCGGCATTAAATTGGTAATTATACATTTAACTGTTATTTTGTATAAATACATTCATTGCATGGCCCAGAAATATGTTTCTTTTTTAGAACGGTCTGCAGCAAGCAAAGAAATCATAACCTGGAAGTGAAAAGTTCATGGAAAAATGTGATTGTTAGAAAAAAAGAAAAAAAAAACATGGATTACCATCATCAGAAATCACTAAAACACCTGGTGAAGTTGCATTAGCAAAAAGAAAAAAAAAGAAAAAATTCCAGCCATGTTTTATAGTGAACGTTAGAGCATTTCCACACGCACAACACGAAGATAATTCAAGGGATTGGGACTAAACAGCTGCGTAGCCTTAATGAAACCACTTTTTAGTGAGGCTCTTCGGGGACAAAAACCCCTTAATTTGCTAGGGACAGAGGTGTGTGAAGTAGCCAAAACATTTACGAGTAAGACGTAAGAGTAGCTGTACATCAAAATAATATTACTCAAGTAGAAGTAAAAAGTATACAGTACAGACCAAAAGTTTGGACACACCTTCTCATTCAAAGAGGTTGAATTTGTATTATGGCAAGAAAAAAAAGCAGCAAAGTAAAGAAATGAATTACTTTAAGAAATGAAGGTCAGTCAGTCCGAAAAATTGGGAAAACTTTGAAAGTGTCCCCAAGTGCAGTCACAAAAACCATCAAGCGCTACAAAGAAACCGGCTGACATGCGGACCGCCCCAGGAAAGGAAGACCGAGAGTCGCCTCTGCTGCGGAGGATAAGTTCATCCGAGTCACCAGCCTCAGAAATCGCAGGTTAACAGCAGCTCAGATCAGAGAGCAGGTCAATGCCACACAGAGTTCTAGCAGCAGACACATCTCTAGAACAACTGTTAAGAGGAGACTGTGTGAATCAGGCCTTCATGGTAGAATATCTGCTAGGAAACCACTGCTAAGGACAGGCAACAAGCAGAAGAGACGCGTTTGCGCTAAAGAACACAATAAAGAAAACTCTTTGAATGAGAAGGTGTGTCCAAACTTATGGTCTGTGCTGTATATATGCATGCTTTGCATTTGATACCTGTGATGCATAAAAATGTACAACACGTGTGTTGCCGATTAATTCTGTACTGAAATATACTTATATATTGATAGACTGTTAAAATAACATTATATGTATAGTTAAAGTTAACATATTATCACACAAACATGAAAAAAGCGTTCTATACTCACCGCAAGATTGTACACTGACCGCAAGATCCCACTAGTAACAGCATATAGGATTTATAGGCGTTCCACAAAAGATTCTGAAACTTTTGTTTGAGTGTATGTAGGACAGATTCACAGGTAGGATGAATTTATAGAACCCCGACTGAAGATGTGATTATTGTTATTACGGCTGATTGGTCAAACAGAATCATGTGATTATCGTTGCTGCGTCTGATTGGTGAAACAGTCATGCGGTTGATCTACCGGCTGCATGTTTAGAATAAATGGTTAGAAACGTAACGAGTCGAGTGTAGCGGAGTAAGAGTAGCGTTTCTCCTTCACAAATCTAGTCAAGTAAAAGTAAAAGTAAAACGTACTGTATGCTGCAGTAAAACTACTCATAGAAGTAAATTTTTTTCCCTCTGGCTAGGGAGCATAAAGATTGCACTTTGAAACAATGGAAATGTGTTCTAATGAGTCCCGATTGACCCTGTTCCAAAGGCGATCGGCGTGTCAGGTTAAGAAGGGAAGCACATGAAGCGATGCACACATCATGCATAGCGCCCACTGTACAAGCCCCTGGGGACGGTTTTATGATCTGGGGTCGCGTCAGTCGGTCAGGTCCAGATTCAGCAACGTTATGTGGCATAAAAATGAAGTCAGCTAACGACCTGAATGTACTGAATGACCAGGTTCTCACGTCTATGGAGTTTTTCCTTCCCTGATGTGGGTGTATTCCAGGACTCGGATAGTAGAAGTATGCTTCTGGGAGCATAAAGGATCATTTTCACATTGTGTGCTGTAACCTAGATGAAGGTAGAATATTAGTGTGTGTGTTTTGTGTGTGTGTCACTTTCTTGGCCAGCCAGTTAGAATTCTAGTGACTTGTAAAGAAAGGTACCAAGAAAACAGGTGTCCTGTACATTCTGAGGAAGACATTTTGTCTTTATTATTTGTTTTCCCCGCCATATCCATCTGTTTTCTGTGTTGCGCTCTTTTCTCAGTACTTTCCTTCCTACCACGGCCTGTGTCCATCACGCTGTTCTCGAGAGACTCTCTGTTTTGCAGTTATTGGACTTGATCGGTGCTTTGTGTCTCGCTGACTTCGGTTTGAAGACGTGTAATCGACTTCACTCTCTGATCTGCTCTTGATTCTCAGCGGGATGCCGATAGTTGGCTGTGTTTCCTACTAATGTTTTTTTTTTTTTTTCTTTCTCCCTCGCTACAGATATGTGTTCGCCGCATCCATGTTGGGTGCCTCTGAAGACGAGTGCCACTTGTCTTTCTCCGTTTGAATTAGAGACGATGGACTGAATGCTATTCGCTCATTTGGAGTCGTCGACTCATTTTATAGAGCTTGCCTCTTCTTCCCCACTGACAGACCTTTTCACTGAGGTTTATTTATACAGACAGATGGATTTTCAGGTTTCCCAGTTGGGCGTCAATGTCTAGAGGTTTCCCAAGTTGCTCTCTGCAAAGTGTGGTAGTTGAAAAGTTGCTCATGGCAGCGACTCAAACTGAACACGAGGATTGTTTGGTGTTCTTCTTGGATTTATTCCTGGCCCTTTCCCAGAAGGTTCAAGACCTCCTGTATAGTGTGCGACTGACAGAACGGAACTGCGGACTAATGATATTTTAATCATCTAACCTGAATAGCGTTGGACAGTCCCATGGTTAGGTTGCACAGAAAATAATTGGCTAGGTGAAAAGCAGTATCTGATGTCATGTAATAACATATGGCCAGCGGTGAAATATTCGTTTTCCAACTTAAATTTTGATACCTTGGTTTGATCATTTTCACAGGATTTATTTCACACACTTTTTCATGCTGCTTAATATCATGGGTTTATTTGAATAATAACCTACCTTGCCTTGCTGAACACCTCTGATGTAACCGGTCCTCAAAAACATCACAATAGGGTTTGTGTTAAAAAAAACAAAAAAAAAACATTGCCGAGTCTACTTCAGTATGGGCTTAATTGAAAGGAGTAGGAAGAGTCCGTTGAGGGTTCGTCTCCTTTGAAGCCTACCCCACAGCCTCTTGGACCTTGCGGGCACACACAAACGAGCACCGCGAGGCAGTAAGTGTACCATTTGGGAGCGGGCCAATAGCCATATCCAGTTCTCCTTTACAAGCACTATACAGTATATGGTCACTTTTATGCGTTGTACATTTTGTGTGCTCTCGTTTCTGCCTGGCAGGTTTAAAGTTTTATTAAGAAATATTTCTGAACGTTATTTTTCTGGAAACTTTGGGAGCTTTAAACATCACCTTTGTGTTCAATAAACAGTTCAGTAAACATGGAAGCAACAATTGCTAAGGATAGGTCCTCCATTTTAATCCCAGGGTGCCATGAGGAAGGAGATATAGAGGACCTAAACACCATGGGTGAAAATACAAGGGGCGATCAATTTCAACTGCACAATTAATACTATTTGTGTCACTTTGCCACACATAAAATTGCACATCGAGGTTGCACTGTGATTAACTTCATTTCAATTATTAGTTTAATTTTTTTTTTTGTGTGTGTGCGTGAGTTATATTTTGTATTTATATGCTTCTATTACTATCTTGTCATTTTTTCTTTTCTTAGCATTTTACTGAACCTTAGAAATCTATGTTAAACTTGCCATGTCCACATGTTCAAGTCTTAAAGGGGTTCCTGGGAGGCCAGCGTTTCAGACATGAAACAAGCAATCTGATCATTTCTCCGGTGTAAAACTTTCTACCTTGATGGTGTCCAAGCACTAGGGAAACACTGGGATAAGTGTGTTAGTGTGTCAGGGGATTATATAGAGAAATAAAGCGAGTTTTTACTCTCAGAACTGTAGTCCCGGGACAAAATCCCGGTTTGACTTAAATCCTTTTCTGTTCTTTGATCAATTTAGATGTTAAGCTGGTGAACTCGTCAGAATTGTATCTGTTTCTTAAGATGTTGATGTTACTTGATATACAGGTATATTTCATGATTTATGCTGTGTGTGTGTGTGTGTGTGTGTGTGTGTGTGTGTGTGTGTGTGTGTGTGTGTGTGTGTGTGTGTGTGTGTGGAACTGTACGTTGATCAGACAAGTGTTATCGTGTCATGTATAATACAGTACCAGGTCATCCTAACAAAATAACACTCATCATTAACAACAATAATGATAGATAAATAAATAAATAAATAAATAAATAAAATGGTGCATACATGTGCTTTAATAAAAAACATATATCTATTTATGGCACAGCAATAGCTGAAGATTACTTGTCAAGCTTAATAAAGAAGCCGGGATGTGTTGGAGAAATATGGGCAGTACTGTACAATAAACAGACTGACAATCGTTCTTAGAAACAAACCTTGAAATAACACTTTGAAGTATCTTCAGAAACACTACATGGAATATTTTTGACACCTAATTAAAAAATGTAAATGACAGTGGCATAGTGTAAACAATTTAGTTTTTTTTCCCCCTTTTCTTTATGTCTAACTACTGATCTGTACTCCAGTCCAAAAGGTGTCAGTGATGCTGCCAACTGCGGAAAAAATAGAAGAGGAAGACAATTGTAACTTTTGAATTTACTTTTACGAAGAAATTAACAAAAATGTTGAGGGAAAAAACGTCACCATTCTTTATTATTATTGTATTATACTGTCATTTTTTTATTTTAGAAAGTGTATAGCTATTTCGTCGGCACGGTGTCTTAGTGGTTAGCACTGTACCATTGCACCTTTAGGGTCCGGGTTCGATTCCCGCCTCGGGTCTGTGTGCCTCCCACAGTGTAAAAAGAAAATTAGGCTAATTGTTGTTCCCAAAATTCCTGTAGTGTATAAATGTGCCTTGTGTGTGGATATGGATTGGCACCCCCATCCATGGTATACCCCACCTTGGGTAAGTCTCCTGGGATAGACTTGAGAACCCCGTGACCCTGCATACAGGATGAAGTGGTATACACAACGAGGAAGAGTGATGCAGATTTACACAACTTTCATAAAAATAAAAATAAAAATTCTTTCTCATGTCCATATAAGGAGAAAGTTATGTGCTCTTACTGTAGGTTAGCAAGATCAATATATTTAGATATCTTGTATTTCCACCAGTGGCTTAGCGGTTAGCATTGTCGCCTTCCACCTCCAGCATCTGGGTTCGATTCCTGCCTTGGATCTGTGTGCATGGTGTTGCATGTTCTCCCGGCTCTGCTTGGTGGGTTTCCTCTGAGTACTCCGGTTTCCTCCCACAGTCCAAAGACATGCAGATTAGGCTAATTGGCGTTCCCGAATTTCCTGAAATGTACGAATGTATGTGTGTGTGTGTGTGCGCCCTGGAATGGATTGGCACCCTGTCCATTCCACTGCCTTGTGCACTAGGTCTCCTGGGCTAGGCTCCAGGCCCCCTGCGACTCTCTATACACGAACCTCTATACTCTCTCTATATGTACAGTATTTCAACACATTTTTTTTTTATCACCATGTGGTGATCAGGAAGGAAAATTCACTTCCTCACACTTATGGCTGTCCCTACAACCGGAACCATTAATAAATCTCTCAAGGAAGAGCATTACACACATCCTTAGCACTGCTCGCGACGCCATGATTAGTGCTTTTTAACCATTTTATTGTTTACTAGCTTTTGACTGCCTTATTTTTTTCTTTTTTTCTTTCTTTTTTTTTAAACGTCTCACACTCAGCTGGGTTTCTGGTGTTAGAGTTTGTCTGTCCTGCTGTCAACCTCAGTCTCTGAAATAATGACCTCCTGAACATGGAACAGCACTCTTAGCTGGACTTGTGGGAGCCTCTCAAAATGACCCCCACTGGGCCAATTACTTCTAACATCTGAAAACCAGAGGAGCCAGAAGTCTTTCTGCTCGACACCACTCTCTCTTTGTGACTTTTGCCCGTTTATCAGAACTCCTGACCGTCAGAGCTCCAGCTAGAGGAAAAACAGGATGGTTAGTCACAGTGAGCATTCAGGGTAACAACTGTTCTTGAACAGCCTCCTATGGAAAGCTCTTTGTCTCTTGTACAATTCTGTGAGCAAATGCCTTACGGGTGTAATAAGCAGATTACTGGGCAAATCTGTTGAAGTGTCAGATGTAAATGTATTCTTCACACAGTGGAGTGCGATGAGGTTTGCCCGGCACCGTTTGTAGCACAGCTGGTTTTTGCAGAAATGCTGGAGACCTTTCATGCTTTATACATATTGAGTCATGTGTTTACAGAATTTTAAAAGGAATTAAATTGAGACGTCTAGACAATGTGAATCTGGAGCCCTGATTGGACGCCGGCCTCCCAGGAACTCCCAAACATGTGGAAAATGGCTTGGAGCTTGGAGAGCGCTTAATGACACAAAAATGGCTTGGAGCGAGGTCAAGAGTGTATGGGGGATGTGCCACTAACTCCCAGTCGAGGTCCTGTAACCGACAGTACAAGTGGTGTTGGTGACAAGTTACTGTATGAACGTTCACGCGAACGACTGCAGTGGATTCTGAGCTATCAGGTATATTTCTTAAATACATTTGCACTGTTCAAAAGTTTTACTGTGGCTGAGAGTCTCATCACTGTACTGTGTTTCAAGTCTTCTGTAAATCAGTTTTACGCCTTCGTTCACAAGTACAGAAATTTCATCACAAGTGCTGGTTTGACGTGAACAATATGTTAATAATAATAATAATTAATAAAAGAGATCTTAATTTTCTTCTTCTCATAAGCTTTGGTCAATTCAGATTGTAGAACATATACAGTAACTTGTGAAATATTCAGTTTATTTTCAGCTAAGTACATGTTGTTGGACTTTTTTTTGTTTGTGTAAATGATAAGGGCAGCTCATGGGAATAAAAAACCTTCAAGCATGCACAAATGCAAAAATAATATATGAGTATAGTTACAGTTTTTTTTTTTTTTTTAGTACTGTAGAGATTGTATTAAAGCTATTTATCTGCAGTTTTTCACTTTTGTTTTAGAAGCACCCTTATTCATGTTTGCATGATAACCTGCACGTTTCCGATTTCAAATAACGTTGCCTTTTTTTTTTTTGTCATAAAATCTACACAGATGTTCCTCTTTGTAAATGAGTTCAATATAAAGCTTTGCAAATTCAGTGCACATGGCATGAGGTTCGGAATGTGTCAATCATCCGGGTAACGTGTTAGGTGTGTGTACTCAGCCACTGACAAGAAGAGAAGAGGGCCGATAAAACGGCTCCCAAGACGGAACACAGGCCTGTGAAAAACGCAGCGCAAGTCAAGGAGGGTTTGTGACATTTGCATAGCAGTTACATCACCTCCGTATTGCATCGTATGCAAATAATAATGCTAAATGCCTCTCAGTGCTCTTGCCTTTATGTCTAAAGCTTAAACTTAATTATTGAAATTCCATTATTATTTTTAACTGTTTTCACAGCAAATATAAAGCAACTTGTTTTTCACTAATACACTTACAGTACAGTACGTTTTTCACTAAAGTTATTTTTACATAGTGAATACTTTGCAGAAATCCTAAAATCTAACAGAATCAATTATTATAGGTCAATTTATAGCTAATAACCATAACGTAAACTAGCATTTTAGCTACTATAGTTTGTGTTGATTATTTTTGATTTGACATCAAATGATTATGTTTGATTATTACATTTGACATTTCAAACCCACATACTGTATATTTCATGTGCAGGTGGTTAGTACAGGATTATGACTTAGTGGTCAGTACTGTCACCTTGCACTTTCAGGGTCCAGGTTCGATTCCCGCCTCTGTGTACATGGAGTTCGGATGTTCTCCCTGTGCTCGGCACATAACAACATAGTTTACTTTTGCTGAATGGTTGGAATGAAAAAAGAAGAAGAAGAAGAAATATATATATATATATATATATATATATATATATATATATATATATATATATATATATATATTGAGTCATGAAAATTTTGAAGTCCTGGAGTAATCATGAAAAATTCATGTGCACCTGCTTTTAATATTTATGAATGACCAATGAATGTCCAATGCCCCCCCCCCCCCCATTTAATTATTAATTTAATTAAAAATTAATTGTTACAAAATGCTGACACTGGAGAATCATTTACAATATACAGAAATTTAAATCTGAAGCTAGTGTCAGTCCTGCTTTTACAGAAAATTACTCAGATGCACCATGTGATGAATCTAAATGAAGACTTTAGTGGCCTCGGGTCTGTGTTTGAGTGGAGCTTGCGTGTTCTTCCCGTGCTTGGTGGATTTCCTCCAGTTACTCTGATTTCCTCCCACAATCCAAAAACATGCAGATTATTGCTTATTGCCGTTTCCAGATTGTGTGCGTGTGTACACGTGTGTGTGCTTGTGTCCTGCAATGAACTGCCCCAACCCACCCCCCCCCCCCCCTCCATAGTGTACCCTACTGTACTTTGCCCTCACCAAGTCTCCTGAGATACAGTGGATTCCAGGCGTCCCGCGAGCCTGTACAGGATGAGAGGTGTAGAGATCGAGTGAGTCAGAGTGATGAGTGATATAATCAATAAAACTACAGTGTTATACAGTAGAATGGTAGGAATGTGAGCACTGAAAGTTCCTGGGATTTTTAATTCGTCCCAAAAAATGTTCAGGGTTACTGTAGATCCCGGCAGGAAAGTGTGTCGCTTTGGTGTGGTTAATTGATTCGTCTGCTTTTAACGCTTTGAATCTTGTGGCATTGACGTTCATTAATCGTCCCATTTGCGTATCCGACGAGCGTCATTAGCAACGGTGTTGGTGCTGAGTCCGTCTCTCTCAGCAGCGCAGCGCAGCGCATCAATCAGTACCGGCTCCAAAGTGCCCACAGCGCTTGTTAGCAATACACTCTTTTAATCAGATATAAAGCCACTTTCCTCCAATTTACTGGCTGCTTGAGCCGCAGATAAAGTCGAACGGCCCCGAGGCGGACAGGCGGTGAGAGGAGAGAGAGAGAGAGCGCGGCAAGCTGAGCAGTAGCCCGGGCTCCAGCGGACGCGACACAGCCTGCGCTCAGCCATACATGCAGCAGGAAATGATAGACGCCTTTTGAACAATCTGGGGCTTTGCAAGCAATTATTTGCATCTTTGTTGCATGAAATTATGCCATAGAAGCTTATTTGTATTCCTACTTTGTTTTTTGTCTTTCCTCCCCTCCTTCTTCCTGTACTTCCCTATATCGCTTCGCTTCCACGTGCCCACTCAGTCGCTCCCTTCCTTCCTTTTTTTTTCCTTTGCCTCGTTCGTTACTGCTCGGCTGCATTCACTGATTGCAGTCTGTTCTCTCTCCAAATTAACTTGCTTGCAGAGATTTGATGAAATTATACAAAGCCGAGCTATATGTTTGTCACATTATTAAATTACACAGTATAAATTGACCAATCAGCTCTAAACCGTTGTTCCGATCTTTTACCAGGTTTACCGGAACCGGACATTCGAGGAGTAGAACAATCTTGACATATTGCGCATTCTGAGATGCTTTTCTGCTCAACATGGTTGTAAAGTGTGATTAGTTGAGTCACGACAGTCTTACTGTCAGCTCGGACCAGTTTAGGTGATTTCTTTCATCAAAAAGTAGAACTAACTTCCAGAGAACTAGCGCTCACCAGACTTTTTTTTTTGTCATACCATTCGGGGAGTGAAATTCTACAAATTGTTGTGCATGGAAATCTCAGGAGATCAGCACTGCATAAATACTGAGTCCAGGCTGTCTGGCACTAACGACCAATGTCAAGAAAATCATATTTTTCATATGCTGTGAATATGCTAGCTCGGCTGATGTACACATGGTACACACTGATCAGCCATAATATTCAAAAGAATACCATTATGACCACCTAGGTTTTGGGTTCCCCTTGTGCCAATGGGGGTATGCTGTGGTATCTACAGTAGCCCCAGGGCATTGGGTCCTCTTTGGATTGGACATCTCATGGGTCCTCTACCAGATTGGGATCTGGGGTGTTTGGAGACCGGGTTGGCAGCCTAGCGCTCATTCACTGCTGAGCTTGCATTTATATTATAGCCAGGATTATAGACTAGACTTTGGTCTCCGTGGGCATGGGTATGGCGCCTTGGGTGTCCATATGAGCCCTGTCATGAATTTCCTGGTACGTAATTGATAATCAGTGTTAAAGTCTTAATGTCATGGCTGATCGGTGTGTACTGTACAGTACAGACCAAAAGTTTGGACACACCTTCTCATTCAAAGAGGTTGAATTTGTATTATGGCAAGAAAAAAGCAGCTAAGTAAAGAAAAACGAGTGGCCATCATTACTTTAAGAAACGAAGGTCAGTCAGTCCGAAAAATTGGGAAAACTTTGAAAGTGTCCCCGAGTGCAGTCACAAAAACCATCAAGCGCTACAAAGAAACCGGCTCACATGCGGACCGCCCCAGGAAAGGAAGACCGAGAGTCACCTCTGCTGCGGAGGATAAGTTCATCCGAGTCACCAGGCCTCAGAAATCGCAGGTTAACAGCAGCTCAGATCAGAGAGCAGGTCAATGCCACACAGAGTTCTAGCAGCAGACACATCTCTAGAACAACTGTTAAGAGGAGACTGTGTGAATCAGGCCTTCATGGTAGAATATCTGCTAGGAAACCACTGCTAAGGACAGGCAACAAGCAGAAGAGACGCGTTTGGGCCAAAGAACACAATAAAGAACACAATAAAGAACACAATAAAGAAAACTCTTTGAATGAGAAGGTGTGTCCAAACTTTTGGTCTGCACTGTATATAAGAAAGAGGATCACTGCCATGTACAGTATATAATCCTTCAGAACCATCCATTACTGTAGGTAACCTCTTCTCTTTGATCTACTTTCCCTCCTGGGATTTGCTAACAGATCGGCTTAGAGAGCAGCAGCATCTTGTCAGTCCATACAGACTAGAGCTCTTCTATGATTTATAAAAGTGACCATATTCAACAAATCTGTTTAATGTCCTTTTTTTTTTTTGGACAGAATCCAATGTTGTTGTTTTTTTTTTTTAAGGCATTTAATATAGCAAAGTATGTCTCATTCCGCCTGTACTGTAGTTATCAGATCCTTATTCCCTAATCATTAATACAAAATTAAAATGTGAATTGTGGCAAATGAAAGGTGGCAATAATGACTGATTAGAGTTGTGGGAGAATGCTAATGAATGAAGTTGACCAAGTATCAAGTGATTACAAGTGATTAATGTTTCATGTGGGGGTGTACAGTACATGTGTGTGTGTGAGCGAGGGGAAAGAGAGAGAGAGAGAGAGAGACACACACACACATCCATTTTGGTTGCAAGGGTTAAGGTTAGGGAACAGCTTCATAATCTGCATTAATAATTCTCTCAGCGTAAGGTCCTTACAAGGATAGCTAAGCGAACGTGCGTCTGTGTTTCTCTGTGAACGAATGCTACCCCATAGTGTGAGCTCAATTTTCTTCTAATTAAATACTTAATTACGCACTTAAGAGCAGTTCTTTAAAACACAGCACACGCTCTCCCAGTTTAATATGAGATTAACGACTAGTATTTAGCAAGACACAAAAAAAAAAAAAAATCAGCATCTGCAAGATTTCTATTTATTTCGAGAGCTCCGTTTTTGGACTGAGAAGACGCCTGACTTGATCGGTACACGTAGACGATAGAAAAAGATATTTCATATTTTTTTAAATATGCTCTTTAATCGCTGGCTTTAAGGAAAAGCGTTTTTTCTTTTTTTTTCTCTCTAGGCTAATCGTCTGTAATGGGTCTTGACCTTCATTTGTCAAAAGTAGAGGAAAGAAAAAAACACAGCCAGACATTCATTTAACACAGTCTACATTTATAGGAAATGTGTCTAGTAGTACAGGCTTCCGGCTATTTAGCAATTTGCTCCCGCTGTTTTTGTGCATTTGGATAATTTAAACACTTTACTGTACAGCTAACCAGGCTTTCTTTGACTTCCATATCATTTATACGCGGTTCGTCCTGGGGACGCGCGCGTTCCGGGTTGCTTGAGAGTGCGAGCGGGATAATCGATGATCTCAAGAAAGAAAAAAATAATCCCGTTGTTATTGATCTCAGAGCTACAGAAAGTATGAAGCCGGCTCTGGATTAACGAGTAATGGATTATACGTTGCTTCGCTAAGATGTATAAGTGTTTAAATATCCACCTGCTCATCTCGACTCTGATGGGCCTGCAAAGAGTGTGACAGCATGTTCATTAAGGTAGAATCAACTACGCCTTTTGAAGATTTATTCGCACTCACGCATCGTCTATACTGCTTTAGTATAGTATCTGTGTTCAGAGTCATAGAATCCTAGGAGACTTAGGGCACGAGGCTTGTCTTTGGACAAACTCCATACATACAGACCCCTAGGCGGGAATCGAACCCAAATCCTGGAGGTACGAGGCGACAGGGCTAACTAAGCCACCGAGCCGCCCGATTTATTGTCTATGGTTTTTATTGTTACAGCAGAGGTCTTTTTTTTTTTTTTTTCATGCGAGTCCTGTAACCAGCTTTGTATCCGCAACTTCAAAGGCACATGATTTCCTCTGAAAATCGCGTGTGGCGTTTAACTAAAATCAATCCCACTTTCAGCCCAGGGCCATCACAGACAAAAGCTCTCGTTTTGAGAAAAGTTGTACCTGTTCGATTTTCATACCTGCTACTTAAACCTTTGAGAGAACAAGCTACTGCATTATGGCATCTCGTTGAGTATGTGTAAAAATAACATAACCGCGAACCGAGATTCAATACGTCAGTGCGCGGCTGACTGTCTGTGCTTGAGTAAGAGTTAACAGTTCCCCTGGTGATGATGCTCAACTAGAAACATGACCTTACTGTATATTCGTCTTTCTGCTTTGGTGCAAATGTTGGCTTTTGACGATACTCTGACACCAGCACATGGCAGACTGAACTAGAGCTTAAGTGCAATCACTGTCCTATTTATAATAATATTAATTAAGTCATTCCTTCATTCTCAATACCGCTTATCATGTACTGTACAGGATCGCAGGAAGCCTGGAGCCTATCCCGGGTGGCGTGGTACACCCTGGACATCGTGCCAGTCCATCGCAGTGCACACATGCACACACGTTCTCATATGCATGTCTTAATGGACAGTGGGAGGACACCAGAGGACTGGGAGGAAACCAATCAATCACGGGGAGAACATGCAAACTCAATGCACAAAGACCTGAGGTGGAAATCGAACCCTCAACCTTAAAGGTTTGAGGCGACGATGCTGCCCTATTGATAATATTTGTTTTTAATATTTACTATTTAAATGCACTTCGACAACCAGTGAATGGCTGTTTCAGATACTTAATGCATCAATATAGTGTTTCCCAAAATGTGGGCCATGGCCCCCTGATGGACAATGATGGTACTGCAGGTAGGTGCATGAATTAAGTTTTATATTTAAAGTTTGAAATTACTATTACATATTTATGATTCAGTATTTACATTAGAATTAGAATATTTATGAAAGCTTATTGTATTTAATAAAAACAAAACTATTAAGGGTTTAAATTATTATTTATTTTTTATTATTATTTATTTGACCCAGTTATAAACCAGAGCATATACTACATGTCATTACAAGTGAGGAATCAGAATTTACAATCATAATGATGAGAAAGGAAATGGAAAGCTGATAACGAAGGCATTTTTTGTCTGGTGACAAACAGTCAGAATACAGGCGAATACAGAATACGTTTGCTGCTTTATACATTATATGTACTGTATGTGGATGGATTTATTATTTTTTCCAATGCACTACCGCAGGCCCATGAACATAGAATTGTTCAGTGTTTGAGATTAAAATATATATAGTTATATATAAATAGCTTCTGAGTGGAAAAAAGTCTTAATCATTTTATTTTCTCTATATTCAATAATTCTTCACTTTTATAAGTGCAACCAAGCTACCTGAATAACCTGAAAATAAATCAGTACACATAAGACACCGCTGATGTTGTAATATGATGTTGTATATATAAAAGAAAGGAGCGCAACCAAAAAATGGAGACCTACAAAAGCTAAATGGTAGCACAACCAATTTTGTACTGTGTGTGTGTGTGTATGTGTGTATGTGTGTGTGTGTGTGGGAATGAGAGATGACAGGGGTCAGGCGCTGTGTTAAACACAGAGGACCTGACCGGTGTGTGACATTTGAAAGCTCTTTATGCATGCAGTATTTTACAGACTTCAACAGGGGGATGTTTAAGCGCTCCAGGGGATTGAAAGGAGAGGACAGTGAAGACACTGTCCACCCAAAGCATAATAATAATAATAATAATAATAATAATAATAATAATAACCCCTGATAGCCATAATTCAGAATGCTGATATCACACAAGAACACAATCACACACACACTCACAAATCTCATCTCTCTCTCTCTCTCTCTCTCTCTCTCTCTCTCTCACACACACACTCTCTCAGGAGAGACCGCAGTCTCCTGCCGTACCTACTGTATAAACCCAAGGTAACTGATGACTCATTATCCTGCAGCACTCTGGAGTCAATCTGAGATAATAAGAAGTGATGAAAAATAAAAAGAAATTACAGTAAACCTTATTTCCAACAAATGTGCACAAAACAGGTTAAAATGACCAAATATTAGCACTGAGATAAACACCCTCCCCCAACACACATACACACACGTACCCCAACCACCACTACTCCAGCCAAATATGAAAGAAAAGGCATCATTTTACCTGTAAGCCATGATCCAGAAAGCACATGGCATTTACTGTACATTAGCCCTTAATTATAACTGACATAAACATTCATTCTTGGTTATAAACATTTATTCTAATAGTTTTGTCAGCTTGTGCCATGACACTATGACAAGTGACCTTGTAGCCCGGTATATTTTTTCGGTGTCGGCGTGTCATGATGTTAATGATGTGACGCGCTGTAGCTTGGCAAGTGTGTCCGGTGGCAAACCCTGAACAAAAGGTGCTCTGTAGTAACTCAAATCCTCAAATTTCGCAACACTTGACAATCTAAGTCACATCATTAGCATTACGTTATCTCAGCTCGGAAAGTGTCATGACAGAAACTAATGTCGCCACACTTAATGTCACATAACCACAAAACAAAAGCACCCTTTATGACAGTAATTTATAAATATTTCCTAGATATAGCATTTGTCATAAAAGGCTTACATAGGTGTCATGTAGCCTTCTGACTAGTTTTCAGTAACATTAGCATAAGGAACAACCAAGTAAACAAACAAATAAACAAAAAGCCATAAACATGTCTTAGTGACAAATTTGATTGATGATGCTAAGTGTAGCTAGTGGACAGTCTAGTGCATAGCTAATAGCAACGCTTTTATATAAATGTTATATATTCAACAACACTTGAGACTAGACCCCAAACTACATAAGTAATGTAGTGTACTGATATTGTAAATTGATCTGTATGCCATTTGTATAAACTCTTCCATTTTTACTGACCTGCCATAGCATCATGACCCCCCCCCCCCCCCCCCCCAAATATTGAGCAGGTCCCCATTTTTGCAGCCCTTATCCATCGAGACTTGGACTCCACCAGACCTCTAAAGGTGTTCTCTGACAAGTGGTGGCTATAACGGTTATGGCTCTGCATTACTGATCGGACGTTTGGGGGTTCAAGTCTGTGGGGCCCTGTCTGCTCTAGGGCGCTGTATCCTGGCTAACCCCAGCTACCTAAATGCAAAAAAGTCATTTTAGTGTGCTGTAAGGTACATGGTACAAGTAATAGCATCTTAATCTTTATATCGTGTAAGTTGCAAGGTGGGGCCTCCATAGATCCGATGCTTCCAGCGCATCGACCAGATGCTCAATCAGGTTGAGGTTTGGGGAATTAGGAGGCCAAGCCAACGCTTTAGCCATAGATTTTTGCAGTGAGGCAGGTCACATTTTACTACTGAAAGGGGACAAAGGCATCAAGAATGTCTTTTTCATGATGGGGTGTACAGCAACAATGTTTAGGTGGGTCGTACGTGTCAAAGTAACATCTTCATGAATGGCAGGATCAAGGTTTCCCAGCAGAACACTGCATAGAACATCGTCCTGCCTCTGCCAAGTTGCCTTATTCCCATTATATCCTTATATAATGGGAATAAGGCATCCTCTATCCATCTCTTCCTCAGGTAACTGTCGGACTATCGGACTACCTTACTATCGGAACCACACGTATCCAGCCACGATGTAAAAGAAAATGTGATTTTAGAGACGCTTTTGGTGATGGACATTCTGACCGGTCTGCAGCTACACAGCCCCATATGCAATGGACTGTGTGTTCTGACTCCTTACTATCGGAATCTGAATTAACTTTTTTAGCAATTTGAGCTACAATAGGTCTTCTATTGGATCAGACCTCCTGGGCCCACCTTAATTCTCGACGTGCATCACTGAGCCTTTGCTGGCAATGACCCTGTAGTCGGTTCAGCGGTTCAGGACCCAGTCACCTAACCATCACAATTTGGTCCGCTTAAATCTTTACGCTTGCCCATTTTTTCTGCTTCCAACACATCAACTCCTGGGACAAAATGTTCACTTGCTGCTCAATTTACCCTACCCACTTCTAGACACCATTGTAACGAGATAATCAATGTTCACTTCACCTATCAGTGGTCATAATGTTATAGCTCATGGGTGCAAATCACCAGACTTAATTTAACCAGTTAGTTTTCTATCCATCTCTCCATTCATCCATTTAGGAGCCTCAGTAGTCCAACCAGGGACCGTGGAGGCCAATAGTGACTATTGTATTTATTCCCAATTGTATGACCGTGGTAGCACCTCCGATCAGCATTCACACTTTGAACTGTGGGACGGAACCCGGGGAACCTAGGGGAAACCTACCAAGGATGGGAAGAACATGCAATATGCAGTTAGTTTTACAGCAATGAAATATGTAAGAGAAGAATTAACTTCAAGCAGGGAAGACAAGAAAGTTTTTTCTTTCAGTTGATTGTGTACATACTGTATATAACCTTTTACCTTTTTTAGTGAGGGTCAGGTTTTTCTTTTTGGAGCTGGATCAGTGGAACAGTGGATCTAATCTTATCCATTGTACTTATTAATGATCAGACCTTGAGCTTAATCCACAGTACAGCTAAGTCTTTATAGTAAGGACTGGTTCTGAATATTTGAGGCTCAGAATCCGACTTGCAGACCACTAGAGAAAACCTGAACAGCTAGCATAGCATAGTTCTTTTATTGGCAAAAATCCTGCATTCCTACAGATCCCCCTGGTGGCTAGGGGTCCCAAAGCAACTGCTTATACCACTTATACTGTATATAGAACCGACTCTGGTCTCAGTGCTGAATCAATCTGCCTTTTTCTTTGCCTCAGTCACTGCATCTATCTTTGGTCATGCATCTTTCATTACTAAATCTCTCTCTCTCTCTTTCTCTCTCTGGAGTGTTCAGATCCATTACCATCTACTCGCTCATGACAAATCTGGCCCTGTCAGCAGAACATCATAATCAAATTGTTTCAAAGGTCATTTAACATCGGCGCTCAAGGGAAAGTCTAAAACCCAGCCTCCGGAGACCCCGGGTCCAATTTATGTGTCAGAGATGAATAGAGGAATGAAACATTTACTGAGAAAATGAACTGGCCAAGCCCCGGTTATGACTCCGTGTGACACTTCATCTGCACAACCTGCCCTTTTTTTTTATATATATATATTCAGAATTTTCACACAATCGAAACGAATATGACTTCATTTTTCAGGGAGAATTTAGCTGATAGAGGCACACAGTCTCTCTTCATGAGCCATGCTGTTTGAAATCTGTTGTACTGTTAAAAAGATGGTTTATGCTTCCGAATCACACAAGTGTAAAATTGGCAGTGCAAACATTCCGGCTGACTGACTGCTCGGAACAAATTGTTACAAAGCGACTTTTGTTTATGAATTAGATTTCTTTTATAATTAGTTACATTGTTTGCTAGGTAATCGATGCCATCAGTGGTTATTATGCCTCTGCAGCTTTTTTTCCTTTCTTTTTTTTTTTTTTTTTTTTCCAAAGAGCACCAAAGCATAATTTCACGCCAATAAGAATAATTTATTCCCCAAGCTTAAATTAATTGTTCAGTTAACTTATGCTGGAAGTTATTATCCGTAGCGATATTCAGATCCAGCAAACTGTATTTGGAGCATTATAACGAAAGTCCCCCCAAAAAATCTCGTCATCCACTTCAGCAATCAAGGGCGAGACGAGACTCATGCATATTTATAGTTTTAATTTACTATATATCAGTTAAAGTGCAAAGCCTTTTGTAATATGAATTTTATATAATAAGAGTTTATCTTTCGACAGCGTGTCAATGCTGGATCGAGATCGTGCCAATGCAATCACTGAGTTAAATGAACACATCTTTCTATTTCCTGTCTTTACTCGGTCTGATGGTGATGCCGGGCTGCGTGATGAATAAATCAATCAGTTCTAATAGGAAAGTAATCAGTAACAGAATTTGTGTGTCATATTATGCAGTCTGTCATAAAGCAGCATTACTGTTACTATCCTATGTCCTGGACTAGTGAATTATTTTCTAAAATTATGTCCCAAAAGGTTTTTTCTCCTTATTTCCAACAATCAACATTATACAGTAGAGTAGCTAAAGAAGGTCATCCAATTTTTTAACCAAGTGTAGGTAGTGCTGCAGAACATCTGTAAAAAAAAATTTTTTAAACATTATCACTTGTGCTAAGACATTATTGTGTGCCTGTTATAGGTAGGAGGATATAAGCACAAGCCTACCCTTTTATAACAAAAATTAAACCCGTAGGCAGTATTGAGGTCAAAATATGCATGACTCAAATAATTATGCAAACAGCAAAAATCAGTTCAACACAGAGCAAAATGGCGGAAATGTGCACTTCTGATGATACAGTGTCCCAATTGGGTTGACTGGTTTTAGTCCTGTTTGTACTGTTAAAATAAAATTGGATAATTCCAAGGGTGCATGATTTAAAACTTTTTTTTTTAACTCAAGAAATGGTTCAGCCAAGTTTAAGTCTCTGACTGATGCATTGGCAGTAATTGGCTCCAGTGCATGGTAATGGCCTGTTGAGTAACTCCTCTTCTACATTGATTTCTCACTGAACACCAGTGCATGCAAAAGTGTTTCAGACAATAGCAAGACCACTGAGAAAAATCAATTTCTTCTTGATCAAGCTTGAGGCATTCTTTAAATGCTATGTGCCAGTAGTTGATGAGAAGTGGGGAAGGAAATGCTTTGGAAAACAAATGCACAAGGCTGATATGCATATTGGGACCGTAGACCAGAAAAGTACCAGTTTGGAGTCACATACTGTATGCTCTAGCCTGTGAAATATGAGCAGTAAGGCTTCCAGTTAAGAGTGTTTCTCTTGTTCAGCACCATTCTAGAGTTGATCAATACTACCCAGGTACATAGTGTAATGGCATCTGCATTCCTTCTTCATGATGCAGGATAGTATGCCGAATTGTGGTATAACAACACTATGGACACGCCAGCCTTATAAGGAATTTGCTTTCTTGACGTGTTGATCACCCAATAGATCCAAGTCAGCATAAGGCTTTATGGTCCCTTCTGTTTCCATGTTTTCAACTGTTAAACAAGCACATGATTCAAAAATATATACAGTATAAATGGTTCATTCTGGAAATGAGTCTTAGATTTGAGCTACTAAAATCTGCTTGTTCAAATATAATAATCCAATATCATTCTATGTTCTTGAGTGGGGCACGGTGGTGTAGTGGTTAGCACTGTTGTCTTGCACCGCCAGGGTCCAGGTTCGATCCACGGCCAGGCTTGATTCCCGTCTCTGTGTGCATGGAGTTTGCATGTTCTCCCTGTGCTTGGTGGGTTTCCTCCTGGTACTCCGGTTTCCTCCCACAGTCCAAAGACATGTAGGTTAGGCTAATTGGCGTTCCCAAAATTGCCCGTAGTGGGTGTATGTGTGTGTGTCTCTGTGCACTGTGATGGATTGGCACCCTGTCCAGGGTGTACTCTGCCATGTGCCCTAAGTCTCCTGTGCCCTAAGTCCCTCGTGACCCTGAATACAGGATTAAGCGGTATAGATGATGAGTGAGTGAGAGTGAGTTCTTGAGTGGGATCCAGTGGGATCTGGTCTTGCATAGAGACCAAAAGAAAAGTTGGAAGTTCTTGTGGCAGAAATGATTCCCTTCCTGCTTCTCGCGATAAAAGAAGAAAAGAAGAGCCAATTGGGCAACTTAACTTGATGCCCCTTGGTCAGCTCCTGAGGAATGTATGAGGATGTCCCGTTGGACAGAGACTAGAAAGACTTTTTTTCAGAAGAGCTGGAATCCATGGCTGTGGTTAGAACATTTTGCCTCCTTTAGACTTTTAGGGAGAACCTCTGAGAAGATTTTCAGCTTCACCAAGTTGAGAAGAGCCAGTTCAAGTAGATTAGGCACATTTGCAAATATGACCCATGCTCATCCTCTGCTAGAGCAGTATCAAACATGTCCCATTTGATGGGGAGCCCTGGGGAGACCCAGTGCCCACTGGAGAGATTACTGTATATACTGTAGTATCTCACAGTTGACTGTGAATCATGTGGTAATCCCCAGAAGAGCTGGTAGTCTTCTCACCCAGTTGTTAGTATTATACGTAGCAAAATTAAAAAGAAAGAAAGAAATTGGAGCTGTTCCCAGGGTTCCTGTTGCTGATCCTAAATCAACAATAAAGAGTCAGCCTTAACAGGCTAAATATCCCCAGTGTTGAATTAACTAGCTTAACCTGCTTGTCTATGGACAACCCACCAAGCATGGGGAGAATATGAAACTCCATGCACATAGCGGAAATTGAACACAGACCCTGGAGGTGCAATGCGACAGCGCTAACCTCTACACCACCATGCCACCTAAACTTCTACTCATCTATACCTAATATATCCTTCCCACCTTAGTTTCCCATTAGGCTAATTTCACAAATCTCTCTTCTGCACATACTGTATTATTTTAGCATTCCTCAAAGATACATGAGAATGGGGAAGTACCCTTGAAATAGCTGTTTACTTGTGTATTATACTTGCAGGCCCTCAAGCAAGCACTCAAACTAACACAGAAAATGCATAGTCTAAAGTACAACCTTAATTTGCATTAGACATTGGGAGGGGGGGGGGGGGGAGAAAAACCTTGAGTTGCCAAGAGCACATAAAGAACAAGTAATAATCACAACCTTCTGAGTGCTATTCTGAGCACAGCCTGAGTTTACATTAATCAATACACTCATTACAATAGAAGAGTCAGACCCTCACAAAAGCAAAAATTGAAAGCAATTGTGAGAATCACATTGAAGCCAAATGAACAGAATAATGAGCAATCTTTTTAGATGAGCATCCCTGAGATTTTCATACCCTTTGTGTAATAAGAGCATAGCGTGGTATAGCGTCCATGCTAATTAAGACAAAGTCTCCTGTCCTTTTTAACGCAAACATTGCTGATTGTGCTGATTTGATCCTTTCTCAAGCAACAACAGGAGGCTTCTTCAGGGGAAAGCCAGTAAAGTCTTTGCCGTGATATGCAAATCAGTTGTATTCTTCTGGTATATAGAGTAAGTAGCTAATTCACACAAATACGTCTGATTAAAAAGCTGCAATACAGTACCAAACCCGCTTCAAAGTTTATAACATTTTCACAAAGCTTCTTAGGATTCTCTCAGAGAGCTCCTATCTTAGCTTAAAAAGTCCTAGCTGGGAGTCCTAGACTAAAAGTGATTTAAGAAACCTTTTAGAGCAACTCTGAGTAAGGAAAGTAGAAAAACCTTTATCTTAGTGAGAGGGTGTGGTCGACCCCGTTGCTAGGGATGATGCAGCAATTCAAGGACTGTGATTGGTTAATAAAAAAATAACCTCTGACCTCTGCAAAGGTTTTGAAATGTGCTCTTTGTGAAAACAGAATACATGATAATAGAACCAACAGTGAATCATAGTTTTTGTATATGAAGAAATTGTATAATCATGAGTACAGGCTACTTTATGCAAAGTTATCTTAAAGATAATTAAACAGCTAAATGTTGAAAATGCTTTTGAAGCAACCAATTTCCACACAGTAGCTACTATATTTAAGTTCTCACACTTATTTACCGTATTGATTTTATTACTTGTAATCCATTTTAAATTGATGAGAGCAAAAAGGCTCAGCTTTAACAATTTACATGATTGCAGGACAGTCTGTTTAATTTGCACTTTTGGATGGTCTGTAGCCAGCAATCCAAGAGAGATGGAAGGAAGTAAAACAACAAGAAAACCAAAATGGACAGAAAAGCAGTGTTTACTTTTAGCTTTACGTTCAGTGTTCGGAGAATATTTCTTCCTTCCGCCAATTTTATCCTCTGCTAGAGAAACTCTTAAGCCTCTTAAAAGTCCTCCTCTCTACTCTTAACAAATTTTACCTTAGGAGCTGTTTTTAGGGCTAAGATGTTTTGTGAATCATTTTTATCTTTACTAAGATTTAATCTTAAATTTAAGGAGAAATTCTAAGAAAATGCCCTAATTCTAAGATTTTTCTTAGAATTTTGTCACTAGGAGCAACTTTTAGGCTTAAGAAGCTTTGTGAATACGGGCCCTGAAGATCCGGCATCTAAAGTACTTATGACACGATTTTACTTGTTACTTAAGCATATTGTATACAGTTTAGCACCAGTACATCTAATCAGTTTTATGGCTTGCATCTATTTGGCATTAGAGCAGTGTAATACTGCAGCACCTAATCGGCCCTGCTCTCTGAGTGGAAATGATACTTTCTCTTTGGCTGGCATCTATTTACTGTAGCTAATGTATTCAGAATAGTATAGTTAGCAAATTGCTTTTAGCCTGATAAGGATCGAAGATCATTGGAGGCCATGGACAATCCCTGTATTAAATAAACAGCTGTTTGCTTGGGTCACTCACAACCCCATGCATGACCGATGACTTTGACATTTTGATGTCACATCCTAGAGAGAATGCTGGTTTATCAATGGGGTGCAGTTCAAGTTGAAAATATAGAAGAAACTGGAGAACACAGAGGAAACCCAAAAAAGATCATGAGAAACATGGAGCTGTGGTGCACTCACTCTCACTCATACAGAACTCTATACAGCTTATCCTATAGAGGGTCACAGAGGGCCTGGAGCCTAACCCAGAGGACTAGGCAGGGGTACACCCTGAACAGGTTGGTAATCCATCGCAGGGAACAATCACACACTCACTCACACACTACATGCAACCACCAGTTAGACTAATCAGTATGTCCATGGATTGTGTGAGGAAACAAGTCCATGTCCATGCAAAGGAGTCCATGTAAACCCTACGTTCACAGACCTGAGGCGGGACACCTGGAGGTGCAAGGCCACAATGCTAACCACTACACTACCATGAGACCCAGCTATTAATTCATTCTTCTTTCTATGGTCATTTTAACCTACTGTAAAACTATTAATTCAGTTAGAGATATGCTGCATAGCTTTCTTTTACTGTTCATCATTAAACATAATGCAGACGGATATTTTTGAAAAAGTGAAAGCCCCTAAGGCATTACGCCAAAAATATTTATAAGGAAGTTTAAAAACAGCCTGGCTCATCATTAGAGACAAATGCTTGCTGTTTCCAGAAAAGGAAGTCGCCTAACCCAAGAGGTGAAAGGTTCTGTTTGCTAAACTTGTATAATCCTACTGGAACAGTGCTTAACCCAGCACACCCATTTGATTATAGATTATACCTGCAATTTCTGAATCTATATATAAAAGAACGGTTTCGTTCAGGAATAATTTGACAAAGAAACAAATGAAAAAAGGAATGAAAACAAATGTTCCTGTGAATGCTTTGAGGAAAATAAAGAGTTCCAGGTGTTGACTTAGCCTCCAACTTCCCCAGATCTTAATCTGATTGACATCTGAGATGTAATAGACAAACATGGGCCCCACTTCCCAACTTAAAGGATGCTTGATGCCAGATACCAGAGCGCACCTTTACAGGTCTTATGGCGTCATCAGATCAGGGTTGTTTTAGTGGACCTTAATGTTTAAGCCATTAAAGGAGTTCCTGGGAGGCCAGCGTTTCGGACATGACGCAGGCAGTCCTATCATGGCTCCAGCGTACCAGAAAACTTTATGGTATTCAAGGACTCGTGAAATGCTGGGATAAGTGCATTAGTGTAGCAGGGGATTATACTCTCAGAGTCGCTCTCATTACTGTGTTCTTTTATTCTGCACAATCCTGGTTTGACTTGAACACTCCTCATACAACCAAAATTCAAAAAACAATTGTTGCCTGAGATGGTTTAACATATCATCTGAATCATCCCAGTTTGACTTGAATGCCCCTCGTATTTATGGACCTGACCGTATTCACCCTAGAGGCTGCCACAAACCCAAATAAACTCAAATCAATTCCAAAGCTTGGATTTTCTCCGTAACTGTGCTACCATATTTTGTCAATATTTTATTGATAGCGTTAAGCGTATAAGAATTAGTTACAAGTTGGGAAAAAAAAGTTATACAGTGCAGTGCAAATGATGCGGAGATTGAACAACATTAACAGTGAAGAATGAATATAGACTATAGAATAACACTTTCATTCATTCGAGCTTGAACACTGAAGAATAACATTCTCATTAGAGCTGAGACCGTATGGCCTTCATATTTAGAGCTAAGACGAGCAGCCTCTGACATCAGTAGGAAGCAGATTTCGAAGTGGGAGTCAATTCTGCTTTCATTTATTGATCTTTTTATAGGTCTGATCCCACAGTATATACAATATAATAACCTGCGGGAGTTACACTACAGTTCAAGCAGCACTCCTGCAAGCACATGATGAGGGATTGGGAAAAAAGAAATCAATATGGTTGCGATGTTCATATTTGCAGAGATCCACATGAGGCAGTGAAGTTAATAGCTACTGTATATGGAAATATGGCTTTATGGGTGGAGGTGCAAATTACAACAGGAGAAAATAACTACATAAATTGTAAATCCAGAAAGTCATACAGAACACACTCAGATAATATATTCGAAGAATTAGCCAAAATAAAATAAAAAATAAAAAGAAGAAGCAATTTAACATCATAATGTATGGAGGTTTATAGGAGAAGATTTATAAGTCCCAGGTAAAGTTTACTATTCAGCACTTCCAGGAGATTCTCCATGACATGGCTCTGGGGGACTGTGGATAATTTTATTCAGCATTGATTTCAAATCATTCTGTTGACTTAATCAATTGTCATCATATGATGGATTGGCTGTTTCTTATGCGTTCCTGGTTGCTTGGAATGAAAACGTCACTGTACTGGCTGATATTCCCCATGTTAACGGCCATCAGCTTATTGGCAAATAAGTTGGCATCGAGCGGCAACCTCCGCTTCTGAAACATAAAGCCAGCACAGAGGTGGAAAAGCATCCAGTTCCCCAAATATCCACTTGGAGCTTGCTCCAGAAATCCCCGTAGACCCCCATGTAAAAATACCCAAATTTACAAGAGAAATGAACATTTATAGCCAGGAACAAAAAAAAAAGAGTTTTGTCAGATTTTCATTTCATGATCATTTTTATACAACTCATCTTGTATGTTAATGATATTAAGCCATAAAATACTGTATAAGGGGACATACGTAATAAAGGGTTTGACTGATGTGAATGCAGTTTACAGTAGCTAACGAGCCAACTGGAATCGCTGTAGTTTATCTTGCCAGAAGAAATGTAGGAGTTGACACAGGACAGCGTGTGTGGCAGTGGTCTCCAACATTTTCTGAACCATGGACCAGTTTTTTACGTATGTCAGTTTTTGACGGATAAGCCATCACGCACTCATGGCCAGATTCCTTGTGCTTGCCCTGAGTTTCTTCCCATGTGACGAGGCGGCCCCACCTAGGAGTGTTGGGAGACAATGACACCTGAAGCGTATTCGTGGTGTCCAGTCCAGTCTGCTCCGTAATTCCGTCTTTGTTGCTGTCACTGCAGACGATTCCGTTTCACAAAGATATTTTGTTGGAAAAGTAAGCAGGGTTTCCAGTGCTTTGTGGCGATCACAGGAAAATTCCGCTGTGATTTTAATCCAGAACGTCGGCAGAGTTGAAGTTGCCTCAAACATACTTTTAAGGCCACAGCTATCATACAGAGCGGAGTTGGAGGATGTGAATCACCTGTTGAGTTAAACATGTAATTTAGGTAGGAGTATTGGCATTTTCTTTTAAATGCAAATTTCTTTCTGTTGGCAGTCTCAGAGTCTCATCGGCTTGTCTCATCGCTGGGTATTTCCTTTTCAAAGAAGCTCTCCAGAGATGTTGCTTTTTTGTTTACCCATTTTTAGCTAGAGTTAGCTTGAAGCATTAGCAAATTTCTTTAGTGCAGCAAAACCGAGAAAAAACTATGGGAAAGAGGCACAGACAGAAGTGAGTGAGAGGTTATCTGATTATTTTTCAAGTCTGATAGTCAGTAAAATGTGGCACCCATGAAACTGTTGTTACTGTAGTTCACCGGTTTTCCTTCTTTCAAATACTTTTTAGTATGTCCTGACGACTACATCCCATAAAGCGCTGCAGTTTCGGGGTTGCTCTGTCCCAGTCCTCTAGCCATCACAGTTTGGCCCTTAAATCTTTATGTTTGCCCATTTTTGTTCTGCTTCTAACACATCAACCTTAGGGGGAAAAGTTAACCTGCTGCCTAGTAAATCCCACCCACTTCCAGCCACCATTGTAACGAGATATTGAAAATGTACTACTGTGTTAAAGGCCGAATTGTGCTGACTAGACAGCTGGGTCAGACAACTCAGGAAGGAAAACCGGTGAAATGGGGACAGGGTCATGGGTGGCCAAGGCTCACTGATTCACACGGGGAGTGAAGTCTAAGACGTGTAGTCTGATCCAATAGATGAGCAGGTCATTACTGCTTTGGTGACAAAGCGGGACCTACTCAATACTCTCTGTGCGGTCCATTACTGGTCCACAGCCCGGTAGTTGGGGACCACTGATGTATGGTAAGGATGACGGATTTCAATCAAATGCAAAGTAACGCTAGAAAATACAGCATTAGCATTTAACAAAGCTGCAGCTACCTTGTGGTAAGTGTGGTGTATGGAGTGAGGAAGAGCCGGGAGACTGCACTTAGCAATAGCTCCAGGATAACAGATTAGCATAGAGAGCCAGTGAGTCACTTGTATAGAGATTTCCTCACTATACCTTAAGTCTGAAAAAATGTAAACATCGTCCACACGAGTCTGGTATCATGCTATCTAGAATATATATATATATATATATATGGTATCATGCTAATCTAGAATACAACAATCATTTTCTATATTGTTAGCACTCTTCGTCTTGTACACACATTCCAATCTAGTTTACCATTAAAAAAAAGTGTAGAAGCTTGTGGTGTTATTTGCCGTTACCGTATAGCCACATTACGTTTGCAAGCGAACATATTCTATACGCTCACTATATTCATTCGCTCACTAGTCCTCACTGCACACCTGCTCACTCATGGACATTATGCACATAAGACACTTTAAATATGCACACAAGCCACTTTAACATGTCACTTTACTGCATATTTGCACACCCCTGGACATTCCGTTCCTTATGTTCACCCCATTTCAATATTTTTTATTTTCTATTTGTACAATTACAATTTTTCATTCCAATATTTTCTATTTGTACAGTTCCTCTCACTTTCTTATTTCCTTATATCTTCATTTAATGTATATATGTACTTACATACATTTTATATTTTATATTTTACGTTATTTTATTCTCTTAGTCAATTTTTACTTATATATATTTTTCTCAAATTTACTTTTGTTCAAATATTTATTTCCTTTATAGATATTCTTTCTTATTCCTTCTTAGATAAGTAACTTTTTTTGTTTTTGTTTTTCTTTTTGTTTTTTGTTTTCTTTCTTGTTCTAAGGTCAGGGCAGTTGCCTAAGCATTTCACTGCATATCGTACAGTGTAGGATTGTGTATGTGACAAATAAAATTTGAATTTGAATTTGAAAGCTGTAACCAAACAAACATCGGCCAAATTATGATTTTAAACATCTGTATTGGTTTGAGGGGCATGGTATCAAAGACCTGCAGATTGGGCTAAATGGCATTCTCAAATTGCCCACAGTGTGTGACTGAGCGTGTGTGTATGTACAGTACTGTTTGTGCGTGTGCCCTGTGATGGATTGGCACCAGGGTGTACCCCGCCTCGTGCCCCAAGTCTCCTGGGATAGGATCCAGGCCCTACAGGATAAAGCTGTTAGACGATGAGTGCGTGATTGAGTGAGTGTATTGGTATGAAATCATAATTTTACAATCGGCGCCTCCTTATCACTGACCATCTGTTGGATGAGACTGGATATTTATGAGTTTATGAGCAAAAAAAAAATCTACATGTAGTCTAACAACAGATGTCAGGCAAAACCAAAAGCAATACAGCAATATTTACAAAATGTACTCGCTCCATCAATAGCAGCAACCAGGAAGCCACTGTCTGGCACTCTAAATATTTGCACCTAACCTGTGAAGCTGAATAAATGATTCCTGTGATGGAAAGTGGAATAGGAGCTAGCTGAAACAATATTAGATTGCACCCAAAGTGCCTGTGCCACTCTCTGGTTTTGTAGACTGTTGTTGCTACTATAATTTGCAAGTTCATAGCTCTCTTATTTCTCTGTCTCTCTCTGTCTCCATCTATTTGTCTGCCCATCTCCTCTTTCTGAAACCTTTTAAGCCTGTCACTTGATATAACCAAGACTGTGATGACCCAGAGGATGATGGAGGAATTCAGTGGCTGTGAGCCCAGAGATCCCTGAAGGCCTCGGCGTCTTTCCAGCTGAATCAGAGCTTTATAGCGCGCTCGAACTTCATGTCATTCTCTAAAGAAATGAAAGATTTTTTGTTTTTTAAGGGTTAATTGTAAAAGCTTGGAGTCTGGAGGTTTTATAATGAGTAGTCGCCAGCGTGAGCCATCAGCGGTCCTATCGACAGAGCACTCCGAAAGCAGTAAATCCTACAAATCTTGTTAGGTTCGGGGAGAAATCCTATTTTTGCAACGTGAAAAAAGCTCAGACAATTACCCTCAGCTTGAACATGTAAGACTGATCAGGTTCTGTCAGCTTTATCCGAGTTCAAATGCCGTTTAAAAAGAGTCGGGACAATGTACAGTACTAACAAGGAGTTCTGCTGAGCTTCTGTCTTATCTGTAGGAACCGTATAAAGGCAAGGGCACTTCACCTGTTCACACAGAATTTGGTGCCATTTCCTGTTCGCCTTAAGCCGGCTTTTAAGATTTGCGGACTGATTCTGCCGTCGCAGGCAAAAAAAAGAAGAAGAAAAAAAAAATGCGGCCATTGAGAGAGAAGTCTTTGGACACAACAGTGTTGAAGCTGAAGATGAAGAAGCCGATGGTGTGTGACAAATATGATAAGATGGTTAAGATGGTATTGGATTTTCTGCAACATTCCACTAGCAGCTATAAATTTGTCTTAAATTTAAATCATGGATTTGTGTATTATAATAAAGTGTAGTAGGGGTGCAGGGCTTATTTGTTGCTGCATGTCTCAGAAGGTAACCAACGACGGATTGCAAAATGAACGTTAAAGCATGTTTTTCTAAGCAAATGGCCCAAACGAACCATCAATAGCCCCAAACAGTCTGACTAATCCTCTCCATTTAGAGATTAAACAAGGTAGGAGAACCGTTTGTGTACCACTCTACGGTACAATCTCCATAACAATCCTGTTTGCGGTGAGTCCAGGTCCATTTTTAAAGGGGAACATGATTTTACCAAAGTAGTAGAGTTCTTGGAGCTCTTCAACATAATGTGTCTCGGACCTTAAAAACAAGCGATCGAGGAGTCGAGGGAGCAAGTTGGCACGGGAATCAAACGGATCCTCACAACTCGAATTAGCGCCAAAGTTCAGAGACCCAGTTTAATGAATGTGTCCATATAGGGGTTTTTTTTTATGGGAGTGCATGCCAGGTTGAGGGTGACACGGAAGTCTAGTCTCGAATCAGACAAACATAAATTTTGAGAAATCTGTTAGCTGGATTCCTTAGAAAAGTAATCACCTCCGTTGAGTTTCATTTTGTATTATTTCCTAAAAAAATAAGACCTATTGTCCAGTACCAGCCTTTTGGACACAAGTTTGTGATTTATGTTTTACATTCTAGGACAATACTGGATATTTCAAAACTATGAAATAACACATATGGCGTTAGGTAATTAAGTAACAACTTGTCTTGTTTTTTTTGTTTTTTTTAAGACATGATGGTCAGTTGTTCTGGAATAGTTCTTGCAATTACATTTGCAAACCCCATCAAGCATCATGAGGAAACTGGCTCTCAAAGACCTTCCCAAGAAAGCAAGACCAAAACGCACCTCTGCTGCAGAGAAGTTCATTTAGAGTCACCAGCCTCAGAAGTCTCCAGTTAACAACCAGCACTTTAGATTAGAGCCGTTATGAAGCTTTAAAGAGCGAGAGCAGCAGATACATCTCAAGATCAACTTTTCAAAGGAAGTTATTGCATTCTTTTGGACGCCTTCAGCATTGTTTTACAATATATAAAGAAATAAAAATCAGGAAAGACCATGGAATTAGAAGGTGTGTCCAAACTTTTAACTGGTGGTGTATGTTAAGTAAAACATTTAAACCCGTCGTAAAATGCGGGAATATTGTCGACAGACTAAAGTTAGTTTAATGTTAGTTTAATAGAATATTGGTTGATGCCTTTGGACTATGAAGCCTGTCGATTCTTATAAATGCAACACAACTTATGCAGTGTGCTCTAGTTAAACTCACTGACGTTATGTAATCGTAACACCTGTATTCCTGTGCATTCAGAGTTACTTTAAGTGGCAGCAGGATAAGGTTTCGACTGTGGCAGCCTAATGAGCTCCTGGGATTTTCCACAAACCACAATTTCAAAAGTTTACAAAAGACAAGAGACATCGAGTGAGTAATAGTTCTGGAAGTGAAACACCCTGCTGATGGGAGAGCTACTGTAAAGCAGAGAGCAGTAACATATATATATATATATATATATATATATATATATAAAAAAATTAATTCAGCTATTTTGTTTGCTCAGGTTATAATGTTGTCTAACATTTGAGAGACTAGAATTAAACTGTCTTCCTTAATCATCTTTCACTTTTATCCATTCAGTAAATTCTAAAGTTTCTACATGTCTGCTTAAGTGGAACGTCAACTTTTACTCAAGAATTTATTTCACATTTAAGTAAAAAGATTCTTTATATTTTGTTATTTACAGCTAATTCATGTTATAAAACATAAATACAGTATAACACCCTTTAGAATGACTGAGGAACGCAGCTTTAATTATGGCTTTATAAATTAGTCTTCTTTATCTTTGAAAACTGTGAGTCGCGAGTCTTTTAGAAGGTTAAGCTTTTTAGAAAAGGAGAGAGTGTGTGGGAGGGAAAAATAGTATCGAATGTATGACCTTGGGTACTAGGACTAGGAAGAGGCTGTGCAGTAAATACTGTATGCTGTTAGTTTTGGTCTTGCTTTCCTGGGGTGGATCTTCCTGAGAGCCAGTTGCATCATGGTGCTTGATGGGTTTTGCAAATGCACTTGACAATACTGTTATTGCAAGAACTGTTTGTGTCTTAAAATAACAACTGATGGTTGCTGTTGTACTTAGTTAATTACTTAATGCCATATGTGTTGTTCTAGAATGTATCAAATCCAAACTTGTGTCCAAACCTTTGACTTGCATGACCGGTGCGACCCGTGGGTGCACGATTGAATTGGGATTTGGAGAGTTTGGACGCCAGGTTGGCGGCCTTAGGGTCTATGCCTGCTGGGACTTGCGCGGGCAGGCTTTGGTGCACTGGGTGTACTGGTGGCTTTCTATCGTGGCTAGCATTGACTTTTTACAGTGATTTTTGCTGCATTGGCTTTTCTGTTGGATTGGAAAATAGGTGGTGGCCTTTGGGCCCCTAAGGGTGAGCCTTGTGTGCCACCATTTTACTTTGTTATATAATTAATAATCAGTGACCATAGACAGTCTTTACATATCCTTGGTTTTGGTTTGCACTTGTACCAATACTATGTGCTTTTGTTTCAGCATTTGTCTTCTTCATCTTATTGGAATGCTGTGGTTTCCCTTGTGTTCGTATCTTTTAGCCTTTTAGAATAGAATAGAATAGAATAGAATAGAATAGAATAGACTAGTTGAAAAAAAATTTGTTTGATTGGAAACAAAGCCAAATTGAAACACATGCTATTTTCTCTTTATTAATATGATATATTAATTTTTTTACTGCATAGAAATATTATTTAATATATAATTACTGGCCAGATGTGCAGTGATGCCATATGGATAAATTAAATGTGTGAGCTTTATTAGAGTAGACAAATTAGGTTTTCTAAGATCTCTTGAATGTCTTGAAGATAAAAATGTTTTATGGCTTTAATAAATAGACATACAGTAGAACTAAAATAAATAAATAAATAAATAAATAAATAAATAAATAACATGGTATCTGCAGTTGGATTGAGTTGGTAGAAAAAATACCAGGTTTTGAGAGGGTCTGTGGAATTTATGTAACAATTATGATGATCCTTGTGCTCAAAAGTTTAAGCACCCCCGTTAAGCAAGTACATAAATATGTTAAAAAAAATAAAAAAAAAGTTTGTTCTGCAATTATATTGTACTACAGTAGTGTAAAAAAAAATTATCCTCTTAAAAACATGGTACTTATACAGTATATACACAGATTTAAAATTCCTCAATGCATACATTAATTAATTAGCTCTCTTAGATTTTACTGGATTTTTGCACCTGCACTCTCTCTCTCTCTCTCTCTCTCTCTCTCAAAAACTCCCTCTCCCCCCTTTTTCCCCCAAAGTCGGTCTTTTCCCCGCTGTCTTAAACACATGCCACTTGCCATTTTACTGATCCGACTCTTCTGATTGCACTTGTGTCTAAAGGCTTCTTGCTACTCTGCTACTTTGAAAGGTCAGAGGGAAGCTGTGGATCAATTCCCAGCTTATTGCTGAGTAACTGAGTCAGAGAGAGTGATTCATTTGTCTTCAGGGGAGGTGTGTGTGTGTGTGTGTGTGTGTGTGTGTGTGTGTGTGTGTGTGTGTATATATATATATATATATATATATAAAATGTGTGTGTGTATAATGTGGGTTAATACATCTCCTGATGAGATTTTGCCTTGTGCACCTTATCTTCAGCAGCCACTGGGATACTGTTGACATACAGGTTAGAGACTAGACGAGCTAGGATTGGATTTGAGTTCATTTTCTTTTGGATTGTTTTTTTTTTTTCTTTCTGTTGTTCCCATTTTTTGGATAGTAAATGCGATTGTGTTGGAATTTAAAGCAATCAGTTTTTTTTTAGACACTTAAGAAGTTGAACAGGAGTCTAAGAGAGTAGATGTAAACATAATTAACGTTGCCTGCTGAGAAAGTTCTGGATTGCTGAAGGGTGGCAGGGGACAGATGGCAGGGTGCAACTGCGGGGGGTGCGTTTGGGGAGTCACTCAGAGAGACAGAGGAGGGTGCCAGGCAACATTAGTTTCACTCAATTCTCAGTGACCCGCACAGCTTGGCACATAGGGAGGCAGCAGACGTTTTTCGGCACGACGGTGGCTCGTTTGCAAATATGGCTTGAAAAGATTGATGGAGGGCATCGGGAAAGATCTGCTGGGAGAGAATAGGCTTTTTACAGAAATCCGCCAATGCAATTCTGTTCGATCTTTTTTCATTATTACGGAAATTAGCACGCATCTTTTTTGTTTCGGTTTTCAGTTCTGTCACCTTTTGTTCCTTTCAACAGCCTCTGGCAGCCTCGAAAGTGGGATTCGATATGATTAAATCACTACTGGCTTTTCAAAACTACTGACAGTTACTGTGCAGCTGAGTGGATACAACTGCATAGATTTCAGTGTTTAAATATGTAAGGGGAAAAAAGGTGTTATATGGTTAAAATATATTGTTTAAAACCACAGTGGCATCAAATTTATTTTTCCTTCCAGAAATATTTTTAGCAAGAGTGTATGAATCCTGTTTTATGATGATGATGATGATGATGATGATGATTATTATTATTATTATTATTAAAGTAAAAGTAGAAGTTTTTCATGGACATTTCTACTTGAGAAGAATGAAAATACGGAGCTTGAGTCATTAACCTTAAAGTCATAGCAAAAGAGTATCTACAGTAATTTCAGCAGGTGGCAATATTACTGCTATGTGCCAGTGTTGTTTTGTAACGCAAAGCCATGCAGGAATGTAGTGTAGAAGAAGTACAGATATTAGTGGAGTAAAAGAAAAAGTAATGTACAAATAAATCTACTCAAGTAAAGTATGTATACATAAAAGCTGTACTATCAGGTAATAGAAAATTATACTGTATGTTATTTAAATAATTAAATCGGTGCAAATAGTGCAGTTCCTTGGCCTTATGCAAGGGCAGCTGTCAGTCAAGGCTGGCAAAGGCTGACGGTACAGAAGCTGAGGGGGGTGTCATGCTTTGGTGGTGGCCCCTTCTCAGCAATCTACCTCATGTCTGAGAACCTTCAGGGTGATCCGAGTCTGCCACGACATAGAGGGACAGGTTACCCAGGACACGGTTATTCACTGGACTGACGCTTGGGTGTCCTTTTATGTCCCTCCGATGACTGCAGGACTGTGAGTGGTAATTCTTTGCCAGCCATGCTGAGGCGCCCGGTTCTGCTTCACCTCCAACGTGCACAGTGGAGCTGGCCTTGGTGCTGAACGTGAGCTATGCTTTCATTTTCCTGGTTGAGCGAGAAGCAGGCAGATACTAAGAGTCACACCACATACAGATTTTAAACAGTTTTAAACCTACAGTATATTGTGGAGATGGCTTGTGCCATGAATGCTCCTCAAGTGATGCAAAGTATTATGGGGGATTGAGAGCTAGTAAGAACCAAAAGTTGGGAATTCCATTTTTTTTCCCCCCCTTGTGAATAGAAGTGCACAAATTTATTTGGCAGATTTCAAAAATGGCTTTGTTTAATAGCAGGACAACTACCAATCAGGAAGGGTAATTAAAAGCATATGCTTCCTGTAACACCTGCCATCACAAGTGCTATCTGCCCTCCTTTGCTGTTACTTTATTCACGTGCCGTTATGTTTTCTTTGACATGGACATGACTGGTTCATTTGTGATGGATAAATGATTGAATAAATTAATAAATGGATAGTAATGCAAGAACAAGTAACATCTCATATGTAGTTCCACATCCTGTTAATTGGTTTTTACATACAGGGTTAGGGTTAGGGTTAGTCTTGTGCCACTTCTCATTTTCTCATCGTTTGCTTCCAAAGAGCCAGATTTTATTTTATTTTTGAACATAGTATTAAGGATAAGTTCTCCAAGCTCCAGGAAGCTCTCAGTTTTTTAGTAATTCTGATTTTTTTATGTTAAGGAAGATGATGTTGAAGATTGCTAAGGTTGTTAAGTAAACAAGAATTTTTTAAAACATATCTTTAAGCACTTTGCAGCCTATCACAGTAAAACAGTTGTTCCCATTTCTTTAATTCAATGTGAAGAGTGGTGGCTCAAGACTTTGCACAGTACTGTAGTTCCTGGCCATTAGCCTTGACATACAGTATACACTCTTATAAAAGACAGTGGATATATATAGAGCCATTACAATTTAAAGTACAATTTGAATGTTTAATTGGTCTCTTGCAGCTCAGAGAATGGCTTTTATGTGGGCTGTTTAAATTATGCCTCAGTTGCCTCCACAAAGTCAGTCAAGAACTTATATTTGTTCTTGCATGACTGTTTAAAAATCAACTAATTAAAATTCAAACATTGGGTATTTTGGAAACGCGAATGTTCCAGTTATAGCTTAGCAGGATAAGTCTCAACTGTAAAAGATTTTGTTTTTTGTACATCTAATCGACACTGGGAAATGGAGAATAGTAAATGAATCTGATATTCATTAAAATTTAACAAGGGAAGCATTTTGGAAGAATGCAGTCATTAAAATTTAACCAAAAAAAATAAATAAATGGAAGATGTACTTTGCCACAGGTTTACTGCAAATTATGCCGTGCATTCATATCTCTTAGTCATGGGGACAGTATTTGTTGACCATTAAAATTCAATGATTCAATTATTATTTTTAAGAAACCAGAGCTGCAAGAGCTTTGGAAAGGGCTATTGTTTGCTAATCGAGATTTCACACTGTCGGTAACAGCTACCCATAACCATTTAGGACCCATAAGAAGCACAAAAAAAAAGACTCGGGGGGGGTACTTGAGATGTTCAAGTCAAACAGGGACTTTTGATTCTGGAGAAAAACAGAGCACAGTGATGATAGTATAGACTCTCTTTATCTCTCTACAGTATATAATCCCCTGCTACACTCATGCGCTCATCCCATTGATTCACTAGTGTTTGGATACCATCACTGTAAAAATGTTCTCAATACGCCAGAGCCATGATTGGCTGAAACGCTGGCCTCCCAGGAACTCCTTTAATGGACAAAACCTGTGGAAATGGTTTTGGAGCGAGGTCAGGTCTGTACGGGGAATGCGTCAATAATTCCCAGCTGAGACAGATACTGTACGTCTATTCCTTAAGTTATCTGCTGAATTTCATGGATCGGGCGTTCCACTCACTGAATGTTCACACGAACAACTGCAGGAGGACCTGAGCATCTTTGTTCGGGATTTTCATTTACAGACGTACGGCCTTCCTTACAATGTTTGCACCATTCAAATGTTTTACTCATGAGTCTCATCACCATACTGTGCTTGAATTTAGCTTTATGTCTTCATTCACGAGAAAGTCCCTGTTTGGCTTGAACACCCTTTGTAGAACCCTGCAACTGAGTATCTCTCTCTCGCTCTCTCTACCAGATCTCTTAAATTGTCTAGATGTTATTTTTATAACACGTTTACGCGTGTCTAATTTGGCCTGTATAAGACACATAAGTTACCACACATTAGTATCACATTATACTGTATATGTTCCATAAAATAATGTTTGTGATCAAAAACTTCTCTGTATGTAAGTGATAACAAACTCCTTTGTCTGTCAGCCATTGCATTTTGAAATAAGAATCATATTGATTTAAAGAATTTATTAAAAGGTGGCACAGTGGTGAAAGGCCTGTGTGTGTGTGGAGTTTGGAGATTCTCTCTGTGCTTGATGGGGTCCCTCCAGGGACTCTGGTTTCCTCCTACACTCTAAAGACTGCTTATTGGCTGTCTTACAGGCTGCTTGGTGTTTTCAAATTCCCCAAAGTGTACAGTGTGTGTGTGTGTGTGTGTTTGTGTGTGCTTGTGTGTCCTGTGATGGATTGGCACACCATGCAGGCTACACCTCATGCCCTGAGACTTATGGGATAGACTACAGGCTTCCCACGACCCTGGACAGGATAATGAGTGAGTTAGAATTCATTAAATGTTAAAATCTAATTGGGTAGAAGGTGTGAGTTTTTTTTTTATTGACCTGTCTATAGAATACTGTAATGTTTAGTTGTTTAACAAAAAAAAAGTATAATAATTCACATGATCATGATTCACATTTGTTAAGGAGATGCTTATTTAAAGAATGAGTCTCATGAGTGCATTGTAACAGTCATGTTTCTGCTAAGCTACATATGGCAGTTTGTTAGCATGATTAGCAGCGTTATGTTACGCTAAACTATGCAAGTGACATTAAAAGACAATGTTTCATATAAGCTGAACAAAGCTAGCCAAAATGAGAAAAATTAAATAATATTAATTTGATATTATCAGAATAAGGATTATATAAGACTTAATAAGAGAACAACTTGAAGGAAAGAGCGATAAGGGTCTGACTGACTAAGGGCCTGTGTAATGTACAGTACACTAAGTGACGTCACTTGTTTCAAAGTAATTCCACAGCATTAAAGGTCCGGTATTTTCCCCTCCAAGCGTTATTTCAGTGTCTGTGTACATGAGCTACTGCTGATCCACACTCACCAGAGAGCAGCAGAAATAAACAACAAGCCACTTCTTATATGAGGTCACAATAGGGAAAAATGTAATCGGCTTCAGATCCAAAAATGCATTAAATATTAAAGATAAGTATTTATTCTTTGTTTCTTTTTTTTCTTTGTACACTTTTACAGGAGACCCATGTGGATGTCTAAACATAACTTAAAGGTGATTTTTTACATAATAGCTGCTCTTTAAATGTAATTTATAAACGTAGAAAAAAGAGAGCAGAGTGGCTTGGTAAAGTATAATATGCGATAATATATGATTTTACCGTTTGTCTGCTTTTGCCTAAGGTCACCTCACACAAACCTATCACTGATTGTTCTTCCATAGCAGCACACCACCGAGCGTTATCCAGTACTGTACTGTACACCGAGCAGGTTCATACATCTACGCAGAGTAAAGGTGTAGGAGCTCCACAGCCTTTCTCCCGCAGCCATTTTCCCACAATAATCTCCGTTTTAATCTGTGGACAACCATTGTTTAAAGATCTTATCTCCTCAATAAGCTCTCTACTTTAGAAGGCTGCACTTTTAATTGCGCTTATAAGAAGGCAGTTAATGAATTCGCAGGCAGCCCGGTGCACTGGGACAGTGGAACGAGTTCAGGAGAAGAGGAAGAAGAAGAAGAGGAAGAAGGAGGGAAGGGAAAAAAAAAATCCTCAAGGCTTAATTGGCAGCAGCAGTTTCCAGTGTAATTGTGTATTATCTGGCGAGTCACCTTCCAGGGTCATTAAGATCAGAGGAGATTAATTGAGCAGAGCCTGCTAGTTTCGAGAGGAAAAGCTCCAGAGAGAGGTGTGGATATTTGTCCCATTACTCAAGTGGCGAATCTTCCCAGCTGCTCTGTCTCACCGTGCTTCTTTTCTTTTCTAACCTCTCCACATACAGACGTGCACACACATACGCACAGAGCACAGAGCACTTCAATTCTAGGACAGGGTCCGGCAGGCTGTATGAAATGAGTAGTCAAGCTTTAAGAGGATGCCGTAAAAATGCAGCCGTCTGGCCTGTTTCTAAATCGGCTCCGTCCCTGACTGATTAAAGTGTTTTTTCAGTTTTTTTTGTTTTTTTTTTGGTCTCCGCCGAGATATACCGCCAAAGTTCAGCTATTACAGCCGCAAAGCAATTAGGAACATTAATGACTGAGTAGAAAACATTGAATGCAGTGTTTTTGTCCCCCTTCTTCCCTAGTACTGTATATCATAATCCTGTCATTCGTACTCCTTTCTGATAAGACATCCAGTAAAGTACACAGTCATGACACCTGAATCCATATCTTCTGCAGGAATGCTAGGTGCAGTATGCATTTGCACTATTCTCTTAATTCTCCTAATTTAGAGTAAAGCTAGAGAACTGTGAGCAGAATTTAAAAACAGCTCCTTTTATATTTTATTCTGGGTACGTAGAGAAGGATTGAAAGGGTCAAGCATAATTAAAGAACGATTTTCTTGTTATTTCTTGTTTCTACCATTAAGAGAAATTTTCAGTTCCGTTAGTGAAAAGTTTTGTGAGGGGCGTTCTAGTCAAACCGGGACTTGTGATGAAGACTTCAAGAGGACTTAACAATCCCTATTATGAGACTCTTAGCCGCAGTAAAACATTAGAATGGTGGAAATGTTTTAAAGAAGTCCAAACTGTATGCTGTGAATGACCATCCTGGACGAGGTGACTCGAAGCCCACTGCAGTCGTGAACATTCCGCGAGTGGAACGCCTGATCCTTGAAAATCGACGGATAACTTGTCACCAACTTGTGAAAGACACAGACGTGGAGAACAGACGGGGAATACTTGCACATTACAGAAACTCGGCTGGGAGTTATTGATACGTTACTCCAAGACATTTCAACATGTTTGAGCCATTAAAGGAGTTCCTGGGGGGCCAGCGTTCCCGACATGAAGCAGGCAGTTTGATCGATCAAGCGTACTGAGAAAACTTATGTCTATCTTGATGGGATCCAAGCATGTGGGATAAGTGTACTAGTGTAGCAGGGAAATAAAGTTTTTTTTTTTTTCCAGATTTTTCTCCCTAATTTAGTCGTGTCCAATTCCTCCCCGTCACTAGGGGGCTCCCACATTAAGGCTACTACCACCACTCAGTCGGGAGAGCCGAAGACTATTACGTGTTTCCTCTGAACCACGTCACGTCAGCCGACCGCATCTTTTCGAACTGCTCGCTCGCGCACCGTTGGAGGCGGCGTAACACACTCGGAGGACAGCGCTATCCGCTCCTTCCGCTTGCGCGAGCTCACAGACGCCCCTGATTGGCTGTAGAGCCGTGATTAATGTGGGTATTACTGTCATTACTGTGTCCTGCTATTCTGTCAAAATCAAAAGTCCCGGTTTGACTTGAACGCCGTTCATCGTTTAATTATAGTTACATTTAATAAAAAGTTAGCCTCGTTATTACGTATTTTATGTACATATGTTATGTACTAATCAAATAGAGAATAATAGACAGTATGGATGTATACATATTTTCTGCTGTTGGAGGAAATTAATCAACACCGTCTGACCAGCCAAGAATTGTAAAGGACTGTATTTATCTATAGGTATGTATCTTCCATGTAATAATGCTTTAATGGTGCAAAACTGCATCTTAACATTAGAAATTGTCAGATTATCCTCAAAATCTATTGTATCCAGATGCCCCAAATATCAGCGTAAGCTTAACATACTGTAAATATGGACTGTTACATAAAGTTTACTCCAAAACCGATGACATGAAGTGGCACCATCGCTCAGTCGGAAGTCTGAGGTAAAGCGCGAGACGCCGACATTCAGAACGGCTTGTCCCCTCTGCAAAATGTCAACATGATAAATCCAGGCTTTACAAGTGCGCCGTGCTGGAAGCCAACCTGCGCCTCTGGATTAATAATCACTTCCTGCAAATTGTTTTTGAAATAATTAATGTCGACTGGGCCGTCGTGCATATCCTCTCACAGGAGTCTATAAATTCACCGCTTTAAAACCATTTGTCACATATTGATGGAGTGGTGTTTGCAAAGGCCTGGCTCAGCATTTCAAGCCCCTGAAAATACAAATAATTTTATATCCCGACGATGTTCAAGTTTTCACCCCGGCTGGTCTGAGTGGGTTGATTAATTCATTTTTTTAACCTTTTTTTTAATTTTTTTTTTTATAACAGCAGCCCTGATACATTTATGTTAATCCAATTTTCTAATATATCGTTCCTTTAGTAACAACTTGCACAAGAACCTAAGTGGCAGACTTTTGATAGAATCAGAAACATTTCTGTATGTATAATTGAAGAATTTTTGGAAGGAGTCTCCAGTCTCAGCATTTTGTAACAAATTTAGTTATCCAGAGCATTCGGGGTGGAATATACAGGTTCTAGATATAATAATTCTTTGCATACACTTCAATTTCAAGAAATATTTTTAATACTGTTTTTATTAAAAATGATAATTGTTGATGTTAGTCTTTCGGCAAGGGGTCACCACAGTGGACCATCTGGTCTGCACATACTGTACAAGCTCGGCATAGGTTTTTTTTTTTTTTACGCTGGATGCCCTTCCTGACTCAATCAACCCACCAGTTCATCTGGGCTTAGGGACTGGCACTGCATCCCGTGGCTGAGAATCACATCCAAACCTTCCACAAGGTAGGCGAAACACCTACCACTGAGCCACCAGTGCCCCAGTTGTTGCTGTTGTTGTTGCTGATTCAATTCAATTCAATGAAATTTTATTTACATAGCGATTTTAACAATTGACATTGTCGAATTATGGGAGTTTGTATGAAATAAAATGATAAGATTGTCCCAAGGAGGACGGCTTTGCACTGGAAGAAACCTTGAGAGGAACCAGACTCAACAGGGAACCTATCCTCACTTTGGTGAAAACGGAAAGTAGGGATTGATCTGCAGGCTGGACGTTCAGTATAGGAGAAATAAAACAACTCACGAAATCCCTCCACGCCCTGTTGTTGATTATTTTCCAATATCAGCAAGTCTACAGGTATTTTATTCCATACATACATAGTTCAGCCATGGGGAATACATTCTATCTGGCAACTATGGAGGCCAAGTTACCAGGAACACTACACTTTGCCATGCTCTTCCCATCATCCCTCTACATTTTTTTTTTTTTGCGGTGTGGTAGAGCACTTTATCTTGAATATGCCATTAGGGAATACTTGTGTACTACAATAATGTTTAGTCGTACAGTACATGTCAAAGTAACATCCATATCAATGACGGCACTCAGGATTTCCCAGCAGGGCATCGTCCAGAGCATCACCCTGCCTCTGCTGGCATGCTTTTCTCCCATAATGCATCCTCAGGTGATTGACAGATATGCACTCATCCATCCATATGATGTAAAAGACAAACATGATTCATCAGGCCACCTCTTTACATCGCTCCATGGTCCAGTTCTAATGCTCACCTGCCCAATGTATGGGCATTCAGGAGTAGACGTGGGTCAGCATGGGCACCCTGCCCGGTCTGCTCCTACACAGCACCATACACAACAAGTCTCTTCTGACACCCTTCTATTAAAATGCCTATTAAAGCATTAATCTTTGTTGTGCTATAGTATCTTTCCAATCTGTTTGTAGTTCAACAGTTGGACCACATTTGGCATCATGCGTACGAGGAACATCGCACAAGACCTGCTGTTTCGGTGATCCCGTAACCCAGTGGTCTAGCCATCACAATTTAGCCCTCGTTAAAGTTGCTCGAATCCTTACACTTGCCCATTTTTTTTTCGAAACTTTGAAAACTGACGGCTACCTAACATATCCCACCCCTTGACAGGTACCACTGTAACCAGATGATCAGTGCTATTCCTGTCACCTGATTAGTGCTAGAGGTTTTAATGTTGTTGCTGATTGTGTGTACAGTATGTTTTTTTGCTTTGCTACTCTAAAATGGAAAATATGAGATGATGTAATTGGAGCATGTGCTTGATTTCGATTTCAAAAGGTCAAAACAATCAAAGATTCAGACTTTTTTTTTTTTTTAAAGAACCAATGCAAAATGTCATGCAAATTCCATAATTATCATGCACCTGCCAGTGGTTGCTCAGTCCATTAACTCTTCAATGACCGGTTACCTTACAGGAAGGTGTGGTGCATCAACATCACGCCGACCGAATTTGCTTAATGGATGTGGTTTCCTGCATTCTGTCTTGTCTGTCAGCTCGACAAACTCCAGCAACATCCACATACATATTTGATAAGCTCTTTGCCGTACGCTTCCCTGTGAATACACAGCGAGAGTTAGCGCCGAACACCGGCACTGAACTGTTGGTTGACAGTTTTCATTACCGCTGACTCCCTGTCTGCGTGCAGCGGAAGACTGATGGCTCAAATGAATGTAATCGTATTACACACTCATTAATAAAACATATACTTCATTAAGTGTTCTATTAACATTTCAATGAGGCTGTTATCTGCTACATAACTGTCATCTTAGCCTGGTTAGCTATGCTGTGTTTGTGCATCATGTTTATCCTGAATGTCTGTCGGCCGCACAGCCCAGTTTCCATGTTAACAAGTAATAGTATGTAGCAACAAACGTTTATTAGGATTATATGAAATCAGACTGCATCATTTGTGATAGCGGTCTGACAAGAAATCATTTGGAGACATGTTTAGGAGAGAAATGTAAAATAACATAATAGTGGCTTAGTGGTTAGCACTGTTGCCCTACACCTCCAGGGTCAAGGGTTCGATTCCTGCATCGGGTCTGTGCGCATGAAGTTCGCATGTTCTCATCGTGCTTGATGGGTTTCCTCCCACAGTCCGAAGACATGCTACAGTAATTGGGTATCCCGGGTATAACCCTGCCTTGTGCCCCAAGTCTCCCACGATACATGTAGGTTTCAGGTCCCACGTGACCCTGTATACAGGACAGGGCTGTATGGACAGTGCTGAGGAGTACATTTTCAATAAAAGTTTGAATCTTCCATCTTTAAAAATCTTCATTTCTTAGCCTTGCTAACCTTAAGCTCACATGAAATGTCGAAATGCCCGTAAAGGTTTCTAATTCACTGTCATTAAAAAGAGCATGGTTTTGTCTAGTGCATTCTGATTCAGTACCTGAGATGGAGCTTTGCAATATGAGATATACTGTTCAATATTTTTTAAAAATACATTTTTAAGACAACTGTTAATAAGGCAACATAAAACAAGCATGTGCTCTCCCTTAAAGCAGACTCACATCTACACTAATGTCATTTAAAAAATTTTTTTTTTTTTTTTTTTTTTTTTTAAGTAAAAGTTGTCAAGTTTAGTGGAAGAAATTTCTTGGTTTAAGTTTGTGCTACTTTTCAGACCAACTTATTTTAGCTCATCATATCGACTGACATTGTCCCAGTCACATTCCAGAAATGAAGACTGCAATATAGGGAGTATGTAACAGATGAGCAATGTCCATAAAGTGTGAGTGTGCATGATAGTGCAAATTGCAGTAGTGTGCATCACATAACATTATGATACGCAAGTTTATGATTTTCTACAATACACGATATATAATACAAGATGTATAGGAGCATTGGAAACAATAATAATGTGCGACACATACGGGGGTGAAGTGATGTCTTCTTTAAATACGGTAAATTTGTAGATGTGAAAAAGCATGCGAACTATTAAAAATGTAATGCTGGGGAGCATAGTTCCAGCACATCCTTAACTTATAACACAGGCAGAATGTTTGCTGTAACATTCACTACCGGGTACTTCTGGTGGAAAAGTACGGAACATACAATACTATGCGAAAGTCTTGAGCCCCCTCATTTCTACATATCTTGCTTCCACAGAGTCATACTTTCTTATATTTTTAATGTAGTCCTGAAGAATAGTTCTCCAGGCTTCCTGAAGGACTGTTTTAGCTCTCGTTACTGGCAAGTTTTTGGCTCTCATTTTCAGGCCAGTCCATGTAGCTGAGCAGTATCAGACGAATGTTTTTTTTGTGTGTGTGTGTGTTTGTTTGTTAAGCCGCATAGTGATCTTTTATTTTTGTATTAATCATTCAATCATAAAAAAAAAAAAACATATCTACTGTAACTTGAGACATGAACCAATGAGAAACAGGTACAGATGATGAGTGGTTGGAACAGACGAGAGGGGAAATGAGGTCACTCCTGAAGTTGTTACACCAACAAGCAAAAATTTTAATCATATCTTTAGGCACTTTGCAGTCACAGTAAAACAATGATTAATACATTAAGAAATGAATCCCATTTCCTTCATTTATTCTACATCACAGCAAATAAACACGAGGTCTCGTGAAATCATGTGCAAAGAGATTATTATTTTTATTTCAGCCAGCGAGACTTCCAGAGCTCCTTCTTCAGCACAAAATGTCATAGCTTGAATTCTGATTTGATTTAAAATACTTACTCACAATGTGAGATTTGATATTGTTCATTCCAGTAAGTCTTTCTAGTTCCGAACTTTTGAAGATACGAACAAAGCACAAAGCGGAAGCAAGCTTAAAAGCAGCGGCGGTCAGCTGGTACTGCGAAGACCTGTTAAGCAATAATGATGGAGACAAAAAAAAAGTGAAAATAATTAAGAAAATAGAGCGAGGTGAGAAGATGCTCTTTCTTTCAACATGAATCAACCATCAACCATCGAGACGATTCTAAAGAACAAGGACTAGATCATGGAACATGATCATATTTTGCTGTGTATAGCCAATTAGGCTAGTATCCTAATGTTTGTTGGACTTACAAACAAATTGGACTTATGAACATTGAGCTCGTTTGTATGTTGGGGACCACCAGAAAAAATCTTTTCTGATAAAATTCCAAATTGGTTGAGCCACGTCACACCAACCCTTGATTCATTTTCCTATAGCTCTACACTAATGTGATGCCGTGCTGTAGTTAAAGATACTTTTTTAAAAATCATTTTTGAATGCAATAATGCCTGATGCACGTTTATGGAAAAAGAAAAACCCAGGAATATTTCAACAAGCCAATAAACCAAGATGGGAACACTTGAAATCCTAGTAGCAATTGTGATTCTGGAAGCTTCATGAAGAAACAGTTTCTATCAGAAAGTGCTTAATTGCTCTATCTGAGATAATGCACTTTGTCGTGCTGGGAGAACAGGATTAGAAGAGGTGAAGTTGTTTTCTCCTGTCATTGTATTGATTTCTCAAGTCTTATTTCCAGTGGAAAGGGAATAACTTCAAAAAAAAGGGCCATTTTCATGAGGGGTTAGTCCATTCAGACTATAGTAGATATGTAGTCCATATACTTGTTGTTTATCATTTCTTTGGTTCCACCCATCTTTATTTTGTAGAACAATGAGCTAACAATTATGGCCGCTTCATCATAATTATCCGTGCTTGTAATTTTCATTTGGAAAGCTATTCATCTTCCTGGCCTTAACAAAGCCTCCCTGTGGATATGACACGGAGGGATATCTTTCTGTTAGGATGAGAATAACTCGTTCCCATTCTGTGAGAATGTTCTAGGCGCAGACCGTTCTGCCAGTCTATAGAACCATCAACCAGCCACGTAATGTGCTCCGCGAGACCGTAAGGTCCAGGTATGCGCTGTTTACCGACTCGTTCCTCCTTTCCTTTGTCTCAATCCACGAAGCCTTCTGTGCTCGCGCTTAAGATTAATAGCTCACTGCATTTGTTTATCGTTAGCTCACAGAGCTGTGAAATATAAAGAAATTAAAGATGGTTATCGCTTCTATTAAATTAGGTGCCAAGCAAAAATAAATGCCTTGTTCCCTCATCTGACATTAGTATGTAAATAAGCTTATTGTGAACTCATCTTTCTCCCTTCAAATTATAAGACCCTGTGATTTGAACAGTTTCATACAAGCAAGCTCGTTCGCTCTTTCATTCGCTCGTTCACGGGTTCATTTTTCTTTACGTTTTTATAGGCGGGCGATCATGGTGGCAGCAGACTAAGAAGGTCAGACGTTTGTGTCCCTGATTCCACCTCCTTCTGGGAGATCCTGAGCAAACCATGAAATACGATTCAAACTGGGATGGAATTTCTTGTAAATGAAGGCGTAAAACCGATTGACATTTGAATGGTGCAAAGGTTTTACAAAGGCTGTTACTCTGTGAATGATGAACCCCAGCTGAGGTGGATCTGAGCCAATGACTTGTTGCCAACTTGCATAAGAGACGCATCTGTCTATGGGAACTGTACGCACACATCAGCACCGCTTTCACATTAGTCGTGACCTCTCTCTAAGCCATTTCCACAGGTTTGGGCCATGAACGGAGTTCCTAGCAGGCCAGCGTTTCAGACATGAAGCAGGCAGTGCGATCATGTCTCTGAAAAAAATTCTACCTTGATGGTATCCAAGCACTAGTGGAACGCTAGGATAAGTGCATTAGTGTAGCGATGGATTACATAGAGAAATAAAGGTACTTCATACTATAGAAGTGTGTTCTGTTATTCTCAAAAGTCAAAAGTCCCGGTTTGACTTGAGCGTATAATTTTCTAGCACATCCTGGGACTGCACCAGCATCTCAATTCAGATCTTATAAGGTGCCCAAACCTCAAGTCTCAACGCTCTCTCTTCTGAATTGAGTGGAGAAGCAGCTCTACCCCAAGCCTCTCCTAGGCTGTTGAGTTCCTCACACTATCAACAAACCTGCAGTGGAACCTTATTTGAGCCAGCGGTACTCTCTGTGAAAGATAGAGGATATCAAACTTGCTCGGAGTGTGGTGATAAAGTTCAGTCTCTGGAAGAAAAAAAAAATGTAATAGAGGGAAAAACTCACTTTTTTTTTTTTTTTTTTTTCATTAGAATTCTCAGCAGATCTCTGAGGGTTTCGCGGCTCCAAACAAAACAGTACCGAGAAGGAAAACTACACCACTGTTTTTATAATAGTGCATCAACCCTGAATGAGTATTTGAGGTCATGTAGCCCTGGAATGGATCTTTCGCTGCGATTTCTTCACCATGCTGATGAGAGTTTTCCATTTTACACCCATTATCTTCAACAGGGTCGGGATGACCTGGAGCCAGAACTCAAACCCTGTCACACTGTTCTGTCTTTTTTAACATATAAGCAAAAGAGGGGTTTAGACACGGACAGGTTCGCTAACCATTCAGGTAATTAAATCAAAGGTTTTTTCATGTTTTTGGTAATCAAAGTACGACATACTATATACATATGCATTAGCATGGTATGTGAGCTGACAGTTCCTCAACCTTAGCTTCATCACTCTGGTTCAGAATGCCTTTGTATTGCCAGAAATATCATTTGTATTATTTTTAAATATCTGCCCATGACAAAATTGATTTGACTCTATTTCACCAAATATAAAGAACCTACTGCAGCCCAGATTTAGGCAATTAGTATGAACAAATGAAGATTCAATGTAAATGTAGATGTAATTAAAGAGGTTTAATTCTTGCTTTACACTTGACTGCGTACATGCAGCTGGATGAAATAGCAAAGAAAAGAAAAACGCCTTACTTTTTAATCACAGGTTCAGTGCACATGTCTAGTCTCAACCATATGCCCTGGAAACCTTTATGGCAAGCTTACTGTTAAAAGAAAATTCATAGTGTGACTGTTCTGTTTGTTTCCCCTTAAAACGTATCTTCATTGTTTGGTGTAATATATTTATATTTGGCTATACTTTAACAAGTGCCACGGTGGCTTAGTGGTTAGCGGTCACCTTGCATCCTCAGGGTCTGGGTTCGATTCCCATCTCTGTGTGCATGGAGTTTGCATGTTCTCCCCGTCCTTGGCGGGTTTCTTCCTGGTACTCCGGTTTCCTCCCACATTCCAAAGACATGCACATTAGGCTAATTGGCGTCCCCTAATTGCATCTAGTTTGTTGTGTGTGTGCTCTGTGATAGATTGGCACCCTGTCCAGGGTTTACCCCGCCTCATGTCCTAAGTGTCCTGGGATAGGCTCATATATACAGGATTAAGTGATATAGACGATGAGTGAGTGAGTATACGTTAACGAGGGCCGTTCAAGTCAAACTGGGACTTTTGTGCATATAATTTCATTATTGCTTACATTATAATCCCCTGCTACACTAATCCTGGTGATTCACTCATGCCTGTAATGTGCAAGTGAACGATTGTGTGTACAGATCCCACAGACAGTTGGGTCTCTCGCACAAGATGGCGACAAGTTTCTGTAGATGTCACTAGCTGAAATGTTAGCGTGAACGACTGCATTAGGCTCTGAGCCACCTCGGGCGGAGTCATCATTCATGGACATACAGCCTTATTTAAAATTTTTGCACCATTCAAATGTTTTACCGCAGGTAAGATTCTCATCGTGGTAAAGTCCTCTTTAATTGTCAGGACAGGTTTGATTTGAACATCCCTTGTAATGTATATGTATAGTTTGTAGCATCGGTTTAGAAGAGTAGTCTGTTTAACCTTACATACTAAGTAAGGTTACAGTATTAGAAGGAAAAGAAAAAGAAGAAAAAAAACGTAATATCCTGAATTTGACCACGCCGAAGACAATGAGGCTAACCGAAAGCGATTTGTCTAGTTCCCATTTATAGCTCCGTGTTTTGATTTTTGACATTCAGTTTCCCCTGCAGTAAACCGCACCTCATTCTATACCAGGATCAATCACTGCTGAAAGGTAGACAAAAATAATAAAGTGTGATTGATCTGTAAACTTCGATAAGAGAGATGAAAACTGTTCATCAAAAGCCTAGCTTGTTGTTTGCGTCCTGTAGGTTCCTTTCTCTGTGGCATTGAGAGTCTGCGAAATTGGACTGCAGAGGCACGGCCCCATCTGGTGCCACATCCTTCATGAAGTATCAAAGGTAATTCGCACTGTCGGCCATGTCTTACTCGCACATTTCCTCAACATTAACTGCGTGATTAAGAGCGCTTTTCAAATTCTTAATTCGGCACTTAAACAGATTCTCTTTCTCCTTATCTTTCCATGAGGGAAAAAAAAATAAAAAATCTCTCCAAACGTCCCGGCTGCCGTGTGCGCCTACTTTGGATAATCACTTCGACTGTTGCCAGAATGGTTTAATTACAGCGATAAATGGGGAGGAAAAAAATCAGAATGAGGTACATATCCACTGTTTTCGTGGGCATTGTCCAAGCTGGTGCTAATTTACGTTTGCACTTTTTACTCCATATATCGAATAATGATTAGACCAGATGATTCATGCAGATCACTTTCATACAAGTGCAGTTCTAAGATATACAGATATCGCAGTCTCGATTCCACCGTTATCTTGGAGTAAGATTTCATTTGAAAACAGCATTCAGACGTAAATGATCATTTCCTCAAACGCACTTCCCCTGCGGAAGCTGATACGTTTACATGACGTTGTGTTAGGAGTCGAGCTACAGTACCCCTGCACATTGGACACACAAATCAGCCTAGCTCCACTCATGCTCCCAGATTTTGTCCCAGACGTCGAACAAAATGCGTTGAAATCGCTCACAATAGAGCAGTGGGTCTCTGCCCTCGGATAACCCGTGACCACAAGGGATAGCGCGCATCTCATTTGTACAAAGAATAAACTGGACAACATGTACAAAATGTACAGCGCTGTAAAGTTGTCCATGTTTTCGCTGCTAGACATGCTACCAGTTTGGAGCTGGCTAACTTGTTTGTCGATTGTTTTGATCTGTGATGTAAAAGGTCAACCCTGAATACAACACTAACGAGCTGGAAGGGGGCATATCGCTACCTTTCATAGCGAAGTCAGACATACTTTGGTCAATAAATCGATTCGCCTGCAGTTCTTGTACTGTATAATGGCTCAAGGATACTAGTACAATTATATGGCCTAGTCGAGCTATAACCATACATATAACCATATCTCATATCATAAATATAACCATAGTTTAACATAACACAAGTGCATGACAATGGGCAAAAATACTGTGCAGCACTAACCAGTACAACATTCTGATGAGTGGAAAACGCAAGTAGAAAAAGCAATTTTAACAGCCAATTCAAGAAAGACTGAAATGGAGTGGTGGCCAGTTTCGTTTGTGTCTCAGTCCAGTCCCTGGATATCTGGAGTCTGATGGATTGTGGGAAGAAACTGTTGCACACGCTGGTTGTGTGGACCCGAACGTTTCAGTACATTTTTTTTTAAGATTGTAGAAGCGTGAAGTGTGTGTGATGGAGGGAAGAGAGACCCCAATGGTCTTCTCGGCTTTCCTCACTCTGCTGCAGGGGGTTGCGATCCGAGACAGTGCAGTTCCCAAACCAGGATGCACAGGATGCTGCATCTGTAGACTCTCTGTATAATGTGGTCAGGATAAGAGGAGACAGATGGAGTTTTCTCAGGCAACTCTGGGAAAGTAAAGAGTCTTCTGGGCTTTCTTCACTATGTAAATGGTGTTTATGGACCATTTGAGGTTCTCCTTCAAGTGAGTCCAAGTAAAAAAATGTAATAAAATAAAAAGTATGCTAAGTATCTAGCACACTCTTGTGTACTTGGTCCAGACTAACGATTAGTATTAGGGGTGCTCCGATTGATCGGTCGCCGATCATAATCGGCCGATAATTGCTTCGGGACGATTGATCGGCAGGCTCTATAATGGCCGATATAGAGAAGCCGATCAGATGACGCAAAACTTGTGGGATATTTTTTTTGCGCGCTGCTAAAATGGTTTCACCGGTCTGGCAATTCTATGTGTTGTGTGAAAAAGACAATACATTAGCAATCGGCAACCTGTGTAACAGGACAATTCCTCAAGGCGGGAAGCATTCAAAGCATTTTAACACCACGAACCTCATCAGACATTTGAAGGATAGTCACGTAAAGGAACACGAGCAGTTTTCAAAGTTGTCTAGCGCTAAGAGAGCGGGAGAGCTCAGCAACTCACACGCCGACACTCATTCAGCTGTCGGTAATTCCCCTATCTCACCTACGCGGTTTCGCGCAGTGGCCGTAAGTTCGGTTCATCATGATTCACCACATGTTTCATTTTTTGCCTGTTCTCGCGGATGCTTGCAGACCATGCAGAACTTCCGGCGACTCACGTCCTACTTCCCTGCTGAAAAAAACCCAGCATAGACCAGATAGCTGGTAAACCAGCTTGACCAGCATTCAGTATGTTGTGTTTTGGTGCTGGTATGCTGGTATACTGGTGACCAGCATACATTTATCAGGCTCTAAGCTGTTCCCAATTACTAACCAAGCACAGGCTGCTATGCTTTAAGTTGACGTGTTGCACATGTTGCTTGCCAATAGATACAGTTATAATTGTAATTTCAATATTTAAACTATATCTAACAACAATATAAATTAATAAATAATGCTGCATGATAAGGCTTTGAGTAGACAATGTAATCGGTGATCGGTATCGGCCGATACAGCTTCTAGTGATCGGAGATCGGTGATCGGCCCCAAAAATCCTGATCGGAGCACCACTACTTAGTATACTTGAAGTTTGCTATTTTGGAACAACTAATTTTATACTAAATGTACTTAAGTTGTAATTAAATTGTACAAAAGCACAATTTTATAATTTTAAGTGTATTAAGTATACTTTTGTGTGCTAAAGTGGAACAACTTAGTACATATATACGTATGTACAGTACTAGTACACAAAGTATAGGGCTGCGTGTGTACTAACGTAATACCTGAAAGTAATTAATTAAATTAAAGTATATATTTAATGTATTATAAGTACATTACAGCATTTTTACTGTGTTACAAATACACGAGTAATATACTCTAAATATATTCTTATTGCAGCAGTAGCATGCTGTTATACTTCTGTCCAATTCCAAATACTAAGACCGTACACTTTGTACACTTTGTATTAAAATATACAGGTACAGTATTAGTTCAAACCTGGTGTGTTGATTCTAGCTCTTACGATTTAGCAATAACACATTAGACAATACATTCTATAGTTTAAACTATGTACTTAATTACAAACTATCTAATAAAAACCATGAAATTTACCTTATGCCGATGAAAAAACGAATGATAGTAACGATACAGTATGAACTAACGCACGCAATGATGCAACTTCCAGCCGTGATTTCAAACTAGAAGCGGAGGACTGGGGAGCCAATCAGAAAACAGACGGTCCGAATCTGCCCGCCTCCAGTTTCTGATTGGCTGGTGTTGCCCCGATTCTACACTCTGGTTGGCTGGAATAGTAGCAGAGTTCTAAGGCTGCTGCAGGTGCAGGTGTGGCTTTATGATAGTAAGAAGAGACAGAGTTCAAACACATGAATTTATTCTTGAACGCGCAAAAAACGGGTTTTACGAGCGCGCGCGAGAGAAAGATTCAACGTGCGCAAACGAGTCTGAAAGCGCGCGCGCGCGAGAGAGAGAGAGTAGTGCACTAAATATACGAATAAATAAGAATATATGAATGAGTGCATTCAAATTTTACTGAAAATATACTGAGACTACCGTATATTAAAATTTGTATTAAAATTGTCTAATGTTTACTTTATTGTATACTTTATTTTCCTATAATATATTTTTGGAAAGTGTACTATAATACAATTATTTTGAAGTATGTTTAAAGTTTAATTCCAAAAATGCATAGTATATTTGCAATGAACTATCGAAGAGTTTAATATATTCGTAATACACTAAAGTGTTTGTTTTTTTTCACTAGGGAGCACCAAGAATTTAATGTTCTGGATGACCCCCACGAATGAGCCATTGTGGTACAGTGGTCCTTCTGTGCTCTCCTAAATTCGACAACCATCTTTAAGTTATAGTATGTCAACATACAGAGACAGGTTGTTGGTCACTCAGCTGGTGCACCTCTTCTCTGTACGCTGACTCATTGTTCTCGCTCATGAGACCCGAAATGGTCACGTCATCAGCAACCTTGTGATGATATGGTTCGAGATGTGCCTTGCAGCACACTTGTGAGTCAGCAGACTGAACAGCAGGGGACTGAGCACACAGCCTTGAGGGACCCCACTGCTCACTGCGGTGGTCGAGATGCTGTCCATAGTCCGGACTGACCGAGGTCTCCCAGACAGAAAGTGCAGAACCCATTTGCAAATGAGGTGTTCAGGCCCAGGCCACATAGTATAATCTACAGTTGGTAGTTGGAAGTCAGGAATTTTCCATCTAACTGCAAGTGTGAGGCAGAACTTATCTGCACTCTGGCTGTAAAATTGATTTGAATACATTTAGAAATAACAAATGCATAATTTTTGACATAATCTCTTTGCTTTTCAATACACTTTGTCCGTCAGTCAACAAGCTCTCGTATTCCCTTATTAAAAATGTCTTAGGCTGAGCTGCGAGCCCTGAATGCACGGCTGTCTTCACTTCTTGATCAGGAGTGAGACTTCGTTCTCATAGGGCTGCTTGCAGGCATCCATGATCCATGATTTTTGCTCGCACCCCAGTTACAAATTAACCTGATGTGACCGTTCACGCCTGCAAAGCAGTGACTAGGGAGACAGTAGCCTTGAACGGAAAGAGCTAATAAGACAGTGCAGCTAACTGAAGTTTTAATATAACCGTAGTGCGGTTACTTCTTGACTCATACTGATATAAACAGTTCCATTATGTGTTTTTGTTTCCATCAAAGTTTCTAATATAGTTATAAATATGCTAAATATTAACACACCATAATTGATTCTAATTTACTGAATAATTGCTGTATTAAATGATCCAACCAGTTGACACCAAACGGATCATGATACTAACAGTTGTATGGTATTCTGTCACGAGGAGAACTGTAGATCTTTTTGCTTTCATCTGCCTCCCGCCATATAGTGTATGTTTTTGGTTATAATATGGCTTTTAGCACACTAAACCTAAATCAATTTTAAAAATGTTGGATCACCCAGATGGTCCTAGCGAGCTTCTCCTTTAATCACACGTCCTATCCAGACAAATAAGCAAAGATTACTTTTCCTATAATTTCCCCAAAGAGGTTCATCTAAGCGTGCACAATGGGAGGGGGAAAATTCCTTTCCTTTAGCAGGAGGCATGGAGGGACTGTTGTTTGCAGAGCCTAGGACAGTCATTAATGAACTCTACCTCTCAGGCTGACGGCTTGGAAATCAAATATTAATGAAAATTGGTCTCCATTGTTGTTGAAAACACTTTTCGCTTAGGTTCAGACTGGCACCCCATTTTCTGAAATGTTTTATAATGCATGGCCACTGGGAATAGGGTAGTCATAAAAAGGAGCAAAGTGGGAGGCGTAAGCAAAATTTACTCTCCGAATTATAAGATCCTAAAACCTAAAAAAAAAGGCTCGAGAAACCCGCTGTTTACATGTTGCAACAATGGACAGACCTCTCATGACATGCCTTTCATTTGATTTGCTGTGTTTATAATATGAGTAAATTTTCACCGAAGCTGGAACTTCATGTAAAAAAAAAGTCAAACGAAGCCTCTTTCTCTTTGGTAAAAAAATATTTGGTATTCTGTGCATATGGTAAGATGACGGGTCAAGTGCTGCAAGCAGTCTCTTGTTCCTGGTGGACGGGTTGATGGGTTTGAAATGACATATAAGTATACTGAGAATGAAGGTCAGAGAGAGAGAGAGGGGACCACTTACAAGCTCTTTCCATTTCTTGTTGTCTCTTCAGACTGGGTAGAGGGTTTTGTATCATCACTGGGACACGTTACCATGACGGCGACCTTGAGCCTGCTTTGTATCATGTTTCTCCCACCTTATCTCCATAGCACACTAGAGACTAACTGTGTATGTATCAGAGCACAGGTGTAATGGTTTGTCTCGCTACAACCTTTCAAAGTGCATCAGGATCAAACTGATCAGGGGATGTCAGCCGAACTGAATGCTGCTTCCAAATGTCCAGGAGAGTTACTGTGCGCTACGGGACCGGGATGTGTATCGATCTGACGCCGAGACTAGCGTTCACAGCCAGACATCAGCTATTTTCATCTCCAGTGAATCAGGATGGTTAGTGGGAAATAGCTTGTGGAACTGTCACCTGTATGCTGTTGTCTGGTGATCTTTCTGGCCTCTCTGGGGTGTCTGGTGTGAAGGAGTAGGTCATAGGTAGAAGATCTGAAGGTTAATTGGCGGAAAGAAGATTAAAAAGGCATGCCCTTAAAAGAAACATTTTTGTCAAAATGAGTAAAAAAAATTTTAATTTTGAGATTTTCCGTTCACTCACTCACTTATTGTCGTTATCAGCTCTATCTCGTATATAGGGTTGCTTGTTGGGGGGGGGAGTGAATCCTTGCACACACTGACAGTACTAACCAATACTCCAGGTTTATCTTCAGGCAAATACCAAAGTAATGCCAAAGTTTCATTACATTCTGTCCAGACGGTTTTGCGTGATGCTGTGACAAAAACTTGCTGGACAGACATACAGACAGAATTTTTTCTGAGACTGGTTTATAGATAAGATATTCCTTTATTCGTCCCACAGCGGGGGAAATTCTTATTTCTTTCTCCTCCAACGTATGAGTCATACAGATATCATTAAAAGAGTGAGTTCTGACCAATACACAGACAAAAGTTTTCTTTTATTTATATAGATAACATATTAAAATTATAATTAACTTGGCTAATGTAATCTAAATAATAATAATAATAATAATAATAATAATAATAATAATATCAATAGGAGCTTCCAACTTTTCAGGAAAGGGCATTGTGCATGTCTAGCTATTTTGTCTAACATTAATCATATACTGTACATTAATCTGTGTGCCTCGGGCATATTTTATTTTTACAGTGTTAAAGTGAATCAACATATGCATGGGCTGTGTACATAAGCCGTCTCATTAGGGCCCCTTTGTTTATTGATCCATACCACTCATATTTCATTCTAGAATTACAAGGGACCTCCCATCCCTGGGGCCCTGGGTAGCCAACACACCCAACTATGACATGCCTAAGGACAGTAAAATTATTTACACACAGGATAGAAAAATGTTTTACAAAATTTGCATTGTTTAATTCTACACAAAACAACATATCACTATTTCTATTCACAAGAACACTCAGGGGGCTATACAACAAAACATTTGCAGAATTATGTGAAATGCAACAGTCATGCAGGATATTATGAATTGTAGGATGGGAAAGTCCACCAAAGGTGTGTAAACTGGTGTATAACTTTGCTGCAGTCTGTAAAAGCATTTAAATGTGAATTATTACTACGACGGTTCCAATGAATTGTCCCATCTTTTGCGTACGCTTAATGTGCGTTCATTTAAAACGGATTACGCAACATTATTTCGCTTTACATGGAGAGAAAAATGCGACGGAGCATCATGCCGGTGCACACCGGCCGTAATACACCAGTGTTTTGAGGTTACGCGGCAAGGATGATTTGACTTCAAAATAAAAGCCATTCATAATTAAAGTTACAAATGAATGAAGTTTATCCGTCTTTATTTTTTGTTCATTTGAATTGAAATGTGCTACTTTTTTTCTGTGAGGTTAGACAAAAAAATTACAAAAATGTGTGTGTCTATATACATTATATTATACATACTTTGAATTTCTAAAAAAAAAAAAAAAAAAAGGTATGATGTTTGCTATGCCTACAGTACATACAGGCAAATTTTAATCAAGCTAAGTTCTCAAAATAAAGACCAGAATTAATTGGTCAGGTTCAGGTACTGGAGCTGCTGGTTCAGATTCTTCACTTAAATAAATAAACATAATGATGCAGCTTGGACTGGAATAATTATTTCTGGTATCGATTTACAGTTAAAGGATCAAACAAGGCGAATGCAGTGAATAGGGTTTTCTTTTTTTGTCCCTTGGGAAGAACAATAACACTATAACCAGCAGCTGCTGCTAAATTATTCTCCGTAGGTCCATGAAGATAAAATGAGTGGTGGCGATAAATAAATGACTGGGTAAATAAATAAAGAACCCACCGCAGATAAAGGTAATGGGCGACGGCACAATAAACGAGCGTTTCTCTCAACCTTTCCGCCGCTTAGCTGAGTTATTAGTTATTAAAAATGCCTCAGTATTCTTCCTTGTTCTCTGTTCTTTTGTCACAAATGTCAGCAACTTTAAAGATCTGTCTTCCCAGAGCGCCTTGCTTTATCTGTCTGTGATTCACAAAGTATCTGATTTGGCATTTCGTTTGATGGTTGAGGTGGTAACTGAACATACATTCAGGGAAGAAGATCAACATGTAGAGATTAAGGAGGTAATTATATCAAAGCTTTTAAAAGCTCTTTTATTTCCGCCCCAAGATAAATGCTTTTTTTTTTGCTTTTTAACTTAAAAGCAGAGAAGAAAGAGGAAAAGTTTCTTTAAGGAAATGAGACTTTTGAAGAATTTCATACTTTGATGTCAGAGGATATTTGGGCTGACAGGAGCGTGTGATATTTTAGATGGTACTGATGTATATATATATGCCAAACCTGTTATAATTCAGGTGTTTCAATCAGGTCCCTTATCCCCAGTGGAGGGCAATCTTAATGCTTTAGAAAACCAAGACATCTTGGACAATGCTGTGCTTTCAACTTTGTGGCAACAGTTTGGTGAAGACCCTTTTCTATTCCAACATGACTGTCCCAGTGCGCAAAGCAAGTGTCATGCGCACTCCTAACACGACCGGCATTAGGACCACCCTCCCCCCCTTCTTCTGATGTCTTCATTGCTCTACCAGATAAGTGGGATGGCACAGATGGGAAACGCAGTGTTTTTCAATCGCGTTGGATCTTGTGTTTGAGGTTAATTCCACCAGATACTCCACAGACCGACTGCGCGTTGCTCTTCTCGTCTCGTTGCTATCCGGGCAGGCAGTGGAGTGTGCCACGGCGGTCCTGCGATCTGATTCAGATGTAGCCTATTCCTACACAGAGTTCACCCGCCAGCTAAAACTCACCTTTGAACATCCTGCTGCTGAGGTGGAGACCGACTCCAAATTATATCATCTGCGGCAGGGAGGCTCATCCGTGAGCCGCTACACGGCAGATTTCCGAACGCTCGCCGTCCAGACCGACTGGGGAGACTCCGCCCTCCGGACGGCCTACTACGAGGGACTGGCTGCGCGCATCAAGGACGAGCTCGCCGGACGAGAACTTCCAGCTACGTTGGAGGGCTTAATCCAACTCGCCCTCTGGATCGACCAGCGTCTGCTCGCCCGACCCAAGCCAGCCCCTCGCACCCTGCCGCCCATCACGCCATCACTGCCTCATTTCATGCCCCGAACCTCCTCCTTCTTCTCTCACACGCCTGTTCCGGAAGCTCGCTCCTCGTTTTCTACTGCACCTACCGGACCCGTCGGCTCTCCACCTCCTGCCGTGGTTGACACTGGAGCCGCGGAACCCATGCAATTAGGGCGCGCCTCCTTAACCGCTGCAGAACGGGAACGCCGATTTAGAGAGGGCCTCTGCGCGTATTGCGTGTCAGCAGCGCACCACCGAGCCATCTGTCCTCTGCGCCCGGGAAACGCGCAGCCCCTGTGAGGAGTGAGAGTGACTCACCGGGTTCCATCTCCCTCTCCACCACCCTGACCAATGATTCCCGTCTCACGGTAAGAGTACACCTTCAGTTTGGCCACAAACGGGTCGGAAGTACCGCATTCATCGACTCCGGTGCTGCTGGTAACTTCATTGACTCTTCTTACGCCAAGAAACTGGGGGTAAAGATCGAGGCGTTATCCCAGCCCGTTAATATTACATCTGTCGATGGTCGGCCCCTCTCCTCCAGCCCCATCACCTTCCAAACCCAACCCATCACCATGAACATCGGCCAACATCAGGAACAGATCCACTTCTACCTCACCCCCATCTCCTCGCCTCCTCTTATTCTCGGACACCCCTGGTTACTTCACCATGACCCGCTCATATCTTGTACACAAAGTCGGATCTTACAATGGGGGCCGACTTGTTCTGAACTCTGCCTACGGGCCCGGGCTGGGACGTGTTCTAGGGAGGCCGAGTCCCCCGAGGACGACACAGACAACATCCCGAGTGCCTACCTGGACCTGGCTGAGGTGTTCTGTAAAAGACGGGCGACCCACCTACCTCTTCATCGCCCCTACGACCTTGCCATCTACCTTCATCCAGGTTCCATGCCACCCCGCGGCCACCTCTACTCATTATCTGCCACTGAGACGCAGGCGATGGAGGAATATGTTTCCAGTGGACTGCGCCAAGGTACTATCCGGCCTTCCTCCTCACCTGCCGCCGCGGGGATCTTCTTCGTGAATAAACGCGATGGCAGCTTACGCCCATGTGTCGATTATCGGGGGCTCAACAACATCACCATCAAGAACCGACATCCATTGCCTCTTACCAACTCTGCCCTGGACGCCCTCTCTGGTCCCACCATTTTTATTAAGTTGGTCCTCCGGAGCGCCTACAACTTGGTGCGCATCAGGAAGGGTGATGAGTGGAAGACGACCTTCATCACTCCCACCGGCCATTATGAAAGTTTGGTAATACCATCTGGACTGCTGTCTTCCAGCAATTCATTAACGACGTTCTAAGAGACATGTTAGGTCGATGTGTGTTCGTCTACCTAGACGACATCCTCATATACTCCCGGACTGTCAGTGAACATGTACAACATGTCAAAGCGGTTCTAAAGAGATTGCTCGCCCACCAGCTGTACTGTAAGTTGGAGAAGTGCGATTTCCACGAGCGCTCCACCACGTTCCTAGGTTTTGTCATCTCGCCCCAGGGTGTGGCCATGGACCCGCAGAAGCTGGAGGTTGTGAGTCACTGGCCCCTACCCAGGACTCTCAAACAACTCCAGCATTTCCTCGGGTTTGCGAACTTCTATCGTCGCTTTATACGGGACTACAGTACGGTTGCAGCTCCGCTAACTGCTCTGATGCGCCCATCATCTCACCCCTTCCACCTCACCTCTACTGCCATCGCCGCCTTCCGCGAACTCTGCCGCCGCTTCACTACGGCTCCTATCCTCCTTCATCCAGATGCCAACAAACCATTCGTTGTGGAGGTGGACGCGTCGGATGTGGGCGCCGGGGCCGTTCTCTCCCAACGAGGTCCAGACCAAAAGCTGCATCCCTGCAGCTTCTTCTCCAAGAAATTTGACCCCACTCAGCAGCGATACGGAGTAGGGGACCGCGAGCTGCTGGCCATAAAGTGGGCCTTGGGGGAATGGCGACACTGGCTCCAGGGCACCAGAGAGCCATTCATCGTCTGGACTGATCACCAGAACCTCATCACCATCCGTTCACTGAAACAGCTGAACCCCAGACAGGCGCGGTGGGCTCTATTTTTTGAAGACTATAACTTCCACCTGTCATACCGCCCGGGGTCCAAGAACACCAAAGCTGACGCCCTTTCACGACAGTATGAGGAAGACGTCCCCCGGGCGGACCCCGCGCCTGTCCTACCACCTACCAAGATCATCGCACCGCTCCGTTGGGACATAGAGACGAGGGTTCGCCAGGCACAGGCTGCGGAGACCGAACCGGCAGGTGTGCCGTCTGGACGACTCTATGTGCCCAACATCGTCAAGCCAGAGGTTCTCCAATGGGGGCACTCCTCCCTCCTCTCAGGTCACCCCGGAAGGCGTCGCACTCTACAATTCATCCAACGCGCCTTCTGGTGGCCCAACATAAGGAGGGACATTGATGAGTTCGTCCAGGCGTGCCCAGTGTGCGCCCGGGCCAAAGACAGCAATCGACCATCTCCAGGAGAATTTCAACCACTCCCAGTTCCCCGTCGGCCCTGGGTGCACATTGCTGTCGACTTCATCACGGGCCTGCCAGTTTCCGAAGGAAAGAACACCATCCTCACGATCGTCGACCGGTTTTCCAAAGCTGTCCACCTGGTGGCCCTCATCGGACTCCCGTCAGCCAAAAACACAGCCGAACTGATATTAGAACACGTAGTCCGCCTGCATGGGTTCCCAAGGGACATCGTCTCGGACAGGGGGCCCCTCACGGTTCTGGAAGGCCTTCTGCCGTCTGATCAATTCCACCTGTCGTCTGTCTTCTGGATACCACCCACAAACGGTCAGACGGAACGGACCAACCAACAACTGGAGCGCTACCTGAGGTGCTTTGTCGCTGATCGCCAGTGCTCCTGGGCCCGCTACCTCATTTGGGCAGAATTATCAGATAACCTCCACGTCTCCTCCGCCACCAATCTAAGCCCATTTGAGGCATGCTATGGTTTCCAGCCTCCGATGTTCGACTATCAAGAACCGGAGGTTGAAGTACCATCGGCCCTACAGTTGGTCCGCCGGTGTCGATGGCTCTGGAACCAAGCAAACAACACCATCCGATGCTCCAACACCCGCTACACCCTCCAACATCGCTGTCGACACCCTCCGGGACGGTTCCAGATAGGTGACAAGGTATGGCTATCTACCAAGAACCTACATCTACGGACAGAATCACGGAAGCTCTCCCCCAGATTCATCGGTCCATACCCCTCCGGATTCATCGGTCCATCACCCTCCGGATTAACCCTGTCACCTACCGGCTCCAGCTGCCTGCGGCGCTCCGGATCCACCCGGTATTCCATATATCCCAACTCAAACCCTTCACCACTTCCCCTATGGTTCTACCCACCCACCCTGCTCCCCCTCCCCGAATCATTGAGGGCGGTCCCGCTTATACCGTACGTCGGATCCTTGATTCGCGGCCTCGGGGCAGAGGCGTGCAATACCTAGTTGATTGGGAAGGTTACGGCCCCGAGGAGTGGTCCTGGATTCCGGCACGGTTCATTCTCAACCGCGGGTTTATTTGTGTAAACTCTTGCTCTCGCTCCGGGAGAGTTCTAAAAATAAACAGCGTGGTTATCCTGCCTGTTCCCGCTGCTTCCGCGTTTGGGTTTACCATCCACGCTCCAGGGCTAACTGCTAGTCTTCTGGTCCGTCTCTGTTTGTTTGTGACAGCAAGGACTATAAAGACATGATTTGATGAAGAACTTGACTGGCCCGAACACAGAGCCCTGACCTCAACACCATCGAGCACCTTTGGGATGAACTGGAATAGAGATTTCGTGCCAGGCCTTCTCATCCAACATTTGTGCCTGCCTCATAAATGCTCTACAGAATGAATAGACATGAATTCCCACAGAAACACTCCAAAATCTTGTGCACAGCTTTCCAAGAAGAATGGAAGCTGTTATAGCTGTAAAGGGGGACCAACTCCATATATGTATTTGGTTATGTATTTGGTTATGTATTTGGATACAATGTCATTGCAGGTTTGGCCAAATGGTTTTGTCCATATACGTAGGGTATATACAAGATTTCTCTGGCTATGTTCACTTTCCTAGCCACATTGTTCAATTCAGTTCATCGGATTTGCATGTCGTGATGGTTCATATTCATTGCTCAGTAAAACCTAACAGCTGTTTTATTTACAGTACTGTGCAAAAGTCTTGGGAACATCCAAACAAAAGCCATATGCAATGATGTTTTTGAAAACATTTCTGCATTAAAAGAAACTTCTATAAAAAGCACCAAGTAATAACATAAACGATAAACGGTCAATACTCTTTACTTGAACATACAGTAAGCGGTAGTGTTCGATACAGATGTGTGCAGTATTCTAAGTAAAACAGCTGTTAGGTTTTACTGAGCATGCTGGAGAATATGAGTTCTTTTGGTAACTTCGTCACACTCGCTTCTTTCTATTTTCATGCAAAACCCAGGAGTCGACCTTACTGATTTTTTTATTCCCCATCTGAAAACTGGTCTGTCATGTAACATGTCGCTTTCTTTACAGACATGCAAATATTCTTCTGTAATGTTATTTATTCATTAATTGTAGTGTATCTTTGTAGATAATGGTCATGTACATAATAATGCAGACATAATAAACTTACATAACAAAATTTGTACTACAGATAATATGGTAGTAAGTTTTTCCACTCTTGGAGGGTTCCAATCTAAAAATCTTCTTGTTTTTTTTTTTTTTTTTTTTGGTTTTCACACCATTCTGCTTGAACTGTAAAGATTGTTCTGCGTAAAATTTTGCAATTTTGTATCTAACTTGAAGAAACTTTCTGATGAGAATAGAGCGCATATCACTGTGTGACATGATTTTTTTGTGTCCCTCAAACAACCTGTAAATTGAACTGAATTTGTAAATTACTATTATGGGATTTCCAAAGAGGCTCAAAGAGCAGCCCAGGAACAAAATTAAAATTTTTAAAATTACAAAAACAAAAGTTTCTTGATTGAATCTTTAAATAAAACCCCTACTCATCGTACATCTGAATGCATGCATGCATGTACGCCCCTTTAATGACGTGCTCTCACAATCTCGTGCAATCTAGGACAAATATATATATATATATATATATATATATATATATATATATATATATATATATAAAGCATTTGTAAATATGCACAGAATACAAGCGGGAGATGGGTGAAAGAGCAACAGAGTGCATTCAAAACAGAGCTCTCGCACATATGTCATGCCCACGCATTGCTGCTACCAAACATTAAAGGCAGCATTAAAAGCATTCCATGGATTTACCCACAATGCCTTAGGACAAGCTGGAAAAAGTAGATGCAGAAGGAGACAAAAAAAAAAAAAAAAGATCCTGCACCAAGAACAGAGGTGTAGTTTGACCACCTGTCATTCTACACTACTGATTATAAGTGTTATGGCGTAACTGCAAGGTTTGTTTACTGCTTGAGGCTACATATTGTCCAATGTTCTACCTCTTCATTTTCCACATCACCAGGGCACTTTGCAATTATTTGCAAAGTTTGTTTAGAGTTCTAGCAAAATCTGGGGGAAAAATCAAATCAGAATATTTATAAAATGATGATACTCATCAAATCACAATACATATTAAATTATCCTCTAGGTATCGTGATAACATCGCATCAGGTGGTCCTTGGTGATTCCCATCCCTAGCAATAATAATAGCCTAAAACATCAACCTACTACATGCCTTTGTTTTTTTTTGCACTTTGTATATCATTGTGATATTAATATTCCCAACAAGTTATCCAAAGTTATGAGTAAGTTATTGTGAATTGTTGAACTTTTAAAAAAAAAAAATTGTTTTTTGAGAACTAGTGAGTTGGTTGGAACTGTCTCTGTCTGCATCGATCCTAAATGCGTACGGTATGCAGTGGCATGACCTATATACAGAGACTGATTGACAGCTTGTTGCCAGGACGTTTCTTAAGGGTGTCGAACTTCAATGACCTGAACTCGGTTCTAGGTATTTTGCGCAACTTGCCATATGAACCAAGAGAATCCTGTAATATAAAAAGACTTCTGCTAAATGCATCACACCAGTTAATCTGTGTGGGCCGTGTCTAGTCATAGTGCTATACATGTTATAGTTACCACCATCACTGAGCAGCTCGTTGTGTGGGAAGGTCCATGAAAATTAGCTCAAGGATTGTCCAAACATACTTACAGTAAACGCAGGTCAAGAATCACGTTCTTCCATTAAATGCCGTTCAGCACACTCTATGGCTAGCACATCTGTTCTCAACACATTCAGAGTACAGTATTAATAGATGTGTAACAGTATCAGACCCTACGTACTGTACTTCCCATTGTCAGTAGGAGAAAAAAAAACAGCACTGGTGCTTTGAATGATACTTATACACAATGACTAAAATTAACAGATTGAGCGATTCTAATAATTCATTAGGAGCTGTATCGGTACTTGAGTGAACCGTATTCTCAATAGAAACGCTTGAGATTGTTATTCTGAATCAAGTATCAGCAGTCGGGCGGATCTGAATCTCAAGAATGATTGGCATTACATTTGGGAGAATATTCTGCTCAAGACGAAGCACTTTTGACCAACCATTTTCCATTTACAAATAGAACAGTAGGTTAATCACAGCTCAATTCAATTCAGGTTTATTTATGTAGTGTTTTTAACAATGAACATTCTAACAATAAGGCTTTACAGGAATATGTCGATTCCCCACATGAATTTTATATCCAGTCAACAGTGACATGGAAATCATTCCTGAGACGACAGATAAAAGACACCATGGGTTGATTACCTACTCACTTCTATACCACTTTATCCTGTATTCAGGGTCACGGCAGGTCTGGAGTCACGGCAGGCCTGGAGCCTATCCCAGGAGACTTAGGGCACAAGGCGGGGTACACCCTGGACAGAGTGCCAATCCAATCCATCGCAGGGCACAGACACTACGGGCAATTTTGGGAACGGCAATTAACCTAACCTGCATGTCTTTGGACTGTGGGAGGAAACCAGGATACCCGAAGGAAACCCACCAAGCACGGGGAGAACATGCAAACTCCATGCACACAGAGACGGGAATCGAACCCGGACCCTGAAGGTGCAAGGCGACAGTGCTAACCACTACACCACCGTGCCACTGGCTTGACCATCTAGTTGACCATGTCGTTGTTACCAAATAGTATGATTATAATTAGTTCCCTTTCATACCTGTGTGACGTATAGTGAAATGTTACAATTTTATAACCAGGAAATTCATCATGGTTTTAACATAATCTATTATCAACTGATCAACTGATCACTGACAATCAATTACTGATGAATTACAAGACCCTTGAGCAAGACCCTTAACCCTATCTACTCTACGGGTGCCGTATAATGTTTGACCGTGCACTCCGACCCCAGCATCCCAAGAAAGCTGGGGTATGAAAAGAATAACAAATTTCACTATAAAACTAATATATATGTGACAAATAAAGGCTTGACTTTCCTGAAAAGCATGACCGAACTTTACATTGTGTGCAGAGTGGACGGAGGGACTTTGACGGGACTAGCTATGACAGCATAGCTAAAAGTGTGAGCCAGAAGGTACAGTAATACAGCCACAAGGGTTCCCTGGGACATAAAGCGGTTAGTTACTGCACTGTCAACAAACCTGAGTGAGCGCATGAAAGTAGTGGGGCAACAGCAACCCAGAATCCCAAGCAAAGCATTTTCCATGCACTTCTGCTCCTTTACCTAAAAAAAGCAATTCACAAAATGCTCAATTAAACGAATATGCTTTCAGCCTTGGCTTAAACCCTAAGACTTTGCCTGAGTCCTTTTTGGGAGGTTATTCCAGACCTGTCAAGTTTTGATAAAAAGCTTATACTGTAGATAAAGTTCTGTCCCCTGCTGTAACGTGCAGTATTTTAGGTAACAATAAATAACCTGCATCTTTCGATCGAAACAGGTGTGGTGGATTTTTTTTTTTTTTAAATACCATAAGTTCGATCATTCAGTGCTTTATATGAATGCTACATCTGACTGGAAGCAACTGCAGTATGGATAAAATAATGGTGATGTAAAGAGTCGAAGCTGCACCACTGTCTGAAATAACTGGGACTTGTTTATGCACTTACTGGAACATCCAATGGAGTTGTCCTCAGTTAGTTGAGTGTCTGGCCATTTGGGTTATTTAGGTTGAAGAGAATGGTAGTTAGGCTAGTTAGATAGTTTTTAGGGCAATGGTAGCTCAGAGGGCTAAGGCACTGCATTACTGATTGGAAGGTCGGGGATTCGAGCCCCAGCTCCACCTGGTTGCCCTTGTTGGGCCGTTGAGCAAGGCCCTTAACCCTATCTGCTCCAGGGGTGCTGTACCATGGCTGACCCTGTGCTCTGACCTCAGTTACGCTGGGATAAATGGAGAAAGAATTTCACTGTACAGTAATGTATACGTGATAAATAAAGGTTTAACTTGTAGTGTATTTCTCTACAGGCGAAATGTCTGAGGTCATAGGCACAAGTTAAAAACTTTTCTTTTGGTACTCTGCTAGGAAATCAGCACAGTTTTACAGTCAAGGTTATAATTCTGACGGTCTATTCATATTAAAAACCTTTTAAAAACGTAACCAAGACAGTTTTTCGAAAAATGTTTTTTAAAGAAGTTTAAAGCTGTTACATAACATAATGTCCAGGAAGCTTTAAATTAAGTAAGAAGTTAAAGAGTGGAAGATCCAACCATACAGTAAGATGATTATCTGCTAAATCTTTTAAACTACACTAAAAAATAATGGAGAATATTTTAGAATATCTAAAGCTCTGAAAGTTCTTTTATAAGAAAATGAAGATAAGAAGTTCCCAAATGGAAGATTAATATACATTCATTACTATCCGTCAAGGTGAAAAGCCTCGCTTGCTTTTTTTAGTGTACAGGATTGTTTCACCAGACTTGGAAAAAAATAACCTGATAAAACCTTAGTTTAAAAAAAAAAATGGATATAATTTGATCAATTAACGCTGCTGGATCTCGGTTTTAAATGCTTTGCCTGTAAAACATATTAATTATGGTTGGATTTTTATTTAATACACAACGTAAGCAGTCAAACCACTTTTCTTTCATCTTCCTGAACCATTAATAGAGTTCAATATTTCATAGGCTACCATGATTATTCTTACGGTTTGTGGTCTCTTTGGATGTAACCAGGCTCAGAAAGCATCCTATGAAACGGTGAATGTTTCTGTAGAATGGATGTAAAATTGTTAACACTCCAAGGGTATATGTGTATGTAAAGTATAAACATAACCTCGTTACATGCCAGTCCCGTTCTCCAGGTGAAAAACAGTCAGCTCCACCACCCTGCCTCACATTAAGCATTAAATTAATAGTGCAATAGGTCGCTGCTAAAGGTGGAAAGGTGACAGCTGTGAAACTTCTCACCTACACACCCTGGCTTATTTGTGTGACTCATGCTCTATCATCACATATCACAATATAAATATGCGAAATGATAATGAAGAGATCGCCTGGCAACGGTGTTGTCATCCTGAAGAGGAAATTATCACCTATGAATGTCTGTTATTTCTCTCTCTCTCTCTCTCTCTCTCTCTCTGTCTCTTAGTGGCACACATGCACACACACCACACAAATGCACACATTGTTAGTGGAGTGTGCGTTAGCAGAGGGGTCATTAGAGATGGCTGTCTGTGTGCGAGGTAGTGATAGACTTGCTGAGACGCAGCGGTTCGCTCGGAAAATAATGCTCGACAGAACAAAATTAAAAAAGCAGAGACTGCTTCACCGCTTCAGCTCTGGGACGAATGTCTCGGCAGATGGGCTTATAATGAGCCTCATCATTCGCACATATCTGGGAGAATCCTTTTTTATGTGTGCAGGAGCAGGGAGTGCTGAGACCCTATGGACACGGATATTTGTTTATCAAAGGGACTTCCATTTGCGGATGAAGCGGCGGACGGTAATAGCAGTCGGAAAGCGGAGATAGTTGTCCCTGACTGCAGTGCATGAAAGGGAGTCACGGTGATGTCAAAACACTGAAGGTTGTCCAAAGAGCTTGTTAATGAAAATGGTAGGATCGGCGGGGAGAAGAAGGAAGAAAAAAAATGACAGAAAGAGGTAGAGTGAGAACAGGAAATGAAGCACATTTGCATTTCTAGCACAATTGGTTATTTCAGGAACGAAGCAAATTAGATCAGTCTCGTCGGCCTTGAGAGTTTCAACACGTGCCATCTTCTCGCCTCTGTATCAACTCCGTCCAGCTGTTTCTTTTTGCAAAAATCTATCTAAACCAGTCTAGAGCACTGACTCTAAATCCTTTCCATCCTTTTTTTGCAGCATTCATCTTTCTTTCTGTTTCTGAAACTGAAGAGACTCAGTCTTGAGACTGATGTGCAAACAAACATTTCCAAACTTTCAAACAAATAGTATAATGAACGCCAGGGTCAACTTGGCAAGTTGTCAACCTGGCAACTTCATTGGTTACACCGTGCTGAGGTGTCGCAAGCATTTCTTAGAGACATTGGTCCATATTGACATGATAGCATGACGCATTTGCTCTAGATTTGTCCATGATGCAAATTCCACCACATCCCAAAGGCGCTCTATTAGAATGAGATCTGGAGATTGTAGAGGCCATTTGAGTACAGTGCCACTCAGTGTTCAAGAGAATATTTAAGCTTTGTGGCATGGCTTTGTGTTAACCTGTTGCGATGGACCTGGTCAGCAACAATACTCAGGTCAGCTGTGGTATTTAAACCATGATCAAATGGAGTTAAGGGGCCCAAAGTGTGGCAAGAAAATCCATTACACCACCAACACCAGTCAGATTTGCTGATACAAAGCAGGATGGATCCATGCCTTCATGTTTTTTATGCCACATTCTGACCCTACCGAGTGTCACAGCAGAAAACGAGACTCACCAGACCAGGCATCAGTCTTCTGTTGTCCAATTTTGTAGTCTCAGTTTCCTGTTTTTAGCTGACAGGAGTGGCACCCGGTTGGCCTTCTGCTGCTGTTACCCATCTGCTTCAGGGTTCAACCTGTTATGGTTCCAGAGATGCTCTATGGCATACCTCGGTTGTAACGAGAGGTTATTTGAGTTAACATTGCCTTTCAGCTCAAACTAGTCTGGCTGTTCTCCTCTGACCTCTGGCATCAATGCATTTTCACCCAGTGAACTGCCTCCCACTGGATATTCTTTTCTTTTTCAGACCATTGTCTCGAAACCCTAGAGATGATTGTGTGTAGGAAATCCAGTAGATCGACTGTTTCGGAAATATGTCTTGCACCAACCACCATTCCAGGTTCAAAGTCACTTAGATCACCTTTTTATCTCATTCTGATGCTCGGTTTGAAGAACCGTCATCGTCTCAATCATGTCTACGTGTCTACATGTCTAACTCAAATTGCATTGAGTTGCTTCCATGTGATTGGCTGATTAGATATTTGCGAAATCACACCATTGAACAGGTGTGTGAAATGAGTGAATGTACATTTCTTTAATTTCTTTATTTATATATAATTGTATGAATCAAGGATATCTAAGCCGTGATTTGATTGGCGAAACAGCTTCAATAATAGGCGATATAGTGGTTAGGTATATGTTTGCTAGGATTACGCATTTCCATTTACAGGTTTTGTTATTCTGCCTTCATAATGCAGCATGTGTGGCAAACTGGAGCTCCTGTTTTTAACCTGTTTTGCTTTTGCAGTATGCGGCGCTAACCGCTTGACCCCATTTAGTTTTGTCTCATGCTGCAGTAACAGGAGGAACCGAAGTTGGCCCGAGGGTTCCCGAGTGTGTGTTATGACAGTTTATTGTTCCAGCCCCTGTTCCTTTTCCTTTCCTTCTCTGAATGGTCATCCATCTGTGCAAATGCCCTGTGGAGATGGTCAGCTCAGATATGGCTGCCATCTCTGTATACAGAACGTGGGTGGGTCGCTTTGTCCGCCAGAAGGGACATGCGGCGGTATAAAAAAAAAAAAGCAGCTGGCTGCTTCTGTCTTGTTCTCTAACAAGGTTGTTCTTGTAAGGCATCTAAAATGATTAAGTCATGTACTGTACTGTATACTTAAGATTTCATGCATTTCTATAGAATTATGACAGCTGAGGTTGTGTCAAAATAAAAAAGAGTAAGGCTTTGTTGTCAGATGTCTTTGCATTTTGGTGAATAAATATGCGTTTTCATTTTCTTGCTTAAATTTGAAAAAGTGCATGAAGTGTGAACACACTCCTCAAAATCAGTGATCAATTGGGTGCTGACATGGCGTCAGTCAAAACTGTCAGTGTGTCTCCAGTCCCAATGTGTTGGGCAAGCTAAAGAATAAGCATTCCTAATCAACGAAGATGGACCTCCGGGATGAATTTTCTCGTATGAACATGTTGTGAGTGTCGTCAACTCATGACAGTGACTTCAGGTGTATGGCCTATGGAAGCTCCATTTTACAGCATCCTCATTCTTTGCCCATCCTTGTTAACCCTAATGACCTTAGAGGCCTGTCAGTTCTCCACAAACCATACAGACTTTACAAATCCGGTAACCAACCAAACCATGGTCTTGGTAACGGTTTAATTTTATGAAATTTATATTTATATATATATATATATATATATATACACACAGTGGAACCTTGGATTATGAGCATAATTCAAAACACTCGTAACCCAAATCATCATTTCCCATAAGAAATAATGAAAACTCAAATTATTCGTTCCACAGCCCCAAACAATAAATACATAAAAATAATTAATACAATCTATAAAATGAAAATAAAACAAATTAACCTGCACTTTACCTTTAAAAAAAGTACAAATAAATCCCGACAGATAAGTGTTTCCGTTGGTGCGCGCAAGCGCCGTGTGTGTGTGTGTGTGTGTGTGTGTGTGTGTGTGTGTGTGTGTGTGTGTGTGTGTGTGTGTGTGTGTGTGTGTGGAATTAGCCCCTTCCCTCACCTCGTTTTACACAGTAACACTCCTCCTCCCTCTCCCCACCTCGCTTTTTAAGTTTCACAACAAACACACACACACACACACACACACACACACACACACACACACAACGGAAACACCGTTTTAACAGGAAAAAAAAGAAATGGAATGACGCTCTGTGTCAAAATAAGAGTTGCATGCGTGATACATGATACTCGGCGCTCGTAAACTAATACTTGCTTGGTTTCCGATTAAAATATATTAAAAATCTTTTCTCAGTTTGCGGAACACTCGTAAACCATGTTACTCACAATCCGAGGTTCCACTGTGTGTGTGTATATATATATATATATATATATATATTTTTTTTTTTATTATTTTTTTTTTTTGTTTTAGATTTTCTCCTTAATTTAGTCGTGTCCAATTCCTCCCCGTCACTAGGGGGCTCCCACATTAAGGCTACTACTACCAAAAAGCCGGGAGGGCCGAAGACTATCACATGTTTTCTCCGAACCACGTGACGCCAGCCGACCGCCTCTTTTCGAATTGCTATCCGCTCCTTCCGCTTGCGTGAGCTCACAGACGCCCCTGATTGGGTGTAGAGCCGTGATTAATGTACCTCTAAGTACCTCTCATGTGAGAGGTTACAGCATCTCCCGGGAATCGAACTCGCGATCTCTTTACCACTGCACCACTCAGAGATGAATTACATTTTAATCAATCAATTTTAAATAACAGAACCTGATGTTGATTTGAGTTTAGGCGAGTAAAAATATTCCTAACATTTATATTCGGGGTTCGGCATTGGAAAATATCTTGCTTGTAAAGTCAAATGACGTCAACTGTATTAAGTTAGCAACAAAAGGTCCGGTTGAGCTAAGTACGTATGCATCCCTTTTCTTTACTTTTTGTAAGTTGATGAAAACAATTCCTTCTAAAAGTAAAAATAATCACTTGTTTCCAGTACGTCTAAAAAAAACCGTGAACATCCATGCTGTGATTAATTTACGTACGTACTGTAAGTTCTTCTTGACTCAGTTTCATTCTGTGTATTGTATACATTTTATGGTATTGTGAGTTTTACAGCTTGAACACATACTGTATGAATCAGTCTACTTAAAGTCTGCTAAAGGGAAAATATGCTGAGCTTCATTTTCATAAACACTGGCCCTATCAGCCACAAAGAAATATCTTGTACTTAACAGCAACGGACAGGAATATCAAAGGGATAAGCCCTCTTGGCAAAATGAGGCTGATTTTCAAAGGGATGCATATTTCAGTGCTTTTAAATCTGTTGACCAGGCCTGACGTTACCTTTCTTCTCAAGAGCTTCTCTTGGGAATTACGAATCATAGGGGGATAAAAAAAAAATCAACCTTCATTTTTAATTGCTTGAAAGCACCGTTCAAGATCGCGATAGGAATATAAATACTCTTGTTCACTGTAAAGTTCATTGATGCACAGGGTCATTCTTTAAGCATTTTGGTTTATCTATTTTCTCTTGTGTGTGTATACACGGACAACAAATCCTGTCTGTTCTAAACACTCGTGGTTCCAGAAGTTTATTGTGTGAAAACTGTGGATTCAGGGACTTAGGTACGGGAACTGCAAGTAATCTGCATTGGAGCATGGTTACGCTTACATGTTTGGCAGACAACTTCATCCAAAGTGACTTACTTAATAGAGCTGAGCAGATGAGAATTAAGGGTCTCGCAGCGGGAATGGAGCAGCTTGGTGGTGCCAGGATTTGAACGATCAGTAGCCCAAAGCAAACCACTGAGCCACCACTGCCCGGGTGACTGGTGGTAATTTAGTTTTCTTCCTTCTTTGAATCATATTAATGATTTACATCACATTTGCTTGTTAGAATAATTTTCATTATGCAAATGTACTGTACGTCCCCAGCATTCAAGTTTCGCATTTTTGAAGATACAAACATACGATCGCACATGCTCAGTCGCAGGGGTTAGATCACATGCCTGGTGTACATTGTCACGTGTGTGCAGTGTGCATCCTCTGCAAGTGGTGGTGGTGTAGTGTACGGTGTTGTTCTGTATAGAGTACAGTATTTCAGTACAAGCACAGAATTTCTGGAAGCAAGCGCAAAAGCAGCGGCAATGAAGCTGGTGCTGCTATGAAGTACCAAGCAATAACGATGGCGACAAAAGTGAAAATAATTGAGAGAATGGAACGAGGTGAAAAGATGGCGGACATTGCTTGTTCGATGGTGTTAGTATCCTAGTAGCTAGACAATGTTTGCTGGACTTATGAACAAATTGGACTTACAAACGTATAAAGGGGATTTACTATACAACTATTCCTGTATAAGTTCAAAATGTTAGTTAAAGTAATTCTTGTATATTGGTAACTTTTTTGTTTAATTGGATTTATTTTAAACCCCCATTTTGATCATTTTCCAGTTCACACCTACCAGCTAGCTCTCACGCTAAATTGGTCCTGCCTGCTCATGCTATGTTACAGTGCAAAGTGCCATCAGCCAATAAACAACTCTGATCTCCTCAAACTCCTCAAAGCATGACCTCTCCTGGTGTGCTGTGGTGTCTGGCACAGAGACATTAGCAGCGGTGCTGTAGGTTGGGCCATCCATGGATCAAACTTGTTTGTCCGGCACATTTCATGCATGCTTGATCGGATTAGATGAAGACCAGATCATCAGCTGTGATGCAAGGCTTAGCGGTTAGCACTGCCTTCTTTCAACTCACGGTTTGGGGTTTGATTCCCATTTCGCGGTCTGTGTGCATGGAGTTTGCATGTTGTGCTTGGTGGGTTTCCTCCCACAGTCTCAAGGACATGGAGATTAAGCTAATTGGCGTTCCCAAATTGCCTGTGAAAGAGCATGTGAGTGTGCGTGCCCTGCGATGGATTGGTGTGTACCCACCTTGTGCCCTAAGTCTCCTGGGATAGGCTGCAGGCATTTTTTCAGCAATTTGTGCTTCATTCCCTTTTGTGTTGAATCTGACCGGAAGGCATAGATACAGTAAGCCTTGGGAGCCCATTATCCTGTTACCAGTTTACTGGTATATAATTGATCATCAGTTTTATCCAATTCACCTTGTGGTGGTGTAAATCTTAAGGCTGATCAATGTACATGAGCTCACAGGTGCCCATGATTGACTAGTTTCGCACCCTCCTAATTGACAGAGGAGGGATTATTATCTTTCCACTATACAAAGATGTGCTGCATTCTGGGTGTGCATACAGTAGATGTAGCATCAATGCAATTCAAAGTCATTTCATCCCAATGGTAGGGTGGACACTTATATATATATATATATATATATATATATATATATATATATATATATATATATATATATGCGTCAAAGCACAATATGACTCGATATGCTGAACTCGTTAATCACCTGGACACAAACATTTCTTCAACTTTTCACAGTAAATGATCTCATCCATTGTACTTCTCTCCTTTGACATTGCTTACTATTGTTCGTCTTGGAGCGCCTTGAATTTTTTTTTATATATATATATATTGCTAGCACACGTGCAAATTTTTTTTTTCTTTTGTGTTCCTCTGTTCTAAAAAGAGTGTGTTGTATAATTCAATGGTCTCACTATTGTCTGAAAAGTCGTGCTGAGCAAAGTATTTGCCAACAATCGAATTGTAAAAGTGAGATAAGTGGTATTATTTTCCGAGCTGCCTGAAGCATTTCTTGCATCATTTGTCTTGTAAGAGTTTGGACCCGAGCATTCTTCTGGCGTGTAGCCTGAATAGACCCGAGCAACAATAGTGATGAAAAAAAAAGGGGGGGGGGGGGTCCTTTTATGAAGAGAGACTTTAAAATGGTGATTCATAGCTCACAGAAGTCCTATATGATTTCTGAAACCTTAAAGCTGAATCATCAAATATCCAGACAATTATTGCAAAAGAGAAAGTATTCAAAAAAAAAAAAGAAAGAAAGAAAGAACATTCATTTATATGTTCCTTAGAAATGCTAACGTACTTCTTCTAACCACTTTTTTTTTTTTTTTTCATTAAGCTGAATGCTTGGTAGTGTTCAATGGTTTTGTGTTATTCTTTCTAAAAGCGTCTCCCCCATGCTGCCATCTTTTTAAACAATCTAAAATATGGAGGTTCAATGAAAAAGCAAAAAAAAGTTGCCGTTCCAGATTTCCTCTAGTAGTCCTACAACTAGGAAAGTAATTTATAAGTTTTGTAAGGCTTTGTCCAGTTTAGGAACACCACCAGAGCCATTACATACAGCTAATGGTTTTAATGCTTACAGGTTTCTTTAAGGCAAAAAAAAAAAAACAAAAAAAACGTATACATGGCAGGAGGTAACATCGCAGTTTGTACATGCAGTGCCTGCTAGCAGTTGGATCTATAAAGTGCCAGCAACAATCTTCTGCTCGATCCATCTGCCTGCTCCGTATCCCGGGCCTGTTTTCACGCCGGCTTGATGGATGCACGTGGCTGAAAGGAAATAACTTAAAGTGGTCCAGCACTTCCTGCTGTAAATGGAATTTCCTGTGCCTTTAAGTAAGGGGATCCTGGTTTCCTCGTGGCTGGGTCGGAAGTAAGTGAAAATCAGTTTAGTAAAGGGAAGCAATCAGAAAATGAAATATTGACACCATTAGTGCGGACTGAACATTGTGTTTTTTTTTTTGTTTTGTTTTTTAGGTCAAAATGGGATTTTTGCTCTGAACAAAAGCAGGTCATGCAGTAGTTTTCTTGTGTCCTCAGGGTCATACGCCATCATTCTAGTAGTTTACTGAAGTCCCGAATCAATACCGAGTCTGGTTCATTGCTTAATCATGGGTAAGAGATGACCCATGATTCTAATGTGCATTGAATATAAGCGTCTAATGTTAGAATTAGGTCTCCTCCTGCTTCTGCATGATTTTATTTGAACTGGCTAGAAGTACACATTAATATCACTTCATCCGTATCGATTTCTCCCCCTCAGCCCTCTACACTGGCCTTGGATATCCTGGTGAGGAGCAGTGAGCTTTGATTATAGGCTTGATCTAATCTGTGTTCTTTCTCTTTGGCACAGAATCACAGGGCTGATTTTTGCCAGTTCAGTATCGATTCCACTTCCTCGTCAGAGTGTCTCCTGTACAGTTCCTTTTTCCACACAGCATTTTTCTTTCTTTTTTTTTTCTTCCATCAGGTTCTCCAGGAGCTTCTCTCTTTTTTTTTTACTTTATCACCTGCCTTATTTTTGGCACACATTATTATTATTATTATTATTATTATTATTAAAAACAACAATAATAAAAAATAATTTCTTATCTGTATAAATAAAAGCAATATATTTTATATTATATATATATTATATATATATTTTTGGATATTTTACTGGGATTAGTTCATATTTTCACAGTTATAACAGCACTAGATGGTAAAAGTGTATTTTAACATGCTGGAGTTTGCACAAAACTTCTTTATCTTTATCTGATCTACTTTTTCAATTTCTTACGTGTGATTCACTCTCCGATTACAGAACAGGGTGTGTATTTGACTGACCATGAAAGAAGTACAACCTAGAGTAAACAAGACATAAGTTTTATTTCTTTTTATTAATAAGTTAGACAGAGTTTTCCACTGTACAAAAATACAGGCAGACATTTACACCTGAAATAATAATAAGAAGAAGAAGAAAAAGAAAAATTATCTACGAATAGAACAAACCATTTCTGTTTAAAACCTTCAGCACAGGTTGACTAGAAATAAGCCTAATAATCTTATATTTGGTTTGTTGTGATGTTATTTTGTTATGAAAGTGTATATATATACACACGTGGACAAAATTGTTGGTACCCTTCGGTCAATGAAAGAAAAATTCACAATGGTCACAGAAATAACTTTAATTTGACAAAAGTAATAATTAAAAAAAATTCTATGAATGTTAACCAATGAAAGTCAGACACTGCTTTTCAACCATGCTTCAACGGAATTATAAAAAATAATAAACTCATGGAACAGGCCTGGACAAAAATGATGGTACCCCTAGAAAATACTGAAAATAATGTGACCAAAGGGACATGTTAATTCAAGGTGTGTCCACTAATTAGCATCACAGGTGTCTACAATCTTGTAATCAGTCAGTGGGCCTATATATAGGGCTCCAGGTAGTCACTGTGTTGTTTGGTGACATGGTATGTACCACACTCAACATGGAACAGAGGAAGCGAAGGAAAGAGTTGTCTCAGGAGATTCGAAAGAAAATTATAGACAAGCATGTTAAAGGTAAAGGCTATAAGACCATTTCCAAGCAGCTAGATGTTCCTGTGACTACAGTTGCACATATTATTCAGAAATTTAAGATCCATGGGACTGTAGCCAACCTCGCCGGACGTGGCCGCAGGAGGAAAATTGATGACAAATCAAAGAGACGGATAATCCGAATGGTAACAAATGAGCCCAGAAAGACTTCTAAAGAGATCCAAGGTGAACTTCATGCTCAAGGAACATCAGTGTCAGATCGCACCATCCGTCGTTGTTTGAGCCAAAGTGGACTACATGGGAGACGACTAAGGAGGACACCATTGTTGAAAACATATCATAAAAAAGCCAGACTGGAATATGCCAAACTACATGTTGACAAGCCACAAAGCTTCTGGGAGAATGTCCTATGGACAGATGAGACAAAAATGGAACTTTTTGCCAAGGCACATCAGCTCTATGTTCACAGACGGAAAAATGAAGCATATGAAGAAAAGAACACTGTCCTTACTCTGAAACATGGAGGAGGCTCTGTTATGTTCTGGGGCTGCTTTGCTGCATCTGGCACATGGTGTCTTGAATCTGTGCAGGGTACAATGAAATCTCAAGACTATCAAGGGATTCTAGAGAGAAATGTGCTGGCCAGTGTCAGAAAGCTGGGTCTCAGTCGCAGGTCATGGGTCTTGCAACAGGACAATGACCCAAAACACAAAGCTAAAAACACCCAAGAATGGCTAAGAGGAAAACATTGGACTATTCTAAAGTGGCCTTCTATGAGCCCTGACCTCAATCCTATTGAGCATCTTTGGAAGGAGCTGAAACATGCTGTCTGGAAAAGGTAGGGTACCAGGAACAACTGGAGCAGCTTGCTCATGAGGAGTGGGCCAAAATACCTGCAGAGAGGTACAGAAGTCTCATTGACAGTTACAGGAATCGTTTGATTGCAGTGATTGCCTCAAAACGTTGTGCAACAAACTATTAAGTTAGGGGTACCATCATTTTTGTCCAGGCCTGTTCCATGAGTTCATTTTTTTAAATAATTCTGTTGAAGCATGGTTGAAAAGCAATGTCTGACTTTCATTGGTTAACATTCATAGAATTCTTATTTATTATTACTTTTGTCAGATTAAAGTTATTTCTGTGACCATTGTGAGTTTTTCTTTCATTGACCGAAGGGTACCAACAATTTTGTCCACGTGTGTATATATACAGTACAGACCAAAAGTTTGGACACACCTTCTCATTGAAAGAGTGTTCTTTATTGTGTTCTTTAGCCCAAACGCGTCTCTTCTGCTTGTTGCCTGTCCTTAGCAGTGGTTTCCTAGCAGATATTCTACCATGAAGGCCTGATTCACACAGTCTCCTCTTAACAGTTGTTCTAGAGATGTGTCTGCTGCTAGAACTCTGTGTGGCATTGACCTGCTCTCTGATCTGAGCTGCCGTTAACCTGTGATTTCTGAGGCTGGTGACTCGGATGAAGTTATCCTCCGCAGCAGAGGTGACTCTCGGTCTTCCTTTCCTGGGGTGGGTCCGCATGTGAGCCAGTTTCTTTGTAGCGCTTGATGGTTTTTGTGACTGCACTTGGGGACACTTTCAAAGTTTTCCCAATTTTTCGGACTGACTGACCTTCATTTCTTAAAGTAATGATGGCCACTCGTTTTTCTTTACTTAGCCGCTTTTTTCTTGCCATAATACAAATTCAACCTCTTTGAATGAGAAGCTGTATCCAAACTTTTGGTCTGTACTGTAGATTCATATATATATATATATGTAGATTCAAGATTATTTCACTTGCTGAGATGTCTTTTTGCAATGAAATCACTGTTATGTTTAATAATGGACATAATGTGATGGGAACTCTGGGCTACAGGATTTTAACTAAACAGCTATGTGGTCATAAGGAACCGCTTTTTAATGAGTCGGGCAGGACGAGGCTCAGCAATGTTATGTGGCAATAAAATGAAGTGAGCTGACGACCTGAATGTACTGAATGACCGGTATCATGGCCATATTCCAGGACTCACGTTGTGAACTGAACACCACAGAGTCTGACCTTAACCTGGTTGAAAATCTATGGGTTGTACTGGATGTACTAAAGGTGATCCAACAAAATATGACAGTGTCAGATATAGATATAAAATTTTATTTGGGCAGGTAGTGTACTATGTGTATACACACGTGGACAAAATTGTTGGTACCCTTCGGTCAATGAAAGAAAACTCACAATGGTCACAGAAATAACTTGACAAAAGTAATAATAAATAAGAATTCTATGAATGTTAACCAATGAAAGTCAGACATTGCTTTTCAACCATGCTTCAACGGAATTATATAAAAAAAATGAACTCATGGAACAGGTCTGGACAAAAATGATGGTACCCTAAATTAATAGTTTGTTGCACAACCATTTGAGGCAATCACTGCAATCAAACAATTCCTGCAACTGTCAATGAGACTTCTGCACCTCTCTGCAGGTATTTTGGCCCACTCCTCATGAGCAAGCTGCTCCAGTTGTTTCCGGTTTGAAGAGTGCCTTTTCCAGACAGCATGTTTCAGCTCCTTCCAAAGATGCTCAATAGGATTGAGGTCAGGGCTCATAGAAGGCCACTTTAGAATAGTCCACTGTTTTCCTCTTAGTCATTCTTGAGTGTTTTTAGTGTTTTGCGACTGAGACCCAACTTTCTGACACTGGCCAGCACATTTCTCTCTAGAATCCCTTGATAGTCTTGAGATTTCATTGTACCCTGCACAGATTCAAGACACCCTGTGCCAGATGCAGCAAAGCAGCCCCAGAACATAACAGAGCCTCCTCCATGTTTCACAGTAGGGACAGTGTTCTTTTCTTGATATGCTTCATTTTTCCGTGTGTGAACATAGAGCTGATGTGCCTTGGCAAAAAGTTCCATTTTTGTCTCATCTGTCCATAGGACATTCTCCCAGAAGTTTTGTGGCTTGTCAACATGTAGTTTGGCATATTCCAGTCTGGCTTTTTTATGATTTGTTTTCAACAATGGTGTCCTCCTTGGTCGTCTCCCATGTAGTCCACTTTGGCTCAAACAACGACGGATGGTGCGATCTGACACTGATGTTCTTCTTTGGCTCTTTTGTTACCATTCGAATTATCCGTCTCTTTGATTTGTCATCGATTTTCCTCCTGCGGCCACGTCCTGGGAGGTTTTGTCTACAGTCCCATGGATCTTATATTTCTGAATAATATGTGCAACTGTAGTCACAGGAACATCTAGCTGCTTGGAAATGGTCTTATAGCCTTTACCTTTAACATGCTTGCCTATAATTTTCTTTCGAATCTCCTGAGACAACTCTTTCCTTTGCTTCCTCTGGTCCATGTTGAGTGTGGTACATACCATGTCACCAAACAACACAGTGACTACCTGGAGCCCTATATATGGGCCCACTGACTGATTACAAGATTGTAGACACCTGTGATGGTAATTAGTGGACACACCTTGAATTAACATGTCCCTTTGGTCACATTATTTTCAGTATTTTCTAGGGGTACCATCATTTTTGTACAGGCCTGTTCCATGAGTTTATTTTTTTAAATAATTCTGTTGAAGCATGGTTGAAAACCAATGTCTGACTTTCATTGGTTAACGTTCATAGAATTTTTTTATAATTATTACTTTTGTCAGATTAAAGTTATTTATGTGACCATTGTGAGTTTTTCTTTCATTGACCGAAGGGTACCAACAATTTTGTCCATGTGTGTGTCATGCACACTCGTAACACGACCGGCACTAGGACCTGGAAGTAATACGGTCGCATTTCAGGAAGCATAAAAGGAAACAAGATGGCTCTTCACATTGCTCAGTCATTGAGTCTACCCATGCTGTCTCTGATGCTATCTCCTCCATTTCGTGAGTACTCACCATTTTGGTTTGTATTCCTGATTGAGTGTGTGTTGTTAGAATGCGGGTTTAATTGTGTAAACTCTTGCTCTCTACGTGAGAGAGTTCTAATAATAAATCGCGTGGTTATCCTGCCTGCTCGCGCTACTTCCGCGTTTGGGCTTACCATCCACGCTACACGGGCTAACTGCTAGTCTTCTGATCATCCTCCGGTTGCTTTGTGACAGAATGACTGAGCCAGCAGTAAACCCAGCGGATTACGCTCACCTCTGCGATATGGTGGACGGTCATGCCCAGTTGATTGAGCAGCTGAGCGGTGAGGTCGCGGCTCTTCGTGCTAGCGTCCAAGACGTTGCGGCTTTGTGCCGCGAGGTCGCGGAGCTGCGGCAGGAGAACACGGCGCTCCGCGAGGCGGCTTCTCAGCCAGTTAGGCCGCCGCCACCCCTCCCCCCTCCGATGTGTACTTAGCTTTACCGGATAAATGGGACGGCACAGATGAGAAGTGTAGTGTTTTCCTAACCACACTGGATTTTGTGTTTGAGTTTAATTCCACCAGATATTCCACAGACCGGTTGCGCATTGCCCTTCTCGTCTCGTTGCTGTCGGGGCAGGCAGCTGAGTGGGCCACGGCGGTCCTGCGTTCCGATTCAGACACAGCCCATTCCTACAACGAGTTCATCAGACAGCTAAAGCTCACCTTCGAACATCCTGCTGCTGAGGTGGAGACCGACTCCAAACTCTATCATCTGCGGCAGGGAGGGTCGTCCGTGAGCCGTTACACTGCCGATTTCCGGACCCTAGCCGTGCAGACAACCTAGGACGATCCCGCCCTCTGGACGGCCTACTACGAGGGACTGGCTTCACGCATAAAAGACGAGCTTGCCGGACGAGAGCTCCCCGCTACCTTGAATGGGCTGATCCAACTCGCCCTCCGAATAGACCAACGACTGCTCTCTCGTCCGAGGCCAGCCCCCCAGACCCTGCCACTCCGTCACCATCACCGACCACGCCACGATCTTCCATCTGCCCTACGCCCCAGTTCCCGAAGTACGCCGCTTTTCCACCACCACCACTGGACCTGTCAGTTCTCCACCTCCCGCCGTGGTTGACACCGGAGCCGGGGAACCCATGCAACTAGGATGCGCCTCCTTGACCGCTGCAGAGCGAGAACGGCGATTCAAGAAGGGGCTTTGTGCCTACTGTGGGTTGGCGTCGCACCACAGAGCTATCTGCCCTCTGCGCCTGGGAAACGCTCAGGCCCGGTGAGTAAGGAGAGCGACTCGCCGGGCCCCCTCCACCTCTCTGCCACCACCACCAATGTTTCTCGTCTCACGGTGCAAGTACGCCTTCAGTTTGGCCACAAACGGGTCAGAAGTACGGCATTCATCGATTCCGGTGCCGCTGGCAACTTCATTGTCTCTGCCTATGCCAAAGAACTGGGGGTGGAGCTCGAGGCGTTATCCCAGCCTGTTCGGATTACATCTGTCGATGGTCGGCCCCTTTCCTCCAGTCCCATCACTACCCAGACTCAACCAATCACCCTAATCATCGACCAACATCAAGAGCAGATCCGGTTCCATCTCACCCCCATTTCATCTCCTCCTATCATCCTCGGGCACCCGTGGCTTCTACAACATGACCCGCTCATCTCCTGGACACAACATCGAATTTTGCCATGGGGACTGAGCTGCACCGAACTTTGCCTGCGGGCTTCGGCTGGGACATGCTCTAGGGAGTCCAAGGCCCCCGAAGTCGACATCAACGCCATCCCTGCCACCTACCGGGACCTGGCTGAAGCGTTTTGCAAAAGACGAGCCACTCACCTTCCTCCTCATCGCCCCTACGACCTGGCGATTGACCTCCAGCCGGGTTCTGTTCCCCCCCGCGGCTCCGCCACTGAGACGGCGATGGAGAAGTATGTGACCGACGCCCTCCGCCATGGCACCATCCAGCCCTCCTCCTCACCTGCTGCCGCGGGGGTTTTTTTTGTGAAGAAAAAAGGCGGTGACTTACGTCCATGTGTCGACTATCGGGGGCTCAACAACATCACAATAAAGAATCGCCATCCATTGCCTCTTACCAACTCTGCCCTGGACGCCCTCTCTGGTGCCACCATTTTCACAAAGTTGGACTTACGGAGTGCCTACAACTTGGTGCGCATCAGAGAGGGCGATCATCACCCCAACAGGACACTATGAGCCAAGTCAAGTCAATTTTATTTATATAGCGCTTTTAACAATTGACAATGTCGCAAAGCAGCTTTACACAATAAAAAGAAGTTGAGAATATGAGAGCTTGGTCATTCCATTTGGACTCAACGCCCCCGCCGCCTTCCAACAATTCATTAACGACATCCTCAGAGATATGCTAGGCCGGTGGGCATTTGTGTACCTGGATGACATCCTCATATACTCCCATACTGCTGAAGAACATGTCCAACACGTCAGGGCAGTCCTCAAGAGATTGCTCGCCCATCAACTGTATTGTAAGTTGGAGAAGTGTGCTTTTCACGAGCGCTCCACCACGTTCCTGGGTTTTGTTATCTCGCCCCAGGGTGTGGCCATGGATCCGCAGAAACTGGAAGTCGTGCGTCATTGGCCCCTACCCAAGACCCTCAAGCAACTTCAACGGTTTCTCGGGTTTGCGAATTTCTATCGTCGCTTTATCTGGGACTACAGTACGGTTGCAGCTCCTTTAACCGCCCTGACACGACCATCTTCTCACCCCTTCACCCTCAACTCTGCCGCCATCTCCGACACCAGGAATTGTGTCACCGCTTCACCACCGCACCAATTCTCCTCGATCCAGATGCGAGCAAACCATTCGTTGTGGAGGTGGACGCTTCGGATGTGGGCGCCGGGGCCGTTCTCTCCCAACAAGGTCCAGATCAGAAGCTGCACCCTTGTAGCTTTTTCTTCAGAAGATTTGACCCCACTCAGCAGCGATACGGGGTAGGGGACCGTGAGCTGTTGGCCATAAAGTGGGCTTTGGAGGAATGGTGTCACTGGCTCCAGGGCGCCAGAGAGCCGTTCATCATTTGGACCGACCATCAAAATTTTATCACTATCTGGAACCTAAAACAGCTCAACCCGAGGCAGGCGCGGTGGGCTCTCTTCTTCGAGCATTACAATTTCCATCTGTCATACCGCCCGGGATCCAAAAACACCAAGGCCGATGCCCTCTCCCGGCAACATGAGGAGGATGCTCCCCGGGCGGACGCCGCGCCTGTCCTCCTGCCATCAAAGATCATTGCCCCTCTCCGGTGGGACGAGGGCTCGCCAGGCACAGGCCGCGGAGGTCGAACCAGCAGGTGCGCCGCCTGGACGACTCTACGTACCCCGCAACATCAGAACGGAAGTCCTTCAATGGGGCCATTCCTCCCTCCTTTCCGGACACCCGGGTACTCGCCGCACCCTCCAATTTATTCAGCGGGACTTCTGGTGGCCGTCCATGACAAAGGATGTTGAGGAATTCGTCCAGGCGTGCCCAGTGTGTGCCAGGGCCAAAGACACCAACCAACCAACACCGGGGGAACTTCAACCACTCCCGGGTCCCCGCCAGCCCTGGACACACATTGCCGTTGACTTCATCACGGGCCTGCCGGATTCCGAGGTAAAGAACACCATCATGACCATTGTCGACCGATTCTCTAAGGCCGTGCACTTGGTGGCCCCTCGCTGGACTACCGTCAGCTAAATACTAGAGCATTTAGTCCGCCTGCATGGGTTCCCAAAGGACATCGTCTCGGACAGAGGGCCCCAATTCACTGCCCGGTTCTGGAAAGCCTTCTGCCGTCTGATCAACGCCACCTGCAGTCTCTCCTCTGGATACCACCCTCAGACTAATGGACAGACGGAACGGACCAACCAACAACTGGAGCGCTATCTGAGATGCTTCATCGCCGATCGACAGCGCTCCTGGGCCCGCTATCTCATTTGGGCTGAACTCTCCCACAATCTTCAAGTCTCATCCACCACCGAGCTAAGCCCATTTGAGGTATGCCACGGTTTTCAGCCTCCGATGTTCGATCACCAAGAACCGGAGGTTGATGTACCGTCGGCCCAACAGTTGGTCCGTAGGTGCCGGTGGCTGTGGGAACAAGCTAGAGCATCCATTCGCTGTGCCAATACCCGCTACGCCGCTCAACATCGCCGTCGGCACCCTCCGGGATGATTGTACAATGTAGGTGACAAAGTCTGGTTATCAAAGAAAAATCTGCACCTCCATACAGAATCTCGCAAACTCTCACCCAGGTTCATCGGCCCTTACCGCATAACCCTCCGGATCAACCCTGTCATCTACCGGCTCCAGCTGCCTACGGCGCTCCGAACCCATCCGGTATTCCACACATCACAACTCAAACCCTTCATCACTTCACCTGTTGTTCCCCCCACCCACCCTGCTCCTCCTCCCCGTATCATTAAGGGTGGTCCCGCCTACACTGTTCGCCGGATCCTTGACTCACGTCCTCGGGGCAGAGGGCTCCAGTACCTGGTCGATTGGGAAGGTTACGAGGAGCGATCTTGGATTCCGGCTCAGTTCGTCCTAGACCCCGAACTCATCCGGGACTACCATCGTCGGGTATCCTCCACCCCAGGACCGTCGAGAGTCGGTCCTGGACAGGGGGGTACTGTCATGCACATTCGTAACACGACCGGCACTAGGACCTGGAAGTAATACGGTCGCATTTCAGGAAGCATAAAAGGAAACAAGGTGGCGCTTCACATTGCTCAGTCATTGAGTCTACCCATGCTGTCTCCGATGCTATCTCCTCCATTTTGTGAGTACTCACCATTTTGGGTTGTATTCCTGATTGAGTGTGTGTTGTTAGAACGCGGGTTTAATTGTGTAAACTCTTGCTCTCTACATGAGAGAGTTCTAATAATAAATCACGTGGTTATCCTGCCTGTTTGCGCTACTTCCGCGTTTGGGTTTACCATCCACGCTAAACGGGCTAACTGCTAGTCTTCTGATCATCCTCCGGTTGCTTTGTGACAGTGTGTATATACTATAGCTTATTAATGTCTATGACTTTATATTATTTAATGTGTTAATAAAATGTTGTAGACTATATTGGTTAAAAAAGTATTGCTTCATGACTCTGTCCTTCTTCTCGTACCGAACTGGAATGCCTGCCAAATAGTAACAGTATCTATATAGTATTGTAATGATGGATGAGGCTCTGAGCCACATTGTGTGCATCCCTTTGTTGTCCTTTGTATAACATTCTTTTTGGGTAAAAATGCCTATCTACACACAAAAAAAGTGCTGTTACAATGGGCTTTTGCACATCATCGACATTCTCTTCCAGAGTAGATACAGTAGAGCAGCATCATTTATTTCCCTCCCCAGATTAATTTCATATTGAGGATCTGCCAATACAGTGTCCAAATCCAGTGCATATTTTTACAAGATATAGCTGCACGATGAATATTTAAATTGGATTATGGTTAATAAAACCATCTTTGGTTCATCTGCCGCGTGTGACTGAAAACCTGCATGTACATTGCCACTTTAAGGATTAGACTGCTGGCACTTTAAAGTGCACTTCACCGCCTCATACATATGCAGTTAAGGTAGGATTGCGAAAAAAAAGTCAGCAGAAATGTGGTGGGAAAATAGGAATTGATTAGAAATGATAAGTTTACCAGGTCGAAATTAGACATCTTTGTTTTCTCGGGGTGGTATAGAGCGGTATAAAGTGCAAAGCAAGCAGCAGTATAATTCTCCATGACACACTCAAAAATGGTTTTATGCTCTAAAATTATTATAATATTTCCATTATAATGATCCCTAGTCACATGACATCCTTCGTAAACATGAATGAAATATTGGCATATTGAATGCATTTTTGACTCATTTATATTTATTTGATCTCTCTGAAACTATAATAACTAAATATGTATGATTTTTCAATAATTACTGTATGTGGTTAGGCAATACAGCGTTTTTTTGGTTATTTATTTTATCATTTCAAAATCTTGTCATATTCATCATGACAATGATTAACCTATGTATTTACAACATTTATTCATTTTAAACTTTTTCATATTCCATGACAAACCACTGTAGAATAAATGTGCCACAAAAGAAACAATATCTAACAAATTTTCATTAATAGTCTGGATGGCTATCATGTGACTAGGGCTTATTAATATTAATAATGATTATTATATTATTAATATTATATATAACAATTATTACATATTTAGTAAATTTATGTTTTAATATATGTAATATAATATTTGATAGAGATTATGTAGGCGGGGGCAATCTGTGGCTGGGTGGAGGGGGGCATTTTAGCTGCACTGCATAAAGTAGGAGAAAATAATCACACTAGCCAGACAAAACAAACAAATGTTCTTGCTAGTGAATGATCAAAAGCATTATCAGGGAAGAAGAATAGAATGACTGCATACGCAGTCGCAAAGAGAATGTACAGTCATGGCCAAATGTTTTGAGAATTACATAAATATTGGAAATTAGAAAAGTTGCTGCTTAAGTTTTTATAATAGCGATTTGCATATACTCCAGAATGTTATGAAGAGTGATCAGATGAATTGCATAGTCCTTCTTTGCCATGAAAATTAACTTAATCTCGAAAAAAAAAAAAACTTTCCACTGCATTTCATTGCTGTCATTAAAGGACCTGCTGAGATCATTTCAGTAATCGTCTTGTTAACTCAGGTGAGAATGTTGACGAGCACAAGGCTGGAGATCATCATGTCAGGCTGATTGGGTTAGAATGGCAGACTTGACATGTTAAAAGGAGGTTGATGCTTGAAATCATTGTTCTTTCATTGTTAACCATGGTGACCTGCAAAGAAACGCGCGCAGCCATCATTGCGTTACTTGAAAAAGGGCTTCACAGGCAAGGATATTGTGGCTACTAAGATTGCACCTAAATCAACAATTTATAGGATCATCAAGAACTTCAAGGAAAGAGGTTAAATTCTTGTTAAGAAGGCTTCAGGGCATCCAAGAAAGTCCAGCAAGCGCCAGGATCGTCTCCTAAAGAGACGGGATCGGAGTGCCACCAGTGCAGAGCTTGCTCAGGAATGGCAGCAGGCAGGTGTGAGCGCATCTGCACGCACAGTGAGGCGAAGACTTTTGGAAGATGGCCTGGTGTCAAGAAGGGCAGCAGAGAAGCCACGTCTCTCCAAATAAAACATCAGGGACAGATTGATCGGAAAGAGACTTCATCCGAGAATATGACTTTGCCCCAGTCCTCAGCAGTCCATTCACCATACTTTTTTTTTGTCATGCCAACAGTAAAGCATCCTGAGACCATTCATGTGTGGGGTTGCTTCTCATCCAAGGGAGTGGGCTCGCTCACAATTTTGCCCAAAAACACAGCCTTGAATAAAGAATGGTACCAAAACACCCTCCAACAGCAACTTCTTCCAACAATCCAACAACAGTTTGGTGAAGAACAATGCATTTTCCAGCACGATGGAGCACCGTGCCATAAGGCAAAAGTGAGAACTAAGTGGCTTGGGGACCAAAACGTTGAAATTTTGGGTTCATGGCCTGGAAACTCCCCAGATCTTAATCCCATTGAGAACTTGTGGTCAATCCTCAAGAGGCAGGTGGACAAACAAAAACCCACTAATTCTGACAAACTCCAAGAAGTGATTATGAAAGAATGGGTTGCTATCAGTCAGGGTTTGGCCCAGAAGTTGTTTGAGAGCAGCCCAGTCGAATTGCAGAGGTCCTGAAAAAGAAGGGCCAACACTGCAAATACTGACTCTTTGCATAAATGTCATGTTATTGTCGATAAAAGCCTTTGAAACGTATGAAGTTCATGTAATTATATTTCAGTACATCACAGAAACAACTGAAACAAAGATCTAAAAGCAGTTTAACAGCAAACTATGTGAAAACTAATATTTGTGTCATTCTCAAAACTTTTGGCCACGACTGTACAATATACTGCATGTTCATTTATTTATTCATTAGAGTTGGGAATCACCAGGGACTAGGCGATCTGATATTATCACGATACATAGGTAATGATTTGATTTGTATTGTGATTCTGTTGCTATCCCGATTTTTAGAACTATCTTTTAAATCCAGTATGATTTTTTTGCTAAGCAAACAATTTGAGTGCTGTGCTGCCTGACAACATGTGAATAGTTTAGTGTGTGCCACCTGCGGGATTTTATATGAATGGCAACATTTCACAATGATATTTTTTTTTTAAATCGATTTTGCAGTCAATATGGAGAAGCATAAATTGCCACACCAAAGAATCGAGATACATCACTAAATATATTTCTCCCCTCTATTAAATCACTTAAATTACAGTCAAGTAGTTAGCTAATCTCTGATGATTAAATATAACTTACAGACATGTTAAATGAATAATTTGCCAACTAATAATTACATTAATGTCTAATTAATGTAATATACAGTTTCATTAAAAAGCCTTGAGCCACCACTTATTTCTTTATATTTAGCTTCCAAAGAGCCAGACTTCCTTTTTATTGTGTTCTTACTGAATGGTTTTATAGAAGATACAGTATATAGAAGAATATAAATTCTTTTCTTTTTTGTGCTCGCATTTTCTCATTCCTCACAAATTTCATGACATGGCATGAACCAGTGAGAAACAGGTGCAGATGATGACAGATGATCGGGCCGGTGATTAGTATACTGCTGATGCGGAATATTGAGTGGTTGGACCAGACGAGAGGGGAAATGAGGTCGCTGCTAAGGCTGTGACATAAACAGCTCATTTTAAATGGTAGTTTTCTGTGCTTTGTGGTCTGATCCATGTGTTCTTTTAATTTTATATGAAGACATGAGGGGTGGTTCAAGACTTTTGCACAGTACTGTACTGTACCCACCTTTAATGTGGTCTTATCTACTGTGTTCATCTTAAGTGGCCAAACACACAATAACGAAACACAAAGGGGTTTTTGAGTCTCTAAGTCAATAGTGGCAGAAAACTTCAATTACATCCTGTTGGGAAGGAGGAAGCAGGGCTTGTCTGAGACAATTGGCAGAAGATTGAATAGATTACCCACTTATGAAAGAGCCACGTTATTATTTCCATAACTCACTCCCTATTAGAGGTGCCCTGCTCGACGGGCAGATCATAAGCAAAAAATTACGACTGGCCAACGCGGACGCGGTCGTGCTCAGCCGCGATAATCACCGGGTATGATTGCACGTCTCCGTCCGCTTCATCTTCACCTTCTTCGGTGTGGCTTTCAGCCTGTTTTGAGTGTTTCCCTGGCCTAATTCCAGAGCATTATGGCTGGGCATGTTGGTGCCCTTTTACTGAATCTTTCAGCCTCACAGATTCGACTGGACTGCTGCCTGACTTTTTCTCTGGCTTTGTCTCTCACTCTGAATCTCTCCGTCTGCTGTCTGCGAAATTGGGTTTGGAATAAATGGATATTTGTATAGAGATCAGCAAGTACTGAGAGGACATGAGAGAGGGAGGGGATGTACTTTTTTGCACATCAACACACACACACACACACACGCACACACACACACGCACACAGAGCCATTAAGTTTGGCTTGTTGGCAGGGAAGACATTTATTGAGCGGTTGGGGTAACAGTGCAAGCAGGAGACAAAAATCTGTCGTTTTACCACCGGCTCCAAGCAGCCTCATCTGTCCTATTGTAAGCTAGAGCCTGAAATTGCCCTACTACTATCAGATTTAATTTGACTGCATGCAGAGCTTTTCTTTTGTACTTGCCTAAGATCATTATTCCTTCCAGAAAGACTTACTCTCCTGCTTGACCCTTCTGGTTCTTAGTCGGAGGTGAATTAGATTTGTAGATTATTGTGGTTTTCGGTCAATAGTGAGGAGAGTAATGGGTGTATCACTCACTCACTCACTCACTCACTCACTCATCGTCTATACCACTTTATCTTGTGTACAGGGTCACAGGGGGACGGGAGCCTATCCCAGGAGTCTTTGGGCACGAGACAGGGTACACCCTAGACGGAGTGCCAAACCATCACAGGGCAAACACACATACTCACGCACTCATTCACATACTCACACGCATCTGGGAATGCCAGTTAGCCTAATCTGCATGTCTTTGGACTTTGGGAGGAAACCGGGGTACCCGAAGGAAAACCACCAAGCAAGGAATCGAGGTTACAAGGCGACAGCGCTAACCACTAAGCCACTGTGACACCAGTTTGGGTAGGTTAATACTAGGGCTGCAACAACTAATTGATAAAATCGATACTTATCGATAATGAAATTTGTTGTCAACGAATGCCGTTATCGATTAGTTGGACTGCTCACGTTACTGAGGAGCACGACCAAAAGATGCACAAATACACAGCCGCTCGCGCAATGGAGGTTACAGAAACGTCTGCAGGAAAAAGCGTGCCCCTATGGCGCTATTTTCCTGCCACAATTCTGAGCGCGTGGTTTGACATTTTGAGAGCAGACAAAGCACTCTATGCACGTGCAGTGTCTCCACTGCGCGCTCAACAACTCGATTCTGCGCGAGCAATGTCTTCCCTGCTCGCTCAACATGTTCTCCGCGCACGCGCGACTTCTCGATTCTGTGCGCGCGCGACTCTGCCTTCAACTTTGTCCAGTGTTACAAAACTGCCACAAAACCAGCCAATCACAGACTTCCACACACTACTTCTGACTGGGTGTTCCTTCTCTATCAGCTAGCAATATTTGCAATTATTGTTAAAATGCTGTATTTTGCATACTCAGATGCTGTTATTTATTTGTTTATTTATTTATTTTTAGATAGAGACAAGTCAGCATAAGAGAGTTTATTCAAAAAAGAAATCCCCAATGCACTCCACAACAAGGAGCCACTATAACAGATGCCATCCGATATAATAAGAGTGCAACAATTGTTTTGCTTTTTTATTTATTTATTTATATTTTGGATATTTAGAGGAGTTTTACTGTTCAAAAACAAACTTTGTTTTTTCATTTAAGGTTTAAAATGTCAAAATTAAAGATCATCATTACTTCGTCGTCGCTGCCGAGCTCGCTTTCGTCGTCGACACTATACAGCAAATAGTAGCGCTCGCCGCTGTCATCGTAGAAAGCCGTGTAGTTGAGCTCACCGTCTTCGTCGTCGCTGTAACACGGGAAAGGAGCTGGCAGGTCTGGACCTTCCTCGAGGCGCAGCTGCATCAGCATTTCCTGGAGGTCAGCTACCTGCTCTTGCAGGTTACGGATGCGCCCTTCATTCCCTTCGGCGCTCCGCCCGACGCTGCTCCAGTCTCGCTGGGAGGCTGCTCCCGGCTGTGCATACCGCCCACACGCCGTTCCTTGTAGCCGCACGCTGTGGGGTGCCCCTTCCCCCCGCTCACCTCCGAAACTAGACCTCCTGGTCTCTGCCTTCCGGCCGATGCGGGGACTCATGTCACCCCGAGCTGCGCCACCTCTGAACGGCGTGCGCCGTATCGCCAGCCGGCAGCCGTCCCAGTCACGCTGCCGTCTTAGCTCCTCTTGCTCCTTCCTGTCCCGTTTCCTTCTCCGCCTTCCACTACGCCGTTTGGTTCCCCTCCTGCTCTCCGCGTCGGTTTCCCAAACTCCAAACATCGTTGCCCCCCCCCCAAAAGAATCTCCCGGGGGAAGGGCTCCTTTGCTATGCCTCTTTTGCGGTCTTGCGTTCTGTCACGGTTTGTGGGTGTGCGAGGCATAACTGCAAGCGGATCCAGGTTTTAAAGGATAAAGATGTTTATTAAACCAAAAGTCAGGGAAACACAACAAAACAAATATACTTTATAAGAAAACTGAAACTGAAACACGTATACAAACACTAACTAAGCATGCAAACATTATCGGGGAAAATTAACAGACGCAAGACAAGAAACTCAAAGACACCAACCTATTTATAATAAAACTAATAACCAACTCGGTTCAGGTGAGCGCCCCCTGGTCACCTGACCGAGTTGCCACATGGGAACTGAAGTTTAAACTAAACAGAACTACAATCAAAAACACAGGGCGCTTTGGCGCCCTCTAGGGGTTATCCCTGACAATATGTGGCTTTTGCATTTTTTTAAGTTTAGTTTTATACATAACTAATACTCTGATTTATGGTTTTATATAGTTATAAGCAAAACATCAAATTAAAGAAGCATTTAGTTTTTATCCGATCAACCGATTAATCGAAAAAAAAAATAATCGCCCAACTAATCGATTACCAAAATAATCGTTAGTCGCAGCCCTAGTTAATACTTTAAGAAACTTTCAAGAAATCAAGTTCAGTTCATGGATTAAATTGGACCCGGGTTTGTTGTAACACATACATACTGTACTCTGCTACACTGAACGCACTGCTAGGATCTATCACCATGTTTCCCAATGATTATTACGTACTCTGGGTAAACTGAGCTGTTACTGTTTACTCTCCTGAATCCTCCTACTAAAGTGTCATTCTTCATCATTATCCCAGTCAAACAAAGCCGATCCATTATGCCATTATGGCATTTCGCTGTAAACTGATTTGCTGGATCATTTCTACAGCACCAACCTCTGTGCATTCCTTCAGGAAAATCGGCGATTTTTGTGGGAGAATGCATCTCCTTTATATTCCTTTTTTCCTTCTCCTTATATACAGTACCTCTGACATATCCGTTATGCCTATGTTTCGCAGTCACTTCATTATTTTGCACTTCTTTTTTTTTGTGTGCAAAAGGAGGATTTTTTTTTTTTTTTTTGTGCTGGTTTTAATTGCTCTGGTAAATCAAGACACCAGGGATTCAGAGTGGCCTCGCTAATAGACCTGCACATCAGCAGAGGTAAAGCAATTAGCCTTATTAAAGCAAGATCATGGACAAAGGATGACCCATGGGTCTGTGGGAACGCATAGAAAAGCTTTGCTCCTCCTCACTGGCTAATTGGGTCATTAATACTAAAAGCTGTGATTTTTCTTTTTCTTTTCTTTTCTTTTTTAAATTTTTTTACTGAATCTATGATTTTCAATAGGGTAGACGTTTCTGTGTTATATATACAGTATACACACAGTTCTCTCCAATATGAATGGAACAGCAGGGCTAATACTTTTGTTTTTGTAAATGTTTTGAACTATTGAGAACATCCCACCTTTGACATGTGAGTAAAAGTATAGGAACAGATACTATATGCTTAATACTATACAGTCCCCTATATACGAACGTGTTCTGTTTAGAGAGCTCATTCGTAAGTCCAGTTTGTTCGTAAGTCCAACAAACATCGTCTAGGCACTAGGATACTAACACATTTGGCTATACACAGTATATTACAGTACAGTGTTCTTTAGAAACATGCTGATTGTCAAACGATTCATGTGTTCACCTCACTCCCTTCTCCATTCTCTCATTTATTTTGTCTCCATCATTATTGCTTGCCGCTACTTAGCTGTACCAGCTTCATCACCGCTGCTTTTACGCTTGGCCATTCAGTCCCTGTACTGCACTTGCAGAGGATGCACGCTGTATGTACGTTACAATATACGCCGGACATGTGATCTAACTCCCCAAATAGAACATGCATGCTAATTCTGAATTCACCATCATGAGTTACACAAGCAGTAAAGATTAGTGACCGTGTTCCAGAAGCAGTGCAATAAATACAGTAAAAAAAAAAAAAAGTTTTCTTCTTTATATATATATAGTCCAGAACATTTGCAGAAATAGGGATGAGTGTAAAATTTAAACTTTAAAAATTAACTGGTGAACTGAAAATGCAAGATTCTTTTTTAAACATATTGCACTTCCATTTCAGATAGAAGTAACAAAGGTTTAATTAACCAGGTGTGTGATCATTTATGCTTGTGTACCCGTCCAGGGTGTACCTCGCCTCGTGCCCCGAGTCTCCTGGGATAAGATCCAGGCCTCCTTTTGAGTCTGTTTGTTTTTTAAGTTAATCCAATAGATTAATCAAAAGGTAAATTGCATTGAGGCGGCACAGTGGCTTGTTGGTTAGCACTGTCACTTTACACCTCCAGGGTCCCCTCGGGTCTGTGTGCATGTGCAGCTTGCATATTTTCCCTGTACTTGGTGGGGTTTTTTTTCCTTTTTTGGGTTCCCAAATTGCCCATAGTGTTTAAATGAGCGCGTGAGCTGCGATGTATTGGAACCCCGTTCAGGATTATGCCCTCATAATCCTCATGCCCTCATAATCCTGGGATAAGCTCCAGGCCTCCATGGCCCAGAATCAAGTGGTATTGGCGAGTGAGTGAGTAATTTGGATTGAGCGAGAATATTATTGAAAAATTCTCAAATTATTCAACAGGTTATAAGAAAGTTGAGGACGTTTCCCCTCCCTGTCATCAGAGGTCATGCTCAGCGACCTCCACCACATTTCCAGTTCACTTCCTGGTTTTTAACTTCCTTCGCTATTCATTTATTACAAAGTCTCGCCATCCGAGTACCTGTTTCTTTGTGTTTTGACCTCTGCCTGCCTTAACATTCATGATATTTCAATTGTCTGTTCTTTCCAAACTAATTGGCTGAATGGAAAAGCAGTCATCTTGTGTTGTGTTTTCTAAAGTGGGCAAGATGCTTAGCTGAGTTTCTGAAGATATGAAAGTTTTTCATAAGCGCGCCTGGATATTACAAACAGATGAATGAGTGTCTGCAGATGGAGGTGGAGATGGAGGGAGGACGTCTGGCACTGTTGTCTTGGTAGTGCTTTTTCAAATGAAAATCAAATAACTGTGTGAGGTCTAAAGTGACACCAAATCTTCTAACCCAAACTGAGCTGGATGTAATAAAGTCAGGGATAGTCAGTGCTTTATTTTCTTTAGGGTGGCTCGAGATGCAATCAGTATGGCCTCACAGCTTATTGTGGAGTCTTAGAAAGTTTGCAAAGTTATCATCTTTCTAACACTGTAAATGTATATGTGCCCTAATGTTATTGCTGAGGGAGTGCTTGCATTAAATGTATAAAGGCAAGAGAAGAGACAGGAAATTGGAGAGGACAGTACTTGTATTGCCAACTACGGCGGGTTTTCAAGTTAAATCAGGACTTTTGATTGTGCAGAATAACAGAACTCGGTTATGACAGGTATGATTTCTCTTATTTCTCTATGCTACACCTGTGCACTTATCACAGTTTTTCACTAGTGCTTGGACACCATCAGGGTCGAAAGATTTCTCGTAACGTTTGATACGCTAGCCTCCCAGGAACTCCGTTAATGTCCCAGACATTTGGAAATGGCTCGAAAGACTGTATGGAGGATGTGGCAGTCACTTTCAGCTGCCGACTTCCTGTAACGTGCAAGCAGTGATCGACTGCAATCTGTTTTACACCTTCATTAATGCCAATTTCATCCCACGTCCCTGTTTGACTTGAAAACTCATTGTATTTTTTTAAAGTAAGCCCAAGTGTAACAAATCATTGCTCAACGTTCTTTGAGCTGAGCTGCTAATGTACTGTATGTTCAAGTTGTTTGCCAAGAAAAGGCAAGTTATAAATGGGTCTGAAATTACTTATTTCCTTAGGGTCAAGTCTTGGCTTTTTTTTTTTTTCTTCTTTTTTTTTTTACGAACTGGAGCGATTACAGCCAATTTCAATTTAGGGAAAATAGAGCCAGAACTATGAGTGGGAATAGTAAAGAAAACATGTTTGCACTAAAGAAATAATCATATTAGCCAGGTGGCATATGGCAAAGGTATACAATTAAAGGATTTCTCCTGAACAGTTGGGAGATGGAGGATTGTTTAAACTGCGTTAAGATATTTTTGTCATTAAAGACCTTCACTGGCACACTAGGAAAAATAAAATTAAGCATTCCCTTGTCACTACTGACCAGGTATTAGGAATTAGGGATTCCCTGGTGTTGCCGCTGCTGTCTTGACTTTCTCACTGCAAGTGCCTCTTTGTAATGTCGACTATGATCTTTGTAGGCAAGTTTGTGCATTATTAGCCCTTATTATTATTTCTTCTGAAATATTTTAATTAATGACCAACTTGTCTCACGTGGCGGGCTGCACTAGTGAACAAAAGGCCAGGGTGTGAATGAACGTCACGGTTTTCGAAGGAAGTTAGCTGATTAGGAGAGCGTACAGTATATTATAGGCAGAGTGGCTGATCAGGATCTCTGGGGATGCAGCTGTAGTCTTAGGAACTGGAAACTGCTCCAGCGTGTCCCAGGCTGATGGACACACATACATTCATGCCTAATAAGAGCACAGCAGGAACAATTCACTTGTTTTGCAGCATCATATATCTTACAGCATCAATCTGTTCTGGTCATAGGCTATACACCCCAATTTTCATGCCTATATGTGATTCGTCCCTAAATGGATATCACCAGTGGTTGGAAGCTGTAACATCACAATACACTGGAACTGGGTGGACCCAAACATGTTCCAGCATGACAGTGCACTTGTGCACAAAACACTGTCCACTGAGTCCACATTGTTTGTCAAGGTTAGACTAAAAGAACTTGATTGATCTTTACAGAGCCATGACCTCAACCTTTGGGATTTTAATTAGGAAGCATTCTTCCTTTAAGTCTTGATATATGTCCAATTTTTCGTTTTCATTATATTTAGCACAAAGGCTCTTTTTGGCGCATTTGGTGGGGTTATGCAAAGTAGCACCTCTTAAACGGTTGCAGTTGCTGGAATTTATGACAAAGCATCTAATGTTTGGTCTTCCTGAACACCTCAACTCTCACCTACTGTATGGTTCCAAGTACATAAATGGTAGTGCAAACCATTGGCCATACCCTGGGACCTTGCCTTGACTGGCATGCTAAACACAGTGAGGGGAACTTGTCTTCACTGAAGATAAGTCTGAGGGACGTCAGAAAAAGTTGAAAGGCTTCCCCGAAGTGTAGAGGTTGTTCCAACAGCAAAAGACTAAAACAGTACCTGTCTACTGTATCTATGAAACAGTCAGAATCGAATGGGATAAGCTCCAGGTAAGCTCCAGGAAGAAGGTTCCTTTCTTCAGTGGCCCCAGTACATTTCCATGCATAATCATAGATTTGCATATCCTAAGGATATGAATAGACATCTAATGAAGTGGTTTGTTCCATTTAAGCGAGTAATGAAGTCAGATCTCAGGATCTACATGATCTTTGCGGAGGATGAGGCACTGTTGACCTGAAGAGTCCTCCAAGCGGCCGTTCAGTACGCCTCCCAGGAAAGCTCTTTCTTTCTGATGATCTTAGGCTTACAGTACTTAAAGATGAATGTCTTGATGAATGATATGAAATCACACCTCTGGGATGCACTAGGGATCTTTTGCACAGGGTTTCTGGTTTGTACGAATCTTGAATTTGAACCATTTTGGTGTGGTTGAAACGGGTGTAGTTTCTCGTTTGCTACAGTTCATGTGCACCGGAGCGAAGCGACGTTGCGACGACGGTGCGTTTGCAGGAACAAGTAAATGAAAGAATGAATAATAAACGAGTAAGTGAATGCATGAGCGAGTAAATGGGCAAGTCCAGAGACGAGAGGATACATAATGGATGAGTCGGTTTATGTGGAAATAAATGGCAATGGTTAGTGAAAGTTGGACAAATAATGATTATACAAACGAGTGAATGCGTATTAAGTTAATGAATGGTGCATCTCCGTCTTCGTGTGTCATTCTCGGCAGCCTGTGAAGTGCATCATTGTTATTTTTAATGAACACGCAGTCATGATGTGCCTAATTCTCATGAGAGCAGAACTAATATAGCAACATGTTTTCTTTGTCTGGTATCAGTGATGATTCAGCCACGGGGAAGGCCGGTGCTTCCCGTTTCCTTCGGTTTTACCACAAAACATTTGGCTTTACCGCAGACACATAATTACTGCCTATTCACAAGGCTCATTAAATCGCTGCAGAACTTCTAGCGCTAGTCATTACCCTTGCGACTGTGAGTGAATCTCGCAATTTCTCCCTCTTTCCTTCAAGCTTCCTCTCCGATTCCGCTCTGGTCTTTGTCTCACTTTCCTCTTATCTTCCCTTCCAAACTTGAACTTTTGCTCTTTTCAGCTTGGCTCGGTTCCTCTTCCCTCAGTGCCTCCCTCCTTATGCTGTGTTAGCACTTTGCAAGTGCCGTAGCTGTAGCTTTCGGGTGCTTCCCATCTCAGCATTTCATATTCATCCCTCTGTGGGGGCATAACGAGCCGATCCAGTTCCAACAGTAGAAATTACAAATACTAGAAACACTACGGAATAAAATATTTGTGGTTTATTTAATCTACACAGCACAGTGGCAGTCTTTCCAGTGTATTACAGGAGTGCACATTCTGGCGTTGGTTATAGTCCAAAGGGTTGAAGTACTAAGAGGATGGAGGCACGGAAAATTAATGATCCATGCCTGACACAGCTCTTATTTGAAATGTGAAATGTAACCATTTCCAACCATTTACCAACGCTTATTTATTGGACAGGCGGTTCATTCAGGATCATGAGAATTTGATGCCCTTAAAATGGTGTTAATGTCTACGAAAAAGGCTGGGAGCCATGGAGTTAATATATCTTAAATGATATCTTGGTAAAAGAAAATATAAGTGTCTTTTTTTTCCTTACTGAAAGTGTGACATTGATATAATCTGGGGAAAAGGTAAAGCAGAGTCCACTGTAACCGGTGTCCTAGAGTTGCGTCTTGTTCGCAGGATGGTCTTCCACGCTAGGCCTAGCAGCTTGAATATCACTTTCAAAGGTGTTCTCTAATGCTAGCTAGAGCCTGGGAAACACGATGTGCTCCCTTTCTTTTCTTCTGACTTTCACCAGAGTCTTAGCGCAGGGGAAAGATTAAGGCTTTCCTATTGAATTTCAGCAACTCACAAAGAGGCTGCAATCAGATCGCATTTCTTATGCTAGCCACCTCACGGTACCTGCTCTCACGCTGCCCGGGCTCTTAAAAGTGTTCCCTGAGATGAAGAGGCCAAGCAAGTCGGAGATGAAGCTAGGGCTCGACGGGTCTGGAAAGCCCAATTTTCAGTTACTAAATTGGTTTATGGGGTTTTATGCTGCCAAGGTTGTTAATAACACTTGGGCGGTGAAATGCAGAGTGCTATTTTTATGCTAATGCAGATGTTATGCTCGTAAGTCATCACTATTTTCACCATCAAACAGAAGGAGAAAATAAATGCAGTGCAAGCAGGCAGATATAGGCAGTGTGAGTTGACCTAATGTTTACTGCAGTGTAGGGAGAGGAAGGGGGGGGGGATTAATATACATATACAGTATATACAGTACAGACCAAAAGTTTGGACACACCTTCTCATTGAAAGAGTTTGAATTTGTATTATGGCAAGAAAAAAGCAGCTACAGTAAGTGAAGAAAAAAACGAGTGGCCCTCATTACTTTAAGATATGAAGGTCAGTCAGTCCGAAAAATTGGGAAAACTTTGAAAGTGTCCCCAAGTGCAGTCACAAAAACCATCAAGCGCCACAAAGAAACTGGCTCACATGCGGACCGCCCCAGGAAAAAAAGACCGAGAGTCACCTCTGCTGCGGAGGATAAGTTCATCCAAGTCACCAGGCCTCAGAAATCGCAGGTTAACAGCAGGTCAGATCAGAGAGCAGGTCAATGCCACACAGAGTTCTAGCAGCAGACACATCTCTAGAACAACTGTTAAGAGGAGACTGTGTGAATCAGGCCTTCATGGTAGAATATCTGCTAGGAAACCACTGCTAAGAACAGGCAACAAGCAGAAGAGACGTGTTTGGGCTAAAGAACACAATAAAGAACACAATAAAGAACACTCTTTGAATGAGAAGGTGTGTCCAAACTTTTGGTCTGTACAGTATATACTGTATATATTATTATCATTATCTATTTATTTATTTATTTGTTTGTTTGTTTTCCCCTGGTCTGCAGTGGTCAGGGCATACCATTGTTGAAGTTGGAAGCATAAAAAATGGCCCAGATTATGATGGCTAGAGGGCTGCGTCATACAAAACTGAAGTTCTTGTGGGATGGTCCTGGTTTGCAGTGGTTAGGACATACCAAAAGGAAACCAAGGAAGGAAAACCGGTGAACTAGTGGTCAAGGCTCACTGATGCACATGGGGAGCGAAGTCTGGCCATTGCAGTCTGATCCAATAGAAGCTCAAGTGTAGATCAAACTGATGGAATAGGTTAATGATAGAAAGGTGCCAGAACTATTGAATATTGTAGGTAGGTGGTAATAATGTTATGGCTGATCAGTGTGTGTATGGGTTATGCTGGATAACTGAATACTCCAGTTTTCTCCCATAGTTTAATGATATGCAGATTAGGCTATCTGGTGTTACCGAATTGCCCATAGTGTGCAAATGCCCGTGTGCCCTGCGATTGATTGCCACCCTGTCCAGTGGCACCCTGTCGTTTATACAGTCTATACGCAATAAAATAACAATATTGATTTAGTTTTCTACTGGTAGATGTTTTTATGTATCTGCTTCAGATGTGTTTGTACAAATCCCTTCCCTTAAAACCCTTATGTCTGGTTATTAACTCAGAATAACCAGACATAAGGTTATAACAACCTTATGTCTGTGGGCATAAATAACCTTATGACTTTCTGGGCATAAATTTAAGACACTTACACCAACTGGTTATAAAAATTTTAGACTGTTATGTAAAACAAAAGCTTTAAACATTATCCACTGTATCACAGCGGCCTCAGCACACAAGAGTTTTAAAGAATAGGACAGTAGTGTGGGTTATAACAATCCCTGAAACTTATAGCATGGGTTTTGATAAAAATAGATACTTCTGGAAGGACATCCTGCTAAGGACATCCTACAGTATGTCCTTACTAAACTTACTCAGAAAGATAAATATAAATCATATCATCTTTATTCTATTACTTGTTGTCTTGTTTAGAAGGTTAGACAGCTTTGATATTAAATCCATTATCATTTATAGCTACATATATACAAATATGAACTCTTGACATAACCACTAAATAAAGCTAATGAGATAACAGAATGAGATAAAATATTAATTTAGTAGCTTGAAATAACAAGAAGTTGAAATGACAGGCAATTACAGTAAGGTAAAATAATTTTATGTTCCACTCGCTGAATATTCATGGGAACACGGTGCCATGTGCTCAGAGCCATTCGCAGACATACGGCCTTCCTTAAAATGTTTGCGCCGTTGAAATGTTTTACTGCGGTTAAAATCACCGTACTGTGCTTGAAGTTTTCTCTAAATGTCAATCTGCTTTAAACCTTCATTCACGAGAAATTTCAGCACATGTCCCTGTTTGACTTGAACGGCCCTTGTATTATGAAATAATGAGATACTTTGAAATGTGAACTTCTGGGCTTCCATGCTCCACAGAATAAAAATAAAATAAATAAATAAATATAACATTCATTAAATTGTTACACATTTGTAGTAAGGGTAAAAAAGTATTAGATGAAAAAATGACTCAAGTACTGAGTAATAAAAAAAAAGGGTTATAAGATAGATAAGCAGCCAGACAAAATGATATATATATATATATATATATATTGTATATAATATACAAATTCTGACATTTCCAAATAATAAAATTAATAAAATACATTTAATAAAATAAATAACTAAAACTAAATATCTTTTTAAATACTTAGTAATAGTTACTAAGTAACTATTTCCTGTGTAAGATATACTGTATATTCAGTCACCCTGCAAATGACTCAGCAGAAAATAACATTAGAACATGTGTACAAGAGTCTCACTTCACCATAAACTGTGTCCAGCAGAACAAATGTAAGAAAATTATATATTTTTAGCCTCTAGCTTATTTGCTAATTATATATGTTAACATTGCAACATTAAATAAAACAGCTAACAGCTAACATTTACTTCACTTTTTACATGAACACATGTGGTTATTGTTATTGCGGCTGATTGGTCAAACAGAGTCATGTGATTATTGTTGCTACATCTGATTGGTGAAACACAGTCATGTGGTAGATCCACCTGCTGCATTTCTCAGGCAAAAATAATGATGAGTCGAGTGTAGCTGAGTGTAGCGCAGTAAGAGTAGCATTTCTTCTTAGAAATCTACTCAAGTAAAAGTAAAACGTATGGTGCAGTAAAACTACTCGTAGAAGTATTCTTTTTTCAAAAAGGTATTTGCTGTAAATGTAACTAGTTACTACCCACCACTGAAGATAACATTCTTTTTACCAGTTAAGATGAACTAAATCCCCAAGTGCTGGAAGAAAACTAACCCTAGGCATTTTAATGTTAAATATCGATAGACACGAGGCAAACTGTGATGTAATGTGGTTTGGTTTGGTTAAAAAGTAGCGTTTCATCTACTTTTGCTCCATATTTAGTTTGCTTTTCCTTTCGGTTGATTCTTTTGGCCCAGTTTTTAGATACTGTTTCATTCTGTGCTTCTTGTTTGACCCTCCGATCCTACAGAAATATGAAACGAAATGTAAAAAGACAAGTTTGTGGCTGGATCATGAATTTGTGCTGTGTGTTTGTGGTGGGTGGAAGGGAGGCATTAAAGCGGACCTTTTATGCAAAATTCTCTTTTTAGCCATGTTTAGACATTCGGATGGGTCTTCAGTGTGCATGTACAAAAAATTGTAAAAAAAAAAAAAAACCTCATGCTTTTTGTCCTTTTTTCATTTTTGTATTGTGACCTCATATAAGAAGACCCCCCCCCACCCCCCACCTCCGAGCCGGCTTATTGCTTAGGATGTGGGTGTGGTTCAGTGGTAGCTCATTTACATGAGACAAATAAAGGCTCATTCGGACAAGGAGTGAAATAAAGGGAGTCTGAGGTATTAAACAATGCATTATCTAAGGTACAGTATATTCCAGCTGGAGCATAAACACACACACACACACACACACGCACACTTTGGGGGAGCTCTAAAATCTTTGTTAACTTTTTACGAAATGGGACCTTTTATGCTGCACTTGAATTAGAAAGAAATTATAATAAAAAGATCAACAGACCGGCACATGTTCTGTAACTAATTTTCATGTATATCGAGCAGAGTTTCGAACCATCTTAGAAGACCCTCAGCGTTCTATCGTTTACTCATGAATTGTGCACTTGGAGGCAATAAAAAAATATATATATATAAATAAATAAAAAAAGACGCCCTAGTGTGTTTTAGCAGCGATGTTTTCACAGACAGTGTCTGGAAGCCTGCAGAGCAAAATAGGTTACACACACCGTGCTCCATTTGATCAGAGTGTTAACCTCCCCTTGGCTCCTGCACCAGGTCATGTGTACACTGAGCGACTCATTCCGCTTGCCTGCACTTGTTTGTTTAATGCCAAGCTTGGCTTTCGTGGCAGCATAATTAAATCAGGCCTAATCTACTATTTATGCATTCTGCCTTTGCATTATTCAGATGACATTTTTATGCATTATTGCATTTTTGTTTGACAGTATGAACTCACAAGCCTGCCATTGCGCAACAGTGTTGCCCCTCCCTCCCCGTGAACGCATGTATTATTAATTTATTCTCCACCTCACAACCATCGAAAGGCAAATTGTACATAATTGGTTTCAGTAAAATGCTGCATTTGCATTTTTTCTTTCAAATGACAAGCGTTTTTTAATGTTCGGACAATGCGTGTAGAATAAATAGCTTTGCCACATGCAGTTGTATAGGGTGTGTAGGATTGAAGAGGAGTAAATATCTCCACCTCTGGCTTTCTTTGTCTTTTCTATCCTATGAACAGGGTCGCAGGGGGCCTGGAGTCTATCCCAGGAGACTTTGAGCACAAAGCGGGGTACACCATTTGTAAACCACTGCAGGACACACACACACACGCACACACACACACACACACACACACACACACACACACTACGGACTAACCTAATCTGCATGTTTTTGGAATGTGGGAGGAAATCAGAGTGCCTGGAGTAAACCCAGCAAGCACGGGGAGAACATGCAAACTCCATGCACACACACCTCACGGAGGGAATTGAATCCGTGACCTTGAAGATGTGATGCCACAGTGCTAACTACTATACAGTACCATTGCGCTGCCTTTTGTGCTTTCTTCTCTCATGCAATTTTTTAAGGCTGGGACGTTTTGTGGATTTTCAAAATGGAAGTTTATTATCTGGTTCAAGTCATTGAGGCTCTTTTGGAGGGTTGGAGGTTTGCGAGACAGTTCCTATGCCTGGTGTAGTGGTTAGCACTGTCACCTTGCACCTCCAGGGTCCGGGTTCGATTTCCGGCCAGGCTCGAGTCCCGTCTCTGTGTGCATGGAGTTTGCATGTTCTCCCCATGCTTAGTGGGTTTCCTCTAGGTACTCCGGTTTCCTCCCACAGTCCAAAGACACACAGATTAGGCTCTCTCAAATTGACCGTAGTGTGTGTGAATGAGATGGTCTATGTATCCTGGGATAGGCTCCAGGCCCCCCGCGGTATACTGTATCTGAGGAGAGGTTCCTATGCCCTCATTCGCTTCCTGACTCTTTATGTGGTAACACTTTCTATAACCCGCATCCAGACAAATATAGAGTACACCCAAACAACTCATGTCTGTTGAAACCCTTTTGTTTGACCAGAAAATGCAAATGTATTTCCTATCGTCTATCTGTCTCCGTGTCTCTCTAAGGCTGACATGTTAATGACTGGTTCTTTTGATGTTGGCCTTGTATGTGACACAGCACCTGGTCAAATGCTTAAATATGCTGTTTTTTCTGTGAATAAACAGAGATCTTTAGAAATCGTCTTGCCTCCATATGTGTGTGTGTGTGTGTGTGAGAGAGAGATGTCTCTCCTGCTTCGGGGCCAGGCTGGTAAGTGTAACAAGGTGCGGCGGACACAACAAGCAAAAATTCTTTTTTTAAATCATTATAAAACCCAATTCGGACACTCTTTGTTTTTAACCCTAACACTAAGCCATACTAAGAGATATTCGGCATCCTCAGTGCCAGTCCTGGAGAAATGGGTGGGTTGGAGCAGCAGGAAGGGCATCCAGTGTTGAATCTGCGGATCAAATGATCCAATGCGGCGATTCTGAGAAAGGGAAAAAGCCCAGATAAAAAGTATTCAAATTTATTTAATGCACAAACATGAACATTTTTGATGAGGTTTATATAAAGAATTTATGGTGCATAAAACTTTATATATGATGTATACACACGGGTGACAAATTTACGGCAAAAACCAGCGGCCTTGTTGCGCTATGGGAGGCGATTATTCATTTTGCTGGAGAGATTTGCTTCGACTTGAGACCCAATAAAACTAGACTCCTCCACGATTTCTCTGCACCCCCAAACATCCACAGTGCACATGCGCTCACTGAATGATTTGTTGGGTGTAATAATGTTCTAAATCTTATACTGTGGCCTTCACTGGTACGAGACCCCAACCCAATCGGACACCTATGGGACATTTGGACAGCGCTCTCCACCATCATAGAACGAGAATATCTTTCGAGAGAATGATGTTTATCCCCCTGTATACCCGTAGAGACTTGTGGAAAATGTGCTGTATCGCTATATTGAAGCTGGTATGGAATTTCTTGGTTATAAATATGTTATATTTACTGTAGACGCTTAGACAGTTTGGTCACAAATCAAAGGTAATAATTCTGTGTCAAGCGTTCACATTTATTTGTTATTTAGTGTAGCCCAGCGTTTCACTAGTGCTTAGAGACTTTACATCTACATCTAGGCATTTGGCAGACGCCCTTATCCAGAGCGACTTACATTTTTTATCTCATTACATCTGAGCAATTGAGGGTTAAGGGCCTTGCTCAAGGGTCCAACAGTAGCAACTTGGTGGTTGTGAGGTTTGAACCTGGGATGTTCTGAACCGTAGTCCAATGCCTTAACCACTGAGCTACCCCTGCCCTAAAAATGAAAATAACAAATCAACTTTACCAAAAAGGTATAAAGTTTTCCTGGGAGGCCGGCGTTCCAGATGTAAGGGAAACTTTCTACCTTGATGGTAAAGTATCTGAGCACTAGTGCAACGCTCCTGTGATGGCCCAAACATGTGGAAAGGGCTTGGAGCGAGGTCAGGACTGTTCGTGGGATGTGGCGATAACTCACAGCCGGATCTCTGTAACGTGCAGATGGTGTTGGTGAGTTACATTACAATACATCCATATCTTGGCCTTGGTGATCCAAAGCTAAAAGGAAACATGTGCATAGGATGCTGCGTGCTGTTTTAAGATTTCCCGAACAAATCCTCAAATCATGTGGATCATGTGACCAGCCCCATATTAATCCTTAATATTTTTAAGCTAAAATATGTTGATCGATGTGAATATTACTATGTAAAAAAAATGAAAATAATAATAATCTATAGATATCCAGGGAAATGTGCTGCCCACATCAAGGCTTTCTAAATGCTTTTAATTATCCGAATTTAAAAATGTCCTCGAGGTCATTAACACTAACACATTACATAATGACTCTCGGGCTAAAAGGCTAAATTCACACATCTCAATGGCCCTTGAAACAGCCAAGATATTTTAAGCACAATTATCTTCCTTCCCGTGACCAGAGGAGTCTGGTTATATAACCGCTCTCTGCGTGGTTAAGAGGGACATTATTTGGTAAACCAGCATTCAAAAGCAGCCTTTTGGACATGCCTACAGTATTTACTAAGTGGCCTTTGTTAGTAATGTTGAATGAATAAAAAAAAAATCTAATCCAACAGCTAGAGTTTAGGATGGAAAAAGTTAGTAATAGTATATACCTAGCACTAACCGTACTTAGATTAATACGTTAAATAAATAAGCCAGTGTCTGTTTTAAATGTTTTGGTCCAGTTGGTTAAAATTGTCCTGACTTGGTATTAGGATTGGTGTTAGAAGATTAATACTGTACATACCAGTACCACACTACAGGTTTGAGCACATTGTTGGTTATACATGTTACGTGAAGGAATAACATGTGACAGGATGTGCCTTTATTTAAACCAAAACAAGTGCATTAAAATGACTGTACGCGAAGAGCAGGACGGTCTGTAGTGTATTACACGGCTCGGAAAAAGTCTTTATTTGTCTCATATACGTACATTACAGTACACTGAAATACATTTACTTGCATAATCCAGTGCGTTAGGAAAGTGGGGTCAGAGGGCAGGGTGAGCCCTGAGCAGACAGAGTTAAGGGCCTTGCTCAAGCGCCCGACTGTGACAGCTTGGTGGAGATCGGGCTTGAACCAGCAACCTTCTGATCAGTAACCCAGAGCTTTAACCTGCTGAGCTAGAGATCATTCTAAGATCATGTTGTTGGATTTAATGTTGTGGAATCTCTCTCTCTCTCTCTCTCTCTCTCTCAAGATTCAAAGGTGCTTTACTGGCATGATAAATATTTACATTCATATTGCCAATGGTTGAAAATAATTCACAAGAAAATAAAAGGAAGGTAGCTCGATTTTATATATATATATATATATATATATATATATATATATATATAAAACAGGAACAAAATAATAGAGTAATAATAAATACATGTATATAAAATAAAAGAATGCAGACATTTATTTAGTTCTGCAGTCAAAAATACAGTGACACTCGTGAACATTATTAAAAAATAAAAGGAAAAAGGATAGCAAGGTTGGTAATAATAATGATAATAAAAAGAATTATAATAATAGTAATAATAAATACTATATATCAACTAATTATAATAAAAATAATAATAATAAATAATAACAATAAAAAGAAGAATTATATGATATACGTAATAATAAGAATAATAAGAATAACAATAATGAAGTAACACACTTTCTCTCTCTCTCTCTCTCTCTCTCTCTCCAACTTAACAACACACAGCCCCTGTCACTTTACCTAGAAACGGGATAATGAACCGAAAAACCAAAAGTGGTTTCAACCCAGTCGGTAATGACGCAATTTTGTTCAACAGCAGTTTTAAAAACTTTTTCTCCCTAAGTCTGCCGTACACATCTCAGGGTATGATAGCGTGTATTATGGAAACAATAACGCAGTAGAACGTGTGCATTATTAATACCATGTAAAACTATTGATCAGCCAGATTTCTCTGCTGTTGTTTGAACACATCTGACCAATCAGATTTGAGCATTAAGCATTGAATCTGTTTGGTCAAAGCGGGATTGATTCATTGTCTATAACACACATCAGCTATGAGCGTACTGTAGTTCTGGCTGTAATTGTAATGTTTGTTTTAATGTGTTATGATTTCTATATTTCCTATAAAGAGATTGGTGTACAGTGTACATCATACTGTATGATGTTGTTTTTGGAAGGAGTCTCCAGCGCCAGTGCTTTGTACAGCATAAAGACAGTCATAGCACAAGGGAACTTATTTCCCCTCAAACGTTCTGTACCAGACCATCAACAGGGGTGTTCAAGTCAAACCAGGACTTTTGATTGTGCAGAATGGAAGAACACAGTTATAAGAGCAGAAACTTCATCTATTTCTCAATATAATACACTGCTATGCGAATGCACTTTTGCTTACCATTAAGGGTGAAAGATTTCTCATGACGCGTCACATCTGAAACGCCGGCCTCCCAAGAACTCCTGTAAGGGGATTTCCCAAACATGTGCAAATGGCTTGGAGCGAGGTCCCAGTAGACAGAGGCGCCTCGTTGGAGAAAAATTAATCCGTCGATTTTCACGGATCAGGCGTCTGCTACAAACCTTGAAGTCGTCTGTAAACGTCAATTGGTTTTTCACCCTCATTTACCAGACATTCCATCACAAGTTCCCGGTTTGACTTGATAGCCCTTTGGATAAATGGAAAAAAGGTGGGGAGTTTTTAATTAAGGAGAATATTTAGTGTTGATAAATTGCTGTTGTATGAGATATGAATACGTTATTGGAAAACAATCTGTCTTGTATACCAGTATCTCTGTCTCTCTTAGATTGTTCTATAAAGCGTGAAATATGTACTGTAGCAGATGCAGTATTTAGTTTTTTGGTTTTCCCTGTGCTGCATGAGTAGAAGAATGCCACAGCAGGGAAGCAGACAGAGAGGTTAATTAAGCAAAGTGTTTTCTGGTGTGAGGGTTCAAAGGAAAAAAAATAAGATGACATTCAGCATCATTCGTCAGTGTTCTGGCCTCCGTGAGCACATCAAGCAATCATCGCGCAGTGTAACTGCTGCCTAAAGGTCAGGCAGAAGAAACTGCACGCGGCACCCATTTGTCTCCCGTTAGATGAAACGCATAGCGAGTGTGACAGCCTTTTATTTATGGCTGTCTCTCGCGAGAGAGAAGTGCAAACCGCAGAGATATTATTTGCTTATTCTCCGCACATTTTCCTGTTTGCTGTTGCAGCTGGCGTGAAAGTGCTCGCTCCGAGTGACTTTGGGACGCTCTTGCTCGGGAAACATATTGCAGCGCGCCGCGAGAGGTGTGTTTTATCGCCGCACCTGATGTCAAGAGATCCCTGATCTTAGTCATGAATGAAATTGCATTTCCAGGGATAATTCATGTCCGCGCTGCACATGCCGGCAGTGAGATGTGCGAAGATGTGGTCTGGGCTTCTCCGGGATTACAAAAACGTGTGCCATAGGGACAGTGGGGATGCAGGGAATTTGGCACAGTCGGTTAATTCCATCAGTGCGTCATGCAAGCGGTTGAATGACTTTAAAGAAAATATGACATGCAGAGCTCTTTAAACTGGCTAGTTGCTTTTTGTGATGCAAGTGTTTTGTTTTGTTTTTCACAATTAAATGCATTACTATTTCTTGTATGCATGCTTAATTTCATTTTTTAAATAGAAAATGTATTAAATATATATTTTTTATTGGTATTTAAAGAAAACGCAAACCAAGGTGGCACATTGGCTTAGTGGTTGGCACTGTCCCCTTGCACCTCCAGGGTATGAGTTCAATTCCCCGTCAGGTTCCTCTGTGTGCATGGAGTTTGCACCCTCCCGTGCTTGGCGGGTTTCTTCCGGGTATTCCCGTTTCCTCCCAAAGGTGTGCTAATTGGCGTTCCCAAATTGCCTGTAGTGTGTAGATATGTGTGTGCCCTGGGATATTCTTCAGGCCCCCTACGACTCTATATACAGTACAGGATAATGCGGTATAGATGATGAGTGAGAATTACTGAATTATTGTCTATTTATTAGATACACTTTTTAGATTGTTATTTACATAAAACACAAACCATTGTCTCTAATAGGACCTGCTCAAAATGAAGCAAAGGTAAATATTAAGGGAAAAAAGAGAAAGTTCAGTGTTTTCATTCATAATTCACATACTTTTCACACTGTGAGAATGACGTTATTTAAATTTAAAATGTCCTGTGTACTATTCTGCATTTGTAGGGCATTCATACAGTATAACGTTAGAGTTATGGTAAATACTGTACAAGATGGGAGTTTGGAGATGTTTGTCTCCTTGGACTTTGAAATGAGCTCTTTATCATGGCGCGTAGTAATGCTATAACTATCCATTCGGATAAGGTGTTGTGTTTTATACGTCCAACTTTATTTACATTATTTCACTTCTTTTTTCCAAATGCTCCATTCCAGTGTCTATGTAAATGAATAACTGCTGAGCCACGCCCAGATCAGCAGAGCTATGCAACAAGCCATCGTGTCTTCTTACTGTATATGAGATAATAATGGGGGAAGAATCTGATTGGTTTATTTAAACCCTGGCCAATACAGAGATTTTTGTTTGTACTGTACGTGTACATTGGTGACCCATCTGAACATCTGAAAATGACTAAAAACAAATAATTTTTTTTTTTTACCATTTTTAGCTTCACATTTTTTTCACGCGTGTGTGATTTTACACATCACATGTTAGGCTAGTGTTTTTAGGAAGCGTCCCCTAATGGTTAGTATGAGTATAACTAAAACTTTCTGCACAAAGCAGAACCTCTAAATATCTAAAATAAACAAGCTAATACTATATATGCTTATTTATTTTAATGTATTAGTTTTAATCAAATTGGAAAACATTATGTGGACAATATATAAAGTAATGTGCAAAAGTCTTGGCCCCCCATTTCTCCATGTTAAATGAAATGAAAGGATGGAGATTAAAGAAATGGCAACAAAGGTTTTACTGTGACAGGCTGCAAAATGCCTCTTCGAATTTAAATACCATTTAAAAGCTGGTTGTTTATGTAACAACCTCAGCAGCGACTTCATTTCCCCTCTCATCCGTTCCAACCACTCAGCATTCAGCATCATCAGTATACTGTACTAATCACTGCCCTGATCATCTATCATCATATGCACCTGTTTCTCTGAACTAGTTCTCAAGATGACAATTATATAAATATGAATAAGTGTAAATTTTCTTTTTCTTGAAATCAGACACGATGAAGCAAGTTGCAAAATCCTCTTTCATTTCCAGATGTTAAAAAATTAGACATTTTTCAGTAATATTTGAACTTCCAAATCTCGATATAGATAAACAGTAGGTCTAATTACAGAAAACGCTGGTTAATTTCGGCTGAGGTTAAACAGACACTAAACATGAACTTTTTTTGGTTTTATATCTGAGCCTCCAATAACTAAAGTAGACTGCTATGATTCGTTCAGTTGCTATGATTCGTTCACTGCTTCCAGACAGAAGACAATCATGCAAAGAGGCTGTTCCAAAAACAAAAAAAATAAAATAAAATAAAATAAAGAAACAAGAGCTGGTGTTCATTTTCTGAGACAGCCTGAAACATATTACTTTCAAGACCACAGATGTTATTTTCATTAGGCTAATGCATCAGTGAAAGCATTCTCAATTATTCAAAAACTTTCAAAAACTGAGAACTACAACGAGGAAAGGCTCAGTGCAACAATCAGTGCAACATTTTCACCAGCGTTTTTCCTTTTTCACCAGCGATCTCTTAGTTAAAGGCGGGGTTGTCAGTAAAGCTGCTTTAAACATCATCGTTATCGGTGGTGTTAAATATCATGATATTAATCATGCATTCAAACCCGTCTCAAACATCGTCAACATCAACATCATCGATAACAACAAACAAAAGGAAATGAAGTGATCCAGTGCTACTGTACAGTATAATTGTTCACTCTTTCTGTCTTTAAAAAAAATAACTTCCACTGTCAGTAATTATCACTTTGCTGTTACAAGCTAAGAGAAAAGGCGGCGGTGCGGGGGGAAAGAAAAATGTAACTAGTGTGGATGTGAACAGCCAAAGATAGATCGATGTTTTGTTTACTTTGTGTCAGATACTTTTTAGCACCAATGCACTACCATGTTTTGGCCGACATAGCGTATTTAGTGCATAGCACAAGAAGAGGAAATGCAGCTTTGGTCTCAATTTCGTAGAAATGGACGCGGAAAAAAAGCGATCGCTATGTGATTAGCGCTCACTAGGAAGACGAACAGCTGTCATTTACTCCTAGCAAACAAATGGCCAGCAGGCAGGATTTACCGCCTTCGTGCATCAAGCGTGCATCCAGGCAGTATTTGGCTCCGTGCAGTTCCAAAGTAATCAGTGTATGAAATCCATTATGGCAAGCCAGAGTTTATTGCTGAAATGCAAATTTTTCGATAATTAAATTGTCAGTGAATGATTTGATGTTAAGAATTGAAAAATTAAAAGAGGTAAAATAAACTCTTAAACACTGTGTTGCTGAGCCGCAGAGATCAGCCTGGCAGGCCTGGGAAAGCTGTTTGATTTGGCAGGGGTTTTTGGACTCCGACATCGGTGAGCGCTAGTGGTGATGTTAGACAGGAGGCTAAAACACTTGACAATGGAACTAGTAAGGTTGGTTATAATACAGGGTCACAAAGAGGCAAAGTATCACACACGGACTCGAAGACAGACAACTACAAGTCTGTAATACAAAGCGTTCTGTTCATGACAGGTCCTCTGATTACTAAACCATTTTAAACCAAATAACAGTAAGTTTGTCTGCAGTTTTGTAGTTAGTGTAATTTATGACACAATTATTTTTTACATTTTGGAGAACGATATAAAGTGATATGATAAAAAAAATATTAGAAAGTAACTAAGACGCCTTGTTCGAATTCAACACACAATACAATTCATTACATACAGTAGAATGACCAGACTGGTTTATACTGATAGAAAGGCAACAATAGCTCATCTCATTACAACCGAGGTATTCTCAGTGAAAAGAATCTCTGAACACACAAAACCTGCTGTACCCTGAAGCAGATGCGCTACAGCAGCAGAAGACCTCACTTGGTGCCGCTGCTGTCAGCTAAAAGCAGGAAACTGAGGCTACACTTCACTTGAGCTCACCAATATCGGACCTTAAAAGATTGGACAACCATCGCCTGGTCTGATGAGTCTCAATTTGTTCGGTAACATTGAGATGGGAGGGTCAGAACTTGCAAAGGTTCATGCTGCTGTTGGTGGTGGTACAGTAGGCATCTGAGTATTGGGGCTGACCATGTCCATCCCATTGTGAGCACATGACAACACCAAATAACACCAGATCTTAATCCAATAGAGCACCTTTGGGATGTGGTGAAATGGGAGATTCACATCATGGATGTGCACCCGAGAAATCTGTAGTAACTGTGCTATCATGCTATCATGTCAATTTGGACCAAAACCTCTAGGGAATGTTTCTAGCACCTTCTTGAATCTATGCCACGAAGAACAAAGGCACTTCTGAAGCTAAAAGGGGTCCAAGCCAGTACCAAAAAATTATAATAATACAAAAATCCTGGCAATATCACTGACTTGCTATACATCCACATATCTTTATTTTGCATAATGCTTATGAAATACTGAGGCATGGCAAAATAAACCAATGACTGCTTCGTCTTGGTCCACGTCCCAAACCACACACTAGCGCAGTACTGTAAATAGTCCTTCAGCACACTAATTGTCTCGTTAATATCTAGACATACTATTTAGTGTGTAGTATGTGGTTTGGGATGCAGCCATGCATACAATCCTTTGTAATGACCTGTGTCAGATTAATCAGTGTAGTGAAAGGTTCTAGCATGAACTGTTTCATGGAATATTCTTGCAATACTGTATTTCCGTTATAGACGACTTCAGATTTCCTTCTACTGCTTTACAAATTTGGCAAATGATGTTTTAGCATTCTGTTATCTACATCTGTTTCAATCAGCAGTGGCATGGCGATTTAGTGCATAATGTTTCCGCCTCACTCCACACTCCAAGGTCCCAGGTTCAAGCCTGAGAACATTCCACATGTCCTCCTTGTGTGTGTGTGGGTTCACTGGCGGTTCTTCAAATTTTCTTCCCACCTCCCAAAATCATGCTGGTAGGTGGATTAGTGACTCAAACTGCGCCTAGGTGTGAGTGTGTGTGTGTGTGTGCATACAGTACCATCCAGTATGTATTCCTATGTTCAAGGTACTGGCTCTGGATCCACCGTGACCCAGACCAGGATAAGGCAGTTACTGACGATGAATGAAAGAATGTTCTCATCTACCAGCACTTGCCAGCTGGCAAAGATGGTCTGCCAGCTTGACTAGCTTGGCCTGAATTTTGGCAGCCGGTAGCTTGTCGGACGAGGCTGGATTTTTAGCATGGTACACAGCCTTGCCGGTGACATTCCCACCTGGTAGAAAAAACTTTAACAAAATAATAATTTAAAAAAGGAATGAGATCTTAATGCTTGACCCCAAAATACTGTAGTTAAATTAAAGCCAAGTGGGAAAATCATGCACTTACCATTAGACATCTTTTCAATAATAAAACGCTGTGTGGATAAAGTGAAAAATTATTTGTTATGATATGCTTGACTATGTACAGTATTAAAGTAGACCGGTACAGTCCAGTACGGTATCACTAAAAGATAACATGAGCTACAAATCCATCTAACTTCTAACAAGACTGAAGCTCAATTTCCTCTGTAACCCCTGAACCAAGTTCACTACTTGTGGAACAAGGTATTACACACCCAACACAGTGCACTAGCTTTCCGTTTTATGCTATTTGGGATTTAACCCCAGAACAGTCTGAACTAGTTATCTGAGGCTCCATTCTAAAGTGGAATAAGTGGAATAATAAATATTTCAGATTTCCAACTCTACAGTATAATCATGTTTTTGCATTTAAAAACTGAGACCTTCCACACTGTAGTCCAATGCCTACAAAAAAAAAAAATAATAATGAAAAAATGCAAGCTCGCTTTGCTTGGCTGATTACTGATGTCCCGAACGTATGCACAACTTTGCCGGCATTCAGTCAGCTTGGTTCATTCTCTCGTGTGCCGAAAACGCTTCGCATGTCGAATCAAATTTCTTGCGCAATTTCAGTTCTTGAGGCAAAAAAAAAATCATGAGGTGGCGTGTTTGTATGCTGAGGTACTGCTGTATATGTACAGTTTTTGGGTATAATGTCATTGCAAGTTTGGGCAAGGAAGTACTCATTTCGTTTACACTCAGTTAAAAAGTTTTTTTAAAATTATTGTTGAGAGTAGTGAGAGCGGCACTGTGGCCTTGCACCGCCAAGTTTAAGGATTCAAATCCCACCTCAGGGTCCGAGTGCATGGAGTTTGCATGTTCTCCCCTTGCAAAGACAAGCAGATTATGCTAATTGCCATTCCCAAATTGCCTGTAGTGTGTGAATGGGTGTGTGGACTGTACGTGTGTTTTCCCTGCCGTAGATTAGCGCCGCATACAGAGTGTATACCGTGTCTCGTGCCCTACTGTAAGTCATCATTAATCTAATGATAATTAAACTGTGTGCGCGTCTTAAATCGACTGTCTGGACAGAATTTACTGAAAGTTTTGCAGTATTTAGCCATCTGCCTGAAGTTTAACCTGCACCATGAGTAAAATCAAAATTTTGAGTAAAAGTGATGTTATGAACAGTTATCTGCTTGATTTAATAATCTATTTTAAAATAAGCTACTAATAAGCTACTTGCTGAATGTAAACAAACACCTGCACCAATGGATATTAATTAGAAAATGAATATTTTAGTTTTAGCTATAATATTTTGTTTATTTTCTAAACATGATTATTATTATTATTTTTTTTTACATTTTCTAAACTTTTTTTTTAAGACAAAACTTTATCTTTATCCGATCTACTTTTTCGATTTCTCGTAAACAAGGCGTAAGATACTCAATCTTAGACAATTGGATTTATTCGTATTAATAATTTAGACAGAGTCCTGAAAGACACACAGACATCTACGTGATCTTCAACCTAAAGTAATAATAATAATAATAATGTCACTGATTGATTAAAGCTAATCAGCTTAGCATTACCCTTTGAACTCTTTCTACCGTCAACGACGTGTGCTAAGGCTAAAGAGTCGGTTTGGACGATGAGCGCGTGAGTGACTTTGCTCTCCATATGTTAAGAATCGGCTCTCATCTAGAGGCTGCGCGGCCTCTTTGGCGTTCCATATCGCAGTTCCCATGTGCGCGCTTCAGTAGGAGGGGTGTCGCGGTGATGCTGAGTTCAACATCATCTCTCCGTTCCTCCACCTGCAGTCGGGGCGCGAGACGAGCCAGCACGCGCTTCTCTCTCTCTCTCTCTCTCTCTCTCTTTCTGATCTTAACGGAGGAATTACCGGCGGTCAGAGAGGAGCTGCTTGAGTCGGGGCCGAAAATGAGAGTCTGCTTCGTTCTTCCTCTGGCGTGCGCTTTAGTCCTGAAAAGCTCCCCGGTAAGACACCCAGACGTCACTGAAGTTCACGTGCGCTCCAGGAAAGCATCACGGACTTACTATAGATTTTTATTCCTATTCACTTATTATTTTCTTTTTTATTATTATTATTGTTATTATTTTAAAGCGTGTTTTTATTTATTTAAACGATGCGTGCGCGCGTGTGTGTATAAATAAATGAACTAGTTTGTTAAGACTGTTAAATGTTTATTTCTTCACCGAATCCTATTTAAAAATAAAAACATAAAACCTGCGCGAGTGCGCGCGTGCGGCCGGCCGTTTGCGCGCGCTGTGCATGCATATATATATATATATATATATATATATATATATATATATATATATATATATATATATATGTGTGTGTGTGTGTGTGTGTGTGGTGGAGCTGCAGTACAATGATGCGATGCTCCTGCACTTTTTTCGCCCCTCTTCATATCCCCAGTGCAGAGGATGCGGCGCGCTGTCTGCATGGTCTGCAAGCTCCCCCAGTGCCGTGCATGAATAGGAAAGAAATACAACACTGCATTTGATTATTAATGCATGTATGTATGTATGTATGTATGTATACATGCATGCGTGCATGCAGCCATCCCTCCTTATTGTAGGATTATATATAATTGCAGTACCAGAGCTTGATTTGCATGACATACAAAATGCCAGCTCTGCACGAGATCCCTTATTCAGCACTGTTTAAATCATGTGTAATGCGTTTAAAATGATGATGCCGATCATAACTTGCGCGCTGACGAAGCCATTCGGGAAAAGCCGCAGCTAGAAGTATGTTCAGATGCATGGTGGGTGGCAGTCACGGCCACCGGCTCTTTTATTCCCTTTATTCCGTGAGATCGTAAAAGAAAAGGACTGAGAGATTTGCAGCTTGACTGATCAGACCGATCCGATCAAGCGATTTTATTATGATTTTTTTTTTTTTTTTTTTAACGATAGCCGTGGTTTGTTTATGTGTCCACTAATCTGCATCAAAAAGACATACTGTCTTGAGTTGTCTATTCAAGTGCACGTGCAGGCATACACACCCACACACCCTGTCCTGAAATGACTGTGTGTGCCTCAGACACAAAAGGTATCCGTACTTTTCTTGGTCACTAATCATGATTTATTGAAAACCTAATTAACGTAAGGTTGCACACATCTACGGTATAGTCCGGTTGTAGATTGATTCTTGTTAAAGGTTTCCTCCGTAGTGCAGTTGCCTCCCCCTTTTTTTTTTTTTTCTGAATTTAAATTTCACCAGACGTGCTGATTTACTTTGCTCGGTTCCTAGCTTGTCAGCGTTGATCGGCGTACACAAAGAAACATCTGTTAATGTTCCCGAAGAGGGATTTGCACCAGCGGCTCGGTACGCGATCGTGGCTCCGTGCCACGAGTGCATTCCGTTTTCAACCCGCCGGCCTCTAGTTGCTCTGCTTACGCATGCATTGTTGCTCAATGTTGGCAGAGACTGCAGTGAAGGCTTCCTCTTTAGGGGTCCCTGTAGGTTCTCAAGAGTTTTATAGCAGACACGGGTAATAATGCTGACATGGCTTCATCTCGGTGGAAGCCGAGCCTTTGTAGGCTTGTGATTTAACAGGTCAGTGATCGGGAATCGCTTCCCGGACCTTTACCTGTGTCATGCACTAATCTGTCTTTTTATAAATCAAAGTAAAATGCCAATGAGATTAAGTTTGTTTGATTTTTTTTTTGTTACAAGATTAATGGAATGTAACATTTCTGATATGAAAATCAAGTCAGAAATTTTTGAAGTACATTCAAATGCTCTATAAGGATAAGCTGGGTGCATAGAGCTGTGTCCTTGTTAATTACAACTCACTCTTACATGACGGTCTTATAGACTATGAATGGAAAGTCAGACATCGCACAGATAAAAGGAAAAGCCAACCGTGGTTCGCATTAAATCTATTCATATTTTAATATGTTTATGAGTACAGTGAATACCGTGCTTGTCATTCACTGGTTGGTACGCTCCGTCCTGCTTTTTGTTATTGCTGTCAGTTTGTCACATGGTGAAATTGCTAGCATTTAATTAGAAGAAAAGATCGATAAGGACGAACACCCAGGTTTTGCTGTTGGTTCTTAAAAAATGAAAGAGCAATAGGCTCTTTTTTTAGACTGTGAATCATATTAACGAGAAATCCAACATAGAAGAAGTCGAGAGCCTGAATGTCAGCTCGACTGGGTAGAGGATTACAAGATGTCAGGGTGTACGGAAAAGGACAGCGCAAAATGCTAAAGTGCCGCTGCATCGAGATTAACCGAAAGCAAATTTCCAATTTCCAGTAAAAAGTTAGAGATGGGAGGGAGGGGGGATGGGGGGGGGGGGGGGGGCGATTATTTTGTTTGGCGAATCATGTGTCATCGCCGAATTTATTTTTTAAAAATGATTCTTTAATTCGTTTTGTTTAATTTTGAGGTGCTGCAGTTCCTCTATAATCCTACAGGTGGTGCTGTCTAATCTACACACACTCTGGCAAGCCGCACTGCATCCTGTGTCGTAGGAACAACTTATTTGCTAAATTTGTTTAAAATCGTATATATATATATATATATATATATATATATATATATAAAATCGTGATACTCACTTAATCGCAATACAAATTGAATCGCCATCGAGATATCATGATCATGTCGTATCGGGTGGCAGTGTGGGTAGTATGGGACACTAGTAATATGTACGGTGTTGTGCATCTATAAATAAATCTTGAGCCAGGATTCCTGATGGACTTTTTTTTCAGTCCTGTCCAGTGAGAACCAGGTGCAGATGATGACTGATGATCAGGCTGGTGATTAGTACACTGCCGATGCTGAATGCTGAGTGGGTGGAACAGACGAGAGGGGAAATGAGGTCGCCGCTGAGGTTGTTACATAAACAAGCCGTGTTTAAATCGTATCTTTAGGCACTCGTTAATTATAAATATATGCCAGCTTTTCAGCGTGGATTTTTGCTTTGCTCTTATCTTTCCTCAGGGGAGTGCTGAGGGTTTGATCCTGGATCGATGCAGACCCGGATTCTCCCAGAACTTCTACACCGTCTTTATCCCACGGGAGCAGCTGCAGGGCCAGAGCATTGTGAAAGGTAAGAGCCCTGCAGTGTGTTTAATGAGTCAGGCGTTCTCGTGTGGGTGTTCTTTGGTGTTGCCCACAGAGCTTTCTGCAACAGGTCTGTTTTCTTCACACATGGATGCCTTTTCTTTTTCTGCTCTTCCCTCTGTCTCTCTCTCTCTCTCTCTCGCTCGCTCACTCTCTCTCTGCCTGCCTTGCACTGGCATCCACTTAAAGCTATTGTGAAATCATTCACTCTGAGCACACTGCATAATGTGCATATGTTGTTCATAAACAGAGGCATTTTTCTGGCAGGTCTGACAAAACCCTCAGCTGATGATTCCACATATTGCATACCAAACGTGCACATTCATTTTTGCGGCAGACGCAAAATCGTTCGGGTTGACATGCAGGATTTTTTTTTGTTTGTTTGTTTGTTTTCTGCGTCGTTATCGACTACGGTATTCCGTGCTCATATGAAGCAACCGAGAAAGTCTCGGCTTTTGTACCGTTCACAATTAACACAGTTATAATTCTGTTTTTATTACATTATCGCACCAAATGAGGCGCTGTAAAAAATATAATCCACATTAAATGAGCAGTTGAGCAGCGAGCGTGGCTGTCTATAGTCAGGAAAATTAAATCTTCTGTTCATCTCCTGCTGTGTATATTTGTTAGCGAATCCCCCCCCCCCCCCCCCCCTCCTTCACTCCCCTCTCCTTCATCCGTCGTGTCGCGAGCGCAGTACAGTAGCTCCCCCATTCTGCCGTCTTTTCACCAAGTCTAAATAGAGAATTAATTAACATAAATATTCAGCACACAGCAAAAGCTTCAGTAATTTCAGCTCTACCGAACGTTTGCTCATTTATCAAACTGGATACGGATTAATTCCCTAGTAAATCATTGACTGGGGATATTTACACAAGGAATGGGGTGGTTATTGGGCTAGAGATTCCAGAAAGTTTCTATTCCACAAGAGCCGCTGAGTTTGTGCGCATTTTCATTTAAGACGAAGCAAACCTCAACGAGTTGATCGGCTTTGACAAAATTATACAACGATTACTCCTAAGTTGAAATGGTTTGTCTTACGGCTGTACGATTTGATTGAAAAAAAAAAACAACAACTATTTGATACGAATATAACTATATTTAACTATTAATTGTACCACTTCGTAATCTAACGTGTTTATCTAGGCTATGACAAAATGATTAGAAAAAATATCTAATTTGTATTTATTTATTTAATTAATTATCACCTCAAAAGCATTTAAAAATAAAAATATATTAAAATTATTGACAAATTCTACATAAATTCCCTATAAACTATATGTACGTTACCTCTTAATAATAATAAACTGCAGCCGTTTGCGTTCAAATAATCGCGCGGGTCCGTATTGCTAGTTCGATTTCATTGTGCGACCATTAGTGCTAGAATTTTATGAAATGTGGTGCTTGTTTCTTCCATTAGCGAATCCAAAACAGCATCCATAAGTTACATCAGATGTGACATCAGTTATTAAAACAAGACAAAAGAACCTGGAGGCGGAGCTAAAGTGAGTCCTGGGAAGCGGCGCGGCGGCAGAGCTACATTGCTGGACCGCGTAACGCGTGCCGTGCTTAGGAGGCGCTCTTTCACCATTTATTGCTTTTTTTCAGCCTATCACATCCCAGGTTTAGTTTAGTTTAGTTTAGTTTGGTTCTGAAACCTGCTGGAAGGTTTGGATTGGTTTACAATTTTACTGAAAAGCTCAAATAAATCACAGTGTACTGTATTCTTGTGGAGTTGGGGTAGTGCTGGCTCAGACGGCAAAGACACTAGGTTGTTGATCTGAGGATCCAGGTTCGAGCTCTGGTGTTGGTGCGTTGTCACGCCCCATGGTTCCTGTTAGAAAATGGGAGAGTTACGTCTGCATTTTATAAGTATTAAAATACTTACTTTACAATAGAGCTGCACAACGAATCGCATAAAAATGGAAATCTCAATATGCAAGTATTTAATCGCTAAAGGCTGCATTTTATTACAGGTAATATGTTCATACTCAGGAATTTATGTACAGTTTTTTAATATTTAAAATGTTTTTAAATGCTTTCGAGGTGATGAACATACTGTGTTGGCTCTTAATGAGATTGTTTGTTCTATTATTTGATTCAATCCTAGGTAGATATGTTTGAATACAATATGGTGAATTTAATATTTAAATATCGCAGTTTAAATCACATTCAAAATGCCTCAGAATAATCGCAATGTTGCACGATGCTTCACACAAATCAAAGTGATTATGTAAGCTGCATAAACGATTTTGTCAAGAAGCTCAAGCCAGTCATAGTGTGAAGTGTTGCTTATAATGGACAATGGTTTTAGTTTTTAAACCCAAGGTACCTCATTTATCTCTGCTGTAGTTTATACTTAATGCCGCCGTATTGGATGTTATTGGAAATGTATTGTGTATCTTTAGCCTCCCAGACCTAGGGCGATCAGCGGTGGAAGCAGTTGTTCGGAATCTGTTTCACAGCCTAGAGATGGTATTCCTGGCAACTGTCCGGTGACGCCTGCTCGCGTTGATGCATTGCGATGACGCTCTCTCCGCTGGCATCGTCTAAACAGTGTCACAATAGTGTGAAGACAAAATGCACAATCAGGATGTTCGATAAAGAGACATGCCAGTTGGACATAATCACATGCTAAATTTTGTGGACCCTAAAGAGGACGTCGCTTTGCACCGCCAGGGGCCCAGGTTCGATTCCCACCTGTGCATGGAGTTTGCATGTTCTCCTCGTGCTTGGTGGGTTTTCTCCGGGTACTCCTGTTTCCTCCACCAGTCCGAAGGTCTTACAGTTTAGGATAACTGGTGTTCCTGAATTGTGTAATAATAGTGTGTGAATGAGCGTGTGTATGTGTATGCCCTGCGATACAGGATTGGCACCCTGTCCAGGTTGTACGCCGCCTCGTTCCCTATGTCTCCTGAATACAGGATAGCGGTATTGATGATGAGCGAGTGAGTGAATACTCCTCCAATACCTCCAAGGTACATCATCTTTATCATATCTTTTACTGAGCCATCGCCTCCTGCAATGGAAGGCGTGGTCATTTTGGATGAAATGAACGGAAATGTTTCATGATCTGGGACAAGTGCTCAGGTTGAAAGATTAAGGATTGCTTCTGTTTAAAGTGATGGAGCAGGTGGAGCAGCACCGTGATAGCAAAATGCCTCCTGATGGTTGGTCCTTCGATGGTTCAGGTAGGAAGTACATTGAGGCACCTGCTACAGTAATCCAGTCCAAGCCGTTTTCAAAGGGACCAGGTTCATCATTTTATCCGTCATTAAAAAAACAAAAAAACAAACAAGAACTGAGCTGTGGTCAAAAGCTCGTCTTTAAGATTTCTGCAGAGATGATGAGAGTTAGTTCGCAGTCCAGTAAATATTTTCCAGTCAAGGACAAATCCTCGCTTCTCCCTGAACCTCGTCGGCGCCGCCATTGATTCCGGTTCAATAGTTTTGATGGAACAGATTCCAGACAGCAAATGAGAGGCATAAAGGTTTACGTGCTGTAGCCTTTGTGAATACAAAATAATCAATTATTTTGTTTACAATGGACCAGGATATTTCGACGGAGCCTTAATAGATGTTTTGAACTAGCGGTCATGATCTCAAATATTCTCTTTATTCAGAGCGAACAGGGCTTCGAACAGAGGTGTGGTGTCGGATATCGCCGCCCTGCGCTTTCAGAAAGATCCTCATAAATATTGTACAGCCGTTTAAGTCTCCAGTGTTGTAGACCGCAGGTTTTTGATTAAGGTGGAGGAGCTTGGGATATTTTTAGGGCGACCGGCGCTAATCGGGGAAGGAGGGGTCATCACCGAGCTTGTGATGATGATAATGCAGCATAACCCAGAAGCGTCACAGGGGAGAGTAATGGGCCAGGTGGTGTGCGAGCAAGGAAACAGGCTGAAAACCTGTGCACTTATTCCTGCCCTGCTTCTGTTTCCTTCTTTTAGGGTTTTTGTACAGGTATATATACATGATTCTTTATATGTAATCTAATTGATCTAATATGCAATATAAGATTATTATTATTATTATTATTATTATCTAATTATCCATCATAGTGTATGTGTGAAAGACAGGAATTGGACCAGGCTGAGCCATGTGGACAGAATTGGAAATGATTCGTCATGGTTCCTGTCAAGCTGTTGACCTTCGTTTGTGTGATTTATATGTAGCAGGTTTTGATTCCCGCTCTAGATGACGAAGCGCGATGTTGCAAAAAACGGTTCATTTTGCCAGAAATCAGACCTACAGTATGTTTTGATGAAGACCTATGTACAGGTTCAATACACAGTCAATTAGCTTAACGATATCTAAAGCCTTAAGCGAGTAGACAAGAGTATAATTGTATAAAGTGAACGTCATGCTTTAATTAAATGTCCGGATAAACTCCATGCGCCATAGTGAACGTATATAGTTTTCCGAACTGCATATAGAGGACGGTAGCGTTTTCCCAGGTCGCCACACATTTGAACTTCAAGTTGATGCAGCAAAAACATCCCTGAGCTATTTCGCTATAGCCTATTAAAATTCCCTATAATATCGTCTCGCTGTTCTTCTTCCCTCTTTTCAATAAGTCTGTAACCCCTACCCGTTATTCTCTTGCTCTCTCTGCTGGTGCATATTGTCTGAGAAGCGTAAGTAATTTTGTTTTCATAAAGTTTCAACAAAAATGAAAACCTGAGTAACTTCACCATCACAAATATGAGCGTTATTGACTCGCGGCTAATCATTGTACTTGATAACGCGAGAGATGGAAAATTAATGAAGTGCTGTACAACTACTCAGTTACTGTACCCAAGTATGTTTTTTTTTTCATTTATCTCTTCTTTACTTTAGTATTTTCCATATGATACTTTTTACTTCTACTAGATACATTTTTTTTTTTTTGCCAAAAAACCCGTACTTTTACTTTCTACATCTTAAACAGAGATTAGTTACATTTCAGATGACGATCACACAAAAGTGCATTGATTTTCTGATCTAAACATAAGCATTTACGCTGTTACTCACACCATTTCATGACTAAGCTACACCCCGTGTGGGAAGGACAGGAGGAAAAAACTAAAACAATTCCACCAGTCCAAGATTACAGAAATGACTTGCAGGTCCTTCTGAAAGCGATGATTTGGTCAGATTGGTTAGCGTGTCAAAGTGATTGATGGTTACCCGGGCGAAGACTCCCACCCGCTTGGATTCTGGGCTGCGGATTCCTCCGACTCCATAATTCCACCATTTTTTGGGGGGATTTTGTGAAGCTGCTTTGGGACATGACCATTGTTAGAAGCGTTATACAAATGCAATTGAGAAGCGATCTAGTTTACTAGCTAACATGCTGAGCAAAAGAGTTCTTTTTGTTTTTTTGTTTTGTAACAAACTTAATTAATAATTATAACGTTTTCCTGTATCCTTATTGTATTCTGTATGCTGGCGGTATGCCTATGTATAATGGCGTGGACTACTTGCATTATACAGGGTAGCAACAGGTGTAGCAACTTGCTAGCTAAGATACCGAAGTAATAAGAGACGGCAACAACGCTATCCGCCATTTTTATCCGCCAATTATCCGCTATTGTTGCTGTCAGATTTGATCGCTGCTGGACTTGCACATTCATGTAATCAATTTCAGTTAGGTTTTAAAATACAATTTATCAGTAACTCGGTTGAAGGACTTCTTGTACTTTTGTACTTAAAGTATGTTTTAGAGCATGTATTTAGTAATTCGTTGGCATGGTAGCTTAGTGGTTAACACTGTCACCTTGTACCTCCAGATTTGACTCTCGGAGTTTGCATGTTCTCCCTCTCCTCCACTTCTTCTGGTTTCCTCCCACAGTCCAAACATCTGCAGATTAGACTAATTGGTGTTTCCAAAATGCCCGTAGTGTGTGAATGTTGACCGAAGGTCCTACCTCGGTTGTAAAATGGGAATAAATACAGTGGTCACCATTGGCCTCTATCGTCCCTAGTTGGACTACAGAGGTTCCTAAATGGAGGGATGGATGGATTAAGTACCTCAGTTTGAGTAAAAGAGTTACTTCTACTTGTAATGATGTATATTCGTAGACAAGTATTTTTACTTTTTGGTATTGAGTTTGTGTACTTCTTCCAACTCTGGGTAACGCCAGCGGCAGGCAGATTAGATTAGTTTTGCTTCTTTAATCCACTCAGAAACATTCAGCTTCCTGGTAGCCCACCTGCTATCTTCATGGTGACAGTTCTACCCGTAATGCATTGCATCTTAAACCAGGCACATTCTGATCAACGATGCGTGGGCATCTTCCGATTTCCGAGCCCCGCTGAGAAGTGATAAGCCATGAAAAAAAAATGGTATTCCTGTGACTGCACAGTGGTGCGTAAAGCTTCACCTTGTACGGCGCGCCGGATCATACCCCTCGGAGTTTAAAAGCGAGCAAGAGAGAGGAGGAGGAAGAGATACACCGATAGTCACTTTAGGACAAATTGATTTTGAGCAGCACTTCCTCCTCCTGGAGAGGCGCTCTTAAAGGCAACTGTCAGAACACATTCAGGAGAACATCTGTGATGCATTTCACACCTTAACCTCTTGATAACTGCCGCAGCGGCGTCACTGGAAGTTCAATAGCCGTCGTTGTTAATTCGAAGCGAAGGCTGTTTACAACCTCGGGGTGACGGTTCATACGTAGGTTGCTAGGGTTGCCAAGGTAGAGATACATACGACCGTTCTAATAACCTAATGAAACCTTCTAAACATTGAAGCAGTTCATGAAAATAAATGTTCTGAATACGATGGCAGGTGAGTGAGCACTTACTCTGTAAAAATCAGCCTCTCTCGGTTCTTGACATGACGGAATTCAATAATAAGAGATTTGCTTAGAGTCACACAGACGTCTGTTTTTAAAGTGTAAGAAATCCCCCTTTTGTCCATTCCAGCACAACTCAAAATCTTGAAAAGAATAAGCCTAATAACCTAAATGGACAATTAGCTTTTCCGGGCCATTATGTAGTCCATTAATCTTAATATTGAAATCAGGGAAATATAAACAGAGATAAACGAAATGTTCTATGATGTTGTATCTGAGTGGGGCTTATGTGATTGTCCATACACAATCATACACAGCTCTGCTTTCCAGTAAGTTCATATTGCATTATTGTACATAAAGGTCTTGATTGTAAAACCTGTTAAATCTTCACTAATTGATGGGATGATTGTGGATTATAGTCAATGATGGGTCCTGTGCATTTTAAGTTATCGATTATGAAAAAAAAATTCAAACACTGAATGTTGATTTTTTTTTTTTTTTTTTGGGCATTATTGCTGTGTAGTATAATTTACAACATGGTTGTGTATGGCTAACTGGGAAAGAAAAGAGCTAAATTTGTTGTAAACACATCATAACTTTATCCCATTTCGCTCAGCGGGATTGCAGGAGCGTCACTGAACTTTGGAATGAATTTTTGCATGGAATGAGGGTTGCGGATTTCGGCTCTGATTACTCGCGTTGCTTTGTACTCGTGTTCTGGGTGACAAACTTCACAGTCAGTGTGCAAGGCAGGGAAATTTATGATGACAAAAACCCATGATAATGCACTTACACGCGCCGCAAGCGAAATATTAATCAATCGTTGATTGGTTTATTCAAATGCATGATCGATTATGGGATTGTTAAAGACTCTTATCACCAGTCAGGTGATAACTGCATGAAGAAAATGACACAACTAGCATGCTCTATTTTTTTTATTCATATATTTATGTTTTTTATTCAGACCCAAGGAAAGAGTTACAGGCTCAATCTGAATAAAGTTGGTAAGAGGCTAGAACACAATTTTATGATGCATTTTCACCATCAGGGTGAGTTTTAACGATTCAGAAGACATTCACCCCTCCGTAAGAGAAGCACGCTGCCTCGGTGATGTCCGAGTTGTGTAAATGAAGAACTAATAGCGTTCTGCAGCACGCCATGGATTTCAGTCTTATTGTCTGTGTCATATTTTTAATAGGAAATCGCAGGGGGCGGAAATCAATATTACAAATGGGTGTGTTGTCTTTATTTTTGTATCTGTATCAAAAGAATGCTGAAAGATGTGCCTGGAATTGGTTGTTGGTATCAATGCAGGCTGGAACTGCTGCACTTGCAAGATTACTGGTTAGACTTTCTTCGAAGACTGATTCCCTGTGTGTTCTTCCTGAGGCAGGCCTTCTAAAGTAAAAAGCACCAAGTACTGCGCCACCAAAGAGCATCGCATTCTTTCTGAGTAAGAGCAGAAACAAGATCCCACTTGAGAGACACAAAACAGGAAGGCTGTAACTTTAGGCATTAATGCATTTGCAGAGATTTTGTCTTGTGATTATGTATGTGTTCCCGCAGCCCAGAACCGCTACTTCGACTTGATAGACTCCCTTAGAGTTTGCTGTGCTCTCCCTCGGCCCGCTGCGCTGCTTACTTCAGAGTAAAGTCACATGGGTTCTTCCCAGAGAGCATTGCTTTCTTCCCTCTGTACAACAGTAGAAACAGGATCCCACTTGTGAGAAGAAACAACCGACGAGAAGGACCTTCTGTCCTCTCGCCCTCTCTTCTTGTCTTCTTTGTGTGTTTCCACCCCATCCTGCTGTACCCAGTGCCAGATAACAGCCTCATTATCCAGCACATCTCTGTGTCTAGCTGAGCCTCGCCTGGACCGGGCCCCTGGTCGGGCATTGCTCATTAGAATGACACTCCTGGCAGCTTGTTTTTTTTTTTTCGCCCCAGCATGAGGAAACAACAGGGTTAGGAGTGTTTTTTTCACCTTAAGTAACTTTAGGCATTCATGTCTTTGAGTTGCTGAGCAACCCGTTGTTTTAGGGTTTGAGGTATAAGTTGTGTAAATGCTAAACACATGATTATCAAAGAATCGAGTTAATGCACCCTGACTAGGGAGTGTTCAGTGGACGATTCAGACTGGAGATATATCCTCAGGTGTAGTTAAAGGGCCATCCTGTAAAAAATTGTATAAATCATGATTGCTGTTCTGCATGAAGAAAAGAAACAGAAAATTAAGTGAATATGGAAAAGTGAGGTTTGGTTATACGGTATGCAGCAAAATATTCAGTACTGAAACTAGCGCAAGGCGGCATGGTGATGTAGTGATTAGCACTGCCGCCGTGCACCTTTAAGGTCCGGGTTCGATTCCCGGCCAGACTCGATTCCCGTCTCTGTGTGCATGGAGTTTGCATGTTCTCCCCGTGCTCGGTGGGTTCTCCGGGTACTCCGGTTTCCTCCCACCGTCCAAAGACATGCAGATTAAGTTAATTGGCATTCCCAAATCGCCCATAGTGTGTGAATGAGTGTGTGAGTGAGTGTATGTGTGTGTGTGCCCAGCCAATGGATTGACACCCTGTCCAGGGCGTACCCCGCCTTGTGCCCTAAGCCTCCTTGGATAGGCTCCAGCCCCCCCCCCCCCCATGACCCTGAATACAGGATAAAACGATATAGAAAATGGGTGAGTGAGTGAAACTAGCGCATCTCGGACGTGCATTTACATTTGTCGACGGCGCATAACTCCAGACAGACTCCGTGTTCCCAGTAGTGAAAAGGAAGTCGTGTTGTGCTAGGGTTGTTAGAAATGGGTCTCTCGGTGGAGGAAAAAGTATGCATAGTTGAGTATTGTTTCCTCTCAGACAGAAGCGGTCGTGAATGGGGACGGAGTTTGAAAAAGGTGAAAGAACAATTCCTTCCCAAACCCGTCCCATTCCCAGGATCTTACACCACCGGATGTCTATTTGTGGGGAATGTTAAAGGGGAGTGTGTTCAACTGTGAAGAACCGCCAAGAACCGTGCCACCATTACGCGAGCAAATCGTCTCCTTTTGCAGGAGTCTGTAGCGACCTTTGTTCCGGGAATCCGGGTTGAGAATCTGTCTGAACGATATGAACGCTGTCTACACATTAAACACTTACATTATGCATACCGTGGTAAACCAACATGCTAATAATGTGTGTTAGATTCTTTCAGAAGAAATAAACTCATAGGGGAGAACAACGTAATATTATTCGTATATTCATTTCAGTACTGAATATTTTGGCGTGTAGTGTATTTTGACTACAGGAAACTACATTTGGAAACTACTAAGTTTTTTTTTTTTCTCTTCCCAGCAACAGTCCGAGCAAACTCGAGTAAATCCCAGTTCACAAATTGAGAAACGATGCACGAGGTGCCGACCTTATCTTGGTTGACCTTTAAACCACGACAAAGGCTTTATTTGTCCCATATACAAGCAGCTTTCAAGTCAAACCAGAACTTGTTATGAAATTTCTCATGAAAGGTGATTGACATTTACAGAAGACATCAGGCACAGTACAGTGATGAGAATCTTAGCCACAGTAAAACATTTGAACGGTGAAAAGAAGGCCGTACGTCCGTGATGTGGCTCAGATTCCACTGCAGTCATTCTTGTGAACATTCAGGGAGTGATCGTTGAAAATCGATAGATAACTTGCCGCTGATTTGTGGAATAGACACATCTGTTTGTTGGAAGTGTACACACAATCATTCACCAACACCATTTGAACATTATAGGGACTCTGCTGGAAGTTATTGCCACATTGGACGTACAGTCCTGACCTGAAAGGGGTTCCTGGGAGGCCAGCGTTTGTAGATGTGAAGCAGGTAGTCCGATCAGGTACTGAGAAAACTGTCTACCCTGATGGTATCAAAGCTCTAGCGAAATGTGATAAGTACATTAGTGGAGCAGGGGATTATATCAAAAGTCCCGGTTTGACTTGAACGCCCTGGTACAAATAATTCTCTTTGCATGCTCCAGTTGTGTAGGAAGTTCCCCAGCACAGTAAGGGTGGAGAAAACCGATATTTTCACTAACCCCGACGCCTAACAGTCGAGCCAACACTGCCATTGTTAGGTATTTGTCTCAGTCCATGCGGAGACGTGATAAAAACAACGCACACATTGGTATTTATCAAATATAAATGTGAACGCTCCACTGCAACTGCTTTTCTCTGAGTTTTTCCTGATGATGTCTGAAAATCACTTATCGAGCCAGCGAAACTCTTCCAAACCAACTCTGCGATTCCCTTGATGGGTTCAAGATGGCTGTATATTCCGAAGAATACCCGAAAATAAACCTGTCACGCCATGAGAAAGCCTAATAAAAACTAAGATTGACCTAATATTTTATATTGTGTAGCCGAGGCCATAAAAAAAAAAAAAAAAAAACTATATTCATGATAAGCATTGGAGCGATGGAGAGCGCTGAGGTGTTCCTCACCCTGACAATAAAAGTTCTTGACGGTGCGTTTTGACACGCCCGCTTCTTCCATCTCGTCCTTCGTGGACAAGTTTGTTTCATCAAACCGCGACTCAGTTTTTTTTGCGAGAGATTTCCGAAGTCCTTGTTTTGGCTGTCAGTTAGGACGTGCTGTATTAAAAGTGACGAGTAGAATCTTTGCTCGTGTTTGTTCTTCTCGCCAAGGACATGCTCTTCCATTACATCTCAAGAAGAACAAATTTGAAAAGAACATGCTGTGAAAAAATGAGAATGAATATTTGATGAGGGTTTAATATCTGTGGTGCTTTTTTTTTTCCTTCTCATTATAGAGGTACACTGATCACCGGCGTACTGTACATTATAGCCAGTGTGCTTCTGTAGCCGAGATGCGTTAGATAAACATTTACTCTGTGTCGGATGAAAAAAAAAAAAAGATGTATTCAGTTTCAAGTAAGTCTTTAATCCTGGTTTGGAGCCGATCGCAGGAACGGTGGCTTAGACCTGAACGTACCAGTGTCACTCAGCCTCTTCAAACGTAAAAGTCAATTTTTTTTTCCTTGCCTTTTTTTTTTTTTTTCCCCTGCCTCCTTGTTGATGTTCATGAATTTATCCTGACAGTCTGCACCCATTTCAAGCCCCGAGGCTTAGTTTTAATTACACTTTCTTCCATAAACTTAAGCAGCAGATCCATCTGAAACAGCCATCGGGGTGAAGCAGGAGGTGCGAATGTTTTCCTACCGCTTGGATGGGAGGACGAGAAAGAGTTGGTGTGTTGTATTTATGTTGTAAAATGTTTCCTTGGTGGCTTTTTTTTTTTTTTTTTTTTAAACCGTAACACTTATGAATTCTCGAATCGGATTGGTTGGAAGGTTGCGGTCTATTTTCTTTAGCTATAGAATGATTGGCGCAAAAGTATTGAGATCATTTGTAAAACAATGGCAATCAAGATGATAAGAATTATTTATTATTTTGTCAGTTTACAATCAGTGTATGAAGTCTGTTATTCCTCTAAATCTGCTGGAGACAAAAAGATGTCTGCAGTACTCTGGTATGACTTGCTCAATCCATGCCTTGCTTGATTGCCTCCGGACGATCATTTACAGAAAATGAAAAGTGTCCTCCACTGCTACTGCTTTCTTCACTATTGTCCAACAGTTCTCCATTGGGTTTAGGTCAGAAGATGACCCAGGCCGTGGCTCCATTTGCTGAACAGCATTGTCCCTGTTTTTCACCAGTTTTACAGTTCCTTTCAACTAATTAGTGACATCACCTGACATTGACTCAGTTACGTAAATAACTCATAACGTAAATGATGCGTAACATTAATGGAGGCGTAGCGTTTAGCACTGTCGCCTTGCACCATCTGGGACGGGGTTCAGATCCAGCCTCAGGTCTGTGCGCGTGGAGTTTGCATGTTCTCCCCCATGCTTGGTTGGTTTCCTCCTGGTACTTCCATTCCCTCCTACAGTCCAAAGACTGATTGGTGTTCCCAAAGTCTCTGTAGTGTGTGTGTTTATGCGTGCGTGCCCTGTGATGGATTGGCACCCTATCCTGGGTGTATTCTGCCTTGTGCCTTGTGCTTCAGGACAAAGGACTTTGGATAAGTGCAATTTAAATATATATATATTTTTTTATTTATATGTTTGCCTTTGAGGGGTGAAATGTTGCCTATCCCCTATAATCTTACAGGTGGCCTTGTTTGGTAGAATGACTAATTATTTGCTAAGAAGTTTTAGATTTGTAACAGAATCTAAAACAAATTCACATTGAATGTGGGCAGAAACGTCAAAGCACTTTTGTATGTCGCTCTGGATAAGAGCGTCTGCCAAATGCCTACAGTAAATGTAACTAGATATTTATAAAATTTGTGATACCTACAAAATCGCAGTACTAATCGAATCGACATATAGGCCAGGGGTAGCCCAGTAGTTAAAGCATTGGACTACGGTTCAGGAGGATCCCAGGTTCAGATCACATGACCACTAAGTTGTCCCTGTTGGGCCCTTGAGCAAGGCCCTTAACCCTCAACTGCTCAGATGGATAATGAGATAAAAATGTAAGTCGCTTTGGATAAGGGTGTTTGCCTAATGCTGTAATGCAAATGTAGGTAAAAATAGTGATATCGTATCTGGTGGTTCCCATCTCTATTATCTTTATGATTATCCTGTGCAGGGCTGCCTCAGTGGGATGGAGGGCATGAGCACACACACATTCCTACACTATAGACTATTTGGAAACGACAATTAATCTGGGCTTGAGTGTTGGAAGGAATACACCGATCACTGGGAGAACATGAGACCTCCACACACACAGACCAGGAGTGAGAGTTGAACCCCCGTCTCTGGTGGTTTGAACCGGATTCTCGTTAAACACTGATGAATGAAAGCTGTTAAGTCTTTAACTTCGATAGTAGTTGTCTTGTGGATGTTCAGCAATATTAAAGGTACAAGGGGATAAAAATGTACAATGTGGAATGTAATAATTGATAAGTTCAGGTGGTAATCATCGGGAAACACCTTGGCATGTCTAGTTATCGGACGATGATGATCTTTGGGTGTGAGCGGTAATTCATTAATACTGTAGCTGTCCGTGAATATTAAAATCCTGTAGCAGCATTTTTACTAGATTCTTGTTTACTCGGCTTCACATCCACATCCGACGTCTATTTTTTTTTTTTAGCAGGGAGAAGGAAGTCCGTCCAAAGGTTGTGTTCGGATTACTTGACATTTACGCCCAGCGTTTCATAAGACACGCGGACACACTCAGACCCGCGACTCCATCTCTTCTACGGGTCAAAAGGGCAGGATTCGCCTCGGAGCTTGCCGCGCTCTGCTCTGATTGATGCTAGCAACAGGAAGGCCGGCAGCGATCGATTATCCTAAATAGAGAAATTAAAGGATTACAAAGTCGGCTAGTAATCCATCTGCCAGTCACACGCCTCATTAGTGAGAGAGCGAGAGAGAGAGAGAGAGCGAGCGAGCGAGGGAGAGAGAGAGAGAGAGAGAGCTGGGAGAGGATTGGGTTAGTTTTAATATCTTCCTCATGGGCTTGTTTTCATCATCGTACCACGAAGAGTTTGACCGGATCTGCATACCATCATGTGCGTGTTTATCCCGACCCCGCGTCCCTGCGTGTGCTGTGCAGATGTATCGATTCGATGCACAACAAACCTGTGGCCGCGCTCTCAAAATAGATGTTTATTTGTTTTCCGGCAGGGAGAAATGTCAAATCCTCTGGAACTCTGTGGATCGTTCATGCGTTGTTTACATCTGATTCATGACCCGCATCTTTCATTTAGTTATTGATATTGGCTTTATGGGCTGACGCTGTGTGTTAGTATTGTATAAAGCCTGTGTTATGGAGGCTTCTTTCCTTCCTGTGTTTTGTTGTGTTATTCTCTATATTTGGCTCTTTGCGAGAGAGTGTGTACGTGTGTGTGCGAGTGTGTGTGTGTGTAAATACGTCTCCGCACCATGCCTGAGTGTTTTAGGTAAATGTCGGTGCTGGAAATATTATCCCATCTTCTTACAGTCTAGAAGAAGTCGCTATTACCGAAAACGTGTTAGTCTTTGCCGAGGTGAGTGCAGAGTGGAATTTTTGTAGCGCAATAAAAAGTAAATCATGGATTTAAGTGTCAGTGGCGGTATTTCTTTCTTTGCTCAAGGATATAAAAGATCCAAAGTGCGAGATGAGGATTATCTGGCGTCTCAGTCAAAATGAGACTTCACTCCGGGATAGTTTATTCCCCCATCTTTTGAAATACGTTTTTTGGTGTAATATAGAAAAAACATATGTATAAGCAATAAGAATAACTCGGGCATGCACAACTTGGCGCTGTCGATGGGATTATTGTTCAAAGTATGTGCGATTAAAATGCTCCGTATCACCCATCATTGTAATAGTCTGATTGATCCCTCTGCTCTTGCTTAACAAATTATATCATGTGTCACCCTGTAGACTTGAACCCATTAATTAAACAGTGTACTAGGAATACTGAGATGCAGACATGTAAATATATGGCTAGAGAGAACCTAAAAGAAGGAGGAAAATGATAAAAGATTGGACAGTACATGGCTGAAGGTTGACCAGCTGAAGATGGACTGTTTAGCCCGTGTTTGTGTACTCGAAGCTACGGTAGCAGAATACTCTAATCCGGACTAGAGTCGTTGGATTTTGGTTTAGTTAGGGCGTGCACCTGTAGCCATAAAGGCTTTGCGCCGACACTGCTCTTAGACCTAGGTCTCAAGTCTAAAAATATTTATACGGAGGGGTGAGTCAAAAATTATCCACACTCTGGCCGTAGAATTTATTTCAATTAACTTTTAGAAAAGACAAAAACAAACATTTTTGACATAATCTTTTTGCTTTTCAATATACTTTATCTATCTATCTTTGAACTATCTTTGTATTCTCTCATTAAAAAATGTTCACGGCTGAGCTGCGAGCCACGAATGCACCGCCGTCCTCACTTCATCAGAAGTGAATCTTCGTCCTCGTAGGGCGACTTTCAGGGGACTAAACAGGTGAAAGTCTGATAGAGCCAGATCAAGACTATAGGAATAAGGCGGTAAAAACTCAACACCAAGTTTTTTGCAGAGTGTCGACAGTGTGGGCAGAAGTAAGTGTACGGATGCGCATGGTCATCCGAGATCGCAACGCACTTGAAGAGCATCTCGTTACTGTGAGATGCTCTTCACTGTTGGTTGTTGAGCCTTTTTCCTGATAATGTTCCAATATTGGCCCTTAAGAATCCCAGAAAACTGTAAGCATAATTTTTCCAGCTAATGGTTACGTTTTGAATTTTCTTTCGGTCGGTGATTGAGGATGTCCTGCCGTTTACTCTCAGGCTCATACTGATGAATCCATGTCTCGTCACCAGTAATGATTCTTTATAAGAAACTTTCACTTTCCTTAAAGTATCGGTCTAAATTTTGCTTGCAGTTATTGAGACACTTGTGTCTATGTACCTCCGTTACTTGTTTCAGCACCAGGTACACCCTCAGACCACAAAAAAACAAACAAAAAAAAAACCCGGCAGTGCATCCAACAGAAGTTTTAATATAACTGGAGTGCGGATAATTGTTGACTCACCCTTGTATTCAGTATTTTGTTTGCAATGACAGAATAAAATATATACAAAATATAAAATATATCCAAGTGGCCCAATCAAGAGGCAAATCATTTGATTTTTTTTTTATTATTAGAGACCCAAGAAACTCAAGTCAAGTAAATATATTGTCATTTAAACCATATACATACAGTATACAGCTGGTGCAGTACAACAACGTTCCTCCACGACTAATCTATCAATAAAAGATGGAGTGAAGCTCATTCTCATGTATGCAGGACAGGATTCCTGCTGATTTTTACAGCATTTATTTGTGGATCTACACTTTTGTGCCACCCTCCATGTGCCCTTTCTCTCTCAGCTTTAGTCCTTGCCAGTTTCCTCCTACAATCATGCGGTGGTGCTCTAGGCTCGAACACATGCTTCCTCTGAGTCGTGCAATGAAGAACTGCCTTCTTCCACATACATAAGCACACATTTGCCAATGATTGGTTTGCGTCACTGTGACTAACGATGGAGAGCAATTATGCCATTTCGAGTTTTGCCCATGCATGACATTGGTATTGTCGGGCTTGGACTACAGTAGAGCAGTAGAAGGTAACTTTAAGCTGTAGCTGTTTTACATCTAGTACATTCCATAAGAGTAATCAAAAGTAAGTGTGCAGAATGTTCTGGCACATTGGTTATACCCCTATCTTACCTACGCGGTTTCGCACAGTGTCCATAAGTACGGTTCATCATGATTCACCGCTTTTGCCGGTGTGATTGCGTTTCCATCTTTCCGCGCGAAAAAATAAACATGTTAAATTTTTTTGACGGTCCTCGCGGATGCTTGCGGACCTTGCAGGAATGTCGGCGGGCAATCGCGGCGGCTCACGGTGCCTAACACCGCATCTCACCGCAAGTCAAACCGCATATAGGTGAGATAGGGGTATTAGCTTCTAATGCTGCTCAATTAATTGCATAAAAATTTAAATAGCAATATGGACCTGGAATATAGTCTGGAGTTTGTCAATAATTTATAATTATTATTATTTTTTTGTCTATTCTTTTGAGGTGACAAATAAATACTGGTAAACATTCTCTTAATGAAGGTGGCACAGTGGTTAAGTGGTTAGCACTGTCGCCTTGTGTTCCACCTCCATGTTCCAGGTTCGATTCCCGCCTCGGGGTCTGTGTGCATGTTCTCCCCATACTTAGTGGGTTTCCTGCAAGTACTCCTGTTTCCTCCAACAGTCCAAAGGCATGCAGATTAGATTGGTGTTCCCAAATTCCCTTTAGAGTGCCAATGAGCGTGTGGATTGGCACCCCATCCAGGGTGTACAGGCCCCAAGCGAACCTGTAGACAGGATAAAGCGGTATAGACAATGAGTGCGTGAGTCATCCTAGTACACATTGATCAGCCCTAGTAGCTACAGGCATTTCTTAATCTCTAATTGTTAATTATGTGATTTAGAAACGTAATTAATAACAGCCATATTATGCAACCGAATTGTTCATGAGCTTACAGAATAATAATAAAGTTCTATCCGTGTTCGGATTGCGTTCACAAATTTACCTTCCTATGTTTTGTACCATTTATATCGGTGTACATTGTTGTACGTTTGCATGTCTAAAGAAGAAGAGGGGAAATAGTCAAGAAAGGGGTTTTGTAGAGAAACAATTTTGGGATTCTTTTTTTCTGTTCACTTTAGACACTTGCAGTTCTTTTGTCCAGGCGAGATGCCTCTTGCATGCAAATGTTTAGTCATCGCTGCCTTTTTTGTTGTTGTCGTTTTTTTTTTCTGTAATCCTTCCAGCCCTGTGGTCTTTTGTGAATTTGTGAGTTTTCTTTTGGACCTCAGTAGAAGGCCGCGCAGCCAACAAACTGTCGGGGTTTCGAACTCAAATAACACACGGCGCCACCCATCAGTTTGGCCGATATAATGGGGAAAACCCGAAGGAGGACTGAACTCCAACCTCTGAAGGCTAGATTCATTTATTTGTACCGATGATATTCTGATCGTTTTTAAAAAAGATGTTTTTACACGTGTACAATTTCTGCCCGCTATTAATATGTTTATTTATTTAGAAATCATGAATGCAAAAACGTGTTTAGGTGAGCAGCTGGATTTGAATATAAATGAAGCGCGACGCTGTGTGTGGGTAGATGATAAACGTTCGGAAGGCCTGCATTGCACAAATCATTGTGTGTACACTGACATGAAGCCAGAGAGCTCTGAAGGCTTTGCATTCACACTTATCTGGCCGCACAATCAAATCCACAAGCTTCCCTTGATGCCTACGTGTAGCACATAACCCTACCTGTGGTGTGTATCTCGTCTTCACAGGCACTGAGCATCTCTTTTATTTATATATATATATATATATATATATATATATATATATATATATATATATTATGTTTGCAAGAAAAACAAGAAACGGCCATATTTATCAGTATCAGGACAGATTGGCTGTGTTAGCATGGATTTAACCTCAGTGTGCGTTATCTTTTGTATACCACAGGAATTTGACTATAAATGTAATTTTTATTGCTGAAAAAAAACAACCTTTTAATCCATTTAAAGCCGCACGTCATGTTGTGAAACGTCCGTCTTGAATGTAAATTCAGAAAGTGCAGCTTGAAACAAAGAAACTGAAAAGAGCCAAGTCATTCTTCCTTGTGTTGTAAAATGTTTTTAAAGGATTACAGAAGCTCCGACTGGCACTGGAGACTCCTTACAGCGGAACGGAACCTTACAGCAGAACCTTGCTTCCAGCTCTAATGTGAAACAAACAAACAAAAAACATTCTAACGCCTTTTGATAGAGATAAGGAAGAAAGTCGATTCGGTTATGAATTAAAATTCTTTTGTGTACCGATTCACGTATCGCTACATTGGTTTTTTATTATTTATTGCATTCATAATAGAGACAATTCATAATTGGCTGGTTTTCACCTTGATCAGTCATGACCGGTCACAAACTTCTGAATGGTGCAATAGGGCGGCATTTTTATGCCGTGACATCATCAGAAAGCCTCCAATTGATCTTTTTCTCCAAACTTTCACCAAAAGCCAAGCTCAGCGAGTTTACGTCTTTTTTTTTTTTAGCAAGGATGGTAGCAAAAAGAAACTCTTAGTTTTGTTTTTAAAACAGATGGTTCCAAGAGGAATCATAATTTATGGTTTAATATCTATTTATTTCATATTTTAGTTCATTTACATGTCTTTTCCAAATGTTTCGATAGTTTTTATATGGAAAAATATAGTTATGATCAAAATATTGGCAATATTGGTGATATTTTTGGGTGGCTGGAACGAATTATCTGGATTTACATTATTTCCTATGGGAAAAAGCGTTTTGCAGTGCGAAATATCGCCTTTCGCCACAGTCAGCCAAAAAAATGTATATGCACTTATGATAGTATATGTATATATGATGTATATTATATTAATAATATCATATTATCATAATTATCTTTTTTTATATATATTCCTTTTTAAACAAATTTTGAGATGAATAAGTGTTGTTAAACAACCTCTTAATGACATCATTTGTGCTAATTATTTAGCCCAATTAAAAACATTTGAACACAGAATGGTACATTTTAATAGTTCAAATCATATATATATATATATATATATATATTATCAAATTGTGCAGCCATAATTCAAAATATAAAACATAACAGATTAACATTAAAGTGTTTTTACAGATTTTAAAACTTTTTCTTTTTCTTTTCTACATTTCTTTAAGTCTCTACGCTCGGCTACACAACGAGTTTACGCTAATCTCCTGTTTGCCTGATGAAAATGAGCTTAAATATGTTTTAAACGCGGAAGGCTTGCACACGATCCCGCCTGCATGGTTTTATAGTATCTTAAACCGTCACTCTCGTAATCCTGCTCAAGCCATTTCGACTATTGAAATTCACATTAGAGGCTTGTTTGTTCAGCAGTTTGTTCCTTCCTGCGATCAATGTGCATTTAATGACGCTGTAAAGATCGTAAAGCGAAAAAAAAAAAAAAGCTGTCAAATAAGCATTTTATCATTCCATTACCGTACACGTAAAATTCGCAAATCACACGAGCGATTAACGTTTATATGCGAAACCCAGGAAGGTTTATACCCGACACACGAATCGTTCCTGAATGTGGCACTTTGAAGCACCTGCTTTAGTTTATTCCCTATATTTCACAGTCACGGTGAGAAATAAAGGGGTCTGTCTGCTGAAGTGCTACACACACTCACACACACACGCACACACACACACTCTACGCTTAGCCTCGGTCTATGAAGGTGTTTAAGTTGGAGCAGAGAGCCTCACCCAGCTGTGCCTCAAGTCTCTGTCGCTCTTTTGGCAAAGCTCTGCAGGAAAATCCCCGCAGTTTCCTCCTGCTGAGAGCAGAGCGAATGTGTTTCTGGAGAAGTTACTCTAATGTTTTGAAGCTGCCAGGCTACACACACTCACACACACACACACACCATACGCACACGTGTCTACATTAATAAAACTAAACATGCACTTGCGTGCATATTACCGTTGGAAAAATGCCTAGTAGTCATAGTGAGCAAAAGTATTGGCACTACGTATTGGAACAGACTAGTTAATCCTTAAAACAGTTTCCATTACCATGCTATTAGATGCGTCCGTGGAATTTAACTGCACACTCATAACGCACGTATTGAAAAATGTACAGTGCAAGCTGCTGATTTTAGGGATGAACTATTGACTTTTTTAAAGTCGATTGCGATGAAACAAAGCCTATATGTTACATCAAGCTCAGCCAAATACACCCATACTCCCATTAAAACCCATTTGTTAGTAGTTTTTACGTGATGTGTGTACAAACAAACAGACAAAATTTCCATCGTCTCAAAAAATCTGATTATTTCGCAAATATCTTTACCTTTATCCATAAATGTCTGTTTATTGCTGCTACTGTATAATGTAAGTGCTGATGTTTTACAGATATTCCACATTATTGGAGTGTAGTTAAAAACATACAAAAATGAAAAACTGGAATGTAAAAAAAAAAAAAAAAAAGATTAAATTGCAAAATAAATTATTATTTGCTAATTACTGGAGTGTAGGAAGAAGGATGCTGTTATAGGAAGCAGAGCATCTTTAGAGTCGTAAACAGTAGATAATGCTGCATGATTATGGCCACACTGATTATTAAAATTATTTTGATCAACATTTATATCATGATTAGTGTTTTTTTTATTATTCATTGATTTTGCAGATGAAAATATTTCTGTTGCATATTTTTATGTAAAATTAAACATGCTTAAATGCATGTTTAAATCTTTGTATGATAATAAAATGATGATGATTATTATTATTATTATTATTATTATAACAGCAATATATCTATATATTATATACTCATGAGCAAATACACGCTGCATACGCGAGTGCTCTTGAAAACCCTTTGCAAAAAACGAAAAATTGTGCACGGCTGTTTGATTTGCATTTGCAGCTCTTCCAAATCCTCACAGGTGTATCTCATCTGATTTTCCATTATTCTAGGGTAGTCAGTTTGCGTATGTGGTACCGGTTGGCAGAGCATGCATTTTCAGTACAGTATGGGTCAGTGGAAAGCCGAAGATGTGATTTTAATCTGATTAATTGTGAAGCCCAAGTAGAAGTAACTCAGGCTTTCTGTTGCTGAGACAGAGTGTCCTATTGTGCACTTATATACAAACAGAAAGTTTTGTACATATTAATAATAATAATAATAATGATAATAAAGCATATGATGCTTGTAATTTGTGAGAATAAATGCCATCGAAGACGCTAATTAATTTTTTTTCTTGTCTTCTGCCAAGTTTACAGATGCATAGACTTTTACAGAAGAACAACGACATAAAATGAATATAAATAAATCAATAAATTGATTGGGATGACGATTTTTTTTTTTAAACCTAAATGTCTACCCCCTCCTACAGTATATATCAGAAATATCATTTGTGAAGACGTAAAGTTTCTCTGATTAAATATGTCCAGAGTATATAGACATAAATGCTTCATTTATTATTAATATTATCTTTTTTTTTTTTTTTCTTTTAACCAGAAAGATATTTACAGGCTACACATCACCCGTCTGCCTGACTCTTGAAACGCTTGGTGTCTAACAAAACCATCTGTTTTCTGTGTGAAAATAAAAACATAAATCAAGGTTCGAACCAGCATGACAACTTTCATTCCTCAGTTCATCCCCTTGGTGTTTTTTCTCTGACAAGGTAGACACGAATCTCGTCCGTCTTTCCCCCACGTGCGGGGAGGAGTTTGTCTTTTCCTCTCACGGCTTTCTGTTAAGTATCAAAAATGATTTGCTGTCATAAAGCCCTTAACCTGGAGAATCTAAATGAAGCTGGTTTTTGTCATCCTCGCAACGCAGGTTTGGGAAATGAATTGGTTGTTGGAGAGATGAGAAATGACTCTCGATGTACTGAGTGTCATTCTGCATTTTTATTTATTTATTTTTAGTGGTTAGCACTGTCGCCTTGCACCTCCAGGGTCCGGGCTCGATTCCCGTCTCTGCGTGCATGGAGATTGCATGTTCTCCCCGTGCTTGGTGGGTTTCCTCCGGGTACTCTGGTTTCCTCCCACATTCCAAAGACATGCAGATTAGGTTAAATGGCGTTCCCAAATTGCCCGTAGTGTGTGAATGAGTGAGTGTATGCGTGTGTGTCTGTGCCCTGCGATGGATTGGCACCCTGTCCAGGGTGTACCCTGCCTCGTGCCCTAAGTCTCCTGGGATAGGCTCCAGGCCCCCCCGTGACCCTGAATACAGGATTAAGCGGTAATGATGATGAGTGAGAGCGAGTATTTCTACTGTGATCCCATGCTGTACAAGACAGACAGACGGAGACGGAGGACGTGGACATCAATCATGTGATAGTGTATACATATTTATATTCCATTCATCCATCCATCTAGGAGCCTCTGTAGTCCAACTGGTGACCATTGTATTTATTCCTGTTTTTTATGACCTTGATAAGACCTCCAGTCAACATTTGTACACATTAACACACTACATGCCATTTGGGAATCTGCATTTTGTTGGACGGTAGGAGGAAACCGACCACGCACAGGCAAGAACATGCACAGGCGGGTATCGAACCCCGGACCCTGGAGGTGCCAGATGATACTGCTAACTACTAGACTTATACTGAATGCTGCTGAAGTCTCAATTCTGATTGGTATAATGGAAAACGTAAAACGGCTAACACCTATCATAATGTACCTCAGGTTTGATAAAAGGCAGACTTGAAAAACTGAACCGCAGTGCAGTAGTTAAGCAGTTAAGTTACAGTAGCACTGCACCGCGCACCTCCAGGATCCGGGTTCGATTCCTGCCTGTGTGCATGACGTATGCATGTTCTAAAACCTGTGCTTGGTGGGTTTCCCCCAGGTACTCCGGTTTCCTCCCACAGTCCATAGACATGCAGATTAGGCTAACAGGTGTTCCCAAATTGCCCATAGTGTAAGTGTAAGTGTATGTGTGTGTGTGTGTGTGTGTTTGTGTGTGTGTGTGTGTGTGTGTGTGTGTGTGTGCCCTGCCATGGACTGGCACCTTGTTAAGGCTGTACCCCGCCTCGTGACCCTGTACACAGGATGAAGTGGTATTCTAATGGTTCTTGCTTGTTCTCCCTGTTCTTGGTGGGTTTCCTTCAGGTCCAAAGATTAGCATTTCCAAATTGTCTATAGTGTATGATTGGGTGTGTAAGTGTATATGTGCACTGAGACGAGTTGGTGCATCTTCTCTGGTGTTTTCTCGCCCTGTGCCACAAGTTCCTTGGCATAGACTCCAGGCACCTGTGACCCTTTACGGTATAAGAGCTATTGATGATGGATGGAATCACACGCCATCACTGATTGTTGTCCTGTACCTGCACGTTGTTACGTCTGTTGGCAGTTTATTAGACACAACAAACTCATACAAGCACACCGAAAAAAAAACACACAAAAAAATCACTACGAAAATATCATCTACTTAGTGGTGGTCTTGATAAATGGGAAAGCTGATGCAAAATAAACTAGTGTGCCAGATAGATAAATATACAGACCCTAGTAAAAAATAATTACTTTGTCATTCATCAGCAGAAGGTTCAGCACCAAGCATATTAATCACACTAATGGTTTCATAACTCTGCTTTGTGACCAGCAAATGAGTTTTCTCAAGCAGCGATTAAGCAACAGCGAGTTCGTTAACGGCAAATTTGCGCTAGAGCGGACGATCTTCGGGCATTCAGTGCAACGCAAGACAAACTGCACTTGAGGCCGGATCCTCGTTGAGGAGAAAACTTGTGTAGGAAGCGTCACTGCTGGGGGCCCCATGTGGATTCGTGGAATTTTTATCAGTCAGAAAGAAAGTTAGCGATTTCTGTGCTGACACCAGCGTTGACGCCCTTTAACCTTGATGGCGGCTAGAGGCTGTGATGTCACGGCCCCCGTGCCACAATCGTGCCTCCGCTGCCTTGTCACGGTGACAGTGATGGCGCCCGGGGTTTCTGTCTCGCTGACAGCTGATAGAGCGGACTGTATGAATAATAAACAGTGTTCTCTCTCATTTTTTTACCCTTGAGCACACAAATGCTCGCACGCACACACACACACACACACACACGCACACACACACACACGTGTTGAGGGCTGTGAAGTGCCAGAACACCAGAATCGGCGTAAGTGTGTGTTATGCGAGTCGTCAGGAAGGAGCCGGCCCTGAAATAGAACTTTCCGCACAAACCTACACACATCGTGCATGGCACACATTTTATTATTTTTGTAAGCAATTCTTTCTCGTGCTCATTCATTAATAACGAAACACAATGCATTATTGATAGTTCTGTTAAAATACATAATACATTAGTTTATTTTTTTTGCTTCGACATAAAAAAAAAAAATAATAAAAAAAAACACAAGGAAAAAGCCCAGGAAATGAACGATTTTATGTAAACTTACCAATAGAAATGTATGTTTGCCTTTTGTTTCTACATACAAAATCTAGAAATTAAATATTCATGACTTAAGAAAGAAGAAAAGGCACCGCACTGCATTTCAGCATTGAGCGCTCGAGTCGAGGTAGACAGTCTAGGTCTAATCACGTTAATAAAGCAAGCATCTTTATTACACTAATTAGGGACAGGTAACAGATAATTATGTGTCAGAGTTAATTTTAGCCCCTTCTATGAGTCAAATATATGGGTTTAATATAAAAGCATATTGGAAAAAAGGCCGAGAGGGATCAGTTAATAAGATGTGTACATTGTTTATTCCTACAGAATTTTGTTTCAACTTTAAAATTACAGGGGCTCAAAGACTTTTGCACGGCATCTAGAGCTGTGTGATTTAATCGATTATGCGATATGATTGATCTTTTGTCGGTCAGTTCAGTTAATATGAATCAAAGAGTTTTCGATTCAGAATCGATTCACACTCACTCATCGTCTGTACCGCTTTATCCTGTATTCAGGGTCATGGGGGACCTGGAGCCTATCTCAGAAGGCTTAGGGCACAAGGCGTGGTACACCCTGAAGAGGGTCCCAATCCATCACAGGGCACACACACTTATACACTCACTCACACACTCATTTACACAGTACGGGCAATTTTGGGAACGCCAATTAGCCTAATCTGCATGACTGTAAACCCACCAAGCACAGGGAGAACATGCAAACAGAGATGGGAATCGAACCCGGACCCTAGAGGTGCAAGATGATAGTGCTAACCACTATACCACCGCGCCCACTTAAAACTTAAACTTGTAAATGTTAAATGGTCTAAAAATGATGCTCATTAAAAATATACCACAATGTTTTTTTTTTTTTTTTCCCCAAAAAAAGTAGAAACAGAGAATCGTCCGCAAATACTCGCGTTTCGCATTTTAACGCTCAATAAATAAAAACTTTATTTTATCAAGGTGTTGCCACAGCGAAAAATCCGATCCACGTGGAACTTGGCATTCGTTTTTCTCAAACTTCTGTTTTTCTAACGGGTTCACAATAAGTATAATAAGTAAACAAATTATTATCCAAGACAATATAAAAAGGATAAGGTGAGAAAGCATCTTAGGCTTTTGTTTCTTCTAGGGAGCACAAAGTATTAAGGAACTCGGATAACAGGGAAGCTGCTCAGGTATTTCGGAGTTGTTTTCAGCAGAAGGTCATAAGAGCTGAGGTCCTTTCCTTCTTTCATCTTCGAGCACAACCTGACATTCCAGATTTTTAAGCATTCGGGCAACTATTCAGTACGTTTCCTCCTTTCTCATTGGCTGTTTGGGGAGAGGGAGGGTGGGGGAGGGTGGGGGGGGGTCACATTGGGGAGCAGGACAGAATTATTGTACTCGTACTGATAAGTTTTTGCAACGTGGAATACCTGCTAATATTCTGTGAACTGAAGAAAGAAGTTAATAATCTCTTTAGTCAAACCAGTCAGAGATTGAGCGAATCACGAGCGAGGCCTCTGGTGAAGAAAAACACAGTGTGCGCAATGCATGTGGTGCGTGGTACACAATGTACTTTCAACTTCCAGCAACCTTTTTTTTCTTTTTTCTTTTTTTTTTTCAATTATGGGTAGAATGAGGTTCTACTGAAAAAAAAAAAAAAAAAAAGCTTTGTACTACTCAGAACAGCTCATTAAAAAAAGTTCACTTTTTGGGGCTCTTAGTGTAAGCATGTAAAAAAAAATATATATATAAATTATAAAAGTGAACCTAGTACATTTTAATGTGTGCGAACTGCACTTTGTGCTTGTGAAGTGTGAACTTGCCGAATACCGCTGGTAACTCCGAACGCTGAGTGGTTGGAACAGAAGAGAAGGGAAATGAGGTTGCTGCTAAAGTCGTTGAACATAAACAACCAATTCTTTAGGCGCTTCGCAGCCTGTTGCTGTAAAAGATGTTTTCCCATTTTTTTATATTTCATCTATATCATTTAATTTAATATGAAGAAATGAGTGCGGCTTAAGACTTTTGCAGAATATCAGAAGCATACGGTATCTCCAATACTGTTCTATTCAAGATACAACGCTAAATACTGTATCTTGGTGTAACGGGTACGACCCTGTGTGCACGAACATGAGGCGAGGTCTTAGGGATAAAGGATAATTTATTTAAGGAAAGTAAGGGAAGGAATGAAGTGAAGTCTGGAGATCAAAGGGCAGAAATCCAGTATGTCTCTGGGCGCGTCATATTGTCCCACTCAAATGCCATTCTCATGCTCCACTGCGTTACGCACTTCTCAAACCCCAGACTAAACTCCGCGCCTTGCTTTTATAATGCGGATCAAGCCCGAGAAGAATTATTAACTGTTCCCCTGCATCAGCGCACATGGTGGTGGTTGCATCATTACACCATGACGATAAGCACGGGACATATATCTGAAACATGGCCCAGCAATCTTTCCATAAGCTCAAGAAGAGCCATCACACACACACACACGCACACACACAATAACAACAAAAAGAGTGGTAGGAAAAGTTCAGAAAGGAAAGTTTGTTCGAGCCGAATCCCTGACGTGACCAGGTGAAAGATGAAAGCATAAAAATCGATAAAAACGTCCCAGCTCTCCGTGTTCTCCTTCCACTTAAACACAGCAAAAAGAGAAACCAAAGACCAGTATCAGACAGACTACAATCCTTGTCCTTTTACAGATCACAGAAGAGGGGGAAAAAAAAGCATACATTTTTTTTTAATGTTCTCAGGACGAACAGAGTCTGGCTTGTGCTGTGTCTCGGCTATCATTTACCTAAGTATTGATTTTGGGTATGTATAGCACCTGCGCATGTGACCTCTAACGTCGTAGCGTAGTTAATATAGGAAGAAATTAATGGCGTGTAGGTGTAATATTCTCGGACACACTTTATCTTTATGACTAGCGCGTATTAGGTATCTTTTTCTTTCTCAAGCTGGGAGGTAATTTCATCTCGCCACGGTGCCCTTGTCCCTTAGCGGTGCCTGCTGCTTTGATTATTAACAGTTCTCCGGGTTTAATATGCTAACGATCAGGAGTTTTATAATGATATGCATTACAAGGCTCTAAGACACCGCTTTATTAACACCGGCCTACTCAGACCGCATTTGTGCTCGAATTCCCACGGGCAGTTCTTTTACAAACTGCATTTGATGCCGTTTCAGACGTCTGTAATAGCTATTCTAATTCTAGTTTCATTTTGCCAGTGGAATGAGACCAGCGTTGTGTGAAATACCTACAGTTTCAAGAAAGTTTGCTCGTAAACAACTTGAAACAGAAGAAACTCTGGCAAAACAAGCGCCTCCAAGTGTTACGTAATCATTTCCATAAACCGTTTCTAATCTAGTTCTGGGAAGTAGTTTTGTAGGACAAGGTTGCACGTGTGACATTTCTCCGAGCGTGTCAAGGCCGCGGCAGTGCGTCTGACAGGCACGTTCAATCACCGAGCCGCGCTGCTGATGGATCCGAGATTGGCTCCGTTCAGCTCGTTTTAGCTTCAAGGTGGCTCTGTGCACACCAATGCGCACACCAATGTGAAAACACTTTTCTTTTTACATTATTAGCCGTGTATTTACTTTTAGCAATGCATAACCTTTTTTTTTTGTTTTTTTTTTACCTTTTTTTTTTTTAACTGCCGTGTAAAAAGATTGAGCCGGAAGTTGGATTTTCAAAACTATGAAATTGGATTTCGAACCAAGGCCACTTTTATACGTGCTTTTTTGGGTTGGTGTTCGTCATTTAGCGCAGCTGAATCAATAACCCTGTTTTTTTTACTGAAGAGAAAGCGCTTAGATATCCAAAGAATAACTTTTCCCCATAAATGCTTACAAGACATGGATTAAAGTTGGATGCTGTAAATCAGAAAGCTATTTAATTCTTTAGATTTGTACAGACAGTTTTTTTGTATTCGTAGCATTTCTTCATCTGCCCTCAAAGTCATACACACGTGGACAAAATTGTCGGTACCCTTCGGTCAATGAAAGAAAAACTCACAATGGTCACAGAAATAACTTTAATCTGACAAAAGTAATAATTTAAAAAAATTCTATGAATGTTAACCAATGAAAGTCAGACACTGCTTTTCAACCATGCTTCAACAGAATTATAAAAAATAATAAACTCATGGAACAGGCCTGGACAAAAATGATGGTACCCCTAGAAAATACTGAAAATAATGTGACCAAAGGGACATGTTAATTCAAGGTGTGTCCACTAATTAGCATCACAGGTGTCTACAATCTTGTAATCAGTGAGTGGGCCCATATATAGGGCTCCAGGTAGTCACTGTGTTGTTTGGTGACATGGTATGTACCACAGTCAACATGGACCAGAGGAAGCAAAGGAAAGAGTTGTCTCAGGAGATTCGAAAGAAAATTATAGACAAGCATGTTAAAGGTAAAGGCTATAAGACCATTTCCAAGCAGCTAGATGTTCCTGTGACTACAGTTGCACATATTATTCAGAAATTTAAGATCCATGGGACTGTAGTCAACCTCCCTGGACGTGGCCGCAGGAGGAAAATTGATGACAAATCAAAGAGACGGATAATCCGAAAGGTAACAAAAGAGCCCAGAAAGACTTCTAAAGAGATCCAAGGTGAACTTCATGCTCAAGGAACATCAGTGTCAGATCGCACCATCCGTCGTTGTTGGAGCCAAAGTGGACTACATGGGAGACGACCAAGGAGGACACCATTGTTGAAAACAAATCATAAAAAAGCCAGACTGGAATATGCCAAACTACATGTTGACAAGCGACAAAGCTTCTGGGAGAATGTCCTATGGACAGATGAGACAAAAATGGAACTTTTTGCCAAGGCACATCAGCTCTATGTTCACAGACGGAAAAATGAAGCATATCAAGAAAAGAACACTGTCCCAGATTTAATATGTTCTGACGTTTCCAACATTATAATCATATTTTGCAAAAATATTATTTTATTTTTGGAAATTTGTAATATTGGTAATATTTTTGCAAAAATATTACCAATATTACCAATTTTCAACACTATAATCATATTTTCAATTCAATTGTATTTGTATAACGTTTTTAACAATTGACATTGTCGCAAAGCAGCTTTACACAATCAAAAGAAGTAAGTTTGTATGAAATGTGAATGTGTATGAATCAAAATGATAAGATTGTCCCTGATGAGCAAGCCGAGGGCGACGGTGGCAAGGAAAAACTCCCTGAGATGGTAATAGGAAGAAACCTTGAGAGGAACCAGACTCAACAGGGAACCCATCCTCATCTGGGTGATAACGGATAGCAGGGATTGATCAGCATAATACTGTGTACGACTGGAAGTTCAGTATAACAGGAGATGTGCTTAAATTAAATTAAAAGGAGTCCAGTTTGTTCCTGGAGACTCAGGTAGACTGTAGGAGATTCCAGTCCAAAACTATCGAATGACTGAAGTCACAGGTCCCCAGAGAACAGCTGTCTGCATCAGTCGAGGACAGGACAGTCTTTGTGGAAACCATCCCCAGCCACCACACACATCCCAGGCAGACCACACGGGGCATCCATGCGACGAGATCTCCAACCAGAAGCAGGACTCCAGGACGAGTTAGACGGGTCCAGAGGGCAGAGGGGTCTGGATCACTGGCAGCTCAGGAGTGACATGTATAGCTCGACAGAGAGACAGAGAGAGGGAAAAGGAGAGAGTGAGAGAGAGAGAGAGGAGAGAGCAGAAGAGGAGAGAACAGAAAATAAGGAGAGATGGCAGTTAGGTATGGTCACAGTCAACATGTATAAGGTGAATGTATATTTAGTGCAAAGTGCAAGCAGGGACTCCGACAGGACTAACTATAACAGCATAACTAAAAGGGAGAGCCAGAAGGAAACACAAACATGAGGGCTCCCTGAGATGTAAAGCAACCAATCACCTCACCGTCAACAAACCTGAGTGAACAATGAGAGTGGGGAGGACAGCATCTAAACATACCAGTTCACCAGAATACTCTACGTCCATGAGTCCCCCAGATCTGCTCCTTTACCTAAGGTTAATCTATTTACAAAAATGCTTGGCTAAATAAATAGGTTTTTAGCCTAGACTTAAACACTGAGACTGTGTCTGAGTCCCGAACATTACTAGGAAGACTATTCCATAACTTTGGGGCTTTGTAAGAAAAAGCTCTGCCCCCTGCTGTAGTTTTAATAATACGTGGTACTGACAGGCAGCCTGCATTCTTAGATCGAAGTGGGCGTGGCGGATCGTAAGACACTAACAGTTCACTCAAATACTGCGGCGCGAGACCATTTAATGCTTTAAATGTCAGAAGTAGTATCTTAAAATCGATTTTCACAGGGAGCCAATGCAGTGTAGAAAAGATGAGGTGATGTGCTCGTATCTTCTGGTTCTAGTGAGGACTCTCGATGTTGCATTCTGTACTAACTGAAGCTTGTTTATACACCTAGTTGAACAACCAGACAGTAAGGCGTTACAATAGTCCAACCTAGAGGTGATAAAAGCATGAACTAGTTTTTCTGCATCATTTAGCATTTTTGCAAAAATATTATCAATATTACCAATTTCCAACACTATAATCATATTTGTGCAAAAATATTACCAATATTACCAATTTTCAACACTATAATCATATTTTGCAAATATGCATGTAAATGAAGAAAGAAAATAAATAAATAGACATTAAACTTGACTTAACCATTAATTTATGATTCCTCTTGGCACCAGCTACTTTAAAAACAAAACTAAAAGTGGCTCCTTTTTCTTCTTGCTACCGACATGTCTTCATTAAATTGTGCAAAATGCACAAACAAACACAAAAACATATGCAAACTCCCTTTGCTTGGCTTTCCACTTGCGCAAACAAGTTTTGAACATCTCCTGGCGGTACGTGCGACTTAGTCAGCGTTTGGTTCGGCTAAGTCAGTATGGGAATCACCAGTGACCACCCGATACGATATTATCATGATACCTTGATGATGATCCCATTTGTATTGTGTTTCGACAATTTTTAAAATATCCCAATACAACATTAAAAAGGTTTGTTAAAATTCTAAACATTGGATGCTGTGCCATGTGAGTAGTTTAACGCACACCATCTGTAGGATTAGAGAGGAACTACAACACATTTAACCAATACAAATCTATACAAATGTAATACAGATGTAATTTGTATAGACTTTTGAGTCAGGTGACTTATACTGTAGGTGACTTATAGATGAATTGCCCCACAAAAAGGTTTCGCAATACGTAACTGAATTTGACCTCTCTTTATACCAAGCAAACAATAAAACAAGCTGCTCATTAGCTACTTTTACATCCGATAAAAATAAATACATGAATCATTCTGAAATCTTAATGACTTGATGTTACAGAAGATTAATCAACACCTCCTGATTTGAGAATTCATCCAACCTGGACTTTAATCAGTATTAATTACCAGTGAGTGTTCGCATATTAATATTCATGACTGTGATGAAAACTGGCAGCGGGTTCTAGATACAGCAAAAGCAGTTCCACACATTTACGTATTTACTTAGGAATTGAAATTTTGCAAGAAATTTGCATCAGCATACTGAGCGTCTTCGGCATAATAACGAATGAACCAAACTAAACGTCGGCTGCAACGAAAAGTTGCGAGACACTCAAAACTTCTTTACGTCAGTGGAAATTCAAGAGAAGCACATTTACTTTTTTTTGGGAAAGATTTGCTGAAGACCTGGTATCATGGGTGCCAAGAAATTCTGCATGGACAGTTGCAGTTGATGAAGTTCATAAAGATGTATTCAAAAAAAGTTTATGTTCATAATTTAGAACATTATGAGTTATAAGTTATGCAAGGTTGTTTGCAGATTTGTGTCAGGTTTAAAATTTTTTTTTGTTTTTGGTGGCATGATGGTAATTTAGGAAGTAAAAAAAGAAAAAAATACTGACATAAATGTGGTTCTGATCTTGGGACACGCTTCCTAAAACGGTTTGTCTAGTTTTCAGCATAACCCGTGAGCAATTATCATAAAATGCAGTTATGCGCCAGCAGGGGTTCCATCACCCTCGTTTTATAGCGAACCACTTAACTAGAGCACCGCTGTGTCCAGAATCTCAATTATGGCATCTGAAGTCAGAAGAAAATGCCAGAGTTACATTACAGCAAGCTTCAATTATTGCATTTAATTAAAGTTTGCGATGTAGCATTGTATACTCAATTTTCTTCAGAGCAGGTCTGTCATGTCTCAGTCCCTGTGAGCTCGTGAGCGAAAGTTCCACGTGTCAATCTGGACTCGGCGCGTCGTGCACAAAGGCCTCCCTGCAGCATGCCGGCTAGGGGAAAAAATGAAGGCTTTCAATCTACCTCATTCTCCCACTGGAGAACCTGGCAGACGACCATGTGGTACTTATTCATCGAAGGCGTTCAGGACGCCGCAGGAGCCAGCTGGTTCATCACTGCAGTCAAAACAATGAAAATTATCAGGTTTATCAGCCCGAGACTCTTCAAAGACACCTACAGAGCAGAATAGATCAGGATTGCGTAGTTTTCAGGTGCTGGAATGATCATGTGATTGTTAATACCTTTGAAGTAAGTTCAGAGCCAAATTAGGATTATGAACATATGGGATCTGAGTACCGTTTTGTGAGCTTAGTCACACATGGCACTTTTGAAAAGGATACAGTATAATCATTCATTTATCCGTTATCCTTGCACTTTTTAGGGAGGTCACGATGACAACAGGCTGAAAAGATCAGTCCAGACTTCATTATCCCCACCCACAGAGTTCAGCTCTATTGGAAACACACACAGAGAGGCATCCTTATAAGCCCAGCAAACCTACACACTGGAGATGGATGGAAAAATCTATTCAGTTACAGTATGCATTACGATTCTCTTGTGTGCCAGTTTAAAGTGTGGACTCCAGAGTTGGCTTTTTTTAAGTACTGTAGATTTTTAATTTCCATTTGAGGTGGTAAAGCTTTGCAGTTCCTCTATAATCCTGTAGGTGGCCCTAAACTATTCATTCACACATTGGCATGTACAGTATGGTAGGTAGCAACTAGTTTGATAAGTTTATTTAGAATTGTAACAGGATCTTTATCTTCTATACTGAACGGGGTCACGGAGCCTATTCCAGGAGACATGGTTCCAGTCCATCGCAGGGCACACACACACACTATGGGCAACACAAATGAACCTAAGCTACATGTTTTTTTTTGAAGCGTACACACACAGACAAACCTAAGGCGGGAATCGAACCCTCAACCCTGGACGTGCGAGGCCACAGTGATAACCACTACGCCACCATGCAGTGTAACAAAATCTGAATAAAAGATCATATCTAATCAGGACATCGTAATACAGTACTTACAGAATCGCAATACAATGTATCGCCACCTTGGTATCGTGATAATATTGTATCGGGAGGCCCCTGGTAATTCCCATCCCTTCTTCACACATGAATCATCATGATATTTCCAGTTTATTGGTCTCTTATATACTTACTTACAGTATATACACAGCATATAATTACTTCTAATTATATGCTGTGAATCTCTACTGAACAGCGAGGCTGATTCGTTTATCATGAAAACAATGTCATTTAGTTGAATCGTAATAAATGTGAGGTTTAAAGCGTCAATTAGTGTCTCTCCTAAAGCCCGATCTCCCGTGTGTCTTTTACTCACTCTCGATGCTGCATAGCGCTGGATTTAAACTCGGATTTAACCTCAGTCAGCCATTTCAATCCCTTTGTCTGTGCCCAAAGGTCTATGAGGGCTCAGGCCCTGAAATGGAGGATTTAGGATCTGTATGATAGACAGTTAAAAAGAAGGCAGAAAACAAACAGTTGTTAGATTTCGTAGAAGTCCATTAATCCAGCTCTCGTCGGAGTGCAGGGCCAGACTCGCTACAGCGTCCTGGGGCAGTTAAGGATTACAACGCTTGCCTAAGGGGTCCAATAACGGCTTGGAGTTTGAACTGCGCACGGTTCAGAACCTTAGCCATGGAGCTAGCGCTACAGCATTGTGCTTCTTGTAAAAGATTACTTTTAGGTCCTTAGGCAAGACCCATAACCCCTAATTGATCCCATGGTTCCAACTTCCTTCCAAGCTGGAGTACTATTCCCAAAAACACACAAGACAAACTTTTATTTCTTTGCGTTTCATCTTTACCTTTGCTAATCACAAAGGGCCGTTGAGTGTACAAGTTAAAGAACTGTTCGCGTTCTTAGAAACTGGTTTTAATATTTGCTTGGACTTTGCATCGTTGGCACAAAAGTTGATGAGAGGAATCCATGTAAAAAAAAAAAAAAAAAAAGAAAAAAAAACGATTAGAAGAGGAGATTTGCTCATCTATGTGGGTTAGCAAAGCATTAAAATATTTTCTATTCATGCCTGAGTAATTTGCATCGTATCCGAAATGGTCGTTTTCCCACAATATCTAATGTGCTGAAAGACGCTTTAGTATCAGGTCGTTCCGTGATGCAAATCCGCGCCGGTGGTGGCAACTTTACAAGCTCAATTGATGTTCATTGTACACTCACTGTTATTTGCATATGTGCACATGTATACTTTTGTCATCATTTGAAACTAAATCAAGAGAGGATTCAACCAAGGATTAGTCAAGGTTAGCGGGCCAACATTGTATCTTGGTAAGTGCCTTAGGGTGCTTTGACGTTACAGTCTCGACAGTCTCGGGAGCGGAGCTCAATGAGAACATTGCTTGATATGAACACTCAGTACCGAGCCTGGGTACGGCTTAGTGTACTGTGCTCAGGTCATAGGAGTGGTCTCGTCGTCTTACCTGCACGGCCTAAAGAAGGACCAGCACAAGAGGGTCACTCTTAACATTTTTCCTGAAATACAGTATCAGTCGTTTTAGACGTACTGTAGCACGAAGGTTGACTTCCCGTTTACTTTTCTTCCCTTTGTGTTTCTCGGTGGCTTGCATGCTGTACTGCCCCCTGCTGTGTCGGAGAGTGTCACTGAAATAAAACAGTGGCAAAAATCCTCAAAGCAGAAGTTGGGGAAATGAATCCCATCTTGTTACTGAACGTGACTGTACTTGCATTATGGAGCGCAGGGGAAAGGAAAACCATCTCTCGCGCGTTTGAGCGAAAGAGCGCGCCGGCTTCACTTTAAACATAGTGATTACGGCAGAGGGAGAGATCCGTGGCAAGGGAGCATTTTGGTGCATAACACCATTTATTTTATTTTTTTTTTACTACAGCTGCTCAACCAGGAACCCAGCCTGTTAGTTAGAAGTGCTGCAAGTGTGAAGTAGACTGCGCTGGAGCAGCAAGGGAACACATTAAAGGACACTGCGGAACGAACCGCAGCGATCTGCAATCCAGTGCTCTTCGGGGATATCCCGGATATAAATAAAGACCGGAATTATTTCTGCCAACCTGAATTTGTGAGGTTGAAAAATAATGAAGATGTTTTTTCTTAACAACCACTCAGATCAAATTGAAAATTGCATTTTTATTGCAACTAGTTGTTCTTTCGGTTCATGTAATTCAACATGCTATTTTGCATTGAGGAATTTTATTTATAATAATAATAATAATAATAATAATCACTCACTCATCATCCATACCGCTTAATCCTGTATTCAGGGTCACGGGGGGCCTGGAGCCTATCCCAGGAGACTTGGGCCACATGGCAGGGTACACCCTGGACAGGGTGCCAGTCCATCGCAGGGCACAGACACACACACATACACTCACTCATTCACACACTACGGGCAATTTGGGAACGCCAATTAGCCTAACCTACATGTCTTTGAACTGTGGGAGGAAACCGGAGTACCCGGAGGAAACCCGCCAAGCACTGGGAGAACATGCAAACTCCATGCACACAGAGACAGGAATCGAGCCTGACCCTGGCGGTGCAAGGTGACAGTGCTACCCACTACACCACCGTGCCGCCTAATAATAATAATTATTCCCATGGACGGTACGAATCAATCGTGCAATAGTGTAAAATCGGCCTTAATCACAGAGACACACTGGCTCAATGCACAGCGCTGTTTCATTGTTCAAACAGCTCCTTAACAAACATTATAATTTACATAGAGCTCTTTTTCACTTAATTGATATTACTGATTATATGGTGCCATTTTCTATCTCAGTATTCTCCAATATCAGCTCGATGTAACTACGTAAGCTATCAAGTTTCACACACTGGGGAAAGTCTTCAGGACAACATGGTTTCCAGTTTCCCTGTAGCACGGACCGGCTTTTAACGTATAATAACTCGGCCCTGATTGTTTTATTACTTGTTTATTTATTGCTCGTATTAAATTACTGTACTTAGAACACAGACGCGTAGATCACCCGAAGCCTGGCCGCACCGCCGCCCTCCCCTCACCTTCCGTCTCTCTCTCTCTCTCTTTCTCCTTCTCTGTGACTCAGACCCTTCGGCCGCCCTTCACAGAGTGGTGCTTCCCTGATAAACTGTGGCGTTGTTTGTGTGGGAGTCTGGCTCTCCGAGAGCCGTGTGATGCATGGTGACACCTTAATTTGAAATTTTCAGGACTGTGTGTGTGTGAGTTACTGTTCTAAGCCAAAAGAAATGAAGAAGACGAGTGAGGGGCTTCAGATGATTCATTTATTTATTTATTTATTTATTTATTTTTTGAGTCAGAGAATGGTGTGTTGGGGGTAGAGAGTACAGGAGATAATTATTATTATGGCCGTTCCTCACCCTGACCTGTCACCACGTGGTACGGCGGCCTCATAATGTCCTCGCGGAGGATGAAAGCGATGAAGAGGATTTGGATCAGGATTGATATCTCTCAGAATAATTTGGATCTGAACGCAGCATAGACGGTAAAACATATCCAGGAGGTACTTCAGAGGTCGGAGGCAATCACCGTAACAACGTCGCGGTTGGAAAGGGCAGTTACCAGTGGAGTAATTCCAGACACCTCCCTTCTCTTTCTTATATAATGGCTTTTAAACAACAGTGGATTCATCACTGCTGCAGAGGACGACTCTTGAGCACGATGACAGTAATTCTCCGCCCTTCAGTTTCTGGCTTGCTTTCTGTCTTCGGGCCAGTTTTGAGAGACTTTATTTTAAAGGTCACCAGTCATTTTGTTAATCAACTCAGAGATGCAATGCTGAGGGAGCACTTACGCTAGTCAGTAATTTGTATTTATGTCATGTATTTCAAATGTTGTTCATTTAGTAGTAAAATACTACGGTATAATACTCAGTGCTGACAACAGAACTGGCAATGAACTGGTTGGTTGTGGTAGTAGTGTACTTCTTGAATAGAAATTGGATAAGATGAGAAAGTTTTATTAGTATGGCCTAATTAAAATTGAAATAATACTACTCTTTTCGCAGTATTTGTCGCATCTTTAAAGGTCCCCTAGATGCATTTTTTGGGGGGTTGGTGTAAATATTGTATTTAAATATGGATTGTAATGCGATGTTACTAGGCGGCATGGTGGCTTAGTGGTTAGCGCTGTCGTCTTGCACCTCCAGGGTCCAGGTTTGATTCCCATCTCTGTGTGTTAAATTTCCTGTTTCTGTGTGCCTCTTCTTATATGAGGTCACATTAGGGGAAAATCAAATTGTCTTGTTTAAACCTCGGCCAATACAAAAATGGGGCAAAAAGTGAGTCCTTTTAAATTATAGCATGAAAATTGCATCCAAACTTGAGGCATGGGTACTGTAGCTCGCGTTGGACTACTGATTAGAAGGTCCCAGGTTCAATCCTCACAACCACCAAGCTGCTACTTTTGGGCCCTTGAGCACGGCCCTTAAGCCTCAACTGCTCAGTTGTGTAATGACATAAAATGTAAGTCGCTCTGTATAAGGGCATCTGGCAAATGTAAACATCTTAAAACAAGAAATGTAATATTTGTTTTTGTAATTTTTTGTGTTGCTATTATTGTGACAATGTGGTGAATGAATCGTCTTCTAAAGTAAAAGCACATTCTGTAAAATTAGAGGAAATTTTTTTAATGGTAGTGAAAAAATGTACAAAAAAAAAAAAAAGTTAGTAAAAAGTTAAATATTTTTTTTCCAATTAAAATTTGTAATTCAGATTTGTTATTATTCTCGATAACTAAATCCATAAATAAACGTTTAATACAAAAGATGGAAAGAAAGTCTCAGTGTGAAGCAGTACTTTTTTGTCAATGGGTAGCTTTTCACATTATTCATTATTGTTCATACAGTTTAAATCAAAGGGATAATAATTACTGCTTGTTTCGAAAAATAGTATTTGTTTTTATCTTGAAGGGATAGTTCTGGGTGATTCAAGTCTGGCTTAAATCAGAATATGAATCATAAATACAATACCACAGGTCTTGGTTATTATAACTTTTCCTGCTCTGCACGCCGACCGTGAATATTGCTTTTACAATGCATGTTATCAAAGCCAAATTCTGCAACCTTCGTTCCGTGGAAAAATGCATTCCAAAGTTCATATGAAGCTTCTGCAGTCCCGCTGAAGTTATGTCTCAAAGTTACTTTGAAATTAGTACAAATTTAAATCCTTTTTTTCCATAGCTAGTAACATAGCTAGTTATCGGTTAGTTTGGTCCCGATTACGTACATTGTACTCGCAAAAACTTTTAACAACAAGCACCGATGGTAATGCACTTGGCATATTCACCTCAAGTCTGATTTAAGACAGACTTTAAAACCAACTATGAAACCCTTTAAAGCAGTACTTGTTAGTTTGCTTTCTCACTTTCATCCATTTTAACTGCTAACATTTAAAACGCGCGGCTCAGACGCACAGAGCAGCGCGAGCGGGCTAGTCAATGCTCATTTAGTTTTTTGGCAGAAACGTATCGAGTCCGCTGCGTCGCAGAAAGATCCTGAAGAGCTCTAATCCTTTTAAATTTAAGCAGCTGCAATTTACAGAGAATTACGTTTAATAAGCACGTATACAGAAGTACGACTTAGACGAGCGATGAGATAAAACGTCCCATTATAATGCAGCACCGTGGGAAAGAAGCTCGTCTGTTGTCGTTGTTCTGAAGTGTCCTCGGTCTGGAGCGGCTGATAAGTTATGCATTGTTGTTGTTTCGAGTGTTTCGGCTCGCCCCACGCCACCCCCCCCCCCCCCTTTTTTTTTTTTTTGAGAGAGTAGTATTGAATTGAATTGAAGATCCCATGAATGCACTAAGCACAGCTTCGCTTTGAACTCGGAGACAGCGCTGCTCAGAGGGGGTGGTGCGAGGGTGAAGGTTGAGCGGCGAAGGCGTCCTCGGAATAGGGTGACGGGGATGAATGTGTGGGTGTGTCCGATTTACTCCACAAAGACTTTTTTTTTTTTTTTTTTTTTTTTTCCACTATTAGTTTTTTTTTTGTTTTGTTTTGTTTTTTTTTCCCTGGGCCACAGGCTGAGGATGCTAAAAGAGGCGCAGAACTCACTGATTCATTTACTGGAAGCTGCTATTCATTTATTAGAAAACGAAGCATGTGGGAGAGGAGGGAGGAGTGGGCATGGGGGAAAATTGGCTTTGCAAATTTATGTTCTGTCGCAGGGAACCGGCTAGAGCCAGATTATCGTTAAAAAAACAAGCCCACACAGATTAATATGCACATGTTTATGAAGAATAAAGGCTTACTAATATTAGCAAGCGACATGCAAATTATCAAAAAATCTTAATCCATGCTTGCTAGAGGCTTACACTCCAAATCAATGTATCATGATGTTCTCATGTTAAAATAACAAACTTGTGCTAATTTAGCAGGCTGGCCAGCTGCAGGATGTAAGTTCTTAAGGTTCCTGTGGCTTTGTTGAACGAACCATCCTGATTGATCGCGATGCGTCGGAAATTTGTGCAGATCTGCAGCAAAGTTCAGAGTCAGAGGAGAGCTGTGAGTGTTTCTGACACCTACATCTTTTCATGTTTTCAGCGCAGAGCATGTTCCACTTTAAAGTTCTCCTCAGTAGACGTAAGTGACCCAAATGAGTTTTTTAGAGATTTGGATAAGATGTATGTAAATATGAGTAGACAAAAATTCATTCTACTTAAAAAAGAAATGAAAAGTGGACCAGTTTTTGACTTTGACTGGAAATAGTCAACTGCTTGGTGATAACAACAACATCATGATCATTTTGCGTTTTTTTTTTGTTGTTGTTGTTGTTGTTTGTTTTTGTAGCAGCACTTCTTTTATGTCTGCACGTCTGTGTGTCTGTATGTCTGTCCAGCCAGATTTTGTCACAGCATCACGCAAAACTGATGCCTGTTATTCAGTTCTTCCCTGAGGTTAAACCTGCACCATGAATGAAATCATCAAACCAAAGTGAAGTTATGAGCAGTTTTGGGCCAGATTATAAACTGCCACGTTAAACTGTGGCTGCGTCTTAAATCAACTGCTGACCAGAATTTAATGAAACTTTTGCGGTAGTTATAGATATCTGCCTGAGGTTTAACCTGCACCAAATCAAATCAAATTCAAATTTATTTGTTACATACACATGTGATATGCAGTGAAAGGCTTAAACGACCGCCCGTAACCTTTAAAAAAAAAGAGTATTAATAGGAAATAAATATGGAATAAAATAAGAAATAAAATATAGAAAATAACTTTATCTAAGGACAAAATAGCCATAGAAGATAAAACAAAATATAAAAGAAAAGAAAAACCTAGCTGTATTTTATCTCCTACAGATATATTTTATATAACTGAAATCAAAATGTTGATTAAAGGTGATGTGCATGATATATAATCTACTTATACCACTAATAAGCTACCTGTTCAATGTCAGTCTTTATTGGTCACACATACATTACTGCACAGTGAAATTCTTTATTCTTCACATATCCCAGCTTCTTGTTAGTAGGCCGGGGTCAGAGCGCAGGGTCAGCCATTTTTACGGCGCCCCTGGAGCAGACAGGGTTAAGGGCCTTGCTCAAGGGCCCAACAGCAGCAACCTGGCGGAGCTGGGGCTCGAACCACCGATCTTCTGATCTGTAACTCAGAGCCTTAACACACTGGGCCACCACTGCTGTAAACAAACACCTGCACCAATAGATATTAATAGATATTAATTAGAAAACATAAACTGAATATTTTACTGGGATTAGTTCATATTTTCACTTTGGCTGAAATAACAGCGCTGAAGTGGTTTTCGTCGGGGTCGTTTTAAGATAAAACTTCATCTTTATCCAATCTACTTTTTCAATTCGTATGCATAAGATACTTAACCTTACAAAGATTTCTTTGTATTAATTAATAAGTTTGGCAGAGAGTTCTAAAGTACAGAAAGAAATACAAAGAAATAATAATAATAATAATAATAATAATAATAATAATAATAATATCACCTGATCAGCTTATTATTAGCTTTAACCTTTGGGTACTAACACTAGTCATAAAATATAGCGGATCTCACTGTCACCCTTCGGAAAAATGTTTCAGAGTTTGATATTAATAATAATAATAACAACAACAACAACCATTTTCATTCAGTAAATAAGCTGCTACCATTTTTTGATAGTTATTTGCTGAATTTCCAACAATTCAGATATATTCACAGGCTTAATTCAAATTCCACTGTTTAACCCAATAATCTCAATGCTAGGCATGTAATATTTATTAAAATCATAGCAGACAATTTTGCCACTGTTTCTCTGGCTTCAGGTTATAATTTCCCTAACCGCTATTCTCGTTGTTTATCAAAAAATGCTCATTCACGCGGTTTGGACTTTAGCCTCAATTTCCAACCATGATATCTGTGGTATTCTTGCAGCGTGGAATAAGTCTTCCCTTATGGCAGTGGAGATTTTTTATTACTTGTTTCCATAATGCGGCCAGCTTTGCCTTATGGCATCATAATTCTGCCAAGTGATCCTGAAGGGAATACTAGCGAGATGAATATAGCTAGGTTTTTGCTATAAATATGAAGCGACTTGCTGCACTGTCAGTCATTTTGCATTCTGTTGGTCACAATCGATTAAATTCAGCAAGGAAATAGCCTCCGATCCCGATGTGTTTAACTGTTCGGGACTACATTTCTTCAGGACAGAGAGAAAGGGAAGTGTTAAAATGCCCCCCGACACCCCAACATCCCCCCCCCCCCACAACACCCCGCCTCCCCAGAGAGGGTCCACTCCATCGCTTGCATCTTTGCCTTATAAATCTTTCATAAAGGATGTCAGTTTTGCTTACACACAGGAAAAGCAAGAGCCCCACAGGAACAAGAGGTGCAAAGGGCTACAACATGCACCTGTGAACGTGTGTGTGTGTGTGTGTGTGTGTGTGTGTAGACAGGCATGCATACTGCTACTTGAACCACTTTTCCCTCTGTTTTGAAATACAACTGCAGCAGTAACTAACGAACAAATGAGTACACCCTGACAATGTTCTGTTTAGGTGAGACAAAAGAAATGGCACCCTATAGAAGGGTCATGGTTGGGCAGATTCGCTGCAGTGGCCGAGCTGCATGACTGGGAAAAATAGCGCATTTCAGTAATATGAGACTTTTCATTTGGTATTTTGTCATTTTCAGGCTTTCACTTCCATTTCACGCACATTTCTTAAGCAATAAGCATCATCTGTTCATGAAGATGCTTGGAAATGTCCTGCTGATTAGCGTTTACCAACATCATGTGCACAAATACAAAGAATTACTAAATTTGATCTTTTTTTTTTTTTTTTGATAGGTAGATAGATAAATATATCTCGAAGGAAATTTTCAACATCCAGTCGCAAGAATAGTAAGAAAATACGTAGACAATAAACATGTAGTAGAAATTACAGATGGTCAATCATGTATAGTGTAGTCAAAAAATAAATAAATAAATAATAGACAATGTGCAATGAGTAATGGAGTTGTTCACAGCTGCTTAAATTCCATTTTGAGGGAAAATGTAAAACCTGTGTCATAGCTTAATAATTAATACATTTTAAAACGATTCATTTTTGGTTAAAAATTCTTATTGATTTTTTTTTTCAGACGGCAACAAAAATGAATTATAGTGCAGAAATCTGAATAGAAAAAGAATTTAAAACACTCAGATTCGGCAGTTGGTGCGTCTCCACTAAATATCTTCGGATATGTTTACCGCTTTCTCTTGCTCATTTTTTTTTTTCATACAAAACCTAAACAGATCACAATAGAATTTCTCAAAAATCAGCACAAGTTTTCAACTGCTTTTACAAACCACATGTCTGGGTGTCCGTCTCTCTGCTCGTAGTCCTTGTTTCCATGTAAACCCATGACATCAGGACCCTCGCCTTCCATCTTTCCCTCTTCTTTGTCTCCTTTTTTTTTTCTGAAATGCTGAATAAATGCGGACTTTGTTCTTGCTGGTATTAAAGTGCCAGCGCTAGCAGAGCTCTGCTGGTGCAGAGAGTCATTGGCCTCGATCCTTTCATCTCCACATCTCGAGAAAACAGATGGACAGCAAATGGAGCACCAGAGCATGCCCCACCATTTCAACAGCCCATTTTATGTGGATATGAGCACAAGTGCACCATACCTTTGTAGTGTCTGTACAAAAAGACCAACATGGCGTTATTTTTAGGTGCTTTTCCACAGTCATGACTGTAATAGTAAGCAGATCTTTTCTAAATATGTTGAGAGGACTTCACAGATCATTTCTGTTAATAGGGAGGAATAGAGTATAAAATTACAACTCTACTTTCAGTGTTTTTAATGCGACAGTGGGTTCTGTTAACAGATGGCGCTGTGCGTGTTTGGTCCTATTTCATGCTATTAGGCTTGCTCTTGTACTGCAAGTTCAAGAGAAAAAGTAGGCTAGAAAAAGAACATTCCTGGAGCTGAACCCTGCGATGTGCTTCGGACCAAACCGGGGCTCGGTGAAGTGACGCTAAGATAGCGATATCGGGATAAACTATAATACATTTTCATACAGATTGTGAGAATATTTCAGACCCTAATAGTAAGAAAAATGTTTCCTTATGGCTTTTTTTTTTTTTTAAGTGCTTATGGTTGTAGTTGATGGTGGCCTCTAGGGACAAAGCGCATAGAAGAAGTGAAAGCACAGACGTTATGGAAATGTCCTGCAAATGTAAAAATTTGTACAAAAGTCAAAGCGCATGCAAGAAGAAAAACGCTGCAAAACCAAAAACAAAACAAAAAAAGTTGTTTGTAAAGTACGTGCAAAAGCTACAACATTGCAAAACAAACGGAAAAAGTCAAAGAACGCTGCAAAACCAAAACACACACAAGGTCTCAAAGCACATTTAAAAGAAAAATGAATGCTGCAAAACTAAAAAAACAAAAAACACATAAGAAAGTCAAAACACATGCAAAAAGACAAACAATGCAAAAACAAAACAAAAAAAGTTGTTTGTAAAGTACTTGCAAAAGCTACAACATTGCAAATTCAAAACAAACGGAAAAAGTCAAAGCACATGCAAAATTTTTTTTTTTTTAAAGTAAATGCAAAAACTAAAAGAAAACAAGGCAAATTTTTGTAAAAATGGAATAACTATCAATTATTTGACTTTTTTTGTGTGTTTTTGGATTTGCAGCACTTTTCTTTTTGCATGTGCCTTAACTTTTCTCTGTGCTTTCGGCTTTACAGCACATTTCCTTAATGCTTGGGCTTTCACTTTTGTATGTGCTTTGTTCCTAAGGGCCACCGCAGTAGGTCTCTAAAAGAGTTTTTGGGAAAAACACCCTAAAACACTTTTTCTGAATGCATACAAATATCCCTATATCCTACAGGAAGTGTTATGCGTTTTGAACTGTTACAACCTGAAACAGGGTGCTAATCCATCACAGGACAAGTGATGGAAATGGAATGGGAATCAAACCCGGACCCTGGAAGTGCGACGGTGCTAACCGCTATGCTACTGTGCCGTACCATAATAAATAATTTACACATTTTATAAACTTTACAAAAAGGTAATAATTGTGTGAATATTTACTTCCATTAAAGTGAAACTATAGCAACTAAACAAAAAGTGATTTAACACAATGAAGCAATTCTTCATTATCAAAACTAGTTAAAGTGTAATGCCTTAACCATGCTTTCTTTTAAAAGGAGACATGGTTAAGGCATTACACATGGACTAGTTTTGATAATAAAGAATTACATTATTATGTTAAATTATTATTATTATTATTATTATTATTATTATTATTTTTGGATCAGATTAGTACCTACTGTATCTCAGTCCTGTCCTGGCTCGATGTCCGCTATAGAGTGTTGATGTAACCTTTCTGTCCTATGAGTGTATGCAGGAGGTGGTTGCTGCATCAAAAACAGTGATTTTGTGTAGCATTTTTAATATCCTTAAAGGTCAGCATGGACTCTGTGGTATTATATAATGTCTTGAGATAGCTTCTGTTTGTCGGATGTGAATTCAGGGAGACTCGACCGTGTGTCCTGGACAAGCCTGAGCAGGAAAAGTACAAAACGTTTTTGGTGCATTTTGAGTTTTTATTTCTTTAAATAGCGATAATATAATATTTTAGATCATTTCTAATATTAGTCTTTCTGCTTTGGAGCTCTGTTAATTAAATGTGGAGTGTACTATACTGCTTCATTGGCAAGTAAATGAGATCCTTCTTTCATTTCTGTTTTTCTGCGAAAGAGCCTTAAGGAGACGGTCCAGCTTCACATTAGGACGTTCCCGTTATTGATTCCTACCATTAGTCTCATGATGGGCTCGTCTGTATCTTCATTTTTCAATTAACAAACTCAAATGCAAGTCCATCTGCTCTTTGCTGCTCAATCTCCTGAGTGCATTGATCAGGTGGCCTTTACTTCGGCTTCCTGTTTGCAGGGTTAAGTTTAAATAAGGCTTAGCGAGGCACATGAAGAACTATTCGAAACAGTGTTCAACATAAAGATGGAACTCAACCAGAATGATAGTTTCACCGTCTCGACTCGCTGCGAGGCCGTTTAGGGCGTGAGTTCATTGGCTTTACGGCCATGTCGCGCTTTAACTATAGACTATAGACTCAGTTTATTCTCTCAAGGATCACATGGTAGCAGATAAATGAAAAAAGGTGAAACACTGAGTCACAGTACCAAAATTACAGTACAAATTTAGAGTTTAAATTAAATATAGGTGCATCGAATTTAAGCAAAGTAAACGTTAACACATTTTCGCATCAGTGACCAAGACAGCAATTCTTTGTGATTCTTTTATCAAGAGCCACGGTATCCAGGATAATGTCAGCATACCACCAAGAAGGACGAAGCACATCCAACAGGAGTAACTGTTGTCGCAAGAGGAAGCTGTTTGAAAGGGATGTCCGGGTGCTACCACAGCTGCCCACCTCACTGCAGAATTAAATGTGCACCTCAACTCTCCTGTTTTTTTCCACAGGGTCAATGTACATGGCGAGGCTGCTATAACCAAACCTTTGGTCACTCGTGCCAATGCCAAACGTCGTTTGGTGCCAGCAGCAAAAATCTTGGGCTGCGTCCGATGTGTTGTTCTCTGATGAGTCCACCTTCACTGTCTTTCCCACATCTGGAAGAGTCACAGGGTTGGATCAGGTGATGGTTTGGGCTGCAATATCATGGCATTCTCTAGGCCCAATACTTGTACTAGATGGGCACGTCACTGCAAAGGAATACCGAACCATCCTGGAGGACCGTGTGCTCCAAATGGTTTAAACATTGTATCCTGAAGACGGTGCCGTGTATCAGTATGATAATGCACCAATACACACAGCAAGACTGGTGACAGAGTGGTTTGATGAACATGAAAGTGAAGTTCTCCCATGGCCTGCACAGTCACCAGACCTAAATATTATTGAGCCACTTTGGGGTGTTTTGGAGAAGAGAGTCAGGAAACGTTTTGCCTCGCCAGCATCACGTAGTGACCTGGTCACTATTCTCCAAGAAGAATGACTACAAAATCCCTCTGGTCACTGTGCAGGACTTGTATCTGTCATTACTAATGAATTATTGTGGTCTAAAACCAGGCATTTCAGTTTCATTGTCCAACCCCTGTACTGTATATTGCAATTGCAATTTAAACTGTAATATTTAACTATTCAGTGTACCAATTTATCTTATATAGCCGTTGCCAAGATGAATCATACTGTAAATTAATGTGAAGTGAGGTTTGATGTATTTATATGTCTTTTCTAAACATTTTAATTGTTTTTATATGCAAAAATATGATTATAGTGTTGAAAATTGGTAATATTATTAATATTTTTGGGTGTCTGGAACGGATTATTTGCATTTCCATTATTTCCTATGGGAAAATGCGTTTCACAATACGAAATTTCAGCTTAAGGACTCGCATTGAGAGTGGATTAAATTTATACTCGGGGTTGCCACTGTATAGCGATATTTGACTATTTTCAGTGCTGATTTGATGATTTTTCTTCTCCGTCCCCCTTAGTTAATTAAAATTAAAGTCACAGATTAGGCATAGATCATTTCAGTGAACCAGCGAGTGACTCGCCTCAGTGTTGATGTTGGATCAGAGCGGCCAATGGAAGTCTTTAATGTGTCTCGTGCCCTCAGTCTCAGCACCACAGTAAATGACTATTGATTGCGGAGTCTGAGAGCGAGGAAGGTTGGGGTCATAAGCATACTAAATACTAACCTCCTGGACCTCTTCTTTCTTTCTTTCTTTCTTTCTTTCTATCCCTCACTTTTTCTCTTTCTGTAGAAGTACTGTGGTCCGACAAACGGTGGTCCATTATGCTAATACACAATGAAATGCTTATCAGTGCGAATTAAGAGAAGGGAGCAGATAATTGTTTCTGACAATCCATGACAAAATCTTTCAAGAGAGCCCCAGAGAGGGTTCGCGTTCTGTTCCGCTCCCTCAGGGACCGTGTGTGTGCGCGCACATTTGATCTGTGTAGCATGACGCTACCATTACATCTCAGTTTTACCGTTTCGAAAACGTCAAATGATGCGATTCTCTCACTCCGAATGTCAAACGTACCAAAACTTGTGAGTAAGAGCGTAAAAAAGAAGAAGAGATTACTAAACCTGGGAAAAGAAAGGACAGCTCGCTCTCAGTCACGATGCACAGAGATGTGTCTTTAAGCGGCGAGACTCAGAGCCCAATTTGCAGCGAAATAATAGAAACACTCGAGGTGGTGAAGGATACAAATGGTATGAAAGCGGGCGCTTCAGCCCAGGTGTGGTTTCTCAAGGATAACTAAACTATTACTGTGATGCGTACAATAGAGGGGAGCTGGTGAGACAGCGAATGATGGCAAGAGAGGAAATATTGATGGGGGATACCCATGAAGGTATGTCTCATTCTATAACTGCTTTAAATGGAAGCTATTGTGGAAAAAAATGAACCTTTTAGCCATTTTATACATTCAGACAAGTCTCAGGTGCGCATGTAAAAAGAGAAAGAGAGAACATGTTTTTTTTGTTTTGTTTTTTTTCCCAGTTTTGCATCGACCGGGGCTTAAACAGGCCTATTAGATTTTCCCCCCAACTGTGATCTCATATAAGAAGATCCTGGCCCGCCGGGCTGTTTGTGGTATGAAAGAATGCATTATCCAAGCTGCAGCATTCACAGACACACCTTCAGGGAGCTCTGAGGCTCATGTCAACTTGTTAAAGAAATCGTAAAATATGCGACCTTTAAACCTTTAAGATAAATGAATCAATCATGAGGTCAAGGGGTTAGTTGGTATTCTTTGCCTATGCTGGATGCACATTTTTTATAAATACTTTAATAAGTACCTACACAGGGGTTAAAATAGAGGACAATCCTGGTAGATGAATCAAAAATTACTGATGAGATGAAGGTTGGTTTTTGAGGGTTTTTTTTAAATATCAAACATCTCCATTATCTGTGCTTCTGCAGGGTTGAAACTATATGCTTTGTGACATAAAAAGTCAAGTAACGAAGGTGCGAATGTACTGAGCCCTTGCAGGGACATGGGTGGAAAAGAATAAACGTTGGAGGAAAAAAAAATGCAAGGCAAAAAAATAAAATAAAAAATAGGCTAACATGATATGGGTGAAAAAAAAAATTAAGCTAGGAAAAAATTTTATTTGTTGTTCGAAAAGTTCGCGAGATCTAGAAAATAAAGGAAGAAGAAGAAGCATATGGCGTACATATTTTCGTATTTTGGCGCCAGAAATATGAGTTGCGTGGTCTCGATTTCTTTTCCTGCTATGTCCCAGTTTTTTTTCCCCCCTGATTTTTTTTTCCTTCTCAATGTCTCCGTACGACTGTGCTTCATATATTTTCCACAACGTTAAACATAAATAAAAAAAAAAAAGGGAATGAATGCACTGTTCTTTAATATCAGTTATACAGCAGCAACAGTTTGTTCAGACCGAGCGATCTGATTGGATGATGGAAGTAAACAGAGCTGATATTTTATAGTGGAAGAAGTGGAAATATAAAGTAAATCTCATACGTTTCTCAGGACTGTCCACCACCTCCATGGTTTGTTTTCTTCACCTTTTGGCTACATTGTACCGAAAATAATTCCAAACTACTTTCACCCTGTTAATTGCTCTAATTGCCGGTTGACGGTTCCACCAGTCGTGGAAGGATATGTGTTGGTGAAGTAAAAACTAACTGGCTAAATAAAGAAATAAATCATAATCTGTGGACAATAAATGGTGTTTATGGAACTGTTGTATAAAAGCAATATCACACCCGAGGTTGTGCTGTATTGCTGGATACTCAGACTGCACCATCGTGCCAGCAACCGCATCACAGCCGTGCCATATCAAGATATATCCCCCATTTTATATAATTCTACCCATTATAAATATATTTTAAAAAGAGCGACTTAGTGGATAGCACTGTCGCCTTGCACCTCCAGGTTCTGGGTTCGATTCCTGTCTCGGGTACCTTCCTGTCTACGAATGATGGAGATGTTTAGTTTGATATGAAGCAAACTGCTGACCCAGGAATTGTGCACAGCCCACACACACACACACACACACACACACAAACGAACACCTTTTTAGACTGTAGTGTCATGGCTTCACTAATTGTTGAAGTTTATTGAGCATTTTATCGTCTCAAAGTGAAGGTGGATGGAGAGACGGTTTATAAGACTCTGGAGGGAAGAAAGGAGGGAAAGGGAAAGATTATTGTCCCTGCGTATGTCATCTGGTGACACAGCAGAAAAACAAGTCACGATACACACAGTATAAGGTAAAGGCGTCTTGTACTAAAGGAATTTTAACACCAGATGGAAGCTACTTATCACACCTGAACGGCATCCAAGTCAAACCAGTACTTGTGATGAAAGTTCTTATGAATGAAGGTGTAAAAATGATTGACATTTACAGAAGACTTCAAGCGCCGTAAGGTGATGAGCCTCTTAGCCGCGGTAAACCATTTAAACGGTCCAGACGTCACAAATCTTGGCCGAGGTGGCTCTGGGCCCATCAGTTTGTCAGTCGTTCCAGTGAACATTTAACGGAGGTGGAACCCCTAATCTTTGAAAATCGAATGGATAACTTGCAGATGAGACGCATCTGTCTGTGGGAAACATACACACGAGCATTCACCAAAACAATTTGCCATAAAGGACCATAAAGGAACTCAGCTAGAAGTTATTGCCACATCCCTCGTACAGTCCTGACCATTTCTATATGTTTGGTCCGTTAAAGGAGTTCCTGGGAGGCTAGTGTATGAGCAGAGATTCCAGTCATGGCTCTGGCGTACTGAGAAAACTTTCTACCCTTATGGTATCCAAGCACTAGTGAAACCCTGGGATAAGTACATTCCTGTGGCAGGTGATTATATAGAGGAATAAAACTAGTTTCTACTCTCATCCTGTACAATCAAAGGTCCCGGTTTGACTTGAACACTCCTTATATAATACATCAGCATGACCATTTTTGACCTTTGCTGTATTTCCTGTTCAGCATATTATAATTCAGATGTGATGGTGTAACACTACGGAGACTGTTGTAGAGACATTATTAATACGACCCAATTAGTCCTTAAAGGGGAGTTAATGAGAAGAAACGAGTGATCAGGTAATTAAAAATAATCTTTTTTTTTTTTTTTTTTTTTTTTTCCGGTCAGTTCACAGGGTATTCATTAACTTTCAAGTGTTTGAAGCTTGTCCCAAAGGCACATTACTACTTTTGGTCTATGAAGAATTTTTAATTATTATAAAAAAAAAAAAAAAAGTCAAAAATATTATTAAGACTGATCTTTAACATTACCCTACAGTAGTTCACTTTGAGATATTAATCATTAACCCGTTAACACCAGTTCAGATACAGTAAGTTGTTTGTGCATGGTGTAATTAGGCTGCATGCTGAGTTAAAAAAAAAAGAAAAAAAGAAAAAAGGAACTTGTCTTTAATACTTGTAAGGATAATAGAGGGTCGTGGAACATCTTGGAAGTTGGTGCGAAAATAGGCTGGAGATATTTGCAGCTGATTATGTATTAAGCTCGATGTACTAATCTTTGGGCAATTAGTTGAGTTGAGGTCAGTGGTATGTTATCTTTTTCTCATGCTTTCAAAAACCAAATGTACTGTATTGTTTGTGCCTCGAGTGTTCTTGGAGCGGTATAGACAGCGAGTGTTGCCAGGTTTACAGTTTTCCTGTGGCTGAGGGATACTTTTATTTTTTTCAGATTATTTAGGATGGAAGGTGCGATGGTCAGAGCCATTCAGTTTAATCAATTACGGCTCTCGTGTGGCGCAGTGGTAAAGTGCTCGCCCTACAATCCGGAGATAACAAGTCCGGATCCCGGGTGATGCCGTAGCTTCCCACAGCCGGAGCTTAGAGAGAGCTGATTGGCCGAGCTGTCTCAGTGGAAAGGGACGGGAGGCACTTTAGCGTTCACACATCGATCGCCGCTCGCTAAGCCAATCATGGCCGTCTGTGAGCTCATGTGTTATGTCGCTCTCAGCAGTGTGTAAGCGAGTAGCTTGAAAAGAGGCGTACGGTCAGCATCACGTGGCTTTGAGGAAACATGTGATAGTCTTTGTCTTCCCTGGTTGGTAGTTGCAGCCTTGTTGAGGAAGTGCCCTCATGATGGGTGGGAACCGGCTACGACAAAATGAGGAAGAAAATCAGGATTTGTCAGCGCCACCATATGTGCAGACATACAGAGGAATTTAAATATTGTTTGTCTTCTCTCTCATCTTGTGTTTACATCGTCAATGCCATATGGAAATTTGTAATAAATAAATAAATAAATAAATAAATATATCGCAGTCTGTGCAAGATGAAAATAGCATGAAGGTAACAGCAACATACTTGTAATAAAAAGATTAGAATGTATCTTGTAAACATCTGAATAAATGTAAACAGTGAATTCAGTCAAAATCAATTTCTGCACTTTGATCAATCACTGAATCAGTTTTCAGTTCAGAATTGGTTCAAATGTTTGTTTTTACTTGGGCTTTTTTAAAACACAAATCTTGAAAACATTCTTCTTTTTGCATTTATGAGTGTTTGGTGCAATACTGCCACCTACTGGACTGGAGTGTGTAGCAAAGGATTGGCCTGAAAGAAGATACAGTATATCGCTTTGTACATAAAATGACATCTTATACAAGTCATGACACCTTTACACGTTTTTAAGACTTCAAAACCTGTATGAAATATTGAGACAAATCAGTCAGGAAACTTCAGTACCCTTGAATCGAATGAAAAATGCCACTAAATCGACTCGACAGTAAGCCTACAGTGGTGGGCAAAAAATATTGAACCAAAAGTGAAATTCAAAGTTTTAATGACATTCTCAACTCTTCTAAATAATGCCAGTCAAAATAATAAGAGTAATCTGTAGAATATTTAATACATGGAATTTTCCGTACAACAATCAGTATTTAGTATTAAGTTCTTCATTCTTCAAAACCTGTCGGCTCCGTATGAGCATAGACCCGAAAAATATGTTTCTCGACTGCTCCTGCCTTCTTCACCTCTGTTCAACAGTTGTCTATTGGGTTGAGATCTGGAGACGACCCAGGCCGTGGCTCCAGAAGCTGAACACCTTTGTCAGTTTGTTTTTCTGCTAATTAGCGCAACACTTCAGCATGATGGGTTGAAATCGCCTGTTTTGCACACAGGGAGAACGTTGATACATGGCATATGTTGTCTTAATACTTCTGGCCCAGGCTCTAGTAAATATAGGGGGCTTTTTTAGGATCGTTGTAAAAAACAAACAAGAAAAAAACACCTTCTGCACAGATTTGGCAACCCTGATCATAGCACATATGTCAAGGACTTAGAAATCAAATTACTTCTACTTAATTACTCCACTACATTGTCAATTGTATGTAGGTTAATTTGCTCAAAGCAGTCTTTTATTAGCATAAAGTCAATTTACAAACATTTATTTGTCACTCGTTGAGGCTTTTTCTGCAGAGATCTTACAGAAACTTTGAAACCACAATTTGCATGTCCAAGGCTTAGTGTCACAAGCTACAGGATTAATGACATATAAGCTTTCGAGTGGCTGAATCACGCCATGTTTAGTCCAGCGTCTCCTAACCCATGTCCATTAGTCCCTCTGTTGCACCTTAAACTCCTCCAAACATACAGTATCAGTAGTCTTACTTTTAAAGCTCCTGAACACATTTAATGACTCAGATTACTCCCATATAAAAGACATTATGTGTATTGAACTGTGTCCAATACTGTTTACGCCATCATACATCGAGGTGAGAGGTGAGCATTAATTCTCGTCCTGTTAGCCGGATTTAATAGCTACTTCTGTACAACTTTATGACTCATTATTTATATTACATTCGTCAAGCTATAAACCCACGCGTTATGCATTGTATCGCTCGCTCTGCGTTAAGGATGTGTGATTTATCCGTCCTGACATTTCCGGCGTGGAAGTCCGCTCCCCTGTGCGAGGCAAGCTGGAGCACCGATTGTCGGAGATGGCGCTCTGTGTCAAATTCAATGTCTGTCATGTTTGGATAATAATCAGAGTTAATTAAGGGCTCTAAAAAGCCCGTCGGTTTTAATTAGCATCGGGCCACGATTGCTCTTCTCATGCAGGCATGCAGATAAAGGTTTCACATATGAATGCAGGGCTACAATCTGATTCACGTTGATGCTCATGAAGTGAAAGGAAGGAGATTATAAAAAGAAAAACCGGGTAAGAAAGGTTCAAGTAAACTTGTTGCTGAACTACCAGAGGCTCCTGTGTAATCGGTTTAAACGCATCGCATTTATTAGTGTTTAGGCTTCAAATATCATCCATCATAACACAACAATAATAACCTTTTAGTGCCGGTAGCCATCTTAAAATTTGCTCATCTTCATATAATCCTAAAGTCGATGTTTGGATTTAAATAAGCAAACACTCAAAAGCCTTTGATCCGATCGTTACTGCAGTGATTAATACGTTTCAGCTGTTGATAATTCTTTTAACCGTGACCGATACGGCGAGGAGCTTCTCATTTACTAAACCACCATGTAGAAAGATGTATCCTGTGGTCAGGAAAAAAAAAAGTTACGGTCTTTCAGAAGAGTCGAATTATTGGCCTGGATCAAGCAAAGAAAACAACTAAGGAGATGCTGAAAAGACTGGAATGGGGTTAAGAAATGTCCAGTCCTCGGAGACAAGATCTCACCCAAAATGAACGTGACTCTGGACGGAAATGAACGATATTACGTCTTTGCACAAGTTCGCCATAACTGTGCCACAGTGAATGTGTGCAGTAATTAAAGCTAATAATGATCCAATGAAACAGGGAAGTTACATTTACACCATTTGGCAGACTTCAGACTTCTTATACATCTCAGTCCAAGCCCCTGTCTGTTCAGGGGTGCAACAGTGGCTCATGGGGTTTGAACCTGGAACCATTTGGGCAGTAGTTCAATGCCTTAACCATTTAGCTACCCCTGTCCTGTCCATTAGGGACTGGAATCACAAGGGACATGATATTATGGTACTTTGGTCACGATTTGATTTGCATTGTGATTTTGTAATGATTCAATTATAATTTTTTTTTTTTTTTGTTAAAATCCTAAACAAACTTTCAAAGCTGAGCATGCCACCTGCAGGATAATAAAGGAACAGCAACATTGTACAACCTTAAATTAAAAATTGTAAAAAAAAAAAAAAAAAAGAAAAGAAAAATAAATGTAATAATATGATGAAAATGAATGATGATTATTTATAATTAATAATGATAATTAATTACCATTTAATATGTAAAAAAATAAATGTAAAAAAATAAATCATTGATATAACCCATTAATTTGCAGGAAGATGGCATGTAATGTTTGCATACATGTATACCATTTAGCCATGACATTAAAAGCACAGACACGTAACATTATGAACAGTGATCATTTTCTGTTAAAATAGCATATTTAACCGTATATTAGGCAGCAGGTAAACAGTCAGTTCTCAAATTTGATGTGTTGGAAGGAGGAAAAATGGGCAAGTGTACAAGTCGAAGGGCCAAAATGTGATGGCTGGCCAATTGGGTCAAAGCAAATCCAAAACAGCAGGGGTGTTCTTGTGGAATGTTCTCAGTCTGCCGTAGTCAGAACCCAGCAAAAGTGCCTCAACCAAGGACAACTGGTGAACCAGTGACGGGGTCATGCCCATGAGACGTGATGGCTAGCACAGATTGTTTGGTTGTGTAGTCAGCGTGCCAGCGCTGACCCATGTCCACCACAGAATCTTCCTACAATGAGCATTTCATATTTCTTATATCTGACCATGGACGTGTCTGGTACCGGGATGCACTATGAGAAGAAAACAAGCTGGCAGAGGCAGTGTGAAGCTTAGGCAATGTTCTTCTGGGAAAACTTGGGTCCTGCCATTCATGTGGATGTTACTTTGATATGTGACACCTAGCTACTGTAAATCCCTTTGCGGCAGAAGTGTCCACTAATGTCCATGACCTTTATTGGCAGGATCGAACTGCAAAAAACCATGACAAACAGTTCAAGGTGTTGACTCGGCCTTCAAATTCCCCCAGATCTTAAGCCGACCGAGCGTCAATGGGATCTGCTGGACTATAACAAGTCTGACGTATGGAGATCCCACCTCACAACTCGCAGGACTTTTAAAGGATCTACTGGTAAAGCCTTGGTTCTAGATACACAGCAGACCTTCAGAGGTCTTGTGGAGTCCATGTCTCAACCAAGAGGTCAGGGCCGCTTAGGTGGCCCAAAAGTAGAAAATGTTTTTTAAAACGTATTCATATCTATTGCTTCTGTAGTTAGCAAGCTGACAGACCCAGAGGTTACGAGCAAGCTGAATCCCACTGCACCTCTTCAAATTATTGGTGCGAGGATCTGTCAAGAGCTGCCTGAGAAGCAGAAAGCTTTTAATTCAGGACATTTGCAATAAGAAAAAAAAAAAAAAAAAAAAAAAAAAAACTCTTTTAAGTGAAATTAAAGTGTAAGTTGACTTTAGGAGCTCAGAAATCCCTGAAGTCTTACGATCCACATTTGGTATCAGATTCGAACAATTATTGCACTATTACTTCCTGATGGAAGCATATGGGGTTTGTACTGAAAGCAGACCATTAGTTTGTCAGTGTTCTCATTTGTTTTTCGAAACCTCATTCTAGGACCGCAGTGCTGCTGGTTTTTTTTTCTTTTTCTTTTTTTTTCTCTCAGATGGTTTTAGTGCATGTCTGGTAGGGACAGGTGTCCTCTCTGGCCTAAAGGGACGGCTTTAGAAGGTCAGCGCATAAGAGGAGTACGGAGTCAGAAAAAAATGAGCCTCGGCATCACCACCTGAACCCTGCAGACAGAAAGGAGGGATCGATGATGACGGACATCACCTTGTCTCGCCACACTGCACCAGAAACTGTAGAACTGCAGTGAACTGTAGTACTGATGCTCGATGTCCAGACATAAATAAACATCAATGTCTAGCTTTTTTTATTTATTTATTTATTTTTTTATAGCTGATTTAGATTTAAAACCTGTCCCGGTAAATGTGTAATTGCTTTCGTTAGCACTCTACCGGGAAAAAGATTCTCTGTGAGCTGTGCATCTCAGACGCATCATCAGTGATTACTGAAAATAATCCGTATACATAATGATCACAAGAAAATGGGTATTTTTTTCTCTTGGTTTTTTTATTTTTTATTTATTTAATGCAATCCACCTTCCATTTCAGGATGTCCAGGTTGTATTCCGTCTGTATTTTTGAATATATAGCCTCGTGAAAGCAGTGGCTCATGGAAGAGAATAAACATTACTCATAAATAGAGTTGAAAGCATGACTCACCTCAAATCTGGCTTCATCTCTGAGATATGCAGGTAATCATTATAATCTACATGTAAACAGCATCTGCATATGTAGCATATGCAGCAGTTTACCCCAGTACATCCGTCCTGTTTATGTGTTACATGCCGTAATTAGTGCAGCGAGTGTGATGACTGGGAGCAAGAGTAGGGGAAAAAAAAAAACATTTAGGTGACTAGAGATCTCCAAGTGCCTAGTAAAGAAGTAGAAAAACTGCCAATAAAAAAGGTAATTAGGGAAGTGTGGGTTTTAACGTCAAAGTCAGGTGAAAACTTTTGTTACTGTAATATTATTAAGAAATGTAAACTGAGCTGTGAGTTATTGCCACATCCTCCATACAGTCCTGACCTCACACCAAGGAGTTTCTGGGAGGCCTGCTGGTTATATATGCTCTATAATAATACAGTGAAAAGAAAAGCTTATTTGTATTGTTTTAAAGCCCAAATATGCTCTCATATATGCTCCCAAAATACTTTAATTTAATTTCAAACTCAGCTTAATACCAAATTCAAATTCAAATTTTATACTGTCACATACACACAGTCATACACAGTACGATATGCAGTGAAATGCTTAGGCGACTGCCCGTGACTTTAAAATCAAAGACTATTAAAGACTAATGGAATAATATAATTAAACAAAGTAGAAGTAGATTTAACTAAGAATAAAATATCTGTACAGTACAAATATACAATATAAGAAAAATATAAGAAAATAAGAAAACCTGGGTGTACAATATAGAAAAAATATAGAATTAAATAGAATTTAATCCATTAAACCATCCAGGTTTACTATACATTTTTTTTTGCATACTGTACAGTACGGTACTGCTGTGTCTCCCGCAGTGCTAGAATGTAAAATACCCATGGTACCCCTATATGTACTGTAACTCATTGTACTTCTTTGGTACGCGCTGTTGTTAGTCTTTAGTATAAGTGCTGTAGCGCAGATACAGTTTTTCTTTTCGGTTGCTTTGTGTTCTTGCTGCAGTACTAAAGAATTATACAGTATTACATTTTATTTACCTTAATATTTATGTTACAAAATTAGGAAATGATATTGTTCTTAATAGCTATTATTAAAACGCTTAAGAAATTATATATTGCTACTAAAAATATTTGCAGTTTCTGCAGAATTGCAGGGGATTTCGTGAACAATTATTAGTTACAGTAGGTTCTAAGTAAAAATCTGGCAACGACTGAGGCTGCGAACTCTAAACCACAACTTTGCCTTGACGGAGTTGACTGTATTAATATTCCATAACTTAGTATTCTATCCTTAACAAACCAACAACTTTTTATCTGGATTAAACAAAGTGCTTAAAGTAATGAATCACTAGGAAAGAAAATAATACTGTTAAAGTATTTTTTATGGTTTACTTGTTCTACTCTGTAACTGCAAAACAACAGAAATGCAGCTTTGATTGTTTTTTTTTGTTTGTTTGTTTGTTTGTTTTTGTACAAATACGTCAAATATGAAATGGATGAATTATTAACCTGTTTATTTGCGTACGCTTCTTTTATGATCGGTTTGGCCCATAGGCAACTTTACTATTTCCAGCTTCATTCCATTTAAAGACCACTTGTTTTATGAACAAATTTTTTTTTTTTTTTTTTTTAGTCGTGTCCAATTCCTCCCCGTCACTAGGGGGCTCCCACACATTAAGGCTACTACTACCACTCAGCCGGGAGGGCCGAAGACTATCACGTGTTTCCTCCGAACCACGTGACGCCAGCCGACCGCATCTTTTCGAACTGCTCGCTCGCGCACCGTTGGGGGCGGAGTAACACACTCGGAGGACAGCGCTATCCACTCCCTCCGCTGCGCGAGCTCACAGACGCCCCTGACTGGCTGTAGAGCCGTGATTAATGTAGGAGCACTAAGTACCTCTCATCCCTCCCCTCTTTGAGAAAATTAGACTTTTTTGAGTTAAACCAACCAGGAGAATCTCTACGCTCTTGATGCCGGGAAATAAATGATCCTACACATGATGCTTGATGAATAATTTAGCACTTGATTGTAAATTGTTAATTGGTAATGTAAAATTTCGTATTGCGAGACGCATTTTCCCAGAGGAAATAATGTCAATGCTGATAATCCGTTCCAGCCACTCAAACATATTCATATTTCTGCACATAAGAACAATCAAAACATTTAGTAAAAAAACATGTAAATGAAGTAAAATATGAAATAAATAGACATTTAACCTCACTTGACCTTCATTTATGATTCCTTTTGGCTCCAGCTGCTTTAAAAAAAACGAAACTGAAAGTGGCTCATTTTTCTTCTTGCTACGTTTGCTTATAGATGTAGTTTATTACAAATGGGCGGGGCCTGTCTCTTTAATCTAACATATATCATGCTATAATGCGTCGTAAAACCCTGTGCCAAGTTGTTGTGCGGATCAGTTGTTCCGCTGTGGCGACCCCTCAACAGGAACAGCAATAACAACAACATTATGCCATTTTTTTCCATAAAGATTTTTAATAAAACAAATTTTTACGACAAAGATTTGAATAGCATATGCGTCGAATTCGTTTTTTCGGCCTAGCTGCGAGTGTTTTTTCTGGCTGTACCATACCTCTCCCAGCCTCTTTAATTCGCTTTCTGCTCTCATTATGAAGTAACGAGAGTAGGAAGCTCATTATCTTATTGAAGTGATTATAATTGGGGGAAGCAGAGCCTTGTGATTGCGTGATGATAGGCCAACCTGGGGCTGAAATGTCAATAGTGTGATGTCTTCTGTTCTCCTCACACTGAGAGCTCACACAGTTGTGCTCATTACCCTTTGGAGTGCAAGTCACAGCCTCACTCACATACCCCCGCACAGATTCGGCACCACACACACCCACACCCACACAAGCATTCACTGAGATGTTCACAGAACCATGCGCAGAAGTACTTTATTGGATGTGGACCGGAGTTCGGAGACACCTCAGGCTACACATGGCCACCGGGAGAATCTACATTACGAGGCAACCCTGGTAGCTGTCACGGAAACCAGAGAGGAGAGTGGAAAAAATCAATTCGACCCACTCTCTCGTCCTCCATAACACATCTTTTCCCTCTTCCTTGTGTAGGTGCAGCCTCTCTTGCTCTCCAAAATGCTCACTGACTCAAAACTTAATTATAGCTCCGGTGCATTTGTCCGGACGCTCAAATAAATAAATCATAGACAAAGAAATCGTGTCCATGTCACCATCCTCGCTGGTGTCGGCGCGGTGCGGCCGTCTACAGGATCTAAAAGGCAGGCGGTTGACAAGATCTAATTTGATCCGTTTTATCTGTGTTTCTGTACTTCGGAATAGAAAAGCCATTATGCACTGTGTCACAGAAGTCGTGCTAAAAAGCTGTTAAGAAGACCCGATCAATATGCCTCCTTCATCGCGTTCGGAAACTGTGGTTTTAGCATTAAGCCGCCTCTGCGTGCGCTTTTAAGGCAGGACTCCGACAACAGCTGACCGGAAGGTTGTGGGTTCGAGCCCCAGCATCGCCACTATTGTGTGCTTGATCAAAGCCCTTACCCCTCTCTACTCCAGGGGTGCTGACCCTGCGCTCTGACCCCACCTTCTTAACTGGGATATGAAAATATGTGATGGAAGGTACATATGACAAATAATAGAATTTCTTTTTTTAAAAAACCCAAAATACAAATCGAGATGCAGCTTGAGTTTCATTGGATTGCAGTGGATTGTTCACTTTTGTTGTATAACATATGCGTTGGACAGACTGTACTGTATGTGATTGCTGTCAAAACAATAACCGCGGGTAAAACAGAGCGCTGGGATGCTTACTCCAGTCGTGCACTTTTATACTCATGCTATAATTGCTTGCTGCTTTTAAAACCCCCCAGTGGTCACACATACGTCGGAAAACGTCAGAGGGCCCGTCTAAACCAAGACGGACCTTGTTTTTACACTTCCTGTTTCACTTCTGAGACTACACATCTGCTGCTAGCTCAGGGGCATTGCAAGACATACTGCTCAAGGGCTCAATAGTGGCAGCTAGGCAGTACTGGGGCTCGAACTCCCGACCTGTGCATCATTGCACTGTTGTATATTCCATCCGTATTTATTCTGTACTTATTCTTATTCTGTACTGTATTTATTTATTGATACTTTGGGGCATATAATCTTCCAGACATGATAATCCACTGCAATTTTTTGCACAGTTACTGCATTATACTGTACACCGTTATAGACATATCACACATCTTTATCACCTTATGCACCTTCTGTTTACTATAGCACATTCACTGCACAATGTTGCACAGTTATACTGTACATTAATATATCACTATATATAGTTTTCATGGCTCTGTACATGTACTCTGCACAATGACAGTAAAGTTAAATCTAAAATCTAATCTCTCACTCACTCATCTTTTAGACCTGTATTCAGGGTCACAGGGGGCCTGGAGCCTATCCCAGGAGGCGGGGTACACCCTGGACGGGGTGCCAATCCATCGCAGGGCACACACGCATACACACACACTCACACACACCAATCTTATTGCCTAATCTGCAGGTCTTTGGACTGTGGGAGGAAACCGGAGTACCCGGAGGAAACCCACCAAGCACAGGGAGAACATGCAAACTCCATGCACACAGAGACGGGACTCGAACCCGGACCCTGGAGGTGCAAGGCGACAGTGCTAACCACTACACCCTAATCTAATCTCTTCTAATCTAACCTTCATCCTAAACCATTCGAGCCACCACTGCCCTAACTACATTGCTTTGATATTGTGGATTTTTTAAAAAATCCTTCACTTTTATATCAGTCTAAATGAATCCACTTCTGAGTCTAGGAGTTTGTTAAGATTTGAATTTGACATTTTACTAGACCACAGCTGAGCAATACTGTAGTACGTGCCCCAATAAACGGGGCACATACCCATCACCCATGTCCTGGCTTGAAGGAGCACCAACAGGAACGGCCCCGAATTCCATCTCGTTTCATTCCATTTCTGTTCATCGGTCAGAGCCGCGTGATATCAGGGCTACACCAGTGCAGTCATCCATCTGTCATTAATGAAATGTGCCTTACGCTGTAATTTTATGAGGTTCATCAGTGACTAAGGAATGAAGTAATTAATTAAAGTAAAGAATAAATCACTGTTAGTTTTTATTTTTTTAATAACCTAACGTGTCCAGGTGTGATTTATTCCTCGCCACGATTACACTTTTTCTTTCTAAAGAATGACAGACTGTACTTTTTTTTTTTTTTTTTACCTGTGTGGGGTTATAATGTAAGTTATGGCAGATATAAACAGTGTGTCGTGGAGCAGAATTTCCTTAAGCTGAGATGTTGGCCTTGGCTGGGACTTGTCTTTGACATACTGGCATTTGTATTTGGACATTTGTCTCAAAGATGTTTTCATTTCACTATAAACCAGCCTAATCATTGAGTCTATGCACAACAAGTTTTAATGGTTTCTAGTCTCGGTCTTGACTCAGTCCCACTTTCCTTTTGGATTGATCGTAACTTGCCCTCGACCCGTTTGAGACTCGGTGTACTTTCACGGCAGGGACTCAGGCACTGATCCGAGTACGCTTGACCCCGTGCCCAAGCATGGATCACTGTACCCGCTGAGTCCACTTTAAAAGCAAGGTTTAAATCAAGAATAAAGGGCAAGTGTTCCAACATAGGCGAGTGGACCGCTGTTTAGAAAGTGACATTAATGTTGTTTGTCTCCTCCGAAATCTGTGTATGGGCACAGCACGTGCCGATTCCACCCTCTTAACTGCACAGCCATTGCTGATAAAGTAGGCAGGCAAAAGAAAGCGTTGCTCTGAAGTTAGAAGTATAATGATACCGTTCGTGGTGCATTAGTGACTCAGTGGTAGCTTTCTCACCTTCTATGCGGAAGGCCCGAGGTTCAATTGCCACCCAAACTCCAGCTACTGGATGCAGTGCCGGTCTCAAATCCTGGAAAAAATCAATGGGAGGGTTGTGTCAGGAAGGGCAGCCGATGTGAAACCTGTCCAAGTTGTGTGGTCCACTGTGGTGATCCCTTGATGAAGGATTAACATCATCAATAATATTAGTAACGTGAAGAGTAACTTTTCTGTCCTTTTCTTCTTGGTGAACGATTCGTTCTTTTTGAACGAGTCTTTAAGGTGATTCAGAAGAACGAGTTGTCTCAGAGAGTGATTCATTCATTTTCTACAGGGCACGCATACGCAAAGCAACGCAAAACCTCCGTAAGTTATGTACAGGAAACAGAAATGAGTAGTTACCTAGATTTCTCCGAATCGTTCGTTCTTTTGCCACGCGACTCCCAAAAAACGCTGTGCAGTGCAATAGATTCAAAAGAACGAACGACTCGGACTAGAAGACTCATGAGAAGAACCGCTCAATTCTGTTTCTATGCGTCTATGGGAGTCACGTGACAAAAGAACGAACGACTCGGACCAGAAGATATGAGAGGTTTATCATAATATGTCCTTAGCTCCATTGTAATACTTTCATTACTGTAACTAGAGCCAAAATTTGTGGATGTGGATGTGTTGGGGGTCTGTTTATTGAAAATGTAACTTATTTAATTTTTGATCAAAACATGATTCGTTCATTTTGATTTTGAGCTTAAAAGAACCGAGTCACTAAAATGATCCAAACATCCCATCACTAGTTTATTGGTGGATTACAAAGCAGCTTGGTGCATACTGCCACCTGCTGTATCGGAGAGCAAAGACGTGCACGTATACACGGATTCATAACTGCTGACCAGTGGGGAGAGGAAAAGCAATCATATCTGAGCACGGTATGAAGCCTTTTGCCTCAATCTCGTCTCGTCTTAGATTTTTCATGGACTACATCAAATAATGGCCAGACAAAGGATAACATGTAACATGCGCTATTATCTGGTCTCCAATAAAAGCCCGAATTCAACAACTAGTAGATAAATAAGCATCTGTAATGAGGGAGGCTTTCCTTTGACCCATCATACATCCGGCAGAAAAAAGAGAAAAAGAAAAAACTCAGCAGGTGGGTATCAGCTTTCTTTTAAAGCAAGCAGAATGATTAAACACATCTCGGATTGAGACTGACAGCGAATGTGCTGTATACATGGATCCTAGACAAAGAAGTCGCCATTTATAACATTATTACACAGAATGTTAAGCATATTTTTTTAAACATAATGTACACAATTGCTGCTAATTCTGTTTACATAAATGCATTTATGTTGTAGGGGAAATAAATATACAATCATCTGCAAAGTAAATGTAAATCTTCCGCAAGTGAAAGCTTAATAGAAGTAAGCCCTTTGAAAAGCAAACCTGTTATCGGGACCCGGTAACACGCTCGGCTCTCCCGGGAGGACATCAATAATGAGCGCTACACCGCTGATTAGGCCATCAGGAGGAATATGTGTGATCAAAGCTCAGCACAGCATCAGCAGACCGGACTAAACGATCATCAAGATGCCCGAGCACTCACCTAATCGCCGGGCATTCATTAGCGCGCCTAGACCGCATTAGATGATCTCGCACGTGTCCGGACGCTCTGCTTCTCTCCGGACGCCGGGCCGTTTCGGTTCCAGGCTAAACGCTCATCACGGTGCCCGAGCATTCCCATCTCTGCTCAGGCTATTAGCACTGTGGGAACAAAATAAAAGATCAGCACAGCGTGAGCACTTCATTGTAATGGAGATGTTATTCTCGTTACTTTAACCGGGGACATGATTAATGTCTGGTGGTAAACAGGTGGAAGAGGGAGTGGAAATATCAGAGCACGGCGCATGCTGCATGTGTTTCTTCCGTTAAGGACCTCCTAGTCGATCGGTTTATTAATAACAACGGCAGCGCCGTTGATCCTGATCGTGAGAGTGCGGGTTAACTTAACGGCTGCGATGCAATTAACAGGTTTATATTAAAGTGTTTGGTCGAAATGTTTTTGTGTTTCTATAGCAACAACGGGTTGGTACAGCAAGTCATACTGTATGACATGAGTAGTGACATAATATTTAAACTTTATGGCTGAAAGCATTTTTTATTTCATTATTTATCATTTATTAATTTATTGTTTCGCCTGAAGAGATCATCATTTGCTCTGAAATTCCATTGGACACGTCCATCCAGAACAACTATAACCAACATTGTATGTTGGAATGTCACGAGGGGCGTTCGAGTCAAACCAGGACTGTTGGTGATATTTCTTGTCAATGACGGCCTAAAAAAAAAAAGCGATAGACGTTCATAAAATACTTGAAGCACTCGTGTGATCAGCCGCAGTAAGACATTTCGATGAAGACCGTCCGTCCATGGGCCGAGCTGTTCCTCGGAACGCGTCGCAGTCGAGTGCAAAGCGCCTGATCCTTACAAATAGGTGGGAACTGTAGACGCGACCATTCGCCAACACCATGGGAACTCGGCTGGGAGTCAACACTACATCCGGCTGTACTCGCTCCAAGCCATTCCTGGGAGGCCAGCGTTTCAGACGTGAAGCAGGGACGATGGTGAGACACTGGGAATAATAAAGAGAGAAAAATGGAGCTACAGTCCTATACAAAAGTCTTGGCACCCCTTGATAAATAACAGATTTTGGTGATTTTTTTTAATTGAAAAGATGTTAACACATTCTCTCTTGGAAATGGGGAAAAAAATAAAATAAAAATCAGCAAAATTCCCCATCATTTCCAAGAGAGACTGTGTAAACATCTTTTCAATTAGAAAAATCACCAAAATCTGTTATTTATCAAGGGGTGCCAAGACTTTTGCATAAGACTGTAGTACACTCATAACTGCGTTCTGTTATCCTGCACAATTATGAAAAGTACCCGGTTTGACTCGAACACCCATCGTCTTCTTAGTAACAGTACGAGGAATAAACCGTGGTGTCGTTTATTTACATTACTTCTTTATTTTTATTCATAACTTTAAGCCCTTCGTCTATTTCTCCACTTTTTTCTTTCGTCTTTTTTAACTTATTTGTACCCTTTTTTTTTTCTTCTTTTTTTTTTTTTACAGCAGGGTAGACACTGCATGGTGCCTTCCATGTCACCGTCCCAGTCGGGTTTTCCCGGTCTTGCAGCGTGAGCATGTGACACACACAGCGAGCGGCGCTTCAAACTTTCTGACGGTCCTGAGGAGCAGAGATTAATTTGTAACATGCCAGACACTTTGTCAGGAACCGCGGCGCTGTGGAGCGGGTTCTGCGGTGAGATGGTGGCGTGTCAGGAGACGAGTAGTATCCTCGAGTTGTGCTGTATGGTTTGAGCAGCAGTGGATCGTAAGCCTCGGGGAATGTGAGGGGTTTTGGAGAGTTCTCAGTGTATTGGCTTGGCTATAGCTACAGTAATTTTATTATTATTTTTTTTTCTCTCTCTCTTTTTCCTGCTGTTTTTATGAAGCTTTTAGCTCAAAGGAAAGGAGCTGAGTCTTATACAGCGCTCACTGCGGGTGTGTTCTTCCTCCTATGTTTGAATTACAGAATGTCGTCCTTATATCTGTCTCTCTTCAATCATTTCATTTAAGGTTTATGGTTTTATACAGTATATATGCTGTTGGATTTAGGAGCCGGCGAAGTATAGCTGCAGTAAATAGCGACTGATACGGAACCTTGGCCGCGATGTTTATTGTGTTGTTCTGCTATAAAAAGAATATTATCCAATAAATCCTGTATCACTCTACCTTCTGAAAGCCTAGTATAAGTTCATCTTCCAATATTGACATTTGTGCAGAGGAGTTATTGAACATAAGGAAAAAGGAATCGATCCCAAATGACATGCCCGTCAATACTACAGATAAATGATATTAATGATTTTGTTTTATTTTGGTTTAATGGGTCATTTATATCTAAAAACGCCGATAGAGCAGCACTTCAGTGCTTTAATTTGCCCAGCTCCATGTCACCTCAATATCTCTAACTTCCAAAGCTTTAAAAAGTTTAATGCTACGGATGACTCCAGAAGAACCATTTCGGGAGGCGGAAACAAGACCCGCCCATTTTTCCTCCAAGCAAGGATAACGTTCTTAAGATGAGTTCTCAAAGTGAACTTAAGGTGAAATAGGAAATAATGTAAATGCAGATAATACGTTACAGCCACGCAAAAATATTACCAACACTACCAATTTCCAAAACAATCGAAACATTTAGACAAGACATGTAAACAGAGGTGGAAAGTAGCGAATGACATTTACTCGCGTTACTGTAATTGAGTAGGTTTTTTTTTTTTGTACTTCTACTTTTGTAAGTAGTTTATACAATCTGAAGTATGTTTTGTTTGAAGTATTGTACTTCGCTACATTTTAAATCATATTTGCATATAAAACAAAAAATATGATGCTTTGTATACAGTAAATGCTTCGTTGCGCTCGCGTGTGTGTCTCGTGTCCTGGTCGCGCGCCGCTCCAGACTCCACTCCAGGTTTTCTGACTGTTTGCCCACATCGGCATCGACCTGACCTTCCACACGGTCGCTTCCGCCCTGAGAGTGACATCATCAACCAGCCAATTTTTTGGATTGTGATTTCGGCGTTTTGATATTTGGTTGTGTTAGTCTGGTTTTGACTTTTTGCCTCCCGTTGACGTTGATTATTGCTTTGCCCCTTTGCTTTGGTTGGTCTTTGTATATATTTGTCGATAATTTCACTGTATGTTTGTGCACTCACCAGTAGTAGGGGCGTGGCTGCCATTTATTTTGGGAAGAGGGAATTTATTCACTGTTTTTGGTTTAAGGGAAGGGACCTGCATTTTTTTTTTTGTCTTTTTTTTTTTGCAGGTAATCTAGCTACTAAAATACAGATACCCTTTTTTTTTTTTTTTTTTTTTTTTCCCCGATTTTCTCCCTAATTTAGTCGTGTCCAATTCCTCCCCGTCACTAGGGGGCTCCCACATTAAGGCTACTACTACCACTCAGCCGGGAGGGCCGAAGACTATCACGTGTTTCCTCCGAACCACGTGACGCCAGCCGACCGCATCTTTTCGAACTGCTCGCTCGCGCACCGTTGGCGGCGGCGTAACACACTCGGAGGACAGCGCTATCCGCTCCCTCCGTTGCGCGAGCTCACAGACGCCCCTGACTGGCTGTAGAGCCCTGATTAATGTGGGAGGAGCATTAAGTACCTCTCATCCCTCCCCTCTGAGAGAGCTCGGCCAATCAGCTCTCTCTAGACCTCCGGCTGCGAGAGGTTACAGCACCACCCGGGATTCGAACTAGCGATCTCCGGATGATAGGGCGAGCGCTTTAACCACTGCGCCACTCGGAGGCCCATACCCTTTTGTTTATTATTTTGGCCTGGGTCCACCCTGAATCTGATCCTGGTCTTCTTTCTGCTGTATACCACCATTTCCATACAGTTTAAAATAGAACCCAGAACCATTTCGGTTTTGCTGTACGGCCCGACCCTAGACTGGGACGTAACGCCATATTTAAGACAACAGCTTTATTATGCGAAGGTGCTCCTTCAGTTAAAGACAACCAGTTTGAGATTTATACCCGCTTGTCTTTTTTTGAACTACACTAGAATCCCGCCTCGGTTAAAAAAAAAAGTAACTCTGTGACTTTTACTCCGAGTAATTTTTTTTTTATGAGCTACTTTTTACTTTTACTTGAGTAGATTTTTATGTTGACTTTTATAATGGGAACTTTACTTGTACTTCAGTAACATTTCACTGAAGTAACAGTACTTATACTCGAGTACAAAAGTATATAAATGTATAATTATAACTCTTTCCACCTCTGCATGGAAATGAAGTAAAATGTGAAATAAACAGACATTAAGCCTCACTTAAAGGCCTAAATTTATGATTCCTTTTGGCACCGGCTGCTTTAAAAACCAAACTGAAAGTGGCTCTGTTTCTTCTTGATAACATTCTTGATGCCATGTCGTCACTAAATCACAAAAAAAAAAAAAACTGATGCAAACAATTTTTAAACGGCTCGCTTAAACGCACGCGCAACTTAACAGGTGTTATGCGCTCAAATGCCCCCCTGCCATGGATTGCCCCACCTCATTACATAATCGCTGTCTTAAAAGCAACGCTAGCAATGGTTTTCCTTTCGGCGTTCGGTTCGGCATGAGAAGAACGTACAGTAATATGAGCTTACTGTAACACGGTCTTCTACAAAGTTGCACGGACCCACAGTACCACGATCATACCACATGCCTGAAGAGGCTGTCGTTGATGTAGCAACAAGGCAGTGACGTCCCCGTGACAACTCAGTCAGAGCGCCACCCAGGCCCTTAAAGGTGTTAGTTAGTTGATTAATGCCATCGTTAGCGCGTCCTTATTAATTTCTTTCTGCATCTTGTCAAAGCAAGACATGACATGTCCGAAAAAATAAATAAATAAATGTCAAAAAAAAAAAAAATGCCTGGCGTTTAACCGATTTTCTGTGTAACATGGCTCAGTGTGACAGAGGGATGGAAGGTGCGTGGATTGATTCACAACACGCACTGAGCAACATGCAAGAAAGTATTAAACCTCAGAAGGTGCCGCTGGTGGTCACGGTGAACTCGACACAACATTATGAAATGAAAGTAAAAAGGCAGCAAAACATTCCTTCAGCTAGAAATTTCTACTTTTCCAGGTGAAATTGAAAGCTCTAGGTTTTCATTTCCTAGCCGGTTAGCTGAGCGTGACCCCTACACACACTGCACATGTTCCTCCGGTTGTCCGGTCTGCCCAGCACAAGGAAGTGAGTAAAACCATTCAAACTACTATCTTGATCGCTTAATGCTACAATAATTACGACTGGCTACATCCATGCTGTTGCTGTACACGACACTGTACCAATCCAGATGTTTGGTGAATTGCTGTATAACATTCTCAACATCCCTCGGTGTGTGGAGCGGCACTTTCCGACTCAACTCCAAACAAAACGTTCCTCATTGAGGCAATGCGTCGGTTTTTATCATAAAATAAAACATTTCAGTTGAAACGGAAACGCCTCTGATGTACCGTATCTGGTGATGCCGCATTGCATTCTGGAACTTCTGAGTCCAAACAACGCCGTTAATAGTAAGCAAGAAAACCCTGCTGTTTTATTTTTCCTGACCTAGCAAGGGAAATCTTTAGCGGTGAAATGTTTGTTCACGTACTTGCCTATACGACGCAACGGTGGCTTAGTGCTTAGCACTTTCACCTTGGTTCGGTTTCTGCCTCTGGGTCCGTGTGCATGGAGTTTGCACGTTCTCCCTGAGCTCGGGTTTCCTCCCACAGGCCAAAAAAAATACAGATTAGGTTAATTGGTGTTCAGTGCAGTGTGTGAAAGCGCTTGTGAATGTTGCCCGGAGGTCCCACCATGGTCACCATTGGCCTCCAGGGTTCCTAGTTGGATGGACAGAGTTGCCTGAATGCTATATGTGTGTTACTACAGGATTCCAGTAGGGGGCAGAATAATATCAGACTTTTAAATTTTTTTTGCATAAACAAACACTTGAGGAGCTAATTTCCCCTGTCAAGATGGTACTGCGGAATTGGTCACTGTGCATGGGTAAAGAAATACCATGCAGGTCGGATAACCATGGACCTGGTTGGACAACTTTTCTTAGAAATATTGCACCATTTTAGACACTGCCCCTACTGTTCACATTTTGCGAGCGCTTATGGGCACTTTGCGCTAATTTCTGCGGACATGATCGAGCTATGGCAAAAAAAAAAAAGAAGAATGAATGCAGGATACACAAGGCAGTTAACAAAGATGCACATCTGCATAGTTTAAAGCTGTAGTAATACTGTAGTAGCCTTATTTTATTATGATTAGAATCACCCTAGCAAAAAGAACGTACATAAGCACGACACACGAGCGGTAAATTCTCACAGGAGTGATGAACATACAGTACAACCAACACATAGCCATATTCGCGTGTTTTCCGCTTTGGACCTTCCCCTTAATGCTAATACCCAGGACACTTAAAGCGACCTCGTCATTATTTACGAACGCTATAAAACATTAAGCTGAAATATGAAAGCCCCCGTGACAGCATTCATTTTCCCGGGGAAGGAAACGCATTGGAGCACTTTCCCATAATTCCATTTATCATGTTTTATTTATCAATTCCATCACCCTTTTCAGATGGAAGATTTTTTTTCCCCTTCTTCTGCGTGAGATCTTTACAGCGTCTATGTGTCAGCGTCATAAAGATGACCGAGTTCACCTCTCCCGTTACATGGCCGCTGCACAGCGTAATAATTTTCAGGCACGAGCGTGAACTCAAGCTGTTCGGCATGCTGAGGGAGACACGGCGCCGGCCGCGAATAGCTCTTATCTGCGGATTTCAGCGTATTTGGTTGGAAGCTGGGTTGATATTTGAGGGGAAGATTTGCTCAGCATGCTGCGATAAACTGTCATATCTTACAGGGAGAGAGAGAGAGAGAGAGGGGGAGGGGGGGGAAAGGATAAAGAGGAAGTAAAGCATTCGCGTCTTTTTACGCAATTTGTGCTTTAGCCAGGCTCGTGTTCGGTTTTTAAAATCAAGTCTAGTATTAAAATCAAAGCCGGATCATCAACCCCGTGCTGTGACCTAACAGTCTACCTTGATAGAATAAAACGCTTGATAGAAAGAAGCGCACTCGCCGCTCTCTCTCTCTCTCTCTCTCTCTCTCTCTCTCGCTCTCTCTCTCTCCTGACCATTTCTCTGTCTCTCGCCGGGCTGCTCATGAGTATAATAAGGTAAAGGTAGTGGAGCAGAGTGATGCCGGCTCCAGCCAGAGTGTGTGAGTGTGTGTGAGAAAGAGTGTTAGGCAATCAGGCTCTCACTGGTAAGATTATTTCCCTTGGGCTCTTAAGCGTTGGCCAGGAGCTCCGTGGCAGTTCAGTGGCACACCATCGGAGCAGCGCTGTTGAACTTTATTTCTCAGCAGTTGGTTTTTCACGGTTCGCACCTGCAAGATTTTTGCTCCCAGCCAATCCGAAAGCAGGTCAGAAAATAAAAAAGCGCAAATCGAGCACCTTTTAAAAAACGCACACCATGGAACTTCAGATACCTCTAAAAAAAAAAAAAACGCAGACGGTTTTATTCCGGGTTGTTTCTCTTTTTTTTTTTTAACAGAGAGGGTAAAATAAATCTTTTAAATAATTTTCTCCCGGAGCCGGAAGTTATTTTTGGAGCGCTTTGTGGAAATACGCTCAGGATGGGGCGAATGCCAGTTCATTACAGGACACCAAGGACATCCCCATTCACACCCTGGTTCACACCTAGAGGTACAGTAATTTAGCATGGCCAGCTCATATACTGGCATGTTTTCTGGAGTTCTTGGAAATTGTCCAGGCGTGAACATCAACCTGATCAAAATGCATCATGAACCCCCAAAAAGTCACATTTAAAAGTCATTCTTTAACAAATAAAGAAGGAACAAAAGAAAAAGAAATGAAAGAAAGAAAGAAAGACATTTTTTTGTTAACTCATCTTTCTATGTTGTTGTTTTTTTCTTCCTTCTGTTCTAGCGTGAGAAATACAAAAATGGTTGATTTGCTCTGATGCCAGCATCGGTATGTCTTTAAAGCATTTAAACGTTATCCCTTACCCGCTCTCGTACAATCATATTACTTGGTCGGAACTAACTGTAATCATTCATCATGGTGATATAGTATAGAGCATAACGAACTGCACTGAGACGTTAACTATATGTATCACTCATTGTCACAGTGTTCTAACAACACTAACTGTCGGATGCCAGATAAGTTGGTCTGCAGTACTGGAAAGAGGGAAGAGCAACTGCCTGCCAAAACCCTCATTCAAAACCAGTCACATAGTGCACTACGTTTCAAATTTCACAATATTTAGGTTTCATCTCCGGAAGTGAGCTGACGTTCTGTAGTGGAATCAGTGGAAATATAAAGTAAATCTTCAACGTTTCTCAGAATTTAAAACAGCGCTAGGCGACAGTAATCCGTCATGCTAACCAAAATATGTCTTTTCCGCTCGCGCGAGCTCACAGACGCCCTTGATTGGCTGTGAGCCGAGAAAATCGGGAAAAAATGTAAAATTCTAAAAATAATAATATTACCCGGTACAGGGCATTGCTCAAGATTTTGGAAATCATGTTTTATGTTTTCTAAGCCATTATATATTGCATATTGAATTTGATTTGCCATGCACCCCCGCTAACTGGTACCCAAGGTGCCCCTAAAAGGCATCTGACGTAAAGCGGTTATAGCGTTGACACTTTCATTTTTTTTAATTCTGTTCCAGTGTCAATTAAATTGTATCTATTTGAACAATTTTACTTCGCAACTTAATTTCCAGCTCATCTACTTTATTCCCTCTGAGAAGTTCGGCCAATCAGCCCTCTCTAGACCTCCGGCTGCGAAAGGTTACAGCATCACCCGGGAATCGAACTTGTGATCTCCAGAAGATAGGGCGAGCACTTTACCAATGCGCCACTTGGAGACCAATACAGGTTAAGTTAAGTATCAGGGCGATATTAAAATAACTTAGAATTGACTGTATACACACCATAAACAGTGTGATGTGTCATGGTGGAGTCGAGGAGTGCGTCTCTCTGCTCAGTTTTGAAAACCACAAGTAAAGCAGTGAGTGACGACACTCTGAGCCAGTGAGTGATTGATGGCACTCTGACCCAATGAGTGATTGGCTACGCTCTGAGCCAATGAGTGATTGACCGCGCTCTGAGCCAATGAATGATTGACCGCGCTCTGAGCCAATGAATGATTGACCGCGCTCTGAGCCAATGAGTGATTGACCGCGCTCTGAGCCAATGAGTGATTGGTGGCATGCTGATCCAATGACGTTTGGCATTGTCAGGTTGACAATACATTTGCCAAATGATGTTGGGGGGGCACCAAGGGGGACCAATCATATTTCGGGGCCAGTGCCACCCCATGCCCCCCTCTAGAAACGCCTCTGCCTTCCTGACACAACCCTTCCATATTTCTAACCAGGATGCATGCAGTAGATGGCTGGTTACTATGGGGTGTTGCAACCATCGAACCCATATCCTCAGATCAACAATCTAGAGCCTTAGTCTCCTGAGCCACCACTCCCCTTGTGAACTCTGTAAAAGTCTAAAATTATAGCATATACTGTAGAATTATGATTGGAAACAGGACGTATGAAATGATATAAGAAGCATGAGAGCAGCAGTGTGATTGCCCATGGCCTAAAATGGACAATCGAGATACAGGACAGTCTTCATTTTATGTGCAAATGTTAACATTCTTAATCTACTGTATGTTGTCTTTGTCGTGTCCATTTGGTTTAAGTATCTGTATGGATGGGAAGCAAAAGCATGTCCTTGTATTCGGTCTGAGAAGATAGGGGGGTTTAAAAACATGTTCCGGTTACAAGCACTGTTCTACAATTATTCCCAAGTTGTCCCTACTCAAGCTTAGTGTTTATGTTCTTCTTTTAATGCTCAACTCAGACAGCCTGGTCATTAACAGCAGCATGATCCGGCGCTGTAAATACGACAGCTATAATTAAACACAGTCACGTTGTGTGCTGCAGCATGTCCTCCCACTTACATTAAAGCTATATAGAAAGATGTATTCACCTTATATATCACTGTATCTCTAAGTCTGGCACCAAGTTCATTCAACTTTCTAGAATCAAGAATGCCTTTAAAAAAAAAAGAAAAAGCGCTTAAATAAGTCTTTGTAAGATGAATTTAGCTTTTCCGTGCCGCACTGGATCCGGCGAGACAGACAGACGGTCGCTTGCTGAGGAGAACCTGAGATATGAGATTACGGCGTATCAGTGTGTCAGTCGATGGAACAGAGAGACAGTCACGTTATACTGGATTCCGGTTACAAATGATGAACCCTCTCCGTGTTTACAAGGGTAAGATGAGATTTAAGCGCTTTGATCGCGTTGCACCTGAACGCACAAGCCTACATGATGACAGTGCCATTTTTTTCTGGATGGGGCGAATATTAACCTCTGACCTAGGGAATAAAACACTCCAGGATGTCCTGTTAAGAGGAAAATAATTAAAGACAGGATGGTGTGAAATGAACTGACTTGCTGTACGGTTACTATCCTGGAGTATTTGAGATTTGTATTTTATTTGTAGTATACTGTTTAAGTGAACGTCCTGAAACGGTAAAAAATAAAAAAATAAAAATTTAGTAGTCTGTATTTTTGATGACGTTGCAAAATCGTTTGCGTATGATGTCATTTATAGTGTTTTGCGGGGAAAAATCTGAATCAAAAGGAATCAGTAATCAGTGCATTACCTTTATTTATTTTTATTACAGTTTTTATTACATTTGATGTTAGAATCACTTATGATAAAGAAGCTGTAAATGGTCTTTCCCTCAACTTTCCCTGTTCAGTTTATTCCCCCAGTATGTTCATATGACACAAAATAGCCCTTTTGTTTGTTTCTTTGTGAGATTTTCAAGTACAATGGAACCTCTGTCTGCGAGTGTTTCACAAGACGAGCAAAAATCTTTAATAAATTTAAACTTGGTAAACGGATTGTGGGTAATCGCCTCCCATTCTCGGTCCCGGTTTGAGTGCGTCACACGTAAAGTCTATATCCGTGTGCATGTGCACTGTTTACTGTAACACTGTGACCATGTGTGTGTGTGTGTGTGTGTGTGTGTAAAGCATTTTTCATTTTTGTCTGTAGGTGTGTGCGCTCGCTTGTGTGAGAGTCCCTGAAAACTGTTGTGTGTGTGTATGTGTGTATGTGAAAGTCCTACACAGTGGCCCCCTTCCTCCATTACAGCTACGATTCTTTTCAAAGGTAAAGTGCAGGTCAATTCGTTTTATTTTGACTTTATATTTTGTATTATTTATTTTTATATGAGTTGTGGAAGTTTCCATTTTTTCTTACAGGGAAAGTTGCTTTGATATGTGAGTGCTTTGGATTACAAGCACGCTTCCGGAACCAATTATGCTCGCAATCCAGGGTTTTACTGTAATTTTCTCCTTAATTTTAGTTGTAGCTGATTATCACCTATCACTGGTAGGGCACAGCATATAAGTTAATCTTTATTTGTCACATATACAGTACATTACTGCACAGTAAAATTCTTTCTTTTTATATCCCAGCATAGCTGGGGTCAGAGTGCAAGGTCAGCCATCAGCAGATAGGGTTAAGAGCCTTGCTCAAGGGCCCATCAACAGCAACCCAGTGAAGATGGGGCATGAAATGCTGACCTTTTAATGAGTACCTCGGTGCCTTAACCTTCTGAGCCACCACTTACTGTATGTAGTGTGTGTCAGGGGAGGACACAAAAACAGGCTCCTATTATCAGATATTATACAGTCGTGATTCCCACATTTGGGGAATTTGCAATATTCAGTAGTGATGTGAATGACTGAATGGGTAGATTTGTTTTCCTGAGACAGGCCGCCTACAAATACAGTTTAAATTGCTAGTTAATGTACCAACCTCAGCAGCGACCTCATTTCCCCTCTCGTCTGTTCCAACCTCTCAGCATTCAGCATCAGCACTATATTAATCACCGGCCTGATCATCAGTCATCATCTGCACCTGTTTCATGCCTTAAGTTAGATGCTTGAACACTTCAAAGTTCACTGTGTGACAAAAACATTCCTCTGAAGCTCAGGTTTAGAGACTGGACGGAAATTGAGATCCCTTGAGAAGGACTGGAGGACTGTTCCTCAAGGCGAGGTTTTTAAAAAATTGAAAGCAAAATGTGCTGAAATGAGGGGTGTCAAGACTTCTGCTCAGTACTGTGTGTAAGATTTATTCTAGCTGTGTGCACAGTTTGGAATAGGCAGCGAAATAATCAAGTGCTTTTTTTTTTTTTTAATCAAAGGTAGCATTTCACCTAAACAATGGAGGGAAGAAAAAAAAACAACAACATGTTGGATGTTTGTGTCGAGTTTACAGAGCGCTTAATGAACCGCTGATTAGGCTTTTGTCCAGCTTTCTTGTCTCTCGGGGCGTAAAAAATTCAAGCACATTAGACCATGTTCACTTTATTCCGCGGAATGCCAGACTTCTTTTGCGACACACGCAGCGTTTCAAGTAGAGATAATGAATTCGGGAGTAATTGTAAGAAGCGAGAAGTTCTTCGCCAGCCAGGATGTGTCAGAGTAATCAATTTAATATCGCGAGAAAGAGAAACAGGACAGGCTTTTAGTGACTCCGCGGAGGAGGGGGTGCTGTCGTCTCCAAGCGATCACGGCGACGACAACTCGTTGTAGCAAGATTGTATTGATCTCACAAAGTCACCCCTGTTCAAAGAAAGATTGCGCAAGAGGGAACGTAGTCACTCTTCAAAGTTAAAGTTCATTGACGACCTTTGCACTGTGGAGATGCTTTGCATAATTTTTTAAACAATAATAAAAGCCTTTTTTTTTAGTTTGGCAATGCTTACACATCTAAAATATGAATACAGCGTCTTTATCAATTGTTTTTTTTTCTTTCTATTATTTCTGGTTCACCCATTTCAAATCAAACGCAACACGTGAGCACCACGAGCAGGAGACAAGATCTGAAGCCTCTCTTGTTCTTGCAGCTTATATTTTACATATACTTCCCGCGTGTTCTCAGTAGATTCGATATCATATGCCTCAATTTACCTGCACACATTAAATTATTGAGTTTGATTCCACACTCTAATTGGTCCTATTACCTTGTCTTCATGCTCTGACCTCCCGTGTTGGTCCGTAATCTGTGATTCGCTGTCTAACCATTTCAGTTGGGCAGACGGCACGCAGGGCGCAGTGTGTAGCGTCGATGCTTCAACCGTCCAGGGTCAGGATGAGCTCAGGTCGCTCCTAAAGAGGGCCACATGTCCTTCTCACGCCTGCATGGGTTGTTTTTCCCACCTTCCAAAAACATGCCAGTAGCTGAGGTATAATTGTGTTGAATCCATGATGTGTTCGCACCCTGCACCCAGTGTTCCCTCGGATTGACTCGGAACCTGCCTTGACCCTAAGTGTCCTAAAAATGTTTTGGCTCTGATTCATATAAAATGAGACTATTTATTTATTCAAGTTTCATCTTTTTTTTATGTATCTTCTTCCAAATTTTGTGAAAAACCTGGTGCGGTCATGATCATTTGGATCTTCTCACTCACTCATTGTCAGGGGATACCACTAGAGGGCGCCAAAGCGCCCACAGACTCCATTTTGTTTTCTTTTGTTTTCATTTGTAGTTTATGTTGGACTCAATTCCCCAGAATGCACCTCGGTCAGGTGATGTGGCGCTCACCTGAACCGAGGTTGCTCATTAGTTTGGTTATAAATGTTCTTGTGTTCAGTTTGTCCTTGTCTTTCATCTGTTCGTTTTTGGGTTACTGTTTGTTCTGGTTTGTTGTCTAGCTCTGTGTTCCCCTGGCTCTGTGTTCTTCTAGCTCTGTGTTTTCTCCAAGTTCTCTGTGTTCTCCTGGCTCTGTTCTCCTGGCCCTTGTCTGTCTCCTAGCCTTTGTCTGTCTCTTGGTCTGTATCTAACTCCTAGTCTGTGTAGCTCCTGGTTTAGTTTGTCAGTTCCTTTGTTTCCTAGCTCCATATGTCTCTTTGCCTGTGTAATGTCTAGTCTGTCATGTTTAGTTTATCCCTGGCTTAAGTTCATGTTCTGTTCCTATTGTTCCCTGTTTTGTGTTGATTAAAATACTTTTGCCCACATCACCTCTGCCATTATGCCTTTCCTTCGTGCCGCAAGCAGTACTCGTGACACTCATCTTATATACAAGGTCGCGGGGGGCCTGGAGCCTATCCCAGGAGACTTAGGGCATGAGGTGGGGTACACACTACGGGCAATTTGGGAACGGCAATTACTATACGCCAATCAACATGTAAACTCCATGCGCACAGACCTCCAGGTGGGAATGCCACCGTGACGCTCATCTGGATCTTCTACAGTATTTGTCCATATTTTTGAATATTGGTAATGTTAGAAATATATAGATTTTACATTTTTATGGTAAGGGACAGTAATTACTGGCTAGCCTTATGTGCAATACTGTTAATTCAGATCAATTCAATTTTACAGATGTAGATCCATATCTTGGGGCGTTTTTATCTTCGGCACGATTGATTTGTTTCATGCCCAGGATCGATTGCTTCCTCCTCCTCCTCCTCCAGTACTTCCCCATTGGCCAGCGCTCACATGATTTTTATTCTCTGTACTTAGGCACACGTGTGTATTTGGCAGTAGGCAGTAGGCACCTTGTTGGTTTGTGAGCCCAAAGAGAAGAAGAGAGCAAAGAGGTCAATCTTGACGGAATGCCTAATATTATTGATATTTTGGAAAAAATGTCAAGAGCAGCACTCTCGGATGAGATTTTGGAGGAAACAGACCGCACTGATGATGTAGCATCCAAACAGCGGTCCACTTCCATGTTCAGGTTGGCTTACTTATCTGATTTGATAGCTGCCCGAGTACGCCGCACCACACCCGAGACTACCTGTTCTTGCAGGGTTCCCAAGCCTGGAACGATTGTCTTCTCACTGATCAAAAGGAACCAGAATTTGGGGTCAAGTGTATACGGAAACGATCCTGGGGCCCTGATGTGAAAACGCCTTTAGATCGCTGTAACCTGAGAGAAACCTGTGAAACCCTTTATAGTTATGAAATAACTGCAGGTTTCAGGTACATAATAGATAAACCGTACTAATCCTGTACTAAGTACAGTACTCAGAGACCTGACATAAGCACAGGACCATGTTCATGGTCATAAGATTCTTTAAACTTTTAAAAGGGAAGCGCAAATCCAATGTATTTCCAAGACAGAGCATTTACACAAACGATTTGACAAGCCTGATATATAATTCTTGTTTTTGATCTGCTACGTACAAGAAATCAGTTATATTTAGGCAGTAGTTGGGTAAAGTAACCTATTTATGATTTTAAGAAATGATGGCGGGGGGTTGACATTAAACTCGTGCGCGAAACTGGGTTATAAAAAATGGAACAGAATTTTTAAGGATTCTCCTGAAGCCGAAAAGTACGTGTTGGTTTTGGACCAAAGTGGGATCAAAAGCACCACAGCAGATTTCAATTGTCACACTCCCTGTTGTGCGGTTTATTTATAGCCGTGAATAGAAGAGTTATATCACAGTGTTGCACTCGCATCTGTACAACAACAGATTTCTAGCAGGATGTTTGATGCGTTCGCTTTTCCCATAATGCCCAGTGGGCATACAGTAGGTCCGTTTCAACTTTAAGAGACTAGGCCGCCAGCAGCAAGCTTATCAAATTCAACGAATGAGTGGACATGTGCAACATACAGTATAAATATAGGGCTGTATCTTATAGCATCGTTGTGTAGTGTGCCGTGTCATGATATACCGTAGAAGCGTAGTCATGCACGAGTTTATATTGCAGATACTGTCAATAACTTGTAGAGGAGACACATCAGGAGGAGACATGAGCCATTTCCACATGTTTTGGCCATTTATGGAGTTCCTGGGAGGCCGGCGTTTCAGACGTGAAGCAGGCAGTCTGATCATGTCTCCGGTGTACTGAGAAAACTTTCTACTGTACCTTGATAGTATTCATGCACCAGTGCATTAGTGTAGCAGGGGATTACTGTATATAGAGAAATAAAGCTACTGTAGATTTTCATCTCTGTGTTCTGTTGACCCAATGACGGATCTAGGGAGTTTACATTAGGTTAGGTTATTGATAGCTCTAATTTCCAGTAACTCTATTTTGTGCTGGATATCCACACCTGATGTTTACTCAGTTTTATTTAGGCAAGAAAGTCTACTCAACAGCTGTTACAGCAACAGTTAAATCAAACAAAAAAGTTTCCTTCGTCATTTCCCTGGTGATGTTAAATGATCGAAGCCGATTTCATGTGTGCTAATTAATTCTGTTACCTTATTTCCATGTCCTGACATCCTGTGTTTGTTCATAATCAGTGATTTGCAGTTTACAGTAACTGTCATCGTCTGCCAGGAGGCACGGAGGACGCAGGAGGTAGCGTTACTGCCTCACGCAATCCAGGGATCCCGGTTCCATCGGGTTCTCAGCTTTCATCCCACCTTGAAGGAAAAAAAACAAAAAAACAAACAAGAGGTGGTTAGTGTGACTCAGTGTTGTGTGAATGTGTGCTGTGAGGGACTGGCATTCCATTCATGTACATTTACAGCATTTGGCAGATCCAAATACATTTTATCTCATCGGAGCAAGTGCGCTTCTCAAGGGTCCAACAATGGTAATTTGGTGGTGCTGGGGTTTGAACCACTTGATGAGTAAATGCCTTAACCTCTGAGCTGATCCTGACCCCATAGACATGATGGCGTCACAGATTGGCTGAGGATCCGCACCGACCTCCAGGGTTCAGGGTTCGATTCATGCCTCGGGAACCCTTTCTCCTACAGTCCGAAGATTAGGCGTTCCCTAATTGCCTGTAATGTGTGAGTGAGTGTATGGTGTGTGCATATGTGTCCTGAGATAGATTGGCACCCTGTCCATGGTGCACCACGCCACCATGTGCCTGACGTTTCTCAGTGTAGGCTCCAGAGGAAAAAGCAGATTCAGCAGTTTATTGTAGCTCTTAGCTTAAAAAACAGCCGGCTTTTCAACATGGCAGCCTGTTTCCATTCTAGCAGTAAGTAGCTCATGAGTTATTAGGTGACTTTTTCCTCACCAGCATCTCATGCACTCCCTTGGGTCTGGATAAAATCAAAGGCTCCATTTGTCCATTCGCTGTCCCAGTATAGCATGTTTGGTCGCAGCAGGGACATTTTTTTTTTTTGTTATTATTCTCACCGTACATATTAAGCACCTTCCTCCAAGTGACAGCGTGCACGGTAATTTGAGCTTGAACGTCAATAAGCCTGTGCACAGATTCAGGCTCAGAATTAAACGGCGCGTTGGGAAAGTTCTTTTCTCTTTCAGTTCGGCGTGATGAATTGCAGGGGCTTTAATAAGACCAGGGATATGGGGAGTGAGGGAGAGAAGGGTGGTGGGTAGGGGGGGATGAAGCGAAATATAGTGTACCGATGATTATTTCAACTTCTATTTTACAACTTCAGGAGTTGTGTGGTAACCTGTCAGTTCTTCTCATTTTTCAGCATCACAGTGCCGCACTTGTTTTAGAAAGTTAATCAACTCCTTTTTGGCCAATCAGATTCAAGACTTTATTAAAAAAAAACACACACACACAAAAAAAAAACAAACATATTTTGCCCCTGATATAAACGACAAGCAAGTACTGTTGATGTTTGAAGCAAAGCATAAAATCCGCAAGCAGTTCAGGTCTCAAATCATCTTCCTTAACCGCCGTCGTTCCTCATCACGCTCTGGGTGTGCTCTGTCAATTTAAAAGCAGATCCAAATATTGATCTTCAGCCGCCTCAAAGCCATGCAGAACTCCTCTGCCATGATGAAGTCGAGGAGGTAGTCGGATTAGGCTCCTCCGCCGGCGTCGCCGAGCTCGCAATCTTGCCTCGAGTAGCAGGATGTCAAACAGTAGGGGAGTCGCTAAGATATGAAGGGGTTGCGTGAAAACAGCTCTTACCCGAAATGAATTCGGCTGTCTTAAGCTGATTGACTGAAAATCCATCTCTCTTAACGCCACAGCCTGTGGCAGTCGGGGTTTTAAAGAGGGGTGCATCGGCAGGGGGTGAGAGCGAGACAGAGTATTAAAAGCAGTAGGCAAGAAGGGCTTGTCTGAGCTTAGGAGCTTGACTCAGGCTTGAACGGAAACATTTAATGAAACCGGAAATTAAATTTCTGAAGGTGATTTTCAACACGCCTTCACGACTGCATGTTTCTAAGCTAGGTTGTGTGGCGGCGATTTGTTGTTTTTTTCCCTGGGTGTGGTTAATGGTCAGCGAGTTGCCTCACAAAGAGCGTCCATATTTCCATGTGTCTGTAATCTGATTTTCATAAGATTTTCAAATTAGTGAGATAGAAAAGGTGACGATTCTAACATTTAGCTAGACTGATGTAATGACTATTTTCATTTCAATCCATTTCCAGTCCAAGTTGTACAGTATACCCCTGAAATTTCACTTGAAAATGAAATTTTCGTTTATAATAGAATATGATGACCATATTTTTATGTAATTTATTTCATTTCTGACTATTTGTATAAATCTAAATGAAATACACCCTCATTAACCTCAGTCCCTTGAACCAAATGTCTTATGGCACAAGTTCATGTCATAACTCTCAACCCGAACTACTCAAGCTATTGTCCTTCCACAGGCTTACATAAATCTGCTCAAAGTTTATTTTAAGTGACATTAGGATTTTGACAGATTTCTTCGGAATAGTCCATTCTCTACCATTCCAAGTTAATAATACTTAATAATAATGCATTTCATCTTAAGCTCTCGCTCAAATTTCTGAGGCTGCTCGTCTGCTCATTTTCCCAGTTTATTTCTTTTTTTAGTTTAGAATTCTTAGAACTGTAATTCGTCACATTTAAGTGTACACATACGCGACCGGTTGGCACAAAGCTCGGCGCTCGTAGCCGTCAATGTACTGCAGCGTTTACTTTCCCTTCCTGTGTCTGGTCATTTTGTGTCATCATCATCGTGTATACATTCAGATGGTTGTGACCTGCTTTCTATGTCTAATTATTCCATCTACAGTATGTCTGCACTTTTGTTTAGGGTTCTTTTTGCAAAAGTTTGTTTTAGTTCATTTCATTGAAAAGCCTTTTTTTCTTGCTCTTGCCTGGGTTCCTGGGTTTAATCTGTTGTCCGTTTCTCTACTTTATGACTATGGATTTTTATGATTTTAAAAAAAATGATTTTCAGCCTCTGCTGTGGATTATAGAGATTAGCAATTTGTTTCTCCACATTGACTTCAAAATAGATTTTTAAAAATATTTGTATTTTTTTATTTAAAACAAATTATGTTTGCTTTTGAGTGGCAAGGTGGTGTAGTGGTTAGCACTGTCGCCTTGCACCGCCAGGGTCTGGGTTCGATCCCCGGCCAGGCTCGATTCCCGTCTCTGTGTGCATGGAGTTTGCATGTTCTCCCCGTGCTTGGTGGTACTCCGGTTTCCTCCCACAGTCCAAAGACATGTAGGTTAGGCTAATTGGCGTTCCCAAATTGACCGTAGTGTGTGAATGAGTGAGTGTGAGTGTATGTATGTGTGTGTGTCTGTGCCCTGCGATGGATTGGCACCCTGTCCAGGGTGTACCCTGCCATGTGCCCCAAGTCTCCTGAGATAGGCTCCAGGCCCCCCCGTGACCCTGAATACAGGATTAAGCGGTAATGATGATGAGATGAGTGTTTGCATTTGAAGTGGTGAAATGTTGCAGTTCCTCAAAAATCCCCCAGGTGGTGCACTCTAAGCTATTAGCAAATTGTTTGCTAAGTTTGTTGCTGGTAACAAATAAAAAGAAATAAATAATAATAGAAACAGGATATTTATAAAATCATGATATTTAGAATTGCAAACCAGTTCGAAGACTCTGCATCACTTGTGTCCTGCCGCGTCTAAGCCACGTTACGACCTCAACCGCACTGCGTCCTCACCTCTTGCTCTGGATCAGTGATAGCCGAGTGTGTTTTCTGTTTTCTGTCGTGATGTCCGGCGATGGTTTATTAAATTCACCCCTGAATGATTCCTGCTCTGCATCCTGCCGCACTGCGGCTTCGCTAAATGACATTTGGTCCGATCGCATTTCTTCCGGTCGTGTCTTGTTGAGAATTCGTTCTTCTGCCTCCGACGGCATCCGGAGGAGCGGAAGCCGATTCGGAGAAATGTCACTGCTTTCGTTACTAAACATGGGGAAAGCAATGATCCCGGATACACCAAGTCAGCGCCTTCTTAATCTGTTTATTCCTTGCTTTTATTAAAATCGAGTTCAGCTACGAAATTATAAGGCTTTCCACCTTCCATGTCATTTACTAGAAATAAGAAAGCTGTTTACTAAGAACTGACTACAGTAGAAACACTGGATTAAATAAGCTTAATCCTTCTTAAAGCAATTTTTTTTTTTATGGTTTTAATCAAGATATCATCTTTCGGTATTTATTTAGTAGCATATCCAGTGTAGCTCATTACACAGACTGAATCATTGTCTTTCTTTTTTCCTCTGACACTCCTATCGATTGAGAGCAATGATTTCTTTTTTGTTATAGCGAATGAATCAAACGAGAAACACTACACGTCAGGGGTTTTTCTTTTCCTTGTTTTGGACATGGACAACTTTTATATTTCTTTCCCCCCCCCCCCAAAAAAAGCTGTACATTTTTATACAGGACACACAGGATCTCACCGGCTACTTTGTTTTGTGTCGTCGGGATCGTTGCCCATCAGACAGGCATCAACTCCTAGTGCGTCGTAAAACAACACCGGCGCTGGTGAATGAGTCGGCGTAAGCTGTTCAGCCCCATTGACCGAGCTGAACTACAGCTTAATGTGCTGTTCAATAGAAAATGCATTCATCCAGATAGCTGGAGTGGGTTACAACTAGGCCTATAAACACTAAACGCTACCAGCATCCAATCCCACCATGGCGAAGCTCTGTACGTGATTTGTTTTGGCAATTACACAGTGTTTTAGTTCGGTAGATGAAGCAGACACGGCAGAATTACATACCCCATAATACTGTAAAAAAAATTGCACTGTAAAAAAAAAAAAAAAAACACCAGAGACAGAGAGAGAGAGATGTTTGTGGACAAATCATCTATTTGTATTAACTTAATAATCGCCAAGTGAGAGAATATTTGCTCTCTCGTTGTGCCGAATAGACTTCTGGGTTAATTAGTGCAACTTATTAAGTTAGTATTGTATTATATGCTGCCCTTAAAAACCCATCTCAAAAAATTTAATTAAAGGTAGACGAGGTAGATATGGAAGCTATGATACAGCATAGGCATGGATGGAGTGTTTAGTTTCAGGAAACAGAGCTGAGAGACCGGAGACGTAAACAGACGAGACTCTTTTATTGCCATTCAGTCTCATCGGTTTGTAATAAAGAAGATGAGATAGAAGAACAAGGGAAAGAGCCAGAAGAAAAGGTTTTGTGTTTAAAGCAGCTGGTTACAAAAGGAGTCATCAATTAAGGTGGTTTAATTGTGGTTTAATGTCTATTTATTTCATGTTTTACTTTTTTAAATGTTTTGATTGTGGCCTGCGTGTTGCTTGGAAGATGCCCACTTACCTCAGTTACAACAAGCTAGCCAACTTAGCTTTAGCTTAGCTAAAATGCTAAGGTGGCTAACATTAATTTGCTACTGGGCATCAGTCAACTCCTACATTTCTTGTGGTAAGTTAAACTAAAACGATTCCAGTTAGCTGGTTAGCTAAAGCGATGCATAGCAGACCGCCAGTGGATTGACACCTGCAGTGCAGCCGTCACTCAGATCAGCCACGCCCTTTTAAGTTTAATTTTAACTGACGAGTTCACCCCTGTATGTTTGTCATAAATTGGAAATCTAGTCATGGAGACCAAAACTGTTTCTTTTCTACCAGATTGTAAATATGTTTATTTCTGTTGTAATGTTGGACATTTTAACATGGAGCTCTATGGGAATTGACTCACTTTTTGGAAGTCAGCCCCCAGTGGACATTCAGAGAACTGCACACTTTGTGACTTCCGCGTTGGACTGATATTTTTTAAAACCGAAGAGAATCGCGAGTTTATGGCGACTTTATTTACAGCCCCCTACTGGCCTGGAGTGTGGAGCAGAAAAAAAAAGGTTCTTGGTCTATATGAGATGTGATGTTTAAACAATGAACAATGCAAGTTACACAGCATTTCAATGATTATTAGTTACTTTCGGTAGTTTTTAAGTACAGTGGAACCTCAGATTGCGAGTAATCCGGTTTGCTTGTGTGAAGGCGAGAGGAGGAGGGGAGGGGCACGGTGTCTAATTACACACACACCACACACACACACACACACACACACACACACACACACAGTGGAATCACTGCTGCAAAGTAAAAAAACAATTAACCTGAACTTTACCTTTGAAAAGAATTGCGACAGTGCAGTGTGTCTCTTAGGGGGGGGGGGGGGGGCATGGTGTCTAATAACGCGCACACACACACAAACAGTGCAGGCTGAGAGAGAGAGAGAGCGAGAGAATGGATCTTTAACCTCTCTAACACACACACAACTACACAGCACATGCGCGCACAAACACTAACGGAAACACTTATCTGTCAGGATTAATTTTTTCAAAGGTAAAGTGCAGGTTAATTTGTTTTATTTTTACTTATAATTTTGTATTACTAATTTTTATATATTTATTTTTGTGGGTTGTGGAATGAATAATCTGGAAAAAAAAATTGCTTTGATGTACGAGTGTTTTGATATACGAACACATTTCCGGAACGAATTATACCATAATGCAAGGTTCCACTGTATATCAGCAAGATGTAAGTAATTAATCAGTACAGTTGATACTTGACACAAATCAGGCAGTTAACAATGTAATGTTAGTTATGTAATGTGCAGTTAGTAATGTTTTCCGAATCAACAATCTATTGATGATTCACAGCTCTATCTAATATGTAGTCTAATAGCTATCTGGTATTCCAAAATGCTCTCCACTTCCATTTGACGACGTGGGAAAATAAACCATGTTTTTATGTATTATAAATATAGCAGCTAACAATAAAGTGTGCAGCTGCTTGCCAATGGAATATCGTTGCAAAAAAGGATGTCTCTCTCTCGCTCTGTCTTTCTCTCTCTCTCGCTCTCTCTCTCATCTCTACCACCTCCATTCCCATGTGCCATTGTTTTTCTCCAGGATGAAACATCATTGATTGTTGGCTCTGATGCTGCAGATAAACATGGGGAATGGAAGCAATGGAGAGGTGCAGGAAACGAGCAAAAGAGAGAGAGAATGTGAGAAAGAGAGTAAGATGGGGTGACAAATGAAGGGAAAAGTCCTGCCTGAGGTCTGGCATACCGCTTCGGATCAATAAAGGAGGGTTGTGAGAGAGAAATGGAAAAGAGAAAAAGAGAGAGAGATAGAGAGAGAGATACTTATTATTATTATTATTATTAGTAGTAGTAGTAGTAGTAGTAGTAGTAGTAGTATGCTTAGTAATATTAGTAATATTAGTAAGTGCTTATACAGGGTGATTCACTTGAAAGAGGCCCTAAATATTCTGGAATAGCTCTCGCTATGATGAAGCAATCTGAACCAAAAAAAATAAAAAATGCTACATACCTGTACCTTGACATATGTGTTTGAGATTGCATTACAAATTTGCACATATTTCTTTCAAAATTCACTCCAACGTCGCTTAAACGAATTGGTGACTCATTAGGTTTGCACTATGAAGCCTTGCCGCTCAATACTGTACTGTACACCACCACACTGATAAAGTCGAGTAAAAAGGTATCGAGTTAAACAGCGTTAAAATAAGTCCCACTCAGGGGCGTGTTCGAAGCTCCATATACTGTGGAGCATATTTTATCTGGTTTTGTTCAGATTTCTTCATCCTGGCAAGAGTTTTTATAGAATATTCAGGGCCTCTTTCGAGTGAATCACCCCTCATTGCCCTTCCTCCAACACACTTCTGTATATTATATTCCATGTTTTACTCGTTCACTTTGCTGCATTCCAAACACACGTGTCTCCCTCACGAAATCTGGTATTCGTCTTCTACCCCCTCGGCGCATTCATACACCGCGGTCTAAAAAGCCGTAATTGATTAGTTAATATACGAGCGCCGATCTCCAGAGATGTTCCGCAGTGCAGTGATTTGTAACTTTTCCCCCCGTTAACTGCTCAACCGGAATATAATAAAGAGCCGCAACTGTTCCGTCTCCCCAAAGACACCGGCTCGAGCATAAACGCGATCCGCTTGTTAATGACTCGGCGGGAAATTAGCGCGCTCTTAGAATGGATGTTTTCAGCTGTAGAACTTCATATATTTCCGATTACGGCACGGCCGCGTGTAGGCGTGCTCATATAAGGGGGAAATTAATGAGACGGAGGTGTTATAAAGAGCTAATAACGGTGTAATTATAGTAAAGTAGAGCCATTACTGCAATCAGGACAAAAAAAATAAAATAAAATAACAGCATCGTAGCCGTTTATCTTATACCTCAGGTTTTATGTCACGGCATTAAACTGCTACTTTCTTATTTTTTTCTCTCTCTTTCTCTCTCTCTCTTTTTATGATGTCTCATTCAGTGGAGTGTTTTTCGTCCACATGGGGTTTAGATTAGAGAACAATAGCCTTCTGATTTAGTGTAGGTGGAACTTTTTTGGGGGGGAAGTGTAGCGTTTTCAAAGCTAAGATTTCCTCAAATTAAATTTGTATTATTGTACGTTTGGATTAGCTTTGTTCATGAATTAAGATGATTAAGTGCACGCTGGAACCCGTTTTTCACTTCTATCCACTCTACACACACGCAGAGCAGGCGGAAAGACCGGAGGAGGCTAATTAAAGTGGCGGAACGATGACCTTTGCGATTATTTCGGATTTAGCGTTTATACTGGATTCGCTCAGACAGGTGTCTCAAATCTGAAATTTAGCACAAGAACAGATTTCTGCATCCTCAGGAAAAACAGGCTGATTTTTTTGTTAATTTTTAACGGACCACTTGGAAAAAAGTAACAGACCCCACTGCGAAAAACCTGAGAGATCTATACACAAACAGTCAGGCAAAATGGAAGTGCACGAGCACGTTGACGAAATGTTGAAACGCTGTGCAGAGGCTGACTCGCTTCACCGTGCTTCCTATAGAGTCCCTGATTGGCTGGGGAACATGACATCGTTCCCGGACAGATACGGAGGCCCTGCCGAGGGCGGGGTTGCTGTCAGGCCAGGCAGAGTCGCCGGATTCCCTCCACTTGACAGGAGCTTTAGAAAATAAATCAGATTTGTCCCGCTGTGTGGACAAAACATTGGAATTAATCAAATGAATGCATTTTTTGCATAATCATGTCAAGCTGTCTAAAGCTATCTGCAGAGAGGAAACCCCAGGGAGACAGCGTGTGTATGTGTGTTCCTGTGTTCGTGTGTTCGTGTGTGTGTGTGTGTGTGTGTGTGTGTGCGCGCGTGTTTGAGCAGAGACAAATGCCATTAAGCATTACTCACAGCAGGTCCATTAGTGCCCCATATCCACAAAGAAGCAGGTTTTCTCTGTGCCATTAGCATCTGACTGACAGATAAAGCATGAACACGACTGAGCACGTTTAAGACACTGGCAGCATTAGTCAAGCCTTTTAGACCACTTTGTTAATGTGTGTATATGAAAGAGAAAAGACTATTTCCTTATGCAGGAAAAAAAAAACTCCACTACTGCAGGTGGCGCTGTTGTAGAATTTAGTAAAAATTCTCACAATTCTAGGAAGATGGCAGAATTTGGTTCGGTCTTGCCCCGTTTGTCCACAGGGTTTGCCCAGCCGCCGAACATCATCTCTGGAAGATGCATGGTGTTACACGAGCGCCATTTCCAATATCACCCCAAAGGAGGCGTGGCCCAAACCATACGCTAGCACTGACAGTTCCTCGACCTCAGCTACATCACCCGAGTTCATACAATATGAAAATTTTGGATGTTTTCCCTCAGTAATCTGCTTACCAACAAGGTCCAACACCGCCTAAACAAGCAGCGGAATCGGAAAACAAATTAGCACACCCCAGAGATTCTCATCTGCAGTTTGCCTCCGGTCTCGCTCCACACTGCTCTACACTGGTAGTGCGAGGGAGACGATCCTTCGCACACCTTCGCGCTCCTGCTCAGTCAGCATAGCAGTGGCGGCTCGGGAGGGCGGGGGGAATCCCCTCCCGTGACCAATTAGCCGACGAATCGCTGGTCAAATTTGATTTACAATCACGGCACGTGGGAAGACGTGTCTTTTATGTCTTTTATGTCCCTCCTCATGTCTGCATTCCTTCCTCCCCTCTCTTTCCCCGAGCTCTGTTCTCACCTGTCAGCTTTAATCGTGTGCACACTGCGGCGTTATAAATGTTCACGCCGAACCAGTTTCCATCTCGAAACATTCCATTGTCGCTCGTATTATCCGCCTTTTTCCCTCTCATCCCTCTTTCATTTAACAGGTCAGAGCAGAGCACTTATAAGCATCCCGTACAGAACAGAATGCAAATTTTCCTGATTGGATAAAAGTGTTGCACACACATTCGCATACGCATCGTTCTGCCTTGCGTAAATCCTAAATATTGTGTGTGAGTGTGGTGCGTGTGTGTGCTGGCTTGTATTATGTTGCGAATGCACCCGGGCATTTGCTTAATTGTTCTGCTTACCAACTGAAAGGCCACTAATTGTGTGGAGCTTTTCATCCTGCTTTCGCTTGCTCAATGCAGCGCCTGTCGGCTTTTTTTTTTTTTATAGAGTAACTCTCTGGATGATCGATGAAGAGAATGTTTACAAAGAACCGCACAATGCCTTTCTGCTTCTGAATACGTTTGGACGGAGTACCAGTTAGCTGTCGAAGCTTGGCGCTTAAGGTGAAGCTCGGGGTCAGGGCTTGGTGAGGGTGGAAAAAAAGAGAAGAAACAACGAGAGCTTGAAAAGAGAGACAAGCCTGATGAACCCCCATAAGTTTGTTTGCTGGCTTGTGTATCAGAAATCGAAACACTTGTGCACACGCTGTTATAAGAAAACCATCAGCGCTGAAGCTCGACAGTGACACATATCACCTTTTTATGGTTTTTATACAGAAACGGATAACACCTGTAGCTCAAAGTGTTGCTAAGCACTGAAGCTGGAGACCCCGTCCACAAACGTGTCCCCATTCTGACAAAAGAGGTACACAAACGTATTTGACCAAACCTGTAATGACATTTGTATCCAAGCACTTCGATATGGACTCCGTCCCCCTTTTGCCGCTATAACAGCTTCCACTCTCCTTATTTCTGTGGGAATTCGTGCTTATTCATTCTGTAGAGCATTTCTGACGGTTCATCAGGCTCATGATGTTGGAACTGATGTTGGAAGAGAAGGCCTGGCTCGCAATCTCCGTTCCAGTTCATCCCGAAGGTGCTTGATGGGGTTGAGATCACAAGGCTCTGTGTTCGGTCCAGTCGAGTTCTTCCACACCGAGCACATCTTTAAAGTCCTTGCTTTGTGGACTGGGACACAGTCATGTTGGAATAGAAAAGGGTCTTCCCCAAACTGTTGCTACAAAGTTTGAAGCATGGCATTGTCCAAGATGTCTTGGTATGCTGAAAGCCTTACGTTTGCCCTTCAATGTGGATAAGGGGACTGATTGAAACACCTGAATTCAATAGTTAACAGTTTTGGTCTACATAGTATAGTTGGTGGCTTGGTGGTTAGCACGGTCAAATTGCTCCTCTTGGGCCTGGTTTCGATTCCCGCGTCGGGTCTGTGTGCATGGAGTTTGCATGTTCTCCCTGTGGTTGGTGGGTTTCCTCCGGGTTCTCCGGTTTCCACGCACCGTCCAAAAGCATGCAGATTAGGCTAGATTTGGCGTTCCCAAATTGCCCACAGTGTGTGAATATGCATGCAAATATCCTACCAGGGTCATACAAAATGGGAATAAATACAATGGTCACCATTGGCCTCCATGATCCCTAGATGGACTACAGAGGTTCCTAGATGGATGGATAGATATAGTGTAGTTAAAGAATGTTGTGGAACAGTACTGTATAGCTGTTTCTAATTTTACTCTTCATAACCTCCCTCTGCACACACACACACACACACATATAAAGAAAGTGTTGCCTGGAGAACAAAGTTACTGTAAGAACAGAGAAACTTTAGAAGCTACAGAACATGAACTAGGAAAAGAGCAGGACAGCCGAGTGAACAGAGAGAAATGACGAGAAGATGCTGGGGATTTATTATTTTTTTGCTATTTTTAAATGAATGTGCATTAATAATCTCCTCCAGCACAGACCTCTGTCGTTGGAAGGTCCAATAAAGGATCATATAACGACCCAGCGTTCCATCGCACTATGACAGCACGTCATTTATATTCCCCTGTCATTCTCTCTCTCTCTCTCTCTCTCTCTCTCATACACGCACACACAGACTTTATAAATGTCTCTCATCTTCTCTTACATCCTGTGATCATGTCTGAGTTCCCAGCTTTCTGGCCCAGGGGTTTTATTTAGATGAAATGTCACTTTTAATGGAAAATGTGATAGAGGCACATCAACACAATGTAAAATAATGCCAGGAGGAAGTTCACCGAGTTGATCAGGAACATATGTGTGTGTGTGTGTGTGTGTGTGTGTGTCTTGGTGACATATGTCTAAGTCACATCAATACTTAATACAAGAAAAGTTTCTCATATTTCACAGTTTACCTGCTTCCCGTATAAGGATTTAGATATAGTTCATTCATCTTCGAGGTTGCCAGGTTTTGTCATTTGAAGCGTCTGAGAAAAGGCTACATAAAGTTGTCCATTCACCACTTTTTAACACAAGCAGTTGTATTTACGACTGAAAAAATATATACAATACGCACCGTATTAGGGAAATTGAGTTTCTCTTTGTTGTCAAATGTAATCTGATGTAATATAAGAGCAAGAAATATGAATAGGATGATAAGCAGTGAAATCAATATTTATTATATTTTTTGCTGCACGAATAAGCATAGCTGTAACTGTCACATTGCCTGTTAGTCCTCGCTGTGTGCTCAACTCCTGAACAGCAAATATATACACACACGTACTGTACATACATACTAACACAACACACACCTTTTAATTAATTAAGTAGGCTCTCATGAAGATCGTCCCAGGAAAGCAAGGCCAAAACTTAGGTCATGAAGTTCATTCAGAGTCACCAGCCTCAGAAATCAGCAATTAACAAACATCCCCTCGGATTAGAGCCGTTATGAGGGATTTACAGAGCGTAAGTACCAGACACATCTCGAAATCAAACTGATCAAAGGAGATTAGACGCCTTTTTTACAATGTAGAAAGAAATAAAAACGTCCAAACTTTTTAGTGGGACATATACTGTGTCATATATATTTTGGCGATTCGATTCCCGTCACTGGGCATGGAGTTTGCATGTTCTCCCCATGCTTGGTTGGTTTCCTCCAGGTACTCCGGTTTGCATCCACAGTCCAAAGACATGTAGATTGGAGTTCCCAAATTGACCATGTATGTGCTCTGCAATGGATTGGCACCCCGTCCAAGGTGTACCCCACCTACATGTTCCGGGCTCCCCCACGACCCTGTATACAGGATAGATGATAGTATAGAGGATATAACAACAGCAATAAGCATTTAACTCTGTAACTATTTGAAGGATTGCTTGGGTGAGTTCTTACTAAACTCTTCTGAAATCTCTTCTCACTGTGTGCACAAATGGGTTTGGGAACACAAACACTTTTCTTTCTGTCGCTGTGTATGTGTGTGTGTGTGTGTGTGTGTGTGTGTGTGTGTGTGTGTGTGTGTGTGTGTGTGTGTGCGCTGCATGGTAGCGTGTAAGGCAGCTTGCTCTTTTTGGCACTATTTCCTGCGCGAGAGTTAATTTGCCGCCGTGGACAGAGAACAAGTTGAAGGTGACAGCAGCAGCTGATCCAGCGCTTCCCAGGAGTCCACGCAGGCAGAAAACGAGTGCGCCGGAAAGGTTGAGGGGCTTCTGTTTCAGCCTCCATTTTTCTACCTCGCTTAACTCTTATCCTCTCATTATTTAACTTTTCTTTGCAACCCTGTCTTTCTTCTTTTTTTTTTTTCTTTTTTTTTTTTCTTGGCCTGTTCTGTTTAAGATTCTAGCTCTTACTATTCGGTCAGTGCACTCACAATGCATGGTTAATCAGGTTAGACTTGTTATTCAGTCGAAAATGATTACTGTTATATGTTATATCAGAATTATATTATATATTAAATTATATTATATATAAAATTATAATTATATCAATGTTATATCAGAATTGTCAGGGCTTTGATTCAGCTGCTCAAACAGCACAACTTTTTAAAGAAGTTCTATAAAGAGCAAATTCATATGAGTGAGATTTCAGACTAGGGATATGAAACACTAGGAACCACCCGATACATGAGAACGATATTATCACTATACCTGATTTGATTTATATTGCGATTCTGTAAGTATCGCGATTTTATAAATATCCTGATTCTATATTTAATATTTCACAAAAAATTTAAACAACCTCAAATAGCAAAAAGATTTGCTCCTACTGTACCTCATGGGATGCTGCCATTGTGTAAATACTGTAGAGTGCACCACCTGTAGGATTATAGAGGAACAGCAACTCAAATGCAAACATACACAACTTTTACAATGATTAAAAAAATATATATATATTGGACTAGAGTGCAGCAGTACATCAAATTCAAACCAAATTCAAATTTTATTTGTCAAATACACAGTTTGATATGAAGTGAAATGCTTATATAGTGCTTATATGCTTATATAAGTGAAAGGCATATATGAATTTCCACACAGAAGAAGTGTGATAAATAACTGAAGCGTTTTCTTTCTCCATCGCTTGTTTAGACATAATATGAGGAAACGTTTGAATTATTTTTGCTCCAACGAAACAGTTTCTGAAGAGAAGCCACAATAACTGTGTAGTGTCAATTGGTCAGGGCTAGCGTTAGCAATGTCATGTGGCAATAAATGAAGGCAGCTGGTGACCTGAATGACCAGATTATCACAACTCATTTTCTTACTTGATGGCACAGACATATTTCAGTATTCAAATGGTGAAAGAGTGGTCTTGGGTCTCGCATGAGAAAACATTTTCACGCATGAATTGGCCACCGGATTACTTTTGTAGCCACAAAAACGGAAATTGAAAATCAATCAAGTCTGTTTTGAACATGAATTACCTCAGGCTGACACACTGCATGGTTTTAGACAGGATCTCTGTGGGGTACAGATTCAAATCAGCAAGTGTGTGAGGAGAACAGACTGAGAACAGACACGAGTTGCAGTATCTCAGTAAAGAGGGAATCGCCAGGGACCCCCCGATACGATACCATGATACTTAAAAAATCGCAATACAAACAGGTATCACAGTTTTACACATTTTTTTTCCCCCCACTGTGTTGCAATTCTAATCAATTAATTTCCTGAGGTTTGAAAAGTTTAGAGTGTACCACCTGTAGGATTATAGAGGACCGGCAAAAATGCTTAAATATATTGCAGCACAAAAGAATTGACTGAATTGATTTTCCCCCCATCTCCATATAGCCGACGTTGAATTTTTCACAAACGACTCTGGATGTTGTTGCATAGTGTACACTGACCCATCAAGGGAGTGGTGATTGATCGTTCATGAACGATTCTTTCTTTTTGAACGAATCTTTAACGTGACTCAGAAGAACGAGTAGTCTCGGAGAGTGATTCGTTCATTTTCTACTAGGCGCGCATGCGCAAATCATCGTCTTCACACCTCTTCTTTTGTCACGTGACTTCCATAGATGTCACACAGTGCAACAGATTCAAAACAAATGACTCAGAATAGAAGATATGAGAGGTGAGCTGCTCATTCTATTTATACTTATCTGTCCTTAGCTGCATTGTAATATTTTAATTACTGGAACTAGAGACAAAATTTGTATTTGTAGACACGTTGGGGGGGTCTGTTTATTGAAAATGTGACATTTTATTTTATTTCTAAGAACGAAATGAACTAAATGACTCCAAAAAAAAAAGATTCGCTCATTTTGAACCGAGTCACTAAAATGATTAGAACTTCCCATCACTACTAGGGAGTGTGAAAAAGAAATGTGTGTGTATCAGCTCGCATAAAAAAAAGAAACGTTCACCATGGAAGTGAATTAAAGCCAAGTTGTGCATTTGCGCATTTCAAACCTGGCTTTTCCTGGTCTTGGAAGTGTACTGTAGTGTTGCTTCCGTGAGAGTTCCCGGAGTGTGTGTTCAGCTGGCTCCAGTGGAAGTGACGTGCCATTTAGTTTATGATTTCTCATCTGGTGCAAACCGTTAATTGTATGATCCACCTTCTTTTTTTATATAAAAAAGAATATTTATATCATAAAGAAATGGTAAAAATTGCAGAACTGATTGGTTCACGTGTTCCTCCAGTCTTCTTAGAATCTTTTAGGATCGTGAAAGTGTGTCACCAGCCTTAAAGGTCTAGTGGGTTATGTAAGCTGAACAGTGTTTTAGCGCATTACTCAGCAAGACTAATTGCCACTGGATTGCTAATTGGCAAATAATTGGAAGCGAGGACGATGTCCATTCATCTGAAGCAGACCAGTTTTCCTCTTAAATTGCCACAGTGCAGATGCAGATTAGCAGAGGAGCTTGCCTTGTTTTCCCTAAGATAGTGTTTTCACCTGAGTAGTTTTTCCCTCGGAGAGAGAGCATGATGTCCCAGTCGGCTCCGTAATAATTAATTCACCCTTATTGATCGAGTGGTTCCCTTCAGTTTGATCTACGTAGACCATCTACATACACGATCACACATGGACCACTCTGGGAGTTGCCAATAAAATCTAAAATGTTTCTTTGCAATTATTCCCCCCCCCCTCTTGTTTTCTCCTCATTTTGTCCCACACTAATCACTGAGCAGCTTAGCACCCCACTATCTGTTAATCTTAAGGCAGGTGAATGTGCTTGTCTGTTCGATATACATGAGCTTACAAATGCTTTGTATTGACTAGTGTCGCTTAGATTGACCTGAAGAAAGGAAAGCTTGCTCGGTTTATGTTTTCTTGCAGTCGCAGCCTTGAGTAAATAGCTGTGGCATGTCAAGGTGGTTGCGATACTGTGTGAAGAATAAGAGACTCTTTTGTGTCTCGTTTCATATATCGCCACTCTGACTTATGTATAATCTTAAAGGTGTTTTGCTTGAAACTGATCAAAAATTAGCAGGCAGTAGCATAGCAAATTTTTTTTTTCTTCATAGTTCGTTTTGAATTGGTTATTACTGTTGCCTTGCACCTCCAGGTTCCAAGTTTGGTTCCCGCCTCGGGGTCTCCCTGTGCTTGGTGGGTTTCCTCCCACAGTCCAGTGACATGGAAACGCCAGATTATGCTATCTGCCGTTTCCAAATTGCCCCATAGGCTGTCAATGAGAACGTGTACTGTATGTATGCGAGTGTGTGTATCCCGCGATGGATTGGCACCTTCTCCAGGATGTACCTCTGTAAACCCAAATAAGTTGGCAAAACTCAAAAAATTTGAGTACTAATGTTTCCAATTTTAAGTTAACAGAACTATCAGTTTTTGAGTTTGTTGTACTCATTCATATTAATCGTTCTTTACTTGCATTATTGAATAGCCTAACTCATACTATTTAATAGCAATTATAATGCTTTTTTAGTTGTTGCAAATCAAATAAATCGTTGTTGGTCTTTCGGCTGGTCCCCTCAATAGGTCGCCACATCAGGCAATCCGGTCCGCACACAAGCTTGGCGCAGGTTTCACACCAGATGCCCTTCCTGATGCAACCCTCCGATTTCCTCTGGGCTTGGAACAGGCACTTCATCCAGTTATCGAACCCAGGCCTTTCGCATGGCAGGCGAAATACCAACCACTGAGCCACCAGTGCCCTACTGCCCTGATGACGTCAGGCACAAAAAATCTCTAGTCTGAAAGATTTTAAGTTGGTGGAACTTTAAGGTGACAGTAACTGTTACTTAAGTACTTACAGTTACTGTGGCTTAAAATATCAAATTTGTTCAGCTAACTTGAAAAGCGTCATTTCAACAAACTCATAAAATACCAAAAAAGTTCTACAGTAAATACTCATCAAGGTCTATTACAATTAATTTGAACTAATTGTAATTATTTAAGTGTTTAATTACTCTGAGCATTAGGGTTGCGACATACCCGATAAAAATGAAACATAATGCAAATGTAAAGAATTCCGACATGCTCGTGTTTAACGCTCAGAATAATGAACGTCCTGCTGATTGGTTTCCACTTGGTTTCCTAAAATGACTTTCCTGTCAACCATGTACTCTACTCCATGGTGATGACCCTACTCTGAACCCTGACTCAAGCTTTGGAACCTTCCCTACCACTCAGGTGCTGTCCAAACAGAGATGTTTAAGTACCGCGTCAACCCGAGACCCCTAAGCTCCGAGCTAAAACGGTTTCTTGGATTTCAAGTACAGAAATTAGCTCGCATTCCAGACGTGGTGTCAGAAGGTGCTCACAGTCAGATCATACCTAAATAAAATTTCACAAGACTCCTATGTGGTGATACAAAACTTGGATAAAAGGATAACCGGTTCTGACACAAACTTCTGGCAGCCAGGTATTCTGCAAGCCCTCACACTGGCAGGTCGAAGCAGAAACCAGAAGCACACTGTAGCAAATTATTTAGTGTGAAAATGAGAAATTAGGCTATTGAAAGCATTTCCATTTCACATCTCTCTCTCTCTCATCGAGTTGTCTGTATTATTTCGTTCCAGACGCTTGTTTTCAGTCACAGACAGCTTCCTTTTCATCTTTTTTTTTTTTCTTTCTTTCTTTTTCTTTTTTTTTTTTCTCTCTCGCACGCAGGCAGATTCACCCTCCGTCATGCACTCTTACGCTTTATAAACGCTTCAGCAGTTCGGTGGATGAAAAGAGAAATTACTTGGCTTTGGAGAGAAATTGTCCCTGCTGGCATGGTTTATTTTACAGCTCTGCTCTTTCTGATTCAGTTTCTTCTCACTTAACCTTCCTCTACCCGAATTTGCCATGCGCCGAGAACTTGTTAAATAGAAAAGGTAATGAATTTAAATATTTCGGCGCTGCTTTCATATTCAATTTGAATAAAACCGGATGAAAGCAAGGTGTTTGTGAAGCCGCGCCGCCTTCGCCAGAATGCGGACCTAAATGTTTAATAGCGTGTAATAAATCATTTCACTCTCTTTAACCGGACCTCGGAAATTGAGCATGATGAAGTAAAATGGAAGAAAATAAAAGGGAAGAAATAACGGTAAGAGAAATTACAATAACTGAACGCTCTCTCTACAGTAGCTGTGACTCGCAACATGAAACCATGGTGATGTCTGGGAAGCTCCGAGCTCAGCCGCTTTTACAAATTTGCAATCTGCATGTGAAAGAATTCAGGTTTTAACAGAGTGGGAAATGTTTGTATGCGTACTAGAATACACGCATCACCTGGACGTAAAGCCGATTGCTGAATGAAACATTACTAAAATGATAAGTGAGTAATTATGATAGATTTGAACAAGCAATGCCATGTGATTGGATTTAGAAAGGATTCCACATGAAGCAACTTTTGATTCATCAAGTCTTGCTGATTGTTGTGACTTAAAACAAGGGGGAAAAAAATTATATTTGATTTTATATGTATTTTCTTTCTTTTCTTTTTTTATGTTTCCAATTTTCCTCCCCTCATTTTAGCCATGATCAATTCCCACCATCACTAGCCCAAGCAAATCCCAGAATCACCAACCCACTCCTGGCTTTTCAATTGTAATAGTATTACTTCTTTAGCTATTTAACTACAGCATTGTTGAATGCTTGATTCTGATTACTCAGTAGGTGGACAAAAGGACAAAGTATTATTAATATGATTTAGTTAATTCCCATAAAGAAACTTTTAATTATGGGGAAGATTTTTTTTTTTTTTTTTTTTTTTTTCCTGGTGCGGAAAATAAAATACTTCAAGACATGCTGTTAGAGGAATATAATCAACATGTTTATTGGTTTATAAGTGCAATGACTTCATTTCAAGTTCTTAATTTCTAACAGAGAACAGATTTATAATACTGGACCACCACCAAAAAGGGGCACTGAGGGGCAGTGGTAGTTCAGAGGGCGAAGGCACTGAGTTACTGATCGGAAGATCGGTGGTTCGATTCCCAGCTCAGCCAGGTTGCCATTGTTGGGCCCTTGAGCAAGGCCCTTAACCCTAACTGCTCCAGGGGCGCTGTACCATGGCTGACCCTGCGCTCTGACCCAAGTTACGCTGGGATATGCGAAGAAGGAATTTCACTGTGCTGTAATGTATATGTGACAAAATAAAGGCTTTACTTTACTTAAAAAAAAGAAAGAAAGAAAGAAAGAGTCTTGCACTTGTGTAGTGGCTAGCACTGTCGCCTTGCACCTCCAGGGTTCGGGTTCGATTCCCGTCTCTGAGTGCATGGAGTTTGTATGTTCTCCCTGTGATTGGTGAGCTTCTTTCGGGTACTCCGGTTTCCTCCAACAGTTCAAAGACATGCAGATTAGGCTAATTGATGTTCCCAAATTGCCCGTAGTGTGTGAATGTGTGTGCCCTGTGATGGATTGACACCATGTCTAGGGTGTACCCCGCCCTGTGCTCTTCTGGGATAGGCTCCAGGCTGATATATATATATATATATATATATATATATATATATATATATATATAAAATTTTCCAGTGTGTGTTTGAGTTTATAAGCCATTATCTAACATGTCCATCTCTTTTTTTACTTAAAAGCATGCCAAGAAAACCTAAAATCATTTTAGAGGTTAAAAAAAAAAGAGAATAAATCAGAAGATGAAATGTCTACAGCTGCCCAGTCGGTATCTTTGCATCTTTGCAGCAGATTTTCAAACGCTTTTATATCGCACTCATTCATCTCCAGCTTGGTTTCTTTGAAAGTCGTCTCCTGCAGGTCTAAAGACAGTGGAGCAGCGGGTGGGGCGAATGAATGATTTAAAACACAAGGAGGGAACATTTTCTTGTGAAAAGTTCACATTGCAGTAATGAAACAGGTTATTGTCGTTTGAAGAGAAAAGAAATATCATGCCCGAGTTCTTCTTAAGTGCAGTTATTTTGGGATCGTTCGGGACTAGCTGTACGGTGTCGGATACACCTGTGAAAGACCTAAACCGCTTTCCTGAAGTAATATTTGGTAGCTAGTAAGGATGGGAATCACCAGGGGCCATCCAATGTGATATAATCATGATATCTAGGTGCTGATTCCATCTGTATTGCAATTCTATAAGTACATATAGATAGACCCATTTTCGCCTTAAGAACCGAGACATTTAGCTCGGCATTCAATGCTTTTCACCATACGGGCCGAGCCGGACTGAACGCTGGTTAAGGTGCACGTACGTCCGGGAACCATTCAAACCTTGTTTGCTTCAGTGGAAAATTAAGTGAAGCAAAGTTACATATTTGTTTGTGTTTTTTTTTTTTTTTTTGTGTGTGAGATTCAGTGAAGACGTACAGTAGCAGCATGGGTCTCAGATAAACATTTTTTATGTACAGTACTGTGCGAAAGACTCAAGACTACATTAAGACTCGAGACTACATTAAAAATGCAAGAGTGTCTGGCTCTTTAAAACAAAAATATTAAAAATTGACGGGTTGTTCAAAACTTTTCCAAAGTGCTATTAATCTAGAATTTCTGTTCCGGTAAAGCTGCTTTGCGACAATGTCCGTTGTTAGATGCACTATACAAATAAGACTGAATTGGACTGAATTTGATTTGAAACAGAGCGGTTCTGATATTGTCACAAAGCAACCGCAGGATGATCAGAAGACTAGCAGTTAGCCCGTGTAGCGTGGATGGTAAACCCAAACGCGGAAGTAGCGCGAGCAGGCAGGATAACCACGCGATTTATTATTAGAACTCTCTCACGTAGAGAGCAAGAGTTTACACAATTAAACCCGCGTTCTAACAACACACACTCAATCAGGAATACAACCCAAAATGGTGAGTACTCACGAAATGGAGGAGATAGCATCGGAGACGGCATGGGTAGACTCAATGACTGAGCAATGTGAAGCGCCATCTTGTTTCCTTTTATGCTTCCTGGAATGCGTGAGGTGAGAGAGTGACGCTCGGTGTCAAAATAAGAGTCGCATGTGTGAAGCATGATACTCGGCGCTCATAAACTAATACTTGCTCGGTTTCCGAATAAAAAATTATTAAAAATCTTTGCTCGGTTTGCGGAACACTCGTAAACCACGTTACTCGCAATCCGAGGTTTCACTGTATTGGTATAAAAGTCTATAATAAAATAATAACATCTGGTCTGTATTTTGTTTAGGACAACATATGGATTATGTGATTTGTGCTGTTTACACTGGTTTGAATTAATAAAAAAAAAAAAAAATATATATATATATATATATATATATATATATATATATATATATATATATAAATAATTGATTTCTAAAATAAATGTCTCACCAAGTTTATGTACAGGCGTCAAAAATCATCCACACTCTGTCTGTAGAAATCATTTTAATTAACTTTTAGAAAAGACAAATACGTATTTCTCCTTGCTTTTCATTACACTTTGTCCATCCGTCAACAAGCTTCTCGTATTCCGTCATTAAAAAATGTTTTTTAGCTGAGCTGTGAGCCACGAATACACCTCTGTCGTCGCTTCTTCATCAGAAGTGAATCTTCGACCTCGTACGAAGCGCTGCTTCAGGGGACCAAACGCGTAAAAGTCCAATGGAATGAGAACAGGACTATAGGGAGGACGCTTTAACACCTCAAAACAAAGGTTTTGCAAAGTGTGAGCAGAAGTGTGGATAGCGGTCCTAGTGTATTCTTCAGCTCCTCACTAAGCATCTCACTGTAACGAGCGCTGTTGATTGTTAAACTGTTTTTCTGATACTGTTCCAATACTTCTGGCCCTTGAGAATCTCATAAAACTGTAAGGATTTATGAATTTTCTAGCTGATGGTTGACTTCTGAAGTTGTTCTCGGTTGGCGATTGAGGATGTTTGAGTAATGATTCACTTTAAGAAACGTTCACCGTCCTTAGAGTATCAGTCCAAATTTTGTTTGCAGATATCCAAACGCTTCTGCGTTGTTTCAGCACCAGGTACACCCGTTTTTGTTCACACCGCAGTGACGAACGAGCTGATGTAAGACGATCACACCTACACAGCAGCGGCCCGAAAGACAGAAGCCTGGGAACGGAAAAGCGCCGATAAGACAACAGACGTTTTAATAAACCCAGAGTGCGGATATTTTTTGACTCAGTAGTCGCATCGTGTCTCTGACTACCTCAATTACATATAAGAAACTTTATGGAATATCTTTTTATTCAAGAGTATGCTCATGAAATTAGGACTTGGAAAAAAAAAAAAAACATGATTCTTGACAGATTCCGTCATGTATTTTCCGAACCTGTACGGTACAAAGTATTCGTAGGAGTTACAGAGAGCAAGGGTGATGTTTTTTTTTTTTTTTTTTTTTTTTCCCAGCACTGTGCGATTGAAGCTATCGTCTTCATGCAGGAAATGGAAGGCCCTTGTTTGCGCCCTCGACTGCTTCAAAGACGCAGATCACGGAGGTGACGGATATCATCACGGTTCATTTTCAGAGGGCGTTTTGCCAAACGCGCCGTTTATTCTCGAGCAGCCCGGCGCACTGATCTCGAACCCTAGGCTCCACGGACTCGGTGCGGTTCAGACCGGCTGCATGTTTCAGCTTCCTCCGAACATCATTTCCACTTCAGATCACAGGCCAAAGTTTGGAGTGTGCGGCCTGCGAAGACGGTTTGCTCGCTTCAGAGAGTCTTTTTACTAAAAACGTGGTCTTCAGCCTCCAGCTTTACAGCTCTTGTGTTTTAAGCCTCTGTCCGAGCAAATTCCTTTTTGTGTTCTAACTCTCTCTCTCTCTCTCTCTCTCTCCAAGGCCAGATCTGGTCATGATGAAAGAGAGAGAGAGAGGAAAGGGAGACGGGTGGACTGGGTCTCGGAGCTCAGAGATCTAACAGCCGTTTCCAAAGCTCTTTTTATCAAGTAAAAACATTACCATAGTCTATGAAAACAAGGCTGAAAGTTTAACTGTAGCTCTACTTGAGTCATCCTTTGTAATAAATGTGTAAATAGGGTCGGGAATAAGTGCGAAAGCGACACTTCTTTTTAAAATCGGCAAAGATTTCCTGGCTTGGGTTTGCTTTGTAACAAGGGAACCTGTGACCTTAGTTTGTCTCTGTAATAACTCTTTATATTATCTTAGTAATAATAACTAGAATAACAACAGCCAGGGGGACTTTATAATTTTATTTCATGACCATAGGTTTGTCCTTGTAATAATATCTAAATACATATTTAAAGGGATAGTTTGGATTGCGGCGGCATTGTCGCCTCGCACCGCCAGGGTCCGGGTTCGATTCCCACCTCAAGGTCTGTGTGCATGGAGTGAGTTTGGATTTATTTTTAAATAAAAATAAACAGAGGAACGTACTGTATAAGTACAACGTACCGACCATGTTCGGCTCAGAAGTAATGCAGAAGCGTTGGTCGAGTCTCGGCTGAACTTTAAAACGCATTTTTGGTCCGAACGTGGACACGGCCGGTGTGCAGAGCGGAAAAATGTTAAAACAACCACTATGGTAATGCACTTACAGTAGGGATATGAATCACCAGGGATCGGCCGATCCTTTATAATCAGGATTCGATTTGTATCGCGATTCTGTTCCTACCACACAGGATGCCGTGCCGCCTGTCAAAGTTTGATCTCACACCTTCATTCCGTGCACTTTTGCCTTCAAAAATGTGTTTATGAGTGTGGAATCAAAGTCCATGCGAAGAGGTCATGGGCACATCTAGTATCAAATAAAAAACATCAACTTCGGAGTCGATTTTTATAGGACATGAATTGCTACATAAAGAGTTTACAAGATTTCTTACTTGTATACTGTTTGGCAACCAGGATGTTTTGCTTCCATTTTTTTTTTTTTTTTTCATGTTACTTACATCCACAGTAGCAGCGCTCTAAGTACACATCGCTTTACTTGAACTAAAGTTGCCCCAGAACATCAACTTGCCTCTGGTATCAACCCCCCCCCCCCCCTCCCCCCCTTCCCCCCACCCCCCATGAAGCATCTTGATCAAACCTCGGCTTGTCAGCCTGAGGAAAGCAAAAAATGATGAAGGAGAATTGTGCGTGTGCATGTGTGTGTGTGTGTGTGTGTGTGTGTGTGTGTGTGTTGTTACCTACAGATAGAGCGGGCAGCTCTTTGCGTTCTCTCTTTTTTTGTTGTTGTTTTCCCCATGTCTTTATGTCAGGTCTGTTCTATATTCTTCTGTAAAAGACTATCGTGGTAGCTCCTGAGCATAGGAGGACTAGACAAAGTCTGTAAATATCTAATAGAAGCAAGGAAGATTGACGTTAATAAACATGAAAAAAATTGCTGAAAAGTGGAGACAAATGGACAGAGGCACAGAGATTTGGATGAAACAGAAAACGAGGGCAAAGGCCAAAATAAAAGATGGACAGAAAATGGGAAGAAGAACGAGACGGGCATGCGAATTTGATGCGGATCTGATTCATGAGACAGCAAAACTAGCCGTGATTTGAGCGCAGTCATGAAACATTTTCAATACACTGAACACTTATTTACATGCACACACACACACACTTAGGACAAGTCAGACTAGCACAGTCTAGATAATGCTAGGTTAATGGAAGTCAGACTTCTCCCACACGTTATACCGGAAACAGAACACCGACAAAGCGTACAGAACAAATAAAATGTACCGAGCCGTAAAGTTGTCCATGTATTAGCTGACTTGTTTGTCGCATGATTGTCGTGAATACGTCCAACACTAACAAGCTGAAAAGGGGCATGTCATCACCTACGGTGTCACCGCGGAGACGGCCATACTTCGGCCAATAAATCGATTCCCCTGGCGTGCTCGTGTAATGGGACAAGGACAGTAGTCCATTTAAAGCTTTTAGAGCGTTAACCATAGCTCGACTTCACTGTGCATGTCAACGCCATCACTGAGTGTGTTACGCCATCCCATAATGATGAGCAGCAGTTTGAAAAGAAGGCAGTTGTCTCAGAGGAGACATGATCACCGTCACTCTTCTTGGTTGGTAGCTATCATATGGGAGGTTACGACTAGCATGGGAGGGCAAAAACAGTGTGGCATAAATAATGACCATAAAACTTTGATCAGAAGGTCACAGGTTCAAATCCCACGACTGCCAAGTTGTCCCTGTTGGGCCCTTGAGCAAGGCCCTTAACCCTCAACTGCTCACATGTGTAAGGTAAGTCGCCAAATGGCTAAATGCAATAGTAGTTTCCTATCTATCTATCTATTCAGGTCTGTGAATCATAAGTGATTTTTTGACTCAGTCCGTTTTTTGCGCGTTGTGACGTTCAACAAAACTAATGTTTACTGTCTGATTTGTCTCAAGCAGCTATATTTTACAGATTTTTAAGTAATAAAAAAAAGACTAATAATCAGAAATTAATAATAATCAATGATATATTATGTAACTTGTGTTGTTGATTTTTTTGAATGTAATTTCTACTACAACGTGTTTTTTTCCTACTCTCCCGTCCAGTAGGTGGTGGTATTGCACCAAACGACTATAAACTCAAAAAGAAGAAGAATGCTCGAGTATATGCGTAAAATGTCTGTATTTTATGCGAAAGTTGCAGGATATTTTTAAGGAATTTGTCAATTTTACACTGTTTAACGTTTATTTTTAATGAAATCATTTCAAAAGCGATCCAGAATGGAAAATGATCAACAAAAATTCTATTAATCTACGTAATTGATTGAATAACTGCTCACAGCTCTACTTTCTATATTTATTTATTCATTTGTTTAGTAAACTGTTGGCTCGAGAGATGAACTGTTTTCCAGTTTCACCCATGTGAACTTACTTAGAGCTAAGTTTTCACTCAGCCATTGAAGAGGTCAGATGCGTTTTAATGAAAGCTTTATCCGTGAATATAGGAGAGCAAGGTTTCCTGAACAAATAAATACACCCTCAGGCGATTTCTCCCGAACAGAACGCTGAAAGAACATAATTAAACGCCGACTGCCGAAAATGAATAAAAGCGGATCGGGTGTGGGGTTAAGAGTTGATGTGAGAGATACGAAAAGTGTGTAAGTGCCTTTCAAGTGTCCGGGTCATCGTGAATCCTGCAGGCAAATCCACTGAGAGGATTAAAAAGCCTTTACATGTTGACTTTAGTTTAGTTGGAAGTTCCCATGTGCTCTAGACCTTATTTGAAGCGCCAACAAGAGTTGCTCAAGAACAGATAAAAGTTCGAAAATGGCTGTAGTGATGAAGGAATAAACCAGGGATTTCACTATCACCATATCACCCTCATCGTTTTGCTTAAAACAGCATGTTGTAGGAAAGGAGCAAAAAAAAAAAAAAAAAAAAAAAGAGACAGAAGGACAGAAGCTGGGGTGATGGACAGAAACAAGGAATTGTAAAGAAAAGCCAGTGACAGAAAGCGGCAAAGATGGACAGATGATCTCCTCTTCACAGACACAGATAAACATTTCACTCTCTTCCTCAGGGACCAAGATGTCTGCCATGAGCTATAGGACGATATACTCTGCAATGGGAATGATCGCTCTCTCTATCGCTCTCTCTCTCTCTCTCTCTCTGGCGTGCTTTTTCGCTCTCTCACATTTGATAAAAGTGATTGAACACCCCTCCACCTCCACCCGTCCCTAGAGCCAGGGTTCGGTCTTGGGGACAGGCAGTGAAGGATGATCTGATGATGCGGTAGGAAAGAGGCTGACGTCGCTTTCGCCCAGGCTCGCGGCGTTGTCTGTCATTTGCCCAATAATCCTCGTCTCCTCTCCGTCAGCGATCTTTTGTCTTTTGTGTGTCTGGAGTTCGAGCCGGACAGATCTACAGGTCGTGTTTAGAGATGGAAGGATAGGACAAACGCTTTCTCTGTCTAGTGCTTCACTTTTGTCCTGGCTGTCCTCCAATCCAGCTCGGGTTGATGTTTTGGCCGTGCTGAGCCACCCGTCGTTTCTTTATATTTTTGCTTCCAAAGAGCCAGACTTTCTTGTATTTATAATGCAGTGCTGAGGACTAGTTCTCCAGGCTTCTCTGAAGGACGTTTTGGCTCTTATTTCCAGTCCCTGTGTGTGTGTGTGTGTGTGTGTTTTTGTGTGTGTGTGTGTGTGTGTGTGTGCGTGTGTGTGTGTGTGTGTGTGTGTGTGTGTGTGCAGCAGACTGACCAAAGCCTGAAAGCATTTTTCTCTGAGCGTGAGTCACTACGCGAGCTTGACTGAATGTCTAGAAGTGTGCAGCATAATTATTGGCACCCTTGAAAGAAATGATTCTGCTATTCTACTCCAACAATCAGTGTTCACCAGGGGGGAAAAAAAAGAATAATTCCGTTTTCAGGATGTCGGTTGTTGGCTTTCACCGTGAGATACTATTACATACAATCAGCACTGCTTAAAAAAAAAGGAGAGGAGGGGGTTTAAAATGATGGATCTTAGCAATTGGACTGCTGAGCATCTATTCTCCCCACACAGTGAGGATGCTGATGGAGGGAAAGAAGACTGATTCAGAATTGCAGAATTTAACATAATTCGATCCCACTAGCTGTTTGGGGTGGTTTTAAGAAAGAAAAGAAAGACGTTTACCCGAAAAACACGTCGCGCTCACGTCCACAGATTTTTTGGGGGAGTTTAAAAACATAGGAACAAAAAGCAGGAGCTTCATTTTGACCTGACAAGTCTGCTGGAAAATACTCGCTCATCATCATACTGTAAAATAACAGCTTTGTATCTTTAAACATATCGCTGGAGGTGATGCAACGATTCCGGTCATCGCTTTCCTTTCGATTCTGCTCACCAAGCTTTGCGTGATGACATTAAACCTCATCAATAACTGAAGAACTGACGTCCCAGTGGCCACAATTAAAAATGCTCCGCAGTGAGACCAGGACGGGTACGTACTGCAAAGCGAGACACTTTAACAAAGGAGGCATGTCGTGTCTTTCTCAGCCTTGCAGAAATTTCTGCTTGCTTCTGAAAGCACAATGCGAGAGCCATATGGTCAAACGTCGACGTTATGCGAATGTAGCGCTGCGGCCGGAGTTCAGCGGCTATGGTAATGTCGAGCTGGTCGATGCTGGTCGAGTTTGTAAAAGTGCACAGGAGCAAAAATATTTTTGAATGTGGAAGCATTTGAACAATCTTACTATGGCAGTTTGTTTTAATTCGCAGGAGAGTCAGGGATAGAGGCGCGTTCAGGTCAAACCGGGATTTGTGGTGACACTTCTCGTAAATTCAGATTGACCATTACAGAAGACATCAGGCAGAGTACAGTGATGAGACTCTTAATGTAAAATGTTTAAACGGCGAAAACATTTTGAAGAATGTCCAAGAGTGACGATCCTGTGAACATTCAGCGAGTGGAACGCCTGATCCTTAAAAAATGGACAGGACAACTCGTCCCCAACGCATCCGCCTGTGGGAATCATTCACCAACACACCTTACACATTACACGAACTCAGCTGGGAGTTATCGCCACATCCCCCATACAGTCCTCACCGTATTCCGAGCCATTTCTGCGTGCTTGGACGATTAAAGGAGTTCCTGGGAGGCTAGTGTTTCGGCCGTGAAGCAAGCTACTGAGAAAACTAAAGAGCTTTAGTGTATCTGGAGATTGTATAGAGAAATAAAGGGAGTTTTTACTTTCATAACCGTGGTTTGTCAAAAGTCCCGGTTTGACTTCATGATATTGTAATGGCAGGTGAGTTTCTGTAGAAAATCTGTAATATATGTTTGCTGGAGAAGAAAAACATTAGAGATTCTACTATAGCTAAAGACACACACAGCCCTGTTGTCATCCGTACAGTAAATCTTTTTCCTTTTTTACATTTTTTATTTATTTTATTTATTTTGCCCTTGATTTTTCTCCTTAATTTAGTGATGGCTAATAGTGATGTGTGTTCCGGCTCTTTTTATAGAGCCGCTTCTTTTGTCCCCTAAATGGCTCCTCATATTTTTTGTTGCTTAAATTAGTTTATCATCAAAAATAATGTAAAGTCATAAGTAAAATGAATGACTAATATAAACGGACATTATATCAAATGTTTAAATTCATGGGGCTTATTATACTCAACATGGAGCAGAGTGCTACAAAGAATACATTATATTAAAGTACAGTACAAAAAACAAGGACTCGTCTCAGTTAGACAAAAAGATCCCATGTCAGATTATATGTATTTTATTGATAAACTATTTGCAATGAAATAGATCCGAATTGTACTGCATTTCTGCACCTTTCCCAGCGCCTCATCTGTTTTCTCGAAAGAATTTCACACACATACACACACACCACCAGACATAATGACTCGTACTGTAGTTGATCAATCCTGCGTGGATCCTCTAAGAGCCGCATCGTTCGCGACCGACACATCACTAATGGCTAATTCCCATTTGCCAGACCGCATGACAGTTATCAAGCAGAGAGTGCGCAGGCTGCCACATGCTTTCTCACCTAGTGAATATCACACTCCGATCAGATTGCTGTCCTGCTACTGTACAGTACATTAATCGAGGTGATGAAACAGATACCGGCTGTCCACCGCGCTCCTGCAAAGAACGACACTGGACAAAGTTTTATGATGTTTTACGCATGAGATGACCTCATCAGATATATTCATAACTATAAAAATACGGAATCAAAATCCAAATTAGGTCCATTTGGATAGATTGGTCTTTTGCGCCAGGCTTTAAATGTTGCAATCCAAACCAAAATGCGTCCAGATCCCTGATCACATATGGAAGAATAATAAATAAGAATGAACTGAAAACCAAATAACGTTTAAGAGAACCTAAAAGCATGAGCGTTTTCTCCAGTGCACCAGTGATAACTTTTATGTGATCCTTCTTTTTACTATAGATTTTTGGTCCCCAGTTCTCCTCTCTCTCTCTCTCTCTCTCTCTCGCTCTCTCTTTCTCAATCTCACATACACACTCATGAAAGCCCAGCTGGGAAAATCACAGACTCAGCGGCTGATTGTGCGCTTGATGGAGATCACTTGGACTTGGCTCAGCTGTGGGGAAATTGAATTACCTTTACGATCTGTTTGTGTGTGAGTCTATGTGTGTGTAGTGTGTGCGTCTGTATATGAGCGTTTGTGCCTCTGAGTTCCCACCGTTCGGAGTGTGTGTACGAACAGAAATCACACAAATCGCTACGAGTGCACTTCCGCACTGCCCCTGCCCACAGCGCGAAATCCTTTCCTGTCCGCTTTGCGGCGCCGAGCGCTTAGATGGAACCGTGTTGAACTTGGAGGACATTAGCTCAGTCACACACTGCTACAGGTCCCTGACAGCACTCAGCGATGGCGTAAAACAGTCTGGCACGGACCTTGGATCTGCCGAATACAAGCGGATTTTAAAACCCGATACTAACAGAAAGTATTGTAATACAGAGGACTATTACGGCCGCGACACAGAACACAGAAATAGTGTCAGACCAAGGAGCTGTTTCTGTTCTACTCTACATAAATACTATAGTGTTGCTTCATTTATGGCCCTGTTGTTTATTCAGCCACATCTCGCCCGCAACACATACAGTACGTCAAGCAAATTTTCAATCCGGCTGGTTCCGTCCTCTCCCACGTCGTCTTCGTCTCTCCGCGGAAGCCTTTGCAAACTCTCGACACAACAACATGATTATATTTGTTGATTTCACCTGCATTAGCGATAATTAGTCAAAACAAAGGCTAAATATGCAATATTAAAGCCTGACGCGTTTTTTTATTTATTTATTTATTTTTTTACCTAATTAACAAAATTCACAAAAAAACCTACGTGTGCTGTAAATAATGGATTTTCCTCTCCAGTGTTGTTTTGTTCTTGTTAAGCGTATGGTTCATCAGAGCTGAAGAGTATTAGAATGCATACTGTACGTACGTACTGCTACACTATTTTTGAGATTGTAGCCATGTCTCAGCTGCCCGTTAGGACATAATTAGAATGAATTATACTCTATAATGTTAGGTTAATGAAATCATCTGTTAAGGATTAAGATTAATTTGTCATGGCTGCTCTCATATCGGCACGGCTGAAATGCATAGCAGTAGCCATGTTGGATTATAGTAGAGCAGATGCTGAATGCTGAAATGTGTTTGGTTGGAATAGTATGCTTACAGTATGTAACAGATAATGGTTTTGTTGTTGCACACTGGATGACGGATTCTCTCCTACCTGGTGAGATATCCGTTGTTTCAATGGCCGTTTCTTTCCGAGCTCTGGCTGCCAGGTTAACGTCGGATTGTATCTGAGCTGTTGAGGGTGAAGGACCTTCCTTCCCAAAATTGCACCTCGGTGGTGGCATTGGGGCTCAAATCAGAGACCTTCTGATAAGCATTCCAACGCCTTAACCACTGAGCTACCTTTGAACCTTGATTATATTTTTCCTTGAATAAACCCTATGATGGAAGTTCATTTTTTTGATAGCCCTAGAGAGCCTTACTCCACTTGTACCACAGCAATTCGGCAATAATTACAATGCTGCTTTTGTAAATAAATGATGTTTTAATAGTTTCTAATTAGGATATCATGATGTGCAATGAGTGGTCAACAGTGTGACCTCACACCTGCAGGTTTGAGGGTTCGATTCCCGCCTCGGTCTGCATGTTCTCCCCATGTTTGGGGGGTTTCCTCCGGATACACCTGTTTCCTCCTGTAGTCCAAAGACATTTCCAAGTTCCCCACAGAGTGTGTGTGTGCTTGTGGGCCCTGCGATGGACTGGCCCCATCCAGCGTGTATGCTGCCCAGTGCACCCAGTTTCCTAGGGTAGGCTCCAAGCCTCGTCTGACCCTGTACAGGATAAGCGTTATGTTGTGAATAATAATGTGGATTATTATTACACTTTAGCAGTTTGCTTATTACTATTCTTTAGTACTGAGGCATATCCAGTGTTTAAGTCCCAGTCATAAGCCCCTTCTACACAACCTGTTTGAAGCAGGAATATCATCTGATATATTGCACCACACCATTTTGTGTAAAACGCAGTGAATTGTTTGATTAAATCTTGACTGTTCATGAAATGCAAGTCAGTTCTAATGCATGTAGGCAGGACTTATACCCAGCATCTGTTTAGAGCATGGAACTGGGGAGACAAAGAGGTCTGAGAGCCCCTTAGTTTCCAAGCAGAGCGTTGCGTTTGGTGAGTGATATAAATAAACATCTCATCACACCCGCCATTTCTAGCTCATATGTCATGCTTGACACTGACGTTGTTGGGTTATTCATTAAGGTACACCTTGCTAGAACGCCAATGAGTCCAACTCCCCTATTCCACACATCCCAAAGGTGCTGACCATGTCTGCCAATGTGCATGCATTGAGTTGCTGCTGTGTGATTGACTGATTAGAAATTTGCGTTAACGAGCAGATGGACTGATGTACTTAATGAAGTGACCGAACGAGTTTATGTCCTCAGGGAGCTTAATACCCTATTTGTGGGGAAAAGATACAGTACAGACCAAAAGTTTGGACACACCTTCTCATTCAAAGAGTTTTCTTTATTGTGTTCTTTAGCCCAAACAAGTCTCTTCTGCTGTTGCCTGTCCTTAGCAGTGGTTTCCTAGCAGATATCCTACCATGAAGGCCTGATTCACACAGTCTCCTCTTAACAGTTGTTCTAGAGATGTGTCTGCTGCTAGAACTCTGTGTGGCATTGACCTGCTCTCTGATCTGAGCTGCTGTTAACCTGCGATTTCGGATGAACTTATCCTCCGCAGCAGAGGTGACTCTTGGTCTTCCTTTCCTGGGGCGGTCCGCATGTGAGCCAGTTTCTTTGTAGCGCTTGATGGTTTTTGAGACTGCACTTGGGGACACTTTCACAGTTTTCCCAATTTCTCGGACTGACTGACCTTCGTTTCTTAAAGTAATGATGGCCACTCGCTTTTCTTTACTTAGCTGCTTTTTTTCTTGCCATAATACAAATTCAAACTCTTTGAATGAGAAGGTGTGTCCAAACTTTTGGCCTGTACTGTATATATCTAGGATGTTCTATTAATGGCTGTACAGCATGACTTTTGAGAAAGTGCCTACAGAATGCCATTAGCAATTTGTAATTAATTAAGAAAACTATTCAATGAGGCATTAGTGCAACCACAGGGAGGACACAATCCAGTGTCTTCTTCTTCCAGTCCTAAGTCTGAATAAATGCAGAGGGTTGTGGCAGGAGGGGCATCTGATGTAAAACATTTGGCAAATCAATCAGGTTTCAAGTTGTTTTAACATGGTGTGGATAGGAAAAGAAATGGAGTAAGAGTTATCCTGAAAGAGGAGTTTGTAAGGAATGTTCTGGAGGTAAAAAGTATCAGTTAGGTTGATGGAAGCTGGAAATTGAAGGTGTGATGTGCAATGTTTTTAGTGGTTATGCCCCACAGGTAGGATGTGAGTTAGAAGAGAAGGAGAAATTCTGGAGTGAGTTAGATGAAGTGATGCAGAGCAACCCCAGAGGTGAGAGAGTGGTGATTGGTGCAGATATCAATGGACATGTTGAGGAAGGGAACAGCGGTGATGAGAATGTGATGGCCAGGTTTGGTCTTCATGACAGGAATGCAGGAGCACAGATGGTGGTGGACTTTGCAAAGAGAATGGAAATAACAGTAGTGAGTACTTTCTTCCAGAAGAAGCAGAACCATAGAGTGACATACAAAAGCGGAGGAAGAAGCACTCGTGGGGGACTACATCTTTTGTCGACTTTGATGATCACTGATCTCTTTCAGATTACAAAGTCTTGGTAGGGGAGAGTGTAGCCAGACGACACAGGATGGTGGTAGTGTGTAAAATGACCCTGGTGGTGAGGAACGTGAAGAGGACGAGGGCAGAGCAAAGGACAAAGTGGTGGAAGTTAAGGAAGAATGTTGTGTAGTTTTCAGGGAGCAGTTGAGTATTTCTAGGAAAGGGGAAAGTGGACTAAGACACTTGGTGGTGGAACAAGGAAGTCCAGGAGTGTATACAGAGAAAGAGGTTAGCCCAAAAGACGTGGGACAAGAGTGGCAGAGGAGTATGTTAGAGTGGTGCAGGACATGTATGAGAGCTGGTGAGATGTGCTGTAAATGTGACAGAAGAGTTCAAAGTGGAGGTGGGTCTGCATCAAGGATCGGCTCTGAGCCCCTTCTTGTTTTGCTCTGGTGATGGACAGGATGTCAGATATACTGTAGTTAGACAAGAGTCTCCCTGAATGAACGACATTGTATCTTTGTATCGAGAGCAGGGAACAGGTGAAGGAGAATCTAGACAGGTGGAGGTATGCTCTGGAAAGCAGAGGAATGAGGGTTAGCTGCAGCAAGACAGAATACATCTGTGTGAATGAGAGGGACCCAAGTGGAACGGTGAGGCTACAGGAAGCAGAGGTAAAATAGGTGCAGGACTTTAAGTACTTAGGGTCAATGGTCCAGAGCCACGGAGAGTGTGGAAAGGAAGTGAAAAGGCGTGAACAGACAGGTTGGAACGGGTGGAGAAAAGTCTCAGGCGTGTTATGTGATAAAAGAGTATAAGCGAGAATGAAAGGAAAGGTGTACAAGACAGTGGTGAGACCAGCGATGCTCTACGGCTTAGACAGTGGAGCTGATGAGGCAGATCTTGACGTAGCAGAGCTGAAGATGAGGGTCTCTTTGGGAGTGACAAGGATGGATAGGATCAAGAATAAGTCCATCAGACGGACAACCCATGTTAGATCTTCTGTAGATAAAGTTAGAGATGCCAGATTGAGGTGGTTTGGACATGTTCAGAGGAGAGATTGTATATATCGGTAGAAGGATGCTTAGTTTGGAACTGCCAGGCAGGAGGTCTGAAAGAAGACCAAAGAGGAGATTTATGGATGTAGTGAGAGAGGTCATGAAGTTATTGGTGTGAGTGAAGAGGATGCAGAGGATAGGGCTAGATGGAGGCAGATGATTTGCTGTGGCGACCCCTGAAAGGGAACTGCCGAAAGACAAGGAAGAAAGAAGAAGATTCAAAGCGGTCATTCTGGGTGACAAGTGTAGCTATCTGATGACGTCAAGGCATGGAGCATAGGACGCGGCTTTTCTGACATTTCTGCTCTGGCAGACTCTATTTTCAAGCAGGACAACGTACAGTGTGTTCTGTTCAAATAAGCACCTGTGGCAAAATTGGCCTGATTCCTTTTTCTTTGCCTAAAAGCAGAGAAAATGGCCTTTGCAAAACAAGAGTGAAGAATTGTAGCTCGCAACACACACACACACACACACACACTGTGCTTCATCTTCCCAAAATAATCACCATAAATTCAAAGTGATGGCTTGGAAACATTTTTTTAAAAGACTAACTGAAAAATAAGAAAAACCACCATATAGTTCTTATTTCAAGATTCTGGGATTTATAACAAAAACACACTTAGATCTTGACATGTATATTATAAGAAAATGGAGTGAATAAATATAAAAGCTAAAAGGTAAACTCGCAAGGCTGGTGTATGCATTAAGAACAATGATTAAATTATTGCCCCTTTTCTTGCATAAGACATAAATATTATACATAATATTATACATAAAGGTTTTGAAACTTGATGAAAAAAATAAATAAATAGGCTTAGTGGTTAGCATTGTTGCCGTGCCCCTCCAGGATCCGAGTTTAATTCCCGCCTCAGGTCTGTGTGCATGGAGCTTGCATGTTCTCCTCATACTCGGCAGGTTTATTCCCGGGACTCCGGTTTGCTCCTACAGTCCAAAGACATGGAGGTTGGCGTTTCCAAAGTGTGTGAATGAGCGAGTGTGTGTGCGCTGTGATGGATGGCACTCAGTCCAGAGTGTAACCCGCTTTATGCGCTAAGTCTCCTCAGATAGGTTTAGGCCGACCGCGACCCTGTATGCAGAATCCTTTTGGCTTGTGTTCGACCTTAAAGAGAAAACTGGTTGATGTTTGCTTGTGCTATACTGATCTCTCTCTCTCTCTCTCTCTCTCTCTCAGGTACCTTGCTGTCCTCTGCTCGAGGTAAGTAATACTACATACTCTGCACGATTGGATGTTTTGTCATGGATTGCTCTACACAGCTTCTTTTTTTTAATTAGTCCAGTGCTGTGGTTTTGATGAATATTGGTCTCTCTCCCTCTGTGTGTATGTGTGTGTGTGTGTGAGAGAGCGAGAGAGTCTTTCATTGTCCGTACAAATCTATGAAAGTGCACGGGGTTGAGATAATGCACCTGTTAATTTGTGTGCACAGCACCAACGGGAGGTAATGAAGGTCTGTCTGCTTTATCCACATTCTGTGGACACGCACACACATTTCCGTCCGTTTGTGTGTGAGAGAAACAAAGGGCTGCACTGAGGCAGCGATGCATTTAGCTTTGTTTGTTGCTGGACAGGCGTATGATCCACCTGCAAAGCCCCAGGGCTCCTAGAGGGGAGGGAAAAAAAACAAAAAAAAACACCTGGTACACACCTTCAGTCATGGTGGCGATGTATTTAGAGAGAAAAGGACAGAGTCCGAGCTTGTGACAGAGAGGAAGGTGTGGACAAGCGCGAGTAAGGCAATTTAAAATCCCCTGTCTTTTTATTCACAAATAGGAGTTTGGGACAAGGCTGATAATTGTTTTGTGAAATCTTTGCAGCATCTGTGAACATCTGTGAGGGGTGTTAGGTTTCAGTGGCTGGATTCGCTCTCTCTGCTCCGTCAATCACAGTGAGGTCATGTATGTGGAACAGGATGGATAGCGCTTTCTTCAGATTATGTTACTCTGTCCTGTGATGGGGAAGGTCGAAATTCATGAACTTCAAGGAAACATAGGTAGAAGGTGTAAAGCTTCACAACGAGACTAGCCGGAGTTCAAAGTGCTGATGCGATCTTAAGGCATGAACAAGTGAGAAACAGGAGCAGATGATGACAGATGATCAGTGATTAGTTCATTCTCATTGTGAATCATTATTGTTGTATTGTTACACATTTTTATGTTTAAAGAAAAAAAAAAAACTTAATTAATGGTTTTTAAATAGTTTAAAATCATTTCCCTAAATGGGCAAGGAACGATATATGGTATTTTTGCCAACCTTGAATTGGTGGAAAAAGTTGAATTAAAATGTTCAGATTTTAAGTATCAGAGTGAGTGCTCTATAAACTTTAAATTGTTTCTTTAAGCACTTTGCAGCCTGTCGCATTAAAACATTTCTTTAATTTAATCTACGTTATTTAATTTTATTTAATAGGAAGAAATAAGGGGTGGCTGAAAACTTTTGAAACAGCTCTGTACAATTAAAATTTACTTCATGTCACTACTTTAGCAGTTGAAATGCATCATTTTGCATGCTCTGGGTTACCAAAATGTGGGCTTTTAATACCCTGCATTTATATGTCAATTTTGTGACTTTCTTTTAGACTATCAGATTAATATTTTGTTTGTTTCCCATTCTGCAAATGTAAAATAACACACTTGTATTAATTAGTGCCAGGATCGAGCAACAGATTGTACGTACATGTGGTGATACACATAGTCACAAACGATCACAAATTAGCCCAGTTTTAGGTTTACAACAATCTCACAGCATGAACAGATTTTAAATTTCACTCCTGACCATGTCGGCTTGTTCCCAAGAGTCAGAGTGCGAGAGAAAGCGAGTGAGCGTGTATGAGTTAGTGAGCAGAAAGGAACATGTGAGGAAAAGCACGAATGAGGCGGGGTTGGGTTCCAGGGAGGAGGGAGTCTGCAGGTATCTTAAGGAACAGCAGTGTTTAAAGGCCAGTGCTGTCTCACTGTGTCCGAAAGTTTTGTCTAGTTTGAAAGCAATGACATTCCTCAGCGCTCCTTCTTCCTCCTGCGCGGCGTGCGGGAATATTACACACCAAGTGAAGTTCCACCTCGGCACTTTCACACGTCCAACAGAGAGAGAAAAAAAAATCTTTGAAGTAGCACAAAGACTTATGGAGGTCCAGAGTAGAAAATATTGAACTGAATTTAGAAACCTCTGTAGCAGCAGTTTAGATGCAGAACGATGGTACTGTATATTAAATCTATAATTTAAATAATACAATGGAACCTTGGACATAATTAGTTCCGGAAGTGGGCTCGTATTTCAAAACACTTGTAAACCAAATTGAATTGTCCCATATGAAATAATGGAAAAACTAATTATTCGTTCCACAGCCCCAAAAAATAAATACATAAAAATAATTAATACAATATATAAAGTCAAAATAAAACAAAGTAACCTGCACTTTACTTTTTAAAAAAAGTAAAAAATAAATCCCGACAAATAAGTGCATGACAAGTAAAAAATAAGAAGCGCATGCATGCTACATGATACTCGGTACTCGTAATCCAGGACTCGCTCGTTTTTCAAGTCAAAATTTATTAAAAATATTTGCTCGTCTTGCGGAACACTCGCAAACCGCGTTACTCGTAATCCGAGGTTCAACTGAATCTACTGTACATATGTTAAGGTAAAGCCTGTGTTATCTTTAAACCTTGTAACAGCTTCATCATTTGTTCATTTAATGCTGTACATTCCAGTTAAATAACATTTCAGTATATTTTTTGGTTAGATTGAGTTTTTTTCCTCTTTCTGTCTGCCTGCTTGTTAGCATTGTCTTGCTAGCAACGTTAAGGTATGAGTTAACCTAAAAGCTAGCATTAACAAACAAGGATGTAGAAAAGGCATAAACTTAGCCTTTTAATGAAATGCTATATTGGCCTGTGTTAATGTTAGCTAGCTAGCAAGAAATTTCCAGAAGTAGTGAAGTTTTTCTTTTAATGATTTAATTTTTTTTGAAATATTATTTCCTTTCTCTTTTCTAACGTTAACTGTTGACTAACCCTGCATCACACTAGCAAGCAAAAAGTCGCTAGTCGCCTTTCAAAGATTTTCACTTGTGGGCTTGAGGTGAGCGCTGCTTTTAAAGATTGTACATCTTACAGCATAGGATTTACTATGGTATATCATTGATTTACATTTTGAAATGTATTTAAAATAAATTATACTTTAATAAAGGGAAAAATCAGTTTTGTCTAAGCCTTGTTAGCAAATGAGCAGCAGCATACGCTAACTGTAGAGGCACTGCTGTACCCTTATTCGAGGGCTGTACCAAAAGTAATGCAAAAGTGGTTCTAGGTTGTTTTTTTTTTATTATTAACTGACATAGGCAGTTAAAATTGCACATGTTGGTAGAGTAATTCTTCATGTATCCAAAGGTACTACTTAATATAGTTTCCATCACAAGCCATGCATTTGTCCCACCGTAAAACCTGACTTTCAAGTCTTTGAAAATCCGCTTTGTCAATGTCGATGGTCCCCCGGTGCACTACTGAACATTTACTGAGATGACAAGGGCATTGTTGACAGATGGATGAAAAAGGTTAAAGAACCGAGGTCATGCAATGAGAGACCATCAAGCGCGATAAAGTGAATTTTCAAAGGGCTACGTCAGTCATTCCAACTTTTGCATGACTTTCGGCACAACCTTCATACAGTGGTACCTCAGCAGACGAACGTTCTCGGAAAGTTAGTGTAGCAGAAGACATTTTCCCATAGAAAATTATGTATATTCAGATAATCCGTTCCAGCCACCCAATAATATTACCGATATTACACTATAATTATATTTTTGCATATAAAAACAAAGAAAAAATACAAACAATCAAAGCAAAGACATGTAAACGAATTTAAATTTGAAATAAATAGATATTAAACCTCACTTAACCTTAATTTATGATTTCTCTTGACGCCATCAGCTTTAAAAACGAAACTGAAAGTGGCTCCCTTTTCTTCATGCAAACAATCTTGGACTATGTCTGCTATGGTGCAGATGTCTTCACTAAATCTTGCACAAAATGGAAAAAAAAAAAAAAAAAACACAAAAATTAACTCGCTGCGCTTAGCTTTCCACTGACGCACACCAGTTTTGAATGGCTCCCGGACATACACGCATCTTAGCCGGCGTTGGTTTCCACTCGGTTGATTCACTCGTAGGCTGAAAATGCTTTGTATGCCGAGGCAAGGTTTTTGCAAAATTAATACAGCTGAATTAATACATCAAATAACACATTAGTCTGTGTGAAATGCGTTCGCTTGATTTACAGCACCCAGATCTTTATGTTTTATTTTTCCTCCATTAACGTACAGATTTATAAAAAATATGACTCGGAAACATTGAATTAAAAGGTAAAGTGTTTGCGGAGTATAATGTCTTGATGTCATGTAGTGAGACAAGAGAAACATTATGTGGTCTTATTTATAGCGGTGTTATACATAACACCATATAGCGTATACACACACACACACGCACACACACTCACACACACACACACGTCCATCTTATCCTCATAAGAACTTTTATCATACATTATTTTTCATGCAAGCTAATTAAATAGTATGCTACACCTATCTAATCCTAATCATTGGAGCTGGATTTAAGTGGAGCTTAAGATTTAGATGCACACACAAAAAAAGCATAAGCCAGTGCTGTCTAATTAGGATACAATTCAAGATGGCCAAGACACTGTGCCAGGATACACAGACAATGCACTCTCTCTTTGTGCACTCTCTCTTTCTCTCAGCCCAAAATGCACATACACACTCCCACACAACGCCCTCCCCCTCTTTCGGAATAATACAGTATAATTCTGTTAAAAAAAAAAAAAAACTCGGATGCAATGGAATCCTTCACAGACTTACATATGCACATAAACCTACAAAAAAAGCGTTAGATATAACGAACTGGTGTATAAAGGAAATACGGGCTAATAATTAGGTCCCTGTGGTTTTTGACGTTATAACGCAGCATTAGCAGTGTCAAGGTGTACATTTGGACCAATCAGATGGACTGATTAGCGGATGACTAACAGTGTTTATACTATACGATATATCACGGGTAACGCGGCAAACGTTGGGGCTCTGCTTGGGTTCAGAATACAGTCCATGGAGAGCTCTTGTTGAGTACCCTTTGATGAACATAACGATGACCGCGCTTGCATTGTTTTGTGTAAAATGTTGGAGGTGATGTGTGTTACACACTGTGCAAGACTGTAAAGATTGGCAAGGTATTTCCTTGTGCATGTCGTCACCAAATCTGGTTATAGACGACTTCAGATATAACCGACTACCCTACCAGACCCCTTGATGCCTGTTATATCAGGAGTATACTTACTCACTCAGTTGCTTTCAACACCACTTATCACAGAGCACCCAAGCATAAAACACTATGGGGAATTATGTGGAAATGCCAGATAGCATACCATGAACATCTTGGGACAGTAAGAGTAAATTGGAGAAATTGGAGGAAACTCATCAAGCACTCGAACCCTCATCCTTGTGTGTGCAAGGCCACAGTGGTAACCATTATGCAATGGTGGAAGATTGGGTCAGTCGAAAAGGACAACCAAAATGTGCAGCATACACACACACACTCCTGTCCAGTTTCCCATTTGATTTCAGGTCATGTAAATACCTTCTTGTTTTTTCTTTTCTTGTATCAGTCTCCCGAAGAATACCTGCTCAGAGACTTGAGATGGACCGAAAGATAGGCAGAGGGAGAAAAAAACAGAGAGAGAAAGAGAGATGAATACGTCTATCTATGACCTTGGCATACAGTGGGCAGTCTTTATGAATCGTGTAACATGAATTGAGGTTCTCACATTAAACTGAACATTATTTCAGTTCTTTTATAGTCACTTATCAACGCGCGCTTATTTTTACCTGCCGTCCATTCAAGTTTCATTTTCAGTTTTAAACTTGGCAGAGCGGTGCATGCGATGTAAGCGGGCTAAAGCTGGCATTCTGCCCTCATCTTTCTCCATGCAGTGCTAACATGATGCTCACGCTTAAGCTGTCAAACACCTTAATTATTGAGTAGAAAATCTCGCTCTCTCTCGCTCTCTCTCGCTCTCTCTCTATTGCGCTCTCTCGCTTTCTCTCTCTCTCTCTCTCTCTCTCTCCATTTAATTGGCCCTACCTAAGCATGGCAGAGGTGTAATTGTCACAAGTGCAGTGCTGGTTTTAGAGCCCTCATCTGTAATCTCCATATTGATTATGCTTTTTTAAACTTCTTTTTTTAGACAGAGCAAATGATTCAGTTTTATCGAGGACTCACAGGCATACACATTCATATAAACAAACCTCTTCTAGAGCGGCATGAAAATCGGCATCATTTTCAACATTTTTCATATTAACCAGTTGTTTTATTCCTAAATTTTTATTATTATTATTTTTTTGAACCACAGACAAGTTCGTATATTCCTTATTGAGCATTGGCTCAAATATTATTCATATTTTAGTGTAATTGTAGTAAACAGTGGCAACACGCAGACACCAGATGGTCCACCTTATTCCGTAGAGTTTGTGTCATGTAGACTTGTCAGAAAATATAAGACATGATGGGGGAAATCTGGACCTTTTAACATAACCAGACTCTTTTTCTTTTTTTTTTTCTGTTTGACTGAACTGAGACTCAGGTACACTGAAAATAGAGATAAAGGGATAGACCTGGTTGGCAACAATACTCGGGTAGGCAGTGCTCAGTTGGTACCCGAGTTGGGTATAACACGTTACTGTGTAACACGTTACTGTAATCTGATTACTTTTCCTGATAACGCAGTAATGTAACGTATTACATTTAAATGCATGTAATTTGATTTTAGTTACCAATGTCAATAACATTATGTTACTAGCTTTACAAATGTAGCGTTTAAAAATTTATCAAAATGCATTTAAATATCACGTTTTGCGCGGCAGCATCAATTAATGAGCATGTGCTTTAATCAATCGTCTGAGGGCTTTGTAGTTTTACATTTGATGTTGTAACAGGGTTAACTCTTTGTTCAAGGGTGGCAACACAGACACACGGACACGAGGCAAAGTCTTACGAGAAAAGTGTAATTTATTTAGATAAAACGGGGAAAGGCAGCATGGTGGTGTAGTGGTTAGCACTGTCGCCTTGCACCTCCAGGGTCCGGGTTCAATTCCCAGCCAGGAGTTTGCACGTAGATTAGGCTAATTGGTGTTCCCAAATTGCCTGTAGTGTGTGAGTGAGTGTCTGTGTGTGTGTGCCCTGCGATGGATTGGCACGCTGTCCGGGGTAATGTTACTGCCTTGTGCCCTAAGCCTCCTGGCGAAGTGGCCCTGAATACAGGATAAAGTGGTATAGAAGATGAGTGAGAAAATGAGGAAGGAGAAGGATTAAAGGAGGGAGGAAAGGGAAAAAATGGAAGGATTTTTAACACGGAGAAAGCCGGACATCTTTTAACATTAATTATGGCTTTAGTCAGCACTTCCACCAGTGGCTTTAAAACAAGCTGTGATTTGAATGCAAATGGATGAAGCAACAATGATCGGGCCCAAGCACATGCTCCATCGCCACTCGACCACACCAGAAAGATATTGGGCACATGCATTGTGAGCATGCATTGAGATATCAGAAATCCCTTTGCAATTTTGAATCCTCCACATCTTGTGATTATATTGGCCCGGTTTGGTGGTGATCATATAAATCCCCTAGGAGGAGTATATCAAATTCCATTGGGTGCATTTTGCAAACAAATCAAAATAACTGACTTGCTATGGAATAGAGCCCATAACATGAGGCAAAAGCTCAGCTCAATGAGATCTAAATGTGTACTGAGTTTTACATGAATATATGCAAGTATGTATGAGCTATGTAGCAAAATGTTAGGAAACTGGGGTCGTTGCACAGGGTCCAAATAGGGCTAAGGAAACCTGGCAGCCTCGCTCCTTCGGAACACCTGCAGAAGGGGGGGGCGCCTATGTAGGTTGAGGCACACGCCCATCACAGACGCATGCCGTGACAGATGTTTTCGGATTGAAAGTAATGTAATTAATAATCGGATTACTTTTTACATGTAATAATTAGTAACGTAATTTACAAATCACAAATTTAAAGTAGTAATTAGTCATTTGTAGGAGATTACTTTTTCTAAATAACTTCCCCACTGGTTGGTACTAAGGAGCCCAAAGTGTACCAAGGAATATCTCCCCAACACCACTACACCACCACTACAAGCCTGAACTCTTGATAACCCTTCCTGTGGTTTATGGCAAATTCTTATCCAAAACACAAACCAGCCTTTCTGGCGGCAACAACCAAGACGCGGCCGGTTAGTCTACAGTAAGTAATCAATCTAGTCAAATATTAGACAGTAGAATAACTTCTTTTTTTATTCCTGAACACACCACCACTACGCCACAAAGAAGAAACCTCGCTTTAAGGACAGGGGTATAGGATAGAGAATATCCTCTAACCTTCCTCACTCCAGTGTCTCTAACTTTCTCTTAAAAGCTCGTTGTTTTTCAGCTTTCTGATGTTTTCCTGTTCGAAAATAATGGACTACTACTCGGCTCAGTTTGCAGTCATCAGTTGCTGTATGAGCGTCTCCCTTAAACCGAAATAGACCTATTTAAACATCTCTGAAGTTTCATTCCAGCAAGTGTCGACCGCCAGGGGTTATTGTGACACAACATTTGTGTCAAGCAAAAGATTTCCTTTGCCATAAAGTCGTGTTATGACATTCAGGATTATGAACGTCATCACAGTGTCACGATAACTGACTCTGCAGCTCCAGTAGATCGTAGCTCCTGTACAGTATGTCTCGATCGGGTAAGAGTGATGATGTGATAAAGACGTTCATTACAATCAGCACATGGAGATCTTTATTGTAAGTAAGTATTGAAACATTTTGCCGTTAAATATACTTTAGATGCTGTTGTAAAAAAAATTATCAGGGACAAAAGACAAATGAGTGTGATGTGAAGGAGAGTTATTTGTTGTTGGTGCCAGACGAGCTAGTCTGATTGTTTCCGAAACTGCTGATCTACTGGGACTTGCATAAGCAACCATCTCTGGGGTTTACAGAGAATATCCTGAAAAAGAGAAAATATCCAGCGAGCAGCAGTATCACTGGGTGAAAAGCCCTCGTTGATGCCAGAGGTCATCGGACAGACTGGTTCAATCTGATTGAAAGGTGACCGTAACCCAAATAACATCTCGTTACAAAAGAGGCACGCTGAAGAGCATCTCAGACGCACAACATGTTGAATCTTGAAGTAGATGGGCTGCAACAGCAGAAGACCACACCGAGTGTGTCACATGAGCTCACCAATTCACATGAGCTCACCAAAACTGGAAAAGAGATGATTAGAAAAATGCTACCTGGTCTGATGAGTCTCGATTTCTTCTCTGAAGATCAGGATTTGGCGTAAAAAACATGAAAGTATGGATTCATCCTGTTTTGTGTCAATGGTTCAATGGTTTTCTTGGGTCCCTTAGTACCAATTGAGTATGGTTTAAATGCCGGGAAAAAAAACTTTAAATCATCTCAAACTGGTTTCTTGTATTTAAATGGCCTCCACAGTCACCACATCTCAATCCAGTAGATCACCTTGGGGATGTGGTGGAACAGGAGATTCACCTCATGGATGTGCAGCCGGCAAATCTGCAGCAACCACGTGATGCTATCATGTCAATATGGACCAGAAATCCCTAAAGAATGCTTGTACCAGCGCCTACAACCCAGTACTGGCAAGATGTACCTAATGGCATGTCCGGTGAGTGTGTGTAGACGATGTAGTTAGGAGAAAATGTCATGTACTCTTTTGAGGACGTTCAGGTCTCAGGAGGTTAAAGCACTAGAAGGAAAGAAAGAACAAATTCCTCCGTCTTTAAGACTTGGATCTGTGGAAGACGTTTGGTCACTGACACCGGAGACTCCTTACATAAATGTCAAACAAATATTTCCTTGCAGAATGCTTTAAAAAATGTGTTTATTATTACAGTAGGATGTCAGTTAGCAGAACATTTAAAGTTAATTACTTTGCGTTAGATCACTGTGGACGATTTCTCTTAAAAGGTCATACGGCTGAGAAATAATAACGCATTAAGCACATATTAAAGGTCACATTATGACCAACTACATTGACAGACTGTGGTATAAATCTTTAATTGCTTAAATCAGTGTTTTTCACTTATCATGAGTAATATCTGGTTAGGTATTTCATATCCGTCTGCAACAGATATAACAGGTTAGATAAATTAGAGGGAAAAGTTTGTACTCTGCAGCGGGGAAGACCAGAGGAGGCGGATGGAGAGAAGACGGCACACTTGGATTCATGTGTCAGCAGAGCTATATCTGTCCAACTAATTGTACCGCATTCACTCTTAGCTGTCTGCTGAAGTACCCACAGTGTCCAAGACTGGATGATGACCAAGCAGCCTCTGTCATGTTCAGATAACAGGATGGAAATGCAGTCAAACGCTGGCTGTAAGAGGAGAGCGGAGAGCTGCCTGGGGACACTATGGACAGGAATATGAATCACAATGGTCAGAAAAACAAGGGCATGTGCACCAGATTAATTTCTGCATAGTTTATGTATATATTTTCAAACAGAGGTTAAAGAGTTCATCATCAAGCACCAACGGCACCAGCTTTAATTGCAATCAGTTGCTTATTCAATCAAGAGATTGTCAATCTGTTGGCTTTTTTTTGCGCGTGTCCGAGGAATTCTGCGTTCTATAAGGCCTCCTGTCATACACCCACATACTGTACAAATCAGAAATGTTTCTGCGTATGCCTTTGTGAATCGAATTTGGAAGGCTAGCAGATGGTTCAACATGGAGTCGCCACTAGCGTGCGTGTGCTAAAATCCATGGTAATGAAACACATTTGCATACAGTAGAATCAGCTTCGTGCGCGGAAACCGTGCACGCACAGCATGTCTGAGACAGCACCCGCCGACATTTTACAGCAGAGTTCACTGGCATGAAATCCCGTAATGTAGGCTAGCGGCCAAATAATGTGCCCTAGATGACAATGTAGTGATTGGAGATTGGGGAAATCACCTCAGTTTAAAAAAAAAAAATTATCAATTATGATTTTTTATGATTTTTTTATATATGGTCTCTGGATGGGTTGTCGGTCCATCGCAAGCCAGCATGTACTCCCTCACTCACTCAGAGCTGGGGTGATTTAGAGAAGACAGTTCATGTGTGTGTGGTTTTTTTTTCTTTTCTTTTCTTTCTTTCTTTAATAATTTAGAGGTGAGATGGAAACTGATTGGCGGAACCTGGAAGAAACCCACTCATACCCAGGAAAATAAAAATAAAAAAATAGGCATGGTCCATTAAGGTGTTCCTGATTCCTTACCCCGGGATGTGACTGAGGTCTATTAAAGGGAAAAGGCCAGGAAGAGGAGAAAAGTTTCCTGTTCTGCATGAACGACTTTCACATCTGAGCGGCCGTTAGAAAAATCAATCCGTGTAAAAGGACACGGCAGCTGCTTTCCAGAGCCGGTACCCTTCTTTCTAATTCTCCAGACAGCTGGTTTGGGGAAGCGAAGGCTCTGGGCCATGTGGAATCGCGTTGGAGTTCAAAGCAAGTAGAACTCCGGGAAAGAGCGGGACAAACACGCACACACACATATACACACACACAAATAGATTACGGAGTCATTCTGGGTGAATATAAGAAAAAGGACTACTAAATTAGGTCCATGTTTTAAACTGATATTGGTTTAAAACTATTATCTCTATGATGGACTGGTGTCTGATTTAGGGTCTATCTACTTGAGGAGATGATGATAAAGAGCTCACTGAAGGTGAAGGAATGAAAAGTAAGATTAGGATTCAATTATTTGTCCCATGGACCTTACAGCACAGTGAAATGATTTTTTGTCGCATATCCTAGTCAGGTGGCTGGGGTCAGAGCTCATGGTCAGCCAGGATACAGCACCTCTGGAGCAGAAAGGATTAAGGTCCTTGCTGATGGGCTCAACAGTGGAAACTTGCCGGTGGTGAGGCAGCGCTGACCTCTGACCTTCCGATACCGATAACCTGGAGCCTTAACCGCTAACCTTAACCCAGAGCACAGACCCATATAAAAAATTTGTTCTAAACTCCAGGGTCAAGAGTTTTATTCCCACCTCGGGTTTGTGTGTGTGGAGTTTGTATGTTCTCCCAGGGCTTGATGGGTTTCCTCTGAGCGTTCCGGTTTTCTTTCACAGTCCAAAGACATGCTCTCTCACTCATCATCTAAACCGCTTAATCCTGTATTCAGGGTCACGGGGGGTCTGGAGCCTATCCCAGGTGACTTAGGGCACAAGGCGGGATATACCCTGGACAGGGTGCTAATCCATTGCAGGGCACATACTCATTCACACACTACAGCCAATTTGGGAACGCCAATTAGCCTAACCTACATGTCTTTGGACTGTGGGAGGAAACCGGAGTACCCGGAGGAAACCCACCAAGCACGGGGAGAACATGCAAACTCCATGCACACAGAGACGGGAATTGAACCCGGACCCTGGAGGTACAAGGCGACAGTGCTAACCATTACACCTCCGTGCCGCCCCGCAAAGACATGCTGAGCAGGCTACGTAATTGGCTTTCTCAAATTCCCTGTAGTGTGTGTAACACTGTCTGTGACAAATTGGCACCCCATCCAGGTTGTGCTCCAAGTCTCTTGGGATCGACTCCCATGTATCACGTAACCAAGTGATTCCATATTATCTAAAGCAGAGAATACATGTACGCCTCATTAATAAATTGATACCTATTATGGTGCCTTTGGGATCAAAACCAGTCTCAATTATGAGTTGGTGTGCCCTTAAGGTATTACATGTTCTAGCTATGAAACATTTGTGCCGTATTCTGTCACATCTTAGGGTTAAGCTTTCACCTTTGGAAACCTTTCCGCATTTTCTACGCAGTTGTGTATCTGCTTTTCAGCAGTTCTTGTTAGGTTTCATAATGCTAAAGCTCCGTCTGCCACGAGACACCCTAGTCACATTCCTCCTTCCTTTATCAAGCCGTTTAAATCACACCGGTCTGTGATCAGGCATCACCATACGCCCTCGTTTCCGCTGGAGAGATGACGAGTCGTTAGTGTGATGTAACATATGCGCAGATATCAACCTTGATATAAAGAACAACCTGTAGTCATGGAGCTGGATAAATTCGTGAGCTCGGCTTACACTCGCTGACCCATGGATGAGAAAAAATAATAACACGCAGATTGGAGTTCTCGTAACCTTTATGTGTTTATACAGGAACGTACAGAACATTAGACAAATCCTCTTGATACAGACATCGAGTTCAGTTCACTTTTTCTCTGAGATGATTTCGCTCTCCCTTTCAGTGGGTTACTTCTTTTTTTCTTTTGCTTTTTGCCCTTGGCCTGTCTGTCTTCATAAGTATCTCCTTTCTTCCAGTCTGTCTTTCATTTATTTCTTACATTCTTTTGAGGTCTGATGCTGATGTTATCATGCCCTTGTCTTCCTGTCATTATAAAGAAGTGCATAAATACACTTAGCACAGCTGTGGTGATCACAGACTAAACAGTAAGTGCACTATATGGCCAAATGTTTTTGTACCCCACACCCATACAGGTACGCCCCTGCCTAATACCTCCTTTGCTGTTACTGTATAATAACTTTAACAACACTCTTCTGGAAAGGCTTTTCATTAGGTTTTAGAGTGTGGTTCTGAGGATTTGCCCAATCAACCGTCAGCGTTCCAGTTCATACCAAAGATTTTTAATGGGGCTAAAGGTCAGGGCTCTGTCCAGGCCAATACCATGTCTTCTGTCCAGGCCAGTACCATGTCTTCTGTCCAGGCCAGTACCATGTCTTCTGTCCAGGCCAGTACCATGTCTTCTGTCCAGGCCAGTACCATGTCTTCTGTCCAGGCCAATACCATGTCTTCTGTCCAGGCCAGTACCATGTCTTCTGTCCTGGCCAGTACCATGTCTTCTGTCCAGGCCAGTACCCTGTCTTCTGCCCAGGCCAGTACCATGTCTTCTGTCCAGGCCAGTACCATGTCTTCTGTCCAGGCCAGTACCATGTCTTCTGTCCAGGCCAATACCATGTCTTCTGTCCAGGCCAGTACCATGTCTTCTGTCCTGGCCAGTACCATGTCTTCTGTCCAGGCCAGTACCCTGTCTTCTGCCCAGGCCAGTACCATGTCTTCTGTCCAGGCCAATACCATGTCTTCTGTCCAGGCCAATACCATGTCTTCTGTCCAGGCCACTACCATGTCTTCTGTCCAAGCCAGTACCATGTCTTCTGTCTAGGCCAGTACCATGTCTTCTGTCCAGGCCAATACCATGTCTTCTGTCCAGGCCAGTACCAGTCTTCCTGGTTCCTGGAAATTACCACATCCAGTATAAATACATACAGTAAAGAATCTTCAGGAGAGAAGACTTCTTATTTAGGTTTCTTGATAACTTGAAAAGCTGCATATTTTTTTGTGTCCTCTTCAAACATATTGGCAAGTATGTGTAGTTATCTCCCTTTGAAGTTGAGCCGTATTACTCCACCAAATAGTTGATTATTTTCCTATAACAGCTGCCCTTAAATGTTATATTCTTTCCTGTGATTCATTTCTCCACTCAGCACTTACCCAAAGTAAGAAAGAACTAGGCACTATAATGTGTTTGTTTTGGCGGCACGGTGGCTTAGTGGGTTTGTTTGGTCTTTGTACATAGAGTTTGCATGTTCTCCCCATGCTTGGTGGGTTTCACAACCCAAAGACATGCGGATTAGGCTAATTGATGTTCACATAGTGTGTGTGTGTGAATTTTGTCCCACTACGGTCATAAAGAACTGTGAATAAAGTCAATGGTCACCATTGGCCTCCACGGTCCCTAGTTGGACTACGGAGGTTCCTGGTTGGATAGGATGGATGTTTGTTTCTTTTGTTTTGATGTACAAATTAGCTTAATGTCACCTAATATTGGCTGTCTTACACGGGTCACTTGACAGTATAATAATTTTTTTGAAGAAGCAGTATGTAGTATTATAAAAATGGAGCTGCTTTGCATACAGACTGAAAAAAAAACCCACTGCGCCTCTTGAAATGATACTTCCTCTTCTGTTTCATCTCTTTTGGGGCTCTCGAGGTTCCTCTCAAGGCTCTTCTTGGAATTTGTCAATGAGTCCCATCTACAAGGTGAAGTGATCCTTCAGACGTATCATGGGCTCGTGAAAAGCCTGCTCATCAGGAATCAATAGCCATTTTCTACCCACTTAGGTCAATGGGGAAAAGAGGACAGAAGATAGACCAGCAGATAAAAGAAGAGGTCTCTCTAGTGTCAGGGCTTTAATACGAGATTAAGCCGCTCCACCTCATTACGGAGTGTGATGATGTCTACTCAATCCTGATACTCGATCCTGAGGGGGTATGAAAGGTCAAGCCTGATCATTAACCATGTTTTGAACTCTCAGCAACCGTGTGTGTTTTCGCATGCTTATGCATGCATCTCATTATCCTGCATCTTGAGTATTGCGAGCGATAATCGTCCTCTAACTTTGAGCTATGCAAACACACCTGTCACCTAGCCGCGTCAGGAGCGGTGCAGCCTTTGATCACCGTAATGCGGTTTAAAAAATAGATAATCCGCCCACCAAGCCATGATGCAGTAATGGATTTCACAGTGTAGCCACCTGCCTGGGAGCATAAGCACACAGTGGGAACCTGGATGAACCTTTTTTTTCCTGGGGTCCTGCTATCATTTCAGGCCTGGAAATGTTGCACATCAGCAGTGCTTTCAGCCATGGCTAATTATCAACCGTGTTAATCACTTAGCCGTTCCGCATCACGCCATTTCAGCACTTTATGCTTGAGCAATCTATTCACATACACACCCCAGATCCTCACCCCGGACATGATGACTGAATATTACAAACCCTGCGGTTCATTTGCGTTATGATTTAGGCACTGAAGTTGTTGTCGTAGTGAAAATGATTATGGTTAAAGTAAAAAAGACAAGAGATTGAAATTGAAATTCTGTTTGCCTGAAAGAAGGATATTTATGATCAGGCAATATGTAGCTTAATTTCTGCTTCAGTGTTCAGTAGTCTAAAGCTAAAGCTACAGTAGTCCACGCTCATCTTTCCTTTGTAGTCCAACTAGGGACTGTGGAGGCCAATGGTGACCATTGTATTGATTCTCATTTTCCAACCGCGAGACAACATTTGTACCTGCATTCCCACACTACAGGCAATTTGGGGACACCAGTTAGCCTCATCTGCATGTCTTTGGACTGTGGGAGGATAGCCACCAAGCATGGGGGTCAACATGCAAACTCCATGCACATAGACCCCGAGGCGGGAATCAAACCCAGACCCTGGAGGTGCAAGGCGACAGTGCTAACCACTAAGCCACTGTGCAGCCATATTTGTCATTCATAGATAAGATATATACAGTACACTGTAGCATATACTGTAAGGTTTTGTTTGCAAAACAATTGGAATAAAGTAGACGATCTGCTGAAGTTTATTGAAGTGACTTTGAACGTGGCATGGTTGTTGATGCCAAACGGGCTGGTCTGAGGATTTCTGAAACTGCTGATCTACTGGGATTTTTAAGTCCAACCATCTCTTAGGGTTTACACTGACCTGAAAAAGAGACAATATCTAGTGAGTGGACGTTCTCTGGTGACAATGCTTAGTTGAAACCAGAAATCAGAGGAGATTGGTCAGACTAATTCGAGCTGATAGCAAGGGAACATTAACGCAAATAACATCTCATTACAGTTGTGGTATGTTGAAGAGCATCTCTGAACAACAAACCTCAAAGCAGATGGGCTACAGCAGCAGAAGACCAGCAGCAGTTGGACTCCCGTCATCTAACAAAAAAAGAGGAAACTTCTGCCTATGAGCACATGAAGCGATGCAGCCATCATGCAGAGTGCAAACTGTTCAAGCATCGTACATTATGTGGCAATAAAATGGAGTCAGCTGACGACCTGAGTGTACTGAATGAGCAGGTTATCACATCTATGCAGTTTTTCTTTTCCTTCCCTGATGGAACAGGCGCAATCCAGGACTTAAATTGTGAGAGTGTTGTACACGGAGCATGAGGAACCATTCTCACACATGACTTCACTGAGCACCGTAATTAAAGCTAAAGGCGGATAGTGAAATCTTGGAGTGTGCGACCATTTTTTTGGGGCATTTCAAAGTATTTGGGTATTTCACCCATCCTGTTTTTGACCTTTTGTCTCCTTTTGCCTGCAGTTTCACGTTGTTTGCTGAAATCTGTAAAAAAAAAAAAAAATTAAAAAAATGTAAAAAATTGTACTAAGTGTAGAGTCATAGCAGGTCTTTCCTTCACTTGGTGTCAACACAAGCCTTTTCATAATCATGTCTTCAGTGACATGCTAATGCCATGAGATCCTTAAAGTGCTTTCAAAGCACTAATGTTACAAAACGCCTTGATGCATGTCTTTCTACAGAATCACTCAGCCATGAGACCATAATGGTGAAACCCTGTGAAATACCGTGTCAGTTTAGTCGCTTCTTGTGCTGCACTTCTGACAGTATTGCTCCCATTACTCTTCGTAAATACATAATAAAACACACATTGTTGTCTTCATAACATTTTTTTTTTTGGTGGTGGTGGTGGTTTTTTGCTTCGTTTTTGTTTTTGAGCACCTGATGAAAGCCGACCGCTCTTGCATATAAGTAGCATTTCCCTGCGAAACCCACGGCGGTAGTTTGCAATTCATCACCCGCTCCCCAGTCCCTGGAGACAAAATGAAAAATAAAAAGAGGATGCATCCTGGTGAAATAGGTGTACATGAGGTGCGTTAACAGCCTCGTCTTAGTGACCTTTGCATCGCAGCAGATGCGTCATCCTTCCCAAACATAATCGCGTCCTCGCTTATGGTAGCACGACTTGACATTTTCCGGCATAATACTTCCCTGTGGTTGGAGGATGATTTGCTATTAGAGATGCTAATTGCGTAGGTAATGACTCCGACAAAGCGACGGCGCAGACTTCAGGGTTACGTACAGAGCAGGCTGTACACGTCTCCAGAGAGCATGATTACACGAGAACGATACAGTTAATCAGAAATAAGAGGAGAGCTCCGCTTTAACACACTTGGGGGAGATCACACAGTCGTACAAGGAGAAAAAACACACACGGTAGAGGAAGACCTGAACCTCAATTTTTTTTATAGAGCATTCAGCAATATAGGTCAAGACTTAATTTCTTTTTTAACATCTAATATCTAATATGGAGAAAAATGTGTATTTCAGTGACTTTGACCATGGCATGTTCATCGTATGTCAGAACAGCAGTGCTTCAAGCCAACATGATGACTAGAGAAACTCCACCAGCCACTCTGGCAGACACCCATATCCGTTTTTTTATCTCATAATACATCTGAGCATTTGAGGGTTAAGGCCCGTGCTCAAGGGCCCGACAGTGCAAGCTTGGTAGTTGCAGGGTTTGAACCTGGGACCTTCCGAGCTGTAGTCCCTGCCGCCCAGTTTACAACCGATTTGAGCCGAAATGCATCTCGGGACACACCACACACCGACCGACCCTTGAGGCATATAGACTACTACAACAATGGAAGTCTGTACCTGGTTCCAATAAGGAGACGCTGGACTTTCACAATATATTGTTCAACCACACGTGGCCTCGACTTTGCTCGAATGTTTGCGTGCGTGAATGAAGAATGAAGGTCGTGTGTATTAAGTAGATTTCATTTGCACTTTTAACTGAATTTTGAGATTCGAATTTTTTTTCTTCAAGGACATTTCCATTTAAGTTTCAAAATAGCGTATCTTCTCTTCCCTCAGGCCGATTGCGATGAAACAAAGCCTGTATGTTACCTCAAGCTCGGTCAAATAAACCTGTGAAAACCCCATTAAAATTCGTTCAGTAGTTTTTACGTCATCCGTGCACAAACAAACCGACAAACAGACAGACAAAAATTCCTGTCTGTTCTTTCCTGTGTTCTATTAATTATTTACTATGTTATTTTTTCCACAAATCTCTCCAATGTACATTCAAACACTCCAACTACAGTTATAATATATATTATTATTACTATTATTATTATATGTAGAGATTATATGTACAGTATAGATGAATAGAAGTGACTTCTGACACTTAGTGTATGTGTATGAGAGAGAGAGAGAGAGAGAGAGCGAGAGAGCGGCAAACAGTGTGGGATATGGGAGATGAGGAGCATATGCTGTACGTTCTGTGGTGTGTAGCATAGCGTGCTAATGACTAACTGCTCCATTGAGATCCTCACTCCGAGGGAGCCATGAGTGTGTGTATACAGGATGTGTGTGTGAAACCGAGCTGAATGTTTATATGCATATGTTCATGCATATGTGTGTGTGTGTGTGTGTGTGTCTGTGTGCTAAGCTATATTTTTGTATATAAACAAATAATTTTTTTTAATCTGAAGGAAGTTAAAATAATCAAACGATTTTTTTTTAGTCATTCAGTGTGCGTGTACAAAAAAACAAAACAATTACCTGCATTTTTACCTTTTGTTTAATTTCTGTAACAATCCAATTAAATTCCCCCCCTAATGTGACCTCATATAATACGCGACCCCGCCCCCGGGTTGTTGCTCAGCTCCGTTGTTGCTCAGCTGAAGGGTCACGGCTCGGCACTACAGTAGCTCGTTTCCATAGACACTGAAACAAAGAGAAATGGGGGACCTTTAATGAATTTCAGTGCTTTAAGTAAATGTAAGAGGGTTGAACTCTGTGATACATTTTGTTTGTCTGATCAGTATTTTTTAATTTGGCTGAAAGTTCATATTTCTGTTTTGCTCTTGCTTATAAAACAGGCTGTTGTGCGTGTTTAGCGGCACAGTATAACAGACACGGTTGAATGTCTCCTTCTTTCTTTTATGATTAGTGCAGTGTTTTTGCCTCGATGGATCTCATTTCGCTATTGTACCTGTGCTTTTGTTTATTATTTTCTCTGTCTTATAATTCAAAGCTCCTGCTGCACTTCGCTGCTGACTTTCACTTGTTAATTCATTTCTAATTCTTCTTTTATTACACAGTCGTCGTTCCTCTTCGGTGCTACTTGCTCTTTTATTTCTCGTACATTTTTTTTTTTTTTAAATACAGATCACTTAGACGAGACCTGGTGCTAGAGTTACACTAAACACAAATAGGACGAATAATCTATCTGCACATATGTACTTTGCCAGCTAATGAAGGATAATATAATGAGGACGTAATGAAAGCCGTCAGTGAAACGTTAACTTGATTCGTCACTCCAGATAATCAGATCTGACGAGCGTGACATAACGACGTTATCACAAAACTAAACATGTACATGATGTACAGCGTCTCGGTCTGAACCAGTGTCAATTATGAGGCTCAGCTTTACTCTTACACAAGAACACATTCTGTTCATCTTCATTTTGGAGTGTGTACGTGATTGAAAGTCGCATTAAAATGCCATTAGCTTCGAGATTAGAGTAACTCATGACAACCAATGGATCCTGCACATAAATTTGCATAAGTAGTGATTGCAGTGTCTCAGTGTTGTTTAAATACTAATTTATTTTTAAGCTGTACTGTTGGAAAATGTTCTCTTTGTTCAGAGCAGAAAAATTATTAAATAAATGCAGTGCCGTGAAAAAAAGGATCTGTCCCCTTCCTGTTATTTTTTGGTTTTTTTTTTTTTTTTTTTTTTTGCATATCTTTGACACTTAAATGATTCAGATCATCAAACAAATTTTTATATAACACAAATACAAACTGCAGTTTTCATGATTTTGATTATTAAGAGAAAAAGCTGTCCAAACCAACCTGGCCCTACCTGTGAAAAAGTAATTGCTCCCTAAAACTAATAACTGATTGTGCCACCCTTGGGGGCAACAACTACAATCAAGTGTTTGCAGCAACTGGTAATGAGTCTTTCACATCTCTGTAGAAGAATTTTGGCCCGCTCTTCTTTGCAACATTGTTTAAATTCAGCCACATTGGATGGTTTTCGAGCATGAACGGCCTGTTTAAGGTCAACCCACAGCATCGCAGTCGGATTTAAGACTTTAACCCACGTTCGCTTAAACCTGAGGTCACACACTGATGGCCACAAATAAAAAAATTTTTTAAACCCGGCAGCTGTGGTTGCCAAAGTTGTACCATAAAAAATATGGTAGCAGCATTTCTGGATGTACAGGATTGCACTCATTATACTGTATATTTTATAGATTGATAGAATCGAGCCTGACCGGGAATCAAACCCAGACCCTGGAGGTGAAAGGTGACAGTGCTAACCACTACAGGACTTGCACTCCAACAATGACAACAGTCGTGTAGCAAGTACAGTAGTGTAGTGGTTAGCACTGTCACCTTTCACCTCCAGGGTCTGGGTTTGATTCCCGGTCAGGCTCGAAAAAAAATAAAACAAAGTGCAGAATACATAGCTCCATCAACTATGCAAGTCGTCCAGGTCCTGAACCAGACCATCATGCTACCACCACCATGTTTGACTGTTGGTACGGTTATTACTGTGGTTTAGAAATGGCTTTGTAACTCTTTCCAAACTGATACATGTACATTACTTTGTTCTTATCTTTTCTTGAATTTCTTTAGATCACAGCAAAATGTGTTGTTTTTAAGATATTCTATCATGGTTCACTTTGTCAAACAGGTTCTATTTAAGTGCTTTCTTGATTCAACCGGTCTGGCAGTAATTAGGGCTTGGTATGGCAAGTGATGCTTAACAATCACACAAAAAAAAAATAATCACAGTTAATTTCTGACTTAGCAAAGCGGTGGAGGGAGGTTTAATTTTGTCACATAGGGCCAGGTAGGTTTAGACAGCTTTTTTTCCTTTAATAAATAAAATCATCATTTAAAAACTGCATTTTGTATTTAGTTGAGTTATCTTCATGTAATATTCAAATTAGTTTGATGACCTCAATCATGTAAGTGTGACAAATATGCAAAAAAAAAAAAAAAAAAAAAAAACCTTTTCTCGGCACTGTAAATAAATGAATACCATGGTAACTGTTTGATTAACTGAAAGATACAAGGTAAAATGCACACAGCTATACAAACTTTACACTGACTACCTTTCATTGTGTCAAAGAGTCATTTCTGCAGTGTTGTCCTATGAAAAGATATGACTAAATATTTGCAGAGATGTGAGGGGTGTGCTCACTTTTGTGACATCCTGTACATTAAACGAGTGTGCTTTTTCCTGTGAGCATTATGGTCGTCATTTTGAATCGATAAAAGTTCACTGTTAAAGAACGCTTTCATCATCAGTATCCGCTGTATTCAGAGTCGAGTGTGTGTATGAGAACACTGAAATTGAAACACACTGGTATTTAGACCTCTGACCCAATTACAGGCTCTAGCACTATTCGAGGGTCCTGCTGCTAACACACATCATTTCATTTCATGCTTCATGTTTCAATCGTACTGCTGCTGTCATACCCTTCTATATTTTTAGATTTTTATACCTGTGAGTTTACAATTACATTCTGCACATGCTGTAAATTGTTTATAATGATATTATTTATATTTATATTCAATTTTTAATTCTATTATACCAGCGTTAGCACCCGTCGTTGACGGGAAAAGAAGTTTTTTACATGTAGAGGTGTTTGTTTACATTGAGCAAGTAGCTTATTAGTATCTTGTTGTAGAGTAGATTATCAAATCCGGCATATAACTGTTCATAACATCGCTTTTATTCAACATTTAATTTCATTTATGGTGGAGGTTAATTCAGGCAAAAATCTAAGTACTGCAAAAGTTTCAATATAGTCTGTCCAGTTTCAAGACGCGCCCACAATTTGACGCATTCAGAGCATGCTGGCAAAACTTTTGGTTCTACTCAACATTTTGCGGTAATTTATGGCGCAGGTTTAACTTCAGGCAAATACCGAAGCGCTGTCAACATTTCATTAAATTCTGTCCAGCCAGATTAGTGCGATGCTGTGACAAATTCTGGCTGGACAGACATACAGACATACAGACACACAGACAGAAAATCTTCTGAGACTGGTTTCGGGTCCTCCAATTTATGAAATGTAAAGATATCATTGAAAGAGCGAATTTTAACCAATGTACAGACAAAGCCTTTCCTTTATTTACATAGATTTGGTCATTTTTTATAACTTTTATCATTAGAAATGTATGTAATAATCGTATGTAATAATCCACTTTAAACGGGGAGTGTATCTGGCCGCCAGCGAAAGAAGTACAACTTGGAGTAAACAAGGAGTAAGATAATAAGCCTTACAAAATTTGATTTCTTTGTAGTAATAAGTTAGGCAGAAAGTTCTGCTGTATACAGTAGAAAGACAGGCAGACATGTGCATGGGCTTCAACCTGAAATAATATAATATCACTGATTACTGTACATTAAAGCTGATCGCCTTTTTTTTTTTTTTTTAGCTTTAACCTTAAACTATTTCTAGCTAGTATTTAATATTTTTATTTGATATTTATATCATATACATTTTTTTTACAGTTAATATAAGTTGTTTTTACAACGATATCTTGAATGCTTCTACTCAAGAAAGTTTGAGAAGGATGAACCGAAAGCAAGTGTCATTTTTTAATCAAAATGAGAAAGAAAATCAATTTAGACCGCTGCGTAAACTGTCTCCAGATATGACTCTAGTCAGTTTTCTTGCATAATCAATTTTCACAACTGCTGTGTCACCGACTGAATATGAATGTAGCAAAAAAAAAAAAAAAAACTTGAATGTACAGAAACATCAAAATCTCCTTTTTTTTTCTTTTTTTTTTTCTTTTTTTTTTTGATACGTTCACCCCAAATGTTTCAGCATTTAAAGAGAACTGCATTATACAGGTTGCCTTCTTTTAGAAATTCATTAAAAAGGAATTCCCACATTAATATGTTGTCTATGTGCATCACCTAGAGTCGTCTTCTATTGATTTCCTTCCAACACCTTTGATTTTTGGCTATACCCCTAGCAAAATAGATCTCTCTCTTTCTTCCCTTACTTTCGCATGCCTGTCAGGTCTGAAGTGGGCGCTCAACGTCGGTTCTATTGTTTCTTTATTCAGTATAGTCAAAGAATAATGGATTTAATCATTCTTTCTCCCCTGTGTGTGTGTGTGTGTGTGTGTGTGTGTGTGTGTGTGTGTGTGTGTGTGTGTGTGTGTAAAAAGATCATTGATTAGCCCTTGCATTATAAATGAAAAAGATGTAGCCTTAAATACACGACAAAATGTCACTTACGCTTTCCCTGACAGGCATCTTGACATTTGTGTGAAATACCCCTTAGTAATTGGAAGGATTTTGAAGATAGATTATAGCACAGTCAAAAACGGGCTCCCACTGTGTTCCAGTGCAGACCGTTATAATCCAAACTGCCGCAAGGCCATGTGCTTAAAACCAGCCGAAATTATTAGATGGGGTTTAAGATAGGATTAGACAGAGAGGATTTTAGCTTCTGCTTTGATAATAAAGTGTTTGAATCAAATTTGTACAAAGTGTTTAAATGTACAAGGTGAAAAAAATCTCTAATCTCTTCAGAGTTTAAATGTGTGTGATTAGTTTGAAGGTTGATTCATTATCTGTAAATGTTGCGCTGACTGTAGTTCCAAATGCAGTTTATATATTAATGTACAGTTTTAATACATTATCATTTCTATATCAACACCCTCCAGGGACTCGTATGATGGATGCTCAGCATAAAGTATCAAACATGCATTTATATTTTATCCATTTAACGTTTTCAATAGACTCTCCAGGTTTAATCTGTTTTGTTTTAGTCAGAAATTAAATTTAAAGTTTCCCAGCGTGGGACCGTCCCTTGTTAGCATGACTGAACCTCAACCGCTGTGGGTTTTTCTATTGCCAGTGTTGAGCTTTAGAAATCATGGCAGCTTATGGCCTTTTTAAAAAAAAAAAATTAAATTTTATTAGTTATTGCCTAACCCTTTTTTTTGCATCCGTCTGATCAAATATAACATTTTAATAACAACCAGTATCCAACTGTTAGTTCTGACCGAGCAATCTAATTGGATGAGAGGCGTTCGAAAATAGCTGATAATGGATTGGTAACGGCACTGAAATGTTTAACTGTATGTATCACACTAGTAGGTCTGTACAGCTCACAGTACCGAGGAGAGAGCAACTGCCTGCCAAAACCCACGTTAAAAAACAGGCAACACATACTGTAAGCACTTTCAGGGAGAAAACACATCTGATCACATTGGCATCTTGAAAAAACAAAGATTTTGTCTCCTTAATAATTGCTTCTAAGTTGCTCTGAACCGTTGGTGTTCTTTTATTACAGCTACAAAAAAAAAACAGCTACAAGCTAACGATCTTTTAACACAAGACTGAATTCCAAATCGCTCTGTATCTTCTGATCAAGGGCACACTTTGGTATGCATGCTCCCTACTTAGTGCATTAGCTTTCCCTTTAGCACTATTTGGGATTTAAACCTGTAACCTGATTAGTTCCTCCAGTTGCAGAAGGATATGTTTGCATGGTAAAAAAAAAAAAAAAAAAAAAACCATAATCTGTTGATAATAAAGGTTTGTGGAACTGTTGTATAAAAGCAATATCACACTTGAGGTTGTGCTGGTATGTTGAATATTCATCACAACAGCACTCCCTCTCAAACGATAATGCTTGAATAAACCACAAAATTGCTTAAAAACTTAAATAAACATTCCTTTAAGAGAGCAGTTATTTAAAAAAATATAATGTTAGTATGTCATTTGTGCTGTAATATTTTTCTGTCTTTGCTAGTGAGTAGGGTCGGCTGATCCTAGTCTGACAGATAGCTAGCATAACCATCCAGGAAGCAGTTCCCTTAATTTTGGATGTTTACTGAAAAAAGCACTGTAAAACTGAAATTTTACATTTTAACAATTGTTCCTCTTTTTATTAACATAAATATGGACATAAACAACATAAATAATATATAGCTGCAGCTGAAAATATAAGCTAACATGTGCGTTTAACATTTACTAGCACCTAATGTTAGCCAGCATAGCTCATATTAGCTATGCATGCTAGTCCTGCTAGCGCAATTAGCACTGTACAGTTTTATATTCACGTTCATGTTCATTTTAGCATCTAGTATAAATTTTGATAGAGATTTTTTTTATATGACTTTAGTATCTACTTTAAAAATAAGCTACTTGCTCAATGTAAACAAACACCTCTACACGTAAACAAACTCTTTTCCCGTCACTGACGGGTGCTAATGCTAGTATAATAGAATTTTTTAAAAGAAATATATAAATAATATCATTACATAGAATTTACAGCATGTGCCGAATGTAATTGGGTTAAGAATTTCCGATTTTCAAACATCAGTATTTCACCACAAAATGAAAAGTTACATAAAAAGATTTGTAAGCCAGAAAAGAAAAAAAAAATTATATAAGAACACTATTAATCCAAAAAACAAAATAGATGCTGCTGGGTTTTGCATGTCGCTAATTTCATTATAAAACTGCACAAATTGTACCTGAGACTAAAGCATCCTCAAAGCATCGTCACACCAAATACTGGTTTTTAAAGGGAGTATGTAAAAGCAAAGTAATAAAACAATAGTAAAAAAAAAAAAAAAGTAGTAGAACTTTTACTAGTCGCATAATCGGCTTAATATGCTCAGACATTGGCCTACGCCGATAATAAAAAAAATGACAATTTTTTTATTATCAGGTTAATCAGCTGACCTCTAAACTTGACAAAGCTGCATTGTTTCATCTTATTGATTTAAATAGAGAGAGACTGGTGAAGGACTGATTGTTTCTAGCTGCTTAATGTAAGTTATAATCAATAACCAATAAATTAAATAATCGGTGTCGTAATAGTAACAGAACTCCAAACAGTAAATAAAGAAAATATTTTTTTTACAGTAATTACCAGGTAAACCTGCCGACAGTAAGTTATGTTCATTTACAATATAATTTTAACCATGACATTTTTTTTTTTACTGCAATTCAAAGCTTAAATATATTAGATATGCGTATAAAGGCATTATGTGTATCTGGTATTACTTGCCTTCTTCAGTTCAGACGACCTTAGCAAATGTCAATCTAATTCAAACAGGATTTCACTTAGCTCTCTCTAATGGCTCCACTGCCAAAGCAGCAATCATGGCTAATGGATTTTCCCACTTCATGGTAGCTGAACGCACTAAGAAAGTTTCAGGAAGATTTAGCATGATGTCGTGCACACTGATGCATTCTAGAATGACATTGAAGAGTGGGTTACTAGGATTACTTAGCGACGCCTAAAATGCCACGTCTCTCCGTTTAACACTCACTGCATTTGACAGCAGTCTCTCGCACTCCAGGATATGGGTATGGTGGTAAGGTTTTTCATATTGCACAAAACAAAATACAATGCAGTATATATTTTTCCAAGAACCATTTGGCAAATAATGTCTAATGGTCTGATGAGACCAAAGTAGATCTTTTTGTACATAGTTCTAAAATATTTGGTACAGGGGTCAGGCGTAACGCAGTGGTTAAGGCATTGAACTATGGTTCGGAATTTGCCAGGTTCAAACCTCATGATCACCAAGTTGCCACTGTTGGGCCCTTGAGTAAGGCCCTTAACCTTCAACTGCTCAGATGTATAATGAGATAAAAATGTAAGTCACTCTGGATAAAGGCGTCTGTCAAATGCTTGAATGTAAAGTAAATGGTACAAAAACAAAGAACACTATGCCAATGGTGAAGCGTGGTGGTGGCAGCATCATGCTGTGGGGCTCCTTTGACTCAAGTCAAAATGGAATCTTGGATATCTCCAAATACCAATGTGTTTCGACATAAAGCCTGTAAACCTCAGTTAGACAGCTGCAGATGAAGATACATAACAACTAAAAGCGCAAATCCAAGTCAACAAAGGAATGACTTCAAACGAAGCTTAAAGTTTTGTAATGGCCCAGTCAGAATGTCGTCAGATCCTATTGTACAAACTTGGAAAATTACTTGATGAGGGCTTTGCGTAGAAAATCCCCTTGCAACTTGCTAAATTCTGATGCAACGTAGGTATTTCTTCCTGTTAGCAGCCGGTAACCATGAACCTAAGCAATAGGAAGACGTTTGGCAAAAGAATTATAACAAATGGCCCTTACATTAGGATCGTAAAAAGGATATATACACAATTTATGCAGTTTTAATGCAATGTCTAATCAGCCAATCACATGGCAAGCACCTCACTGCATTTAGGCATGTAGACATGGTCAAGACAAGACTGCTGAAGTTTAAACCGAGCATCAGAACGGGGAAGAAAGGTGATTTAAGTGACTTTGAACGTGGCATGGTTTTTGGCGCCAGAGGGGCTGGTCTGAGTATTTCTGAAACTGCTGCTCTACTGGGATTTACGGAGAATGATCTGAAAAAGAGAAAATATGCAATAAGGGGCAAAAATTCTAACGATTTGAGAAACTGATCTTTTTGAACGGAGGAAATACATTGTTCCTGAGGTTAGTTTTCTGATCAATGAGCTCTAATGAAAGAGACGAAAGGAAGCGGAGGTAAAGAGGAGAAGGTGGACATGTGCTGCCCACGCCGACATGGACGTCTGACCTTTGCGAGTCCTTGTTTCACAGTCGGTTGCGAAGCTGAGAATGATAACAGGCTAGTTGTGAATGGAGACGACTCACCTTTTGTGTTTTTATAATGTAGGACAACAACGAACCTCCCAAAGGAAAGACCGGAGCAGCTGCTGCACATGGTTTCGAAAAAGATTATTTCGATCGTGACTTATCAGAGTCTTTACACGTGGGTTTACACGTGCATGCTGGATGCCATGAAAGCTCCAATTCCCACCTCAATCTCATAAATCATCCCAATACTAACTTTTATTGCCAAATCCCCTATGTTCTGAAAGGCTGTACCATTTAAGCAGATTTTTATTTATTTTATTTTTTTCCCCCCTTAAATTCATTATTTATTTATTTATTTCTACCTCAGCTCCGAGTTTCATCTTCATTCTTGACACACAGTGACTTTAAGAAGAAGGGCCTCATCTAGATTCTGGTTAAATGAGCTCTCAGATCTTTTCTTCTTGACAGAGTGGAACATCTTCATGGTTCAGGAAGGCAGATCAAACACGCTAAAAAGGCGATGGTAGGAAATGCTGTTTTGCATGAAATAGGTTCTATATTAATAGATATTCCTGAAAAGACCCAGACTGTCACTGCCGCAGAAGATAATCGTGTGGGTACAGATATGGATTCGGTTTTGAAAGGTGCATCATTAATATTGAACGCTTCGCCGCCGCAGCGCTTTTTTAAGGAAATATCGATTTGTTCACTTCAGTTTCTAAAGCTATGTTTTTTTTTTTTTTTTATATTTCCATCCTGTCGCCTGTTTTTGAGGTCTCGATTCTTTTTTATATGCCGTCTTTGTTGATTGAATCATATTTGCGTTTGGATTTACAGCCTTACCTTGCAGAAGGTACGACGTAGTAAGTCTTGCTCTTTTAATTAAAACCCCTTGTGTGTATGGAGCAGCACTCTAGTGCTTCCTTTTTACTCATTAAGGGAACCATTAACTATAGAAAAAAAAGAAGAAAAATCTTGTTTTAGAACCTGAATGGAGTGATAATTAACTGATCATTTAGATTCAAGGTGTTTGTCGGGGAAAGGCTCTGAAAGGACTCGGGACTACCTTACTCAAAATGGGAAAGACCTGGATAATGGCCGACAGCACTATTAACACTCTTTCTGTATGCCGAGGTCACCGGAAGCTCTCCCACGGGACTCGGGGTACAGCCTGGAAGGAGTGCCAATCCATCGCAGGGCGCACAAGCACACGCACACAACAGAGAACAATTTGCAAACACCTGTTAGTGCAAACTAATCAGCATGTCTTTGGAGTGTGGACGGAAACCCGAGTTTAAAATGTGACTTCCAGAAAAACCATGTGATGCATGAGAACGTTTAAATCCGGTAAGTCATGAACAAAGGACGAGAAGTCTACCTGCAGTGGGCCGTGTTTGCTAGCATAACGCTAATCTTTACCATCTTTCTGTCTCTCTCCTGCGTCGTCTTTTCTGCGGTCTGTAATCGAATCGTATATGAATAATTTAAAACATGAGCTCATATCTCTTTCTCTCTTTACTTGAATGATCTGTCCATCAACATCCGGTAATCGTCCATATCAAAAGCCTGATATTCTGGCCCTCTAGTGCTCCTGTTCTGTCTGAGGGCCTTCTGGGAAATATTCAAACCGTCTGAATTGGAGAGAATAAATGTTCTGGATTGGAGTAAATGGGATCATACAGTAGCTCGAGTGAATGACTGGACTCTCAAACCTGTGAGTCATCCAGTTAAATTGAAGCTGTGGCATAATCATGATGATGATGATCATCATCATCATCATCATCATCATTGTATCATAAAATGATAATGATAGGATACAAATCTATAGAAAGAGCATGGCTGTCATAACTGAGTCAGATGCTAAGTTAATGGAAATGAGTTTTTTGCATAATATAAATTCTAGACGTTCCTCAGCTGTTTTTGGATCACTATGACCTACACATTTCACCTTTAGTGGTAACATGGTGTAATCTTCTCTGAGACCACAAGGAAAGATTGAAATCAGGACCTCAGGATGAAACTAATCTGCTCTGTATTGTTCAGCATGCAAGGTGGAAGGTTCGAATCGATGCAGTCCTGCTTCATCAAGCTGCCATGTGTGTTTGATTTGCTATGAGTAAATGGCTGAGACACTCTCCTTATTCTCCAGCAGCCCCACTCAATGTCGAGTTACACATGCCTTGGAAGGTAACAGAAACAGTGCATGTCATTATTCAGGGCGATTTCCCTATGGATCGGGTAATCAAGTAATGTTTGAAAAAAAAAGGTAATCATATTGTTATTCCCACTCTCTCTAGATACCTTATGCTCTCCGGGGCAAAAGGGCAGGGTACACCCTGCGTAGGGTACAAGCACTCACACATTACAGGCAATTTTCAAATGCCAGTTAGTCGAATCTGTTTGACTTTGGAGGAATCCGGAGCACCCGGAGAAAACCCACCAAACATCTGGTAGAACATGAAAAACTCACCATGCACAGACGTGAGGCAGGGATCGAATCCTTGACCCTGAAGGTGACACAGTGCTAACCACTATGCCACCATGTTGTTAAAATAAATGACATTGCTATTTGCTAATATTAACTGCCTGGCCAAAAGAATTAACATGCTAAGATTTTATTCAATCACCTTCAGCCTTGTTACACATTATAGCACACAATGTGTCAGTTTATGTGTGAAAAATGATGCCTCATGGGCCTCCGAGTGTCGCAGTGGTCAAGCGCTCGCCCTATCATCCGGAGATCGTTAGTTCGATTCCCGGGTGATGCTGTAACCTCTCGCAGCCGGAGGTCTAGAGAGGGCTGATTGGCCGAGCTCTCTCAGAGGGGAGGGATGAGGGGTACTTAGTGCTCCTCCCACATTAATCACGACTCTACAGCCAATCAAGAGCGTCTGTGAGCTCGCGCAAGCGGAAGGAGCGGACAGCGCTGTCCCCCGAGTGTGTTACGCCGCCGCCAACGGTGCGTGAGCGAGCAGTTCGGCTGGCGTCACGTGGTTCGGAGGAAACACGTGATAGTCTTCAGCCCTCCCGACTGAGTGGTAGTAGAGGCCTTAATGTGTGGGAGAATAGGACACGACTAAATTAGGGAGAAAATCTGGAAAAAACAGAAAAGAAAAAAGAAAAAGATGCCTCATGCTCCCAAAACCGCTCTTTCTCAATTTGAGTCCTGGAATATACCTGTGCCATCAGAGAAGGAAAAACTCCACATATGTGATACCCTGGACATTCAGTACATTCAGGTCATCAGCTGCCTCCACAAGCTTGTATCATGCGCTATGCATGATGGGTGCATCGCTTCATGCGCTTCCCTCCTTACCTTGGCGCGGCCATCGCTCTGGAATAAGGTCAGCCTCCTCCAAATCTTTATGCTTCCTAGCTCATTGAAGCCTTTTTTCTAACGAGTCTCACTAACAAGTAGTTTGCTAATGGACAGCTGTTTAGGCTCAATCCTGTGTGTTCTCATCACATCATGTGCGTGTGTATGGAAATGCTCTTACTATCACTATTAAACGTACACAGCTCTGGTTTTTACTGTCTAGTTTTCACCATGCAACTTCACCAAGCGTTTAAGTGATCTGCATTCATGATTTTTTTTTTTTTTTTTTTTTTTTTCTGATCACATTCCTTCCACAAAGGTGACGATTCAGCACTATCCTTCCAGGTTATGATAAAGTGTTAAATGGTTCCTAATCCAGTTTCAGTCATTTCAAATCTACTTGATGCAGCCCTCTTCTGAAATACTTTACTTTTGTCCAGACAGATACTCTTATTGGCCGTGCATTTCATTATTACTTAATCGTCCATTCTTGTATTAATTCATCTCCTGCTTTTAGCTTTTTCATTGACTTACATTTGACAGCATAAAATGTTCTCCGATCTGTATTTTCTATTCCGGATATGTATTTTTTTTTTTACCTTAGCTTGATTTGCAACCTTTGTTTATCTCCGCTTGTCTAGACACTATTGACAAACCCTGTCTCAGACTGTTCTACTTAAGAAAATAAACACAAATTTCCCTGCATAAATATTGACATAACTTTCGGGCGTGAGTCGCAAGCCCTGAAATAGGAGCGCTGTTCCAATTCGACATCCAGGTGCCTGTAAAATGAGGTCGCGCGAAGCAGACGGAAGGGAATGGCTTGTCTTGATTGAGCAACGTGCGAATCAAACGTGCGAGTAGAGTTAGAAGATGTGAATTTCAAGAAAGTACAATTAGGTAAATTAATGTGGAAGTTCCGAGTCGCTTTTACGAAATAAGGTTTGTGTCAACATTTAATTATATTTTCACCGAACAATTACACTACTAAGTGTGTGGGGGGGGAAAAAGAAAGATAAAAATGAGACAAATGATAGTAAAAAAAAAATGCAATAGCAGATGCTCTGCGTCAGCATAAGAGTGGGAAAATACAGTGTTAGAAGGTGATGAAGAGAAGGAAAGCAAATTAACAGTTGATTATCTTCTGAGAAACACTCTCTGGAGGGAGCTGTTCGCCACACTGGGGTGTTTATTAAACCTGCCTCCTGCTGAGACGCTCACCATGACTGAACATTTACAGTCCAGAGATGCCATTTTTAATAAGCATCATTTTTTCATATGATTAAACCTGCCTTTTTTTTTTAATTTTTTTTTTTTTTTTTTTTAATTATTCTTTTTTTTTTTTTTTTTTTTTGCACAGTTTAATGTTTTTTTAATTAACGATTAGTGCTTTACAGTATTTTTCATGCGATTCTTTTCACATGAATTATTTTTACTTTTTACACGGTTCAGTTAGGTTCAATTTATTTATTGTTTTTCATCAAATTATTACGTTTATTTTTCACATTTACTAAGGATCCACCGGTTGTGAAATTCTGGACCAGTACTGTACAATATGTTCTTATCGTCTGTATAGAAAGGTGTAGGCAGTGATTGTTGTATTCTGTATTCCAGTCATGTATGACAGAGTGAATGTAGTACTGCGGAGACTGGATTCATTCAGCCAATCTTTTTTTTTTTTTTCAATAAAGTTACAGAGTGGAAATCCCTACACAAGCGAGTTATTGGCTCTTTATGCAAATCCGCTTTCCCGCGGCTCTTGCTAAGTACATCATGCTAAGTATGCCGTGGCAAAGAGGGCTGTTTTTTGTTATATTATAGTGCCAGCTATTGGATCTTTCTTAAAGCTGCTGCTGGGTAGGTTACCGGTGTCCCAGTCAGACAATTAACCAGCACAAGACATGTGACCAGCGCAAAATTGATGCACAACAACAATAAAAACCATCAGCCACTGCCAGTGATGTGTGCCAACCTATTTACCCATAAGTATCGTCCGATACTGATGACTGCTGATAAATCTGTGCATGCTTAATGTTTTACGCATTAAAAATTTTTTTTCCATAATTAATTTCTTCTTATTTGATTTTTGTTCAATGCATTTATTTGCACAATTTTAGCACATAATCTATCTATTTATTTTTATGTGTTTTTTTCTTTTTTACTAAATATTCTATTATTTTTTCATGTGAGTTTTACATATTTTACTTTTTTTGTATGTTTTTTGGCCGTGTGTGTGTGTGTGTGTGTGTGTATGTGTGTGTGTGTGTACAGTAATGCCAGAAATCCCTGGCAAATTCTGACTTTTATTCAACCAGCAAGTATTTTTTTGACCGGAAATGACACAGGCTTCTCCCAAAAGATAATAAGACGATGGGCAAGAAGGAATTATTATTATTATTATTATTATTATTATTATTATTATTGTTTTATTTTATTATTTTATTATTTATTTATTTTTATTCCACAGATAATATTTAATTTTTCATTTTTACACATAGGACCAATGGGCAGATTTTACCACAAGTTCGGATGCAATTTCATAAAATTTCATGAAATGCAATTTTTTTTTACTTTTTTTAAATACATGTAATCTTATATTGGACAGCATGGTGGCATAGTGGTTATTACTGTGGCTTCTCACCTCCAGGGTTGAGGGTTCGAGTCCTGTTTCAGGTCTGTGTGTGTGTGTGTGTGTGTTGGGTTTCCTCTGGGGCACTCTGGTTTCCTGACAGGCAGATTAGGCTAATTATCTGTGATGTGTGAGTGAGCGAGTGCATGTTTGTGCCCTGTGATGACCATTAAGGGTGCACCCTGGCCCTGAGTACCCTGAGATAGGCCTCCAACCCTCCAAGATAGCTCCAATATACATGCTATAGAGAAAGATTGAATGAGAAAGTAATCTGATATAGCTTATCATATATATATATATATATATGTATGTATGTATATATATAAAAAAGAGAGAGTTGTGGCCTATATAAAATAGTAGTAATACAACAGAATTGTTGTTGCACAGATACAGACATCTCTCCCACCCACACACGAGCTCACCTCCCTGTAGCCTCACCTCATCACCATTCACAGGCATGTGCGCTCCATGTAAACATCCTCGAGCGGAGGTGTTGTAGCTTTAGGCAGCCTGGAGTTACTGTGTTGTCCTATAAGATAACAGCTCACACGGCCTCTAGGCTCAGCTCGTCTCGTCCTCATAAACAAGATTATGCAGATGACCTCGAGGTTTTTGCAGGAGAAAAATATACATGACGGCCTTGGAGGCAATAAACATTACGGTTCAGCATGAAAAGCAAAGTTTATAGCTTTCTTAATGACCCTTTCTTGCTTGTTGCATCATCACTTATTAACATGAGGAAAGGGCTCTAACGTCATGAGATGCCTAAGAAGAGGAAACCAGGAAAGGCATCCATTCATACACACATGGAGCAGCAGGGCAGTGCATTACATTATGCAGGCTGAGTAAAGAATCAGAATGAGTGCAAAAAAAAAAAAAAAGAAACAAGCATCCAGTGAGCAGCACTTGTTGATGAGGGCGGTCAGCAGGGGATGCCCTACTAGTTTGAGTGAGTAGAAAGAAGTGACTTTTTTTTTACCACCGTGGTGAACAGAACACACCGAACCAGACCACACAGGGTTCGACTCCTGTCTGTTGAGGCGAGGCAATACCCCCTAGCCTTTACTGTCCAGCTCAACAGTCAAGCCTATGAAAAATAGACAGAAAAAGGTTTGATCTTGACATACGGTGTAGAGCCAAAGCACTTGTGACCCCGTTGATGCCCGATGCTTTCTAGCCATTTCTGACTCTTTTAATATTAAAAAAAAAATCTCATTTTATTTCTCCTAAGGCATTTTAGGAGAAAAATTGTGATGAGATGAAAAAAAAAAAAAACCGCAAAGCAAGCACAGTGTCCTGTGTTTGAACCCCATCCTTTCTCACGTTACCCAATCCTCCTAGTCTAGTGTGGGAAAAGGTGTTTAAATTTAATTAAAGCAAACAGAGGGTGGTGTTGGTGTCAAGCTCTGGCACCGAATCCTGCCGCTTGGCAGTTTCTGTGTTGGTAGCCTCTTTTAACCTCCACACCACCCAGCAGCAGCCTTTAAACACAGGCCAAGATCTCATTCTGAAATGCAGTTGTAGGACAGAGCGAGACCTTTATTCGGTGCCAGAACGCTGCCACTGATTTGCGACGGAGTTGTAATGGATTACATTCTTGCTGTGCGGCCATCGGGGTATTGTCAGACGTTAAGCCATGAGTGGTAAGAAAAGGACGGCAGTGATGGGATGAGAACGAGTGGACAGATTTCCTCGCGTATGCTCCGATTAAGCACTGCACCAGGGAGAACGTAATGCCATCAAAAGAACTCTGCGCTTTGCTGAGCATGACAGATGTTGCCATAGGTTTCAGAACGCTTGGGGCACAAGGGGAAGTGTGTGACATTGTGCGTGTTGCGGTCTCCCAAGTTGAGCTGTGATGGTCGGGTGGTTGATGAGAGCTCTGTTTGCTCGTCCACAGATCTAGGTTAGGTCAAGCAGAACTACGGGAGGTCTGAGGACTCCGCCCAGGTATTGTGACTCGTGGGTGTGCTCTCTCTCTTACTTCCGAAAGGAAGCTTAAATTAATAGCTAACTTTTAATGGATGTCAAGCACGTAAGCAAGTGTGAACCTACAGTAGGGTCTCTCCAAATTTAACCATGGTATCTTTTAACAGATCCTGACTTCGGATTTTCATTTGTACAAATTTCTCTTTTTGTCGCTTGACAAGGGCATCTATCAAGTCAGTGGAGCGCTGCTCTAAAAATGTGCATAATAAAGTTTGTCCAAGTTCATGATTCCAAATCTTTTATAGGGTCCAACTGTCTGAGTCCAGTGACGAGAACATTTTATCCAGTGAATTTGCTTTTATTGAAAGGATTCCTGTGGTTGGTTAAGATTTCTACATTATGGCAGAACACAAAATGCCGCAACATTTCATTGACATAGATAATAGAAAGTAGAACCTTTTTTTTTTTTTTAGGAAGCAATAACCTTGGCTCTAGGCAAGACCAAGTCCAAGTTCAAGACCAGGACTAGTCGAAAAATTTAAGAGAGTCAAAGCGAAGTAAAAATGAAATGGCCAAATAAAAGTTCATAAATAAAAGTCAAAATCAAGACCAGACTATTAAATCTGTTTCATGCTTTCACTGTCCCAGTTATTAGGTTATTATTTTCTAGATTAAACTTTCTGGAGCAAATGAGTCCTTAGTCAAGACTAAGGCTATATTTTGCGAGATTAATGGCCAAGACATATTCAGGTCAAGTGCAAGACTCATCCTTATCAACAGAGTGATTTGGAGTATCTAACACACCCAGTAGTGTCGTTTTGGCACAGAGCATCCAACAGAAACTGAGGTGGACATCAGGAAAAAATGCAAAACTCCATAACAAGAACCAAGCTTGAGAACCTGGAAGTAGTGCACACTAACTCTGCTACCCAGGCTATTCGTGTTACTCCTTTGCAGTAATGGGATCTGGTACTTGCCTACAGTAAGAACCCTTTTTTATATCTATTTTGAAGTTTTGTAGTGAAGTGTGTTTTGCTCAGACAGTTCTCCGTCTACATTTGCAGGGAAAAATAACACAGTTCTTTTAATTTTTTTTTTCTTTCCTTTTTTTTTCCTTTCCCAACTGTTCGCTAACATTCAGCTCCTGCAGAGAAAACACCTGCATCCTTCTTCTGCCTTAATTCCTTGTGCAGGTAAGGGTAGAAGAATGGCAGGGGAGAAACAGGGAGAAAAGATTTCAGAAGTCAAATGCACATCCAGCTGAGTGTGAATGGAGTGGCTGCCAGTTATGTTCTTTCTACCATGTTCTCTTTTCCTCATTCTACTTGGCACCTCTCTCACAGCACTGCAGTAGAACCTGTCAGACTTTGAAATGCCCATAAAGCTTTTTGTCTGTTTCAATCTCAGACCCAGGCAAGGGTGGTAAAATGGAAGTTTTTTTTCTTCTTCTTCCCTTTATACCACAGTCTCAGACCTGATTGGTCAGAAGATGTTGATTTTTAAAAAAGCAAAAATAAAATCCTCTGACAGTAGTGCCAGCTTTAATTTGCTTTACACTAACATCTCGTTCACAGAGACCCTGTGTGGCAGATGTTCCACATCACATCCTCATATTTAAATAAAAAGCATGCTATATTAAGAATAACATATTGTTGATTCGCATTCGGAACGAATTTTCATTCATCCGTTCTTTTTCTATACCGCTTATCCTGTACAGGGTCACGGAGCCTATTCTAGGAGACCTAAGGCACAAGCGGGCATGCAAACTTGACAGGGTGCCAATCCATTACAGGGTATACCTGTACATACCCACACACACAAACACATTAAGGAAAAAACATTTGGGAATGCTAATTTGTCTAATCTTTGGACTGTGGAAGTGTGTGGAAGGAATTTAACTCTGATCCCGGAGATGCAAGGCCACAGTGCTTAATCTCTACGCCACCCTGCTATGTACCATGTACCGTAGCATGTAGCGTAGATACAGTGGAACCCCGGATTGCGAGTAATGTGGTTTACGAATGTTCCGCAAACCGAGCAAAGATTTTTAATACATTTTTAATTGGAAACTGAGCAAGTATTAGTTTACGAGTGCCGAGTATCATGTATCACGGATCGGCAAGTGATCACAACTGAGCCAATGATTTTTCTCTCTCTTGTGCAGCGGGAATTATGGGTAATCGTCTCCCCTGCTCCCCTGGGTCTTAGTGCTCATCCCTTACTGGTATAATCAACGTCTCATATGTGTGCGCGTGCGTAATTTGACACCGACACATACACAAACACTGACACACACACATTCTCTCGCCTGTGCGCGTGCGTAATTTGACACCGACACACACACACTCTCTCGGCTACACACACGCAGACACACTTTCTTCACACAGAAAACTCTGCTCTGTCGCGATTCTTTTCAAAGGTTCCAAAGGTGCTGGTTAATTTTTTTTTATGAATTTTTTTTTTTTTTTACTGTACAGCAGTCATTTCGTTAGTATGCTCTGACGCGAGTGTCATTCGACAGATTTCTTTTTTTTCCTGTTAAAACAGTGTTTCCATTGTTTGTGTGTTTGTTGTAAAACTTAAAATGCGAGGTGGGGGGGACACAAACGGAAACACTTATCTGTCGGGATTTATTTTTATTATTTTTTTAAAGGTAAAGTCCAGGTTTATTTGTTTTATTTTTACTTTATATATTATATCAATTATTTTTATGTATTTATTTGTTTGGGCTGTGGCACGAATAATTTGAGTTTTCATTATTTCTTATGGGAAAATTAGATTTGGTTTACGAGTGTTTTGTAACACGATCCTGTAATCCAAGGTTCCACTGTACTTAATTTTGCATGGAAGCACTACATTTCTTCCCCCTTATTTCTTCATATTTTGCTTCCAAAGAGCCAGACTGTCTTGTATTTTGGATATAGTGTTGAATATTTCTCCAGGCTTTGGCTCTCATTTTCAGTCCAGTCCCCCTGTACCTGAACAGTTTCAAATAAATGTTTTTTGCCAGGTGCAGGTGATGACAGATGATCAGGCCGGTGATTAGTATCCTGGTGATGCTGAATGCTGAGTGGTTGGAACAGACGAGAGGGGAAATGAGGTCGCTGCTGAAGTTGTTACATAAACAAGGAATCTATTTTATATATATATATATATATATATATATATATATATATATATATATATATATATATATAGGCCCTTTGAAGCCTGTCTCATTTCTTTAATTTAATCTACTTCATTCAACTGAACTTAGTATGAAAAAATAAGGGGGAGGCTCAATACTTTTGCACAGTACTGTAGGCTCTTTAGACTTAGTTTGAAGACTACCAGTGATTTAGCTGTTCGGACATTCAGGGAAGTTCCACCTTAAACCACCTCAGTGCAATATCAGAGGCAGGGGTGATTGCTACAGGTTAAGGGAGTGCTGGTCATCCAGTTGTAGTTGTCCAGTATTGAAATGACAAGCAACTAAACAAGGACCTGAGGCCCATGTAGCAAGGAATGGACACATCCCTTTGATTAAGGACAGGAGACTTTGACATGAGTGTGTTGGATTATTAATACTAAACAAAATGACAGTTGAGTATCCCTGATGTGGGGATTAAGCTTCATGTATCGTTTGGGAAAAGGTGGTAGCCAGGCATACTGAGGTCTGAGCGGAAACATGAGTGTCTGTGGAAATGTAGGAGACAATGAGTTGTGTGTCATCTGCATAGCAGTGATAGGAACACCTACAGTATCTGAGGATATGACTATACCAAGAGATCGAGCATAGAGGCAGAACAGAGGAGGACCAAGTACATATTCCTGTGGTATGCCAGTGGAGAATCCGCAGATGCAGGGGTCTCGTAACAATTCCTCTGTGGGTACATCTCAGCACTGGTTATTTTTCCCTGTAACAGCACGTCATGTCATGTTTAATTTCTTTATACAATTTATATAAAATATAAAAAGAATATACAAAAATATATCATTTATATAATATATTTATAATACATTACTGCTATGCAGAAGCTCAGTTCTGCATAAAGAAAAAAGTTTGTCTATGCGCACAGATAGAACAGTGTGTCTGAATAAAATGCCTCTGCACGAGGCACGTCCCACTGTTCCCATGCCAACACTCAATGCTAGCACGCATGCTATGACCAGGGCAGGGTGACTCTGTCTGTTTTTCACATCTAAACGCTTTCCTACTTTTAGCCAGGTCCTCTTAGCTCTCCTTTGGGAAAATGTGGCAGGCTCGGTGACTGCAATTAGCTCTGTTCCATTAACGCTAATTAGCCTTATTTACAGGACCTTTGATTGCCTTCAATTGTTTGATGGAAATGCGTGCCTTTCATTTCACTATCTATGCTGATTTTCCTGTGACAGATGGCTGTGCTGGTTGTATACGCAGTTAGCTGTTTGCGTTACAAAGACCATTACGTGCAAGAAGATATTTAGCATTGTTTAAGTCTTTGTATTGAGAAAATGTTGTGCTTAATCTGCATACCTATTGCTGTCTATTAACAAGCATGCCAGAATTTGAGAGTGAAATAATATCATGTCGGACATTTTCATACCAGACAGTGTGGTCTTTGTAAAAAGGAGTTATTGTCAAAATTCTGGGCTTGGACACGCTTGAGCCAGGAGCAGTCCAGTCCAGTACCCCCGCATGACTGTTTGACGTAATCACAGTGGCTCATGATGGAAGTATTCATTTAGATCATTGTACAGGGTGGGCCATTTAGATGGATACACCTTAATAAAATGGGAATGGTTGGTGATATTAACGTCCTGTTTGTGGCACATTAGTATATGTGAGGGGGCGAACTTTTCAAGATGGGTGGTGACCATGGTGGCCATTTGGAAGTCGGCCATCTTGGATCCAACTTTTGTTTTTTCAATAGGAAGAGGGTCATGTGACACATCAAACTTATTGGGAATTTCACAAGAAAAACAAAATTCGGTGACAAAATGTTTACTTACTGCCTCCTACTTCCAGGTGCCATTGTAACTGTAGCTGTTGTGATTCACTGAGTGTTCTGATACCTTTCAGTCCTGACCAGCATTGACTTTTTTTTACACGGTCTGGTCAGTGCCGCATTGGCTTTGCTGTACGAGCGGGCCGGGCGGGCTCACACGATCCTGCCACCTATATAATTGGAATCAATGTTACTGAAGTTATAGCTGATCGGCGTCTACTGTTTATTTTGAAATAACAAATCAGCCTAACATTAATGAAGAAATTGCAGAAATAAATCTAAATGTACACAAGCAAGTTATTAAAACTGGAACTTTTTTTTTTTTTTTCAGATGCTTATGAAGAGACCATCTGCTGTTTATAACGAGAAAATATTCTCACCTTCCCACAGCCACACACATGATACATGGTCCATATGACCCCGAATGAGACTCGAGAGCAGTGCGCATCCTGCTAGTGTGAATGTAGGAACTACACAAGCGTGTATTGTGTCAGGCGAAGTGCAGAATCGGAACATGGTCCTGATTTTCGTGTTTCAGCGTTTCTCTGTCACTAGCACTGAACTGGCGGTAAATGTTTTATGTAAGGCATCACTGCCGTGTGAGCTTTATTATAATGTTTCATTATTATTAGTTGACTGCGGTTTGGGGACCAGGGTGATACTCTTGTTAAGACGATTATCACTCTCTTTCTTTCTCTCTCTCTCTCTCTAACTTTTATTTATATTCAACTTTTGTTTTGCACCCTACATTATATAATTAAGGACCCTAGGTATAGTACATAGCTCTCTATATCTGTTGTAGAAAGGTAGAAAGGTGGTGGGCAACTAAAATGATTACAAATGTGTTAAAAACTCAAACCATTCCTGAAGAATCTCACGCTGTCCTCATCTCTTTTTGTCTCTCTCTCTCTCTCTCTTTCTTTTTGTTACGCAGTTAGGCGATGAAGATCTCTGTTATAACTGATATTAGTTATAACCGGTGATGTTTTCATTTACATCTTAAGAATAACGTTAAGAGAAAAACGTCTTCAGCAAGTCTGACTCATCGATGCGTTTTTTTCCGTCCAAACAGACAAAGACAAAGATGTCATGTCCTGTTTTCAGTGTATTTTAGCAGCAACGAAGATCAAAAGATCCAAGTGTATATCACTGCACGTCAGAAGACCATCTGCTTTTTTTTTCTGTATCTGTGAAATCGTAATCATAAATAGTCATCACTCCTCTTCATTTATCATCCATCTGTTTATTCGAATTTGTTTTCTCCCGTTCAGTCAAGTTCGACGCTTGTCATCTGAATGAGAGGATCAGCTTCGAGAGCAGCGACCCCAAATTCGGCGTTCGTCCAGATGGATCTCTGTACGCAGAGCAGGATGTGACGAACCTGTCCGAGCCTATAGAGTTCATGGTGACGGCTCAGGGGAGCAAAGACGCGCAGATTTGGGAGACGACTGTCAAACTGGCCATCGCCGGACACCCAGTTCCTGCCCTCCTAAACCAGGTGAGGACGATCGTTTATTTGATTGTGGCAGCTCAGCATGTGAGTGTGTGTGTATGTGAGTGTGTGTGTGTGTGTGCCCTGCGATGGATTGGCACCCAGTCCAGGGTGTACCCTACCTCATGCCCTAAGTCTCCTGGGATAGGCTTCTATAAAGTGGTATATAGTAGATGATGAGTGTGTGAGCTTTTCCCTTTATGCACTTTCGTGGGCATCACTGAATGTAAATGTGCCGTGAACATATGGAAAATTAGCATTTATTAACATGCATAGAGGAGAGGTGTGCCAGGATGACAAGCTTAAGAATGAATAATTAAAATCATAAACTTGGTCATTTAAGAGACTCCATAAGACTTCGAGTGACAGCAGAACCATCATCACCAGGCACCATAGGCTACCATCACGTGTCGTCCTTGAGGGTCCATGCCCCTGTCCAAATGTTTAAAGTATGCTCAAGTAAACAAAAAGCCATAGAGTATAAAATGAGGTATCTCCTTTGCCTTCCTAAAAGGTATAAAGTCTAACATGCTTTGGTAAGCTCTGTGGTATGTTTGTACATTTTTTTTGACACAATAACCAGACTTCCACGTAAGTGCCACCAAAGTCATTCACGGTTTTGTTCCAACCACACGTCTTCAATGAAGTTGTTGTTCCAGCACAATCCTTCCACAAGTCAATCAATGACTGTAGACAGTTCTTAACCCAGTAATATCAGCAGTCTCCTTAGTTGTTTTCTTTCCTTGATCCTTGAACACTTCTGGAACAAGAACTTTTCCACGATCGGGACGTCTTCCTACGTCGGTGCCAGCTGAACCATATTAAAATCACTGCAGTGATTAGCCAATCATAGGCTCTTGAGATTTGCTTAATTAAATCCGTACAGCAGCATTTTTTGGGGGGGGGTCTGTATAACGCGCCATTACCGAAACCTGATGGTTCATAAAGGCGTTGATTAATTTGCTCTATCAGCAACTCTGACATTACTGTCAAATAGACTTCTGTTATAATGTTTCTTTCATATAATTCAGGTGAATCTTTCAGAACATTCTGTATTTCTCTTGATTTAAAAAAGACACATGGATGTTACACAGTTTCAGCCTCGCAGTACGCAATAACAATGCGTAGACGTCGCTCTGGTGTTATTCATTAAGATCTAAAATAACGGCTGCATTACTGTATGTCCTGATGATGGGTCGCATATTTTCCCCTTTTGAACCGCAACCCATCTGAGTTTCTGTGTACCTGGTTTTTGCAAATGTCCTTCCCATCGGCATTGGGACTGTTCCTGCATCAGAAGTGACCCAAAAATGCCAAACTGCAAGAAAGGACTAAGGCTTCTCCAGGGAGAAGGACATGTGCTCCTCTCGCTGCGTCCCTAACCCCTCACACGGGCCTGCCTTCTGTGCAGCCATTTAGAGAAGCCTTTCTGTGCCAGGCTTCTGAAGGACACACACACACACACACATATCCAAGCTTAAGCAGACACCCCAACAAATATCCTAAATGGGCTTTGGGATTAGAACAGGATAATCAGTGTAAAATGCCACGTATGGCTCGCTTATACAAATTGTTTTCTAAGATGAATTGTTTGTCTCATGATTATATTATATCATCTCGTACAAGCTACTGATTAGAAATTCTCTCAGAGGCCGGATGCACAGTAGAGTGCGGTGTGGAATCTTTATAACTCATAGTACACGGGCTCAGTGGCCCTATAGTCCAACTGTTCTAGTCAACATGCTGAAAGGAAAATAGTAGGTTAAATAGACTAGTGTTTACATTATTGCCTACATTAGCCTACAAACTTCTAAGAAGCAAGAGAGAAAAGTTTTAATGGAATCATAATTAGTTTTTAAATTGATGCCTTGTCTTTCAAACTTTCAACAGTTGTGCAAAAGTCTTACAGTACTGTAGGTGCCATATTATCTTTAGGACAAATGTTAAATATGTTTATTATGTCTAGTATTACATACAAAAAAAAAAAAAAAAAACGTTCATTAATAATTAATAAAGAAATTCATTTAAAAATAATGTTTGCAGAACATTTGCACGCCTTTAAAGAACCGTAAGGCTAACTGTAGGCTTTTGGGTTTTGCATGAAAATAGAAAGCAATAGAAATCTCCAGCACGCTCAGTAAAAACCTAACAGCGGTTTTACTGTTTTACCTAAAGTACTGTGCAAGAATTTGGGGCACATAGAAAGAAATTGCATGAGAAAATATCTCTGAAAACATTTCTACGTAAAAATAAACTTCTGTAAAGAACACTAAAAAGGAAAAAAGGAAAAAAGGGAGAAAAAAAAAGAAAACAGTCATTATGTATTGTGGAAACTTGAAATTGCTTGAAATCAATTAGTAAATACAGATTGGTTAAGTTTTATGAACAAAACAACTGTCTGTACAGTATGTCTGGAATTAGTGAGTGGTTTTGTACAGTACATAATAATGCAGGAATGATATTCTTCAAGATTACATTAAAATATACAAGAAAGTCTTATTATGCCTTTTTTCTTCTTGAAATTTGAGTATATTCAGGATATTTTCACTGCGTCAAAACATTTTATGATTTTTAAGAAAAGCGCAGTGGCTTCTTTCAATGTATTATGAATGTATGAAGTGAATACTAATTATACATAGTAATAATTGATAAAATAATTAAAGTTTAAATTCTGGACGCAGTGTGTCAATGTTTATTTTCATTATTTCAATTAAAATGACACATTTTAACAGGATTGTATAATTATGTGCAAATGTGCAATAGCACATACACACTATTTTGGGACGTTTTGTGTGTGTATGCTGTTAACGCCGCAATTAACACTATGGTGCTGGTGGGAAACGCATCAAAACTACAAAAGAGTGAGCGCAGAGTTGGTAAGAGTTACTAAGTGACTTATTAATATTCACAGTACACAGTGGTGATTCATTTCAGAGTAGTTGTTCCTAATTGAAGTCTCTGGTGTACATAATGTACAGTGCAGTCTATGACCCGCGATAGAAAGATATACATCATTTGCTAATACGAAGCTGAAAAGTTTGTGCGTTTGGTTTGGGCTGACAAAGCTGAAATACAGCAGAGAATTTTTTTTTTTTTCTTTTTTTTTTTAACCCTTCAAGCCTGTAACATTCTCCTAACCCTGCTTAAACAATTGTAAGCCTATCTATCCCCAGATACGCAGCGATGTCTGTATTGACCTACATTTGGTCTCAGTCTCTGTAGAAATAATGGTGCCTGAAACTTTTAAAATGCTATTTTGGTTTGGATTGAAACCGAATCAGTTTCAAGTGATTTATGAAGTAACACTGTACATAAGCACTTATTATCACTTATAATCACTTAACACAATTTACATACTGTATACTGTACTTTAAGATTTCAGATTGCCAATATCATGGTGGCATTGGCAAAAACAGGGTGGCACAGTAGAGGTTCGGCCTGTCACCTCAGCACCTCCAGGGTTGGGGTTTGAATGTCGCTTCCGGTCCTATGAACGTGGAGTTTGAATGTTCTTTCAGTGATTAATGGGTTTCCTCTAAGTGTTCCCATGTGCTATCATTTCTCTGCTACCTTGTCAGAATTTCCTACCACTAGGAGAATTTTACAGTTACCCAGTCTGCACTACTTTCTCAATATATCGTACTTGTCGTTTTAAATGGTTGTACTGTAGCACTGCAAAAGCATAATGCAGTTTTATTGTAGGTAACATTTCTTGACATCCTGGCAGAACTTTGCGGCATGTTTTTAACATTATCAGACTATAATCACTATTGCTTTAACGCTGGCAGCAGTTTTTGACCCATTGATTTAACCCACTATTCGACTGGTAAATTAACCATTCACATTACCTAAACATAAATCTAAAAGTCAATTGAAGTAGTAGCATGGATATACAGTATGGGCGGGGCACATGCCATATTTTGTGTTCTGTGCAGGAGTGATAAGCATAGGTAGGAGAAAGTGATGGGTAAGACAAATTGGTATCCCCCCCCACCCCACCACCACACACACACACACACACAGTTTGGCATTTCCAAATTGCCCCTAGTGTGTGACTGGGTTTTTAGGTTTGTCTACTTGTGCCCTGCAGTAGGCTGGCAAACCATCCAGGATGTACCCCGCCTTGCGTCCCAAATTCCCTGAAATAGGCTCCAGGACACCCATCTCCCCCCCCCCCCCCCCCCGCCCCCCCTCTCGTGGCCTTACACAGGAGAGGTGGTATAGAGAATTAATGGATGGATGAATTTATCATTTCATTATTAGGATTTATAAGGTAAATGAGGGAAAGCAACAATAGCACATTTAAATGTACTCTCAGCTTTAGAACTATAGGCACCCTTTACAAAAGCAAGGGAAAAACTATAGACTATAAGAACTGGACAAACCCTCCATGACGTCTTTCAGAGGTTTTGAAGCTTAATGTTAGGAGCGCTAGTCGGCGCCATCTTTGCAGGACCCTAAATCCCGGTTATTCTTTAAATGGCCAAATGGGTGGAGCGAACAGAGCCCGGCTATTGGTTCAAACATGCCTAATTACCTCAGCTACCACAAGCTAGCTAGCTTAGCTAAATCAGCTAATGTTTATATGTCCTTTATATGCTAAAGTCACTTTGCCTTTGATTGGGACTCATTTCTACATCTCTCCTCATTACTTACATTTCTTGCATTAGTTAAACTACAACAATTTCTCTTAGCTGAAGTCATGCGTAACTCTATGGCTTAATATAATTTTAACTGATCAGTTACATAGAAATTCTCCCTCTTACAGTTTTCATAAATGGGAAATCTAACTATGAAGACCAAAACAGTTTTTTTTTTTTTTTTTTGGTACTAGGCTGTAAACATGTTTATTTCTGTTGTAAAGATGTAAAGGGCTCTCTGGTGATTGACTCACTTTTGGAGCCAACCCCTAGTGGACATCCAAGGAACTGCAAGTTATGTCTCTTCTGCATTGGCATTTTATTATATACTATGAGTGTATTATTACTTTTTGAGCATCTTTTGCACATACAATGCAAACCTTCAACTCACTCAAATCATCTGAGAAAGAATATTTTGTATAACCATGAAAGAGCTAGTCTCTTTTTCATGATAGAATTTTGTCTCTCATTATGTACACAAATTAAGAATAAAAGAAGGGGGGGGGGGGAATGCATTGTCATTGTAAAACAGATGAATTAATTAATTACCATTGAGAAAACCAAAGAGCCAGGTAATGTTTATTAAAAAGCTAAGCAAATGACTATTACTCAAGCCAGAGACAAAACAAAAGTTAATTAATTTCTTATTACATTGAAAGGCTTTGGAACCAAATCCTAGCTACCTGTGCCAAAGGGTTAAGACTTGCCAATAAACTTCACAGCACAAACAAATGAAATTTGCATACTGTTATGAAGGGGGCCAGTTACCATTTATAGCCTTGACATGTTAGGACTGTACGTAAACTTCTATATTTTTAGTCATTTCTCTTTTTTTTCTATTATTTCTATATAATATAGTTCTATATTCCATAAGAATGACAAAGAGGTTAGTCATTCTTACAACAATCTGATGTTTTGTTGGAAAAAAAAAAACAACTAAAGAATGCATCGGGCATTTGGGACTGGAGTGTTCACAGGACATGACTGTGTTCCCTTTGAAATTAAAATGGACGAGGGACTCAAGCCCCATGTTCGTCCTAAATCTCTCTCATCTGTCTCCAGTATAGCCCACTTTCAGCGTGATGGCACTTTCAGCGAACGTGTGATTGAAAGGCAGAAGGGAGCAGTTAGTGTGACGGCATTTGCATATTTCGAACGGGCTGCCATTTATTATTCATGATAAAATCATAAATGAGGAGGTCACTTATCATCTTTATAATAAATGAATTGTCTCCAGTGAGGGAGTAAATGTCTCGAATGTGAAAATTGAAATCGAAGTTTCGAAGTCTGGCTGCTCACAACACGGGAATCATGTGTGTCGAAATTCCGTAAAGCGCGGCTGTAATTCGGTTCGGCTCAGTTTAATATAGGACGGGCATCTTTATGGCGCTTTGTAACAGGAAAGTTCTTGCATGTGGAATAATTTTGCTCAGTGGAACAATAACCTCCAGATGTCTGCAGCATGGCTGTGGGCCGCCAGCCTCCCGAACGGGCATCTCCCCAGCGGAGTGCCAGCTGGCTGGGCTGGTTCTGCTGGAGCTCAGGGCAATCCATGCAGCTATTTCACACTCGCTGACTCCCGAATGCCCATCAGGCATCCTACAGCACGTCGGGCCTGTTCTGGTTTATTTCTTCACAACCTCCTTTTGTAACCATCGCGGTTGCTTGTTAGCCTGCCAGGAATATAAGCCCTTTCATTAGGAATCCTGTTTCAGGGCCGCGTCTTCTCCTGGCATCGCTATAATGTGATGCGTTAATTCATTCCCGGGCTTGCTTTCTGGCAAGGCGCTGACGCGTACGAGAGGCTACAATGAGAGCTGATTGGATGGATATGGAATGAATATGAATATTATTAAATTTGTCCCTTGTATTTCAGTCGAGGCACTGCGGGAAAGGAAGGAGAGAAAGTGCACGGGAAAGAAAGAGATGGAGAGGACGACCGTGCGGTGTTAATGAACAGATCCGGTTAGAGAGAGATAAGGGTTTTATCAGCGTTGGAACACATTGGGCTGTGGCTTTGCACACACAGCAGCACCGAAGCATCACTGTCACGTTTCGCGCAGCATGGACCGCTGCATCACTAAGGTCACACCGTGTAATTCGACATAAATTGTGGAGAAATTGCTTTTCGTATTGGAACTGTGATTATTACAAATATAACGCGATACACAATGCTTTGTTACAGGATGAGAAATCCTATTTGAACACACATCGCAGATTTGATGCATTACAAGGTACCTTGTACCTTAATGCTTGGTGTTTTCAGTTTTTTTCGCACTTACAGTAGATGAATTTGTAAAGAGTCACTTAGGTCTTAAACGTTATCAACAACCTGTTTCTGCATGAAGGCTTTCGCTCTGAAGACAGAAATGAATAGTGTTTCGAGAAAAGTTGAAGATTGGAATGGTTTTCGACCGAAAACCTGCGCAGACTCGTGTGTAGTTGAATTAATCATTAATTGTGTAATTACTTGCACGTACTTTTCATCACTTTACTGCTCCAGATATCAATATCTCCATTCAGATTTAAATTTAACATGATCATGGCCTCTGCAACCTTTTTTAAATTAAAAATGAACCTTCGCATTATGCACATAGAACTTCAGACTATTATTTATTTATTTTTTTTTTTTTTTACCTCTCCCCGGATGCTGTTTCACCAAATATATACAGTAATAGCCATATTTTAACTGTTGGATTCTGCGCAGGCAGTTACCAAGGATGAATGTGCCACGTTTTATGTTAATGAAATCTTAATATCGCATGAAATCTTTATATTGCTTGCACTTGAAAAACCTACAGTACCACTTCCTTTAAGCTAGGAAAGCTCTACAACATGAAGTCAGATCTAGTTAAACAGGTATTGTGTTGTGCCACAAGGTTTGTGCTGTCGATCACTTTGACTCCTGCTTCCCTTTGCTCGGTGTTTAAAGCTAGTTAAGTCCTGACAGTTTGCCTTTCCCAGGAGTTCTTACACTTGGTCATGTTCTCCTGTGTATCTTCCTCTTTCCAGGTTCTCTCTCTCTGTAGATATTGTAGCCTACTGGGAATTGTCCCAGGACTCTTGATGGCCAATCCATCATTATCTCTCCTCCGCCTGCCTGCCTGTCTTTCACTCTCTCCTGCGAGGATGTGTCCTTACACTCTTAAAAGCATTAAAACTAATTAGAGTGAGGACACTACAATAGCGTGGCCCACACGCTGTCAGTCCTTCCCACTGACAAGCCCTGTCCTTCTGTCCTTGATCGGCTGGGCTGACTGCTCGGGGGGTTTCTAAACTCCATAGACCATTGACCCTATATGCACCGCCTTGGGGTGAATTTGTTGTAATGCACCAGTCTCGACTGAAGAGTTAGGATCCATGTGTAGAGTTTTATTGATTGAAACTATAAACCAAAAGCACTCAGGCAGATCATGGTCAAAGACACGATTGGCATCAATTGTCAAATCAAAAGCATAATCCGAAGAATACACAAACACTTACAGAGGAAATAAGCAAAAAGAAGAACCTTCAAAATTCTAATCAATGGCAAGACTTTGCAAAGTATAGCTGAAACTTTTTTTGTTGTTTCATTAAAGAGAACAAACCGGTGCTAACAGGAAATGAGAGCTTGACCAGAACTCTTTAAAAAAATTGGGAATTTATTGTACCAAAAGAACCTGGAACCATTTTCTGTAAGGAAACACTCCTTAAGTTGACCCTTCCTCCAACTGGGCGACCAATGAACTCTTGATTCTTGAGCTTTTATAATCGCAGCTAATTATCTTTATTTTTACACTTAGATGTCAAAAAATGTACGTTTTTGGTACCATGTTTTATCAGATTCCCTTCTCAATTAGGTTCTAATTACACCACTTATGTGTTCAATTTTAATTTGAACCAAGAAACAGAGAGAAATAGAGCAAAGGAAAGGCAGAAGTGTGGTTGTGGTTGTTTTTCAAAAGTCCATTAGCGGATTCGAAGAAAAAACAAAAAGTACTGCCGTACAGATGGTTTTGTCAAGGATGGAAGGAGCACCAGAAGGTGTGCGCAACAGTCCAGCCAGATGACCAGAGCTACAGCCTCTAAAACAAGACTGAAACATCTTGACCTTCTCCTTGGCCTTTGGACCAGTGACAAGACGCTCAACACTGGCCAGAGTGTTTTCCTGTCATTTTTACTACTGAGGCGGCTTTTAATCTGTCAGACTCCATTTTGTACATGGCCATAGCATGGGTCGTTGTTAAAGTGCCCTGTCATATGGCTAACACAGTCCCAGCTGCGATTTATTACCCTGAAAAGTGAAGACCCCATGGTTGTCCTAATAATCCTCCTTTCAGACACAGGTGTTCTAGTGTCAAACGTGAATCGTTTTGTCGCCTTGATGCTGACAAGAGAAGTTAAATTAAACAAGAAAGGCTTTGTGGGTGTTGTTCGAGGGTTATCTAAATCTTGTTTGGTCCCAACATAATATCCAAGCATGAGATCCTCTTACTTGTGTGGGTGATGCCTGTGTTAAAAGGTTTGCAGGCATGTTGATTTATTTTACAATTGGTCAGACAAGTCCAAATCGAGTGTGCCACTACCATAGTTCTATTGAAAAATATATATTAGAGTCCTGCAATGCATTTTTGAAATAGGAATAGAACATGAACCCCAGTGGTGTTAAGCTTTAGGGAGGATATTTGTGATTTACTGGTGCATATGTTAGTAACCATCAAGATGGACTGTTTCATCATTCTCGACTTATACAGTATGCATGTAACCAAATCTCTATACAGTACATCATATGGAATGAACAGATACTGTGAAAGGCTGCCTGAAAGGGTTACATGACATCTGGTTAAGACTGGATTGTGCATCTGCACTGTGATCCTGTGGGACGCAAGAAAAAAAAGGTTGCTAGTGGGTATTTTTTGCTTTCATGTGGGCATGAGTAAGTAGTCAGATATGAAGTTGCTGGACATAGAAAATAGAGATGCGGACCGTAGGTAGACTGTCGACTTGAGTTGTTCTTTGGGAATATATATATATTTTTTTCCGATTCACTAGTACTTTTTGATTTGTTTAAACCAGCCATTTTTTAAAATGTTTTTTTTAAATATTAAAACCTGCTGTAAGTATAACATAAACACTGAAATGCCTTGTTACTTGTGTTGATTGTTTGAATGTCATGTACAGAGTGCCCATCAACTCAAGAGAAAAAGCGATACTCTTACAAAACACGAGTATTTGCCAAAGATGCAAGAAGTTTCTTTGTTCTCCAAAAGTTGTGATATACTCCTAATTAATTCATCACTTTAGGCTATTTAATGTCAACAAGTTTACATAAATCATTTCAAAAGTGTGTATAGATTCTAAATTTAAAAAACGACCCAACGAGCCAATCAACTGAATCGACCAGGAAAAAGTATAGATTAAATTGCACAACTGTTTAAATCACACAGCTCTAACAGGAGGCAGAAGGACCAAGTTCATTAACATGAATGCAATGCTTTTCCAGCATACTTAGTAAGTGCCTGATCAGTTTAAATAGGGAAGCCTTAAGTGAGGTTACTAGATATTGTTTTATTGTATGGCGACAGTACCAACATGGAAGATAAATAATCAGTGAAAAAAACAGGTTCTTGGACATTTCTTATTTCATTTCAAATTGATTATGAGCTTGAGTGATGTAGTTGAGCTTGGGGAACTGTGTCAGCAAGAATTCATAGAAAATGCTGACAGTGTTAGGATTTCCAAATCTGATTTATTTATTTTTTTTCTTTCCTTGAAGTCCACATTGCATGACCCTCTTGGGATTTAAATCTGAATACAGCGAAGGATATCTGGCACACTAAACAATGAACAATATAGATAGTTCTAGTTGCTTTGCATTACGCCTGTCTTAAACAGTAAGGGTGCAACTATCTCATCAACAGTATAACTAGGATTTAAATTTTATGACAAAATCAGTTTGTGTTTCTGTTTTCACAGCTAGGCGATGAAACTGGGTACCACTTAAGATCCCACCACAGTCATTACTCCAATCCCAGAGTCATCATGTTCCCACGCCGACACCAGCGAGGCTCCTCCACCAATGGGCTGCGCCGTCAGAAAAGAGACTGGGTCATTCCTCCCATCAACGTTCCTGAGAACTCTAGAGGACCTTTCCCACAAATGCTCGTCAGGGTGAGCGACTGTCTTACATACCTCATACCATACGCAACAGCAGATATTTCTGCTTCTCGGTTGTTTCATCTTAAACCTTTTTGAATGTCACAAAAAGTTCTTTCACCAACAATGATTTCGTTACAACGTTTGTTAATTGGACGTTTTTGAGAGTTTCTGCTGACACTCTCAGAACCGACTCTGCATAAGAACTTTCATACGCAACGGTAGCTCTCGAAACGTCCCTAAAACCACAGTCTCTGAATAATGAAACAACAGTACCATGGTTGTTAAGCCTCCTTTCTAGTCACACACACTTCTACACAGTAGACTCTCTGGCCTGCCATTCTTCTGAAGAAGTGCAGTACTTGAGATGAAAGCACAGAATTACAATAGAACATTCTTGAGAGCCTCCATACTCAGAGAGTGCCTGTTTCTTCTCAGGAGAGTTTTCAGATATAAAGTGGGCTCAGACTCTACACCAGTTTGAAGCTCGGACAAGGAGGTCTAACCTGTGATGGGGTTTGACACGAGACATGGGGACTAATTAGTCTGGTGCTCGGATAATGATGCATGGATTAATTATGCACCTTTTGGATTTTTTTTTTTTTTTTGGTTTTAAAGCTGGGAGTAGCAGAGCTAAAGATGTCGAGGTTCTTTTTGCGAGTGACAACGATGGATAGGATCAAGAATGGGTTGACATGGGTTGTCCCTCTGATGGAGGGTGTTAGATCTTTTGGAGATAAAGTCAGAGAGGCCAGATTGAGGTGGTTTGGACATGTTCAGAGGAGTGAGTGTAAATATATCTGTAAAATGGTGGTGGGGTTGTAACTGCCAGGCAGGAGGTCTAGAGAAAGACCAAAAGAGGAGATTTATGGATGAAGTGAGAGAGGACATCTGAGATCTTGTGTGGTGTAAGGCTGGGGATGTTGTCTTGGTAATGAATTGAAGCACATACAGGTTGTAACTCATTATAGCTCTTGATAGTGAGGGATTCCAGTCCAAAGGAAAACATGGAACGGTCTTCTAAGTTAATGTAGCTAGTTAATGTAGCTAGTTACTGCACTTAGCTAGCTGTGGCATTGGTGGCGCAGTGTTCGGTATCTCGCCTGCTGTGCAGAAGGTTCCCACCCAACGCCCAAACCCCAGCCACTGGATGCAGTGCCAGTGCAAGTTGTTGTGCGGATTGGATGGTCCACTGTGGCGATGAGGAACCAACTGAAAGACCAAAAACTGCTGCACTTAGCTAGCTAACATTAAAGAAAACATACCACGTAGCACTACTTCCATCACACTCCTGATGGATTAATTCTATACGGGCTGCTAATTTTGGTATTAACAAGTGCCAAAAGACCTGGTACACGTACAGTACAGTAACTGAAGGAAAACCTCCACATTTTTCACAGGAGCAGCTTGGAGCTTATCTGTATACGTGAAAGCTTTAAAGGTTGAGTCCTGTATTATCTGTCCTTCAGCCTTTCCGGGCTAGGATGAGCCTTCAGTAGATAGTCCTCATCCTCACCTACTCCCTCATGCCCATTTTCCCAGATTACACACAGGGATTACAGCAATCTTCTCCTACATACACGCAGTGACAAGGCCCGTGAGCGTGAAAGCACCATGAAGTCAGTCGTAGGAATGTTCTGATACCCTCCTTCCCACCTTTGCCATTTAAGACGTCTGGGCTTAACAGACCTCCTGCTGTGGGAGTTTACTCACAGCAGGTCTTTTTATGATTTTATTTCTTGTTGGCAGAAAGCTGGTTAAGATCCTGGTCAGCATAACACACTGTCCTGCTAATCAATTCAAGCATTTATAACTTATTACTGATATTAGGATATGGCCAGTTTAGTCATAATAAGGAGCCAATAAACTACTGTGGGTTATTTAGTAATGTACAGTTAATTAAAAAGAAAAAAGAAGGAACATATCTGAATATATACTGTGTTGTTTGTGTAGTTATTTACCAAAACGTACGACAGAAATGTTAGTAATGCCGGCATGATTTGTCTAGTTTCTTTTATTAGTTGTCGTTCTCACTGGCCGTACCAAGGACTCGGTGCACTTTCCAAAATTGCTTAAGTTCATTTAAGCTGTGTGCATATTTCCAGACTTATCAGAAAAAAAGGATTGCGTTTGCTGTGGAGCATAAAGAGTCGCCTTTGGAGTAACGGAAAAAGGTCATGTGGACTGAGTCCAGGGTAATGGGCGTGTCAGGGTAAGAAGGGAAGAACAACTGTGCAAGCCTTTGAAGGCAGTGTTATGATCTGGGGTTGTTTCATCTGGTCAGGTCTAGACTCAGCAACGTTATATGGCAATAAAATGAAGTCAGTTGACGACCTGAATGACCAAGGTATCAGATCTATGGAGGTATGTTCTAGACTAGGGAGGTAGAGAGAGAGAGAGCGAGAGAGAGCAACACAGATAGAGAGAAAACTAATGGATGAATGGGGAAAAATCCTTTAAATAAAAAAAGACAGAAATTACAGGTTATATGTTAAGGCATAATTTGAGTGGGAGAGACTAGTAATATAAAATGTAAAAAATATATATACATATACACTGTGTGTGTGTGTGTGTGTGTGTATATATATATATAAAATAAAACTGTAAAGTCGTCATAAGATGTGAGAAAACATTATTTGGGGGTTACGTAAGATGAGTAATAGGACACATTAAGATGTTTTTTCTTTTTGTCTGTCTGTTTGTTTGTTTGTGCATGCATCACGTAAAAACTGCTAAATTAATTTTAATGGGGTTTTCACAGGTGTATTTGGCCGAGTTTGAGGTAACATATAGACGTTGTTTCATCACAATCGGCCCACATTAAGAAAAGATATGCTACTTTAAACTTTAAATGGAAAACACCCTTATATAAAAAATGTGACCTTGAAAAAATCATTAGTTCATTTCTTAATTCAACAGATGGCGCTGTATATATATATTTTTTTATACTTTTGAGTGTGCAGTTAATTTCCACATGAATGAAATCGCAGGCGCATATATATAAAACGATTAATAACTATTTTGATGTTGAGGGTTGAGTTTATATTTTGGCTCACATGACTCTAGGCATTTCTTTTTTTCTCCATCAAGAACTTCATGTAGTGAACTTCACTGCAGTCCAATTAAGCAATTAACCTTTGGAGTGTAATTACTTCTTTTCATCAGCGCAATGAAGCCCTGCGCTCCCTGCTATGAGGCGCACACACACATTTCTGTCTTCCCCCTAATCGGATGGAGCTGGGAGAGAAAACGTTCAGCTGTGTCGGCTAATCTAATAAATGGTGCGACGTACATTTATCATTGTTTGCACTTTGTTTATCTCCTATTACCTCTGAAAAAGAATTTCAATAAAAGCCCACCCAGTATACACACTCTCACACACACACACACACACATACAAAACACCCTCCCAAAATGAAAGGAGCAAATTCATAATTTACAGGCTGCTACCAATCAATCTGCACCAGCACTCTCCCTCGCGACACCGAATAGTCCATTAGCTCAGAGATGAGCTGGAGAGCACGGTGTGCTGAGCCAAAATCAGCCGGCTTTTCATTCCGCTGAATACGCCGGATGCTTGTCGGATGAATAAGAGAGTGATGCCGCAGAAAGCAGTGTCTAAGAGCGAAGCAAAAACCAAAAACACTAAGGATGGAGAGCGGTCTATAGAGGAGAAGAAGAAAAACCCTGGAAGGAGGGATGAGTGCCAGATAAGAGGAGAATGTTGGTTTCCGCTTGTTTGATATCTGTTTGATCCTCCTTCCACACTCTTCGCACCTTTCTCTCCTTCCTCGCCCGTGGAAATAACAGCAACCTCCGTTAAGAGTGGAACAATACCGCAGGATAATTGAAAGAGCCAACACTGGCTGATATTTATCTTGAAGCCTTATATGAATAAATGTTGCATTCATGTGCCACAAACACACACACACAGACCTAAACTCTGAAAGGGAATAATTTATAATGAGAAATACAGAACATGATGAAGTGCCTCGCTATCAAACAGCAGAAAGTTGCATCTGAAGGCTAAACACCCACATAGCCCTGAAATCCAGTTATAATTGGAGCAATGTGCTGCGCGATTACAATTTTAGACCTCGAGCGGGATCTTGCGCTGTATACATCATCAGATTACGCAATCGTCCTCGGAAGTCCGCGCAAAACCTGCGGGCCTTTAAACGAGATGCCCGGCTTTCGCGCCACATCCCGACCTAATTAGTTGCAGCGAGTGCAGCGGTCACGGGGTCAGCACAGCTTTATGTGTGATATTATAAGCGATTAGGATTCGTGGAGATGTTCTGGATATATCCGTGTGCCTTGACTAAGTGTGCGAGCATGCCTCCTGGTAATTGCAGTCATGTAGAGCAAGCTGAAGAAGCTAAAAGTTCATTATCTCTGAATATGATCGAATATATAAGTGATTAGGGCTTTGTGCATAGGCTCGGATCTAGTTAATGCATCAGTTCGCTGCAGTGTGTGTGTGAGTGCGTGTGTGTGTGGGTGGGACTAATGAGGATGTTGACCATACCGACTGACGTCTTATACGGCAAGTTGTTGCTTGGAGCAGGAAAGTTTTATTTTACAGAGACTTTCTGGTGACCTTACATAAAACAGCATATCAGAAATACCTGTACTTTCAACCCCACACGTATACACACACACACACACACACTCACACTGTGTACTGGCTCGGCATAGAAATACTGTACTTACTGTAATAACATTTAACTGCACGTAGGCGAGTAGGCGAGTGCCGGCTTATAGGTGTTACCTGTTCAGCTTGTTACTGTATACGGCATCAAAGAACCTGAAGATGTCCAGTTGTGTGTGGCAGTAGCTCATGTTTATTGTACAAAAAATAGACACTGCAGTTCACCAGATACCAATATTTACAATTATATACAATATTTTCAATCTGTAAGTGAATGTATAAAATGTCTAAAGTCCGGTATATTGTATGTGTATGTGTGGGGGAGAAATGAGTCGTCGTTGATAGAAAATGTCTGTCCTGTAAAGCTGTCCTGATGGTGAATAATCCTAATTTCAACTAAACCAATTACAGTTTTACAGTCCAATACAGTGCAAAACAGCTTTGAGACAAAATGGCGTCCGGGATTCCCCTCGCCAATTAAAGGCGCAGAGACGACACTGTTACATTTGACGTGAGATTAATTTCTTTCGGCGCGGTTACAGTTTTTGGCCACATGATGGCAGTGTGGGGAAAGGGGACAGAGATTTAGCCAAGTGGTAACGTTGATATGCTTTACATTGTTTATTCATGTAAAAGGTGTGTAAGACTCGCTTTGTCTGACTTAAGAACAAATCCGACTTATGAGCGTGCTCCCGGAACCGAACTCGTTTGTAAGTCGGGGAATACCTGTAATGTATTTATTTATAATTGTTATAAATTATGCATTTTTTAGCCCTTTATTGCCAAATTTAATGCTGTGAACCTTTCAGAAGAGACATAAATTCCTGGTATAACATATAGAAACAGTGATTTCTCATATCAGCCTCTTTCTAAAGAAAACATGATAAGCACAATACAAATCAAGAAGCGTGTCCATTAATGATTTGTGAGCGTCTTGTTGTTGTTTTTTTATGTCTAACTTAATTTCTTGAGGGGAAGAAAAATTCCTTTGCACATGCTTTCTTGGAATGAGGACTTAAAGGATTCTGACAAAACAAATGGAAATTTTGACAAAATAATAAACGCAGGAGTAGTGGTGTAGTGCAGGAAATGTGCAGGTACTGTATATGGCGAACTGAGATGGGCAAAAATCCCAAGCGGAAATATAACCCAAGTAAAAGTAAACGTTCGGTATTTACATGTTTACATGAGTAAAAGCGCAAAAGTACTCTGCTTAAAATTTATCTAAGTATCAAATGTACAAGGTTTGTATTATCTCAAAGTAGCCTTTTTCATAGTAAAACAATCTCTTTCTCTCTCTCTTTCTGCTTTACTGCTCACCACAGATGCAGATACTGTAGTTCTTACTGTATTAGAGTTATTATAGTCTTCTTATCAGCTTAAACCAGCCTGATATTTCCTTCTTCCATCAAGAATACATACCCATCCTGCATGACTGTGTACAGTATAAGCATGATTTTATATATATATATATATATTTTTTTTTTCCTATACTGGAGCTCTGTAAACTACATGAGATTAAAAAAAAAAAAAAGTTAAGTAATAACATTATAAAGTTCCTAAAAGTAAAAAAAAAAAAAAGAAAAAAAGGAGATAAGTTAAGGATACAATTCTGATTGATTACAGACCTTTCTGGATTTGTCTGTTGTCCTCAGCAAAGGGACGGCAGTGAAAGCAGTCATTAAGCAGCACCGCTGTCTCCTGGGCTGTCTGCTGTTTAAAAGGATGAGGGTAAAACTCTGTTGGGCTCGGCTCGGCTCGGCTCGGCTCTGCTCTGCTTCTCCCATTTGTTCTCATGATATGTGGATTTAGGAGGCTTTGCTAATGGCTTCATTTGCACTGTTGTGCACAGGGATGGGAATTAAAGTCGTTGGCAACGTCTGGAGGAAGCGGTTTTAATTCCGACAACCTATACCACATTCAGAGCCCGACTCCGTTTTTTAATTGCTTGGTTAATGTGTTAATTAGGTTTATGATTCCCTTCTTAACTTTAATTAACATTAGTTCGTTTTCTAATTATCTCACTGCGCAATACCACATACACAAAGTGAGGGGGCGACAGTCATGTGTACAGACTGCGATTATGCAGGAGCGAATATTTATTAGTGCATTATTATTGGGTTCATGTGATTACATTCGGAGTCGGTTGAGCGAACTCTTTTACTCTTACTGGAAGAGAGAGTCTTACTGGAATGTGGTCGTGCCATCGGTGGGGTGGGGGGGGGTGGGGGGGGGGCTCCATAGATGTGAATACCTGGTCTTTCAGTACATGCAGGTTGTCAGCTGACTTCATTTTTTGCCCCATAGCGTTGCTGAGTCTAGACCTGAACAGCTGGAGCAACCGCAGATCATGCTGTAACACTGCCATAACAGGAGCTAACCAGTTTTGCAAACTTAACTTTGCATATAATTTTGAAAATAATAACTTTGCATTGCACTGTATTGTTGATTATTTCCCTATAACAGTACGTCCTGTCTAGTGTTATATTCCTTACCTATCTATTACAGTATATTACACGATCCAAGCACTTTCAAAATTTCTTTTTTTTTTAAAAATCATTAGTCTGATGTTTGATGTCAGGTTTTGGTTTGTACCGTATAAGGTTGTGTTCCAGGCTGACATGTCTTATAATATCAAGACAGCTAACTTTGTCACATAAAAGCAAGCTCATGCTGCCATTACGGTGTCATGTCGCTGCCATCGGTCTGCCGTACAAAACTTGTGTAATACGGTAGATAATGAATCAAGATACAGAAGCAGTTGTTCTGATCTTCTGACATACAGTATAGGATGTTTGCCTGGAAACTCTTCTGAATAAAAAATTTGTCACTTGTAATGTTATCTCAAGATCAAGCGCTGATAAAAGAGCTGTTTATGACAGACATTATATTATACACAGACGTAAGGAATATTGAGTCGCGTGTCGCCGTACAGTTAATTGCCTATTAATTCAATTGCCTATTGAATAGTTCACAGTGTAAATCGCAATATGTGTCTAAATAATCATGCATTTGTTTTTTTGTGTTTTTGAAAATCCCATTACGTTTGCTTAAATACTCAAACCAGCCCATACGGCACGTAGATCTGTTTCTTTTTTTTTTCCTTTCCCCTCATTCTGATGTGAACATTACCTGAAGCTCTTACCCTGTATACTGTATGCATGATTTTCTTTTCTTTTTTTTTCCCATCGCATATGCATATGAATTAATTTATGCATGCTAATGCATATGAATGAGGTGCCTGAAAAGGTGTTAACCTGCTACAGTTTATGGCAGCAGGGTCAAAAGATGTGATGCATTTTCATGAGCATTTAAAATAAACTAGATTTACTGTACTGTACATCACACCACAAATAAAGATGCATTAATCCACACAAAAGTGTCCAAAATCCGTCATCGGTTCTTTTTTCGTTTTCCCGTTGCATTCTTGAGATACTTTGCTCGTTACTGTCATCGTTTCTCATGCTGTCTTTCCATCCATATCCACCCTGGCTTCTCCGTCCTCTGTGGACCGCACCGTGAATCCGTGCACCTTTGATTTGATTCGTGTTGTGTCTGTGCAGATGGCCGTCTCTCTTCATCCCGTGCTTTTTTTTTTTCTTTTTTTTTTTTTCCCGTAACAGCACACCCTCACCTCTCTTTGGCTCATGCAGGATCAAAACAACTTTCAGGGGAGATACAGAAATCGATCATGTTGACAAAGGATCCGCATGGTTGCAGCTCTGTTGACGCAGCCCGGCCTTGACTCCGTCTCCAGCTGGGCTTTATTCGGAGGATAAAGGCCTCGCGGCCGCTCTGTAGTCCTCTTCTGTGATAATTTCACTTGCGTGGTTGGTTTAAAGAGCTCGGCTGGTTCATTGCGGCCATGCTTCCACATCGTTTTGGCCTTGTAAATATTGTATACACTTTAGCTGTCTGCCTTGCCTTTTTAAAGCATCCAGAGAGGCAGTCAGGATATTCTAAGGCCTTATTCGTTGGTCATAACATTCCTTTACTGTATGTGCATTTTTATGACCTTTTCATAGAGCTCTGAATAAGTCTGAGGAGTTTTTGAAGATCAATTAGGATTATGAATCATTATAAACATTTAAATGTCGTTGAAAATCCATCCACTGTCTGTACCACTCACTGTCTCAGCGAGCTCAGGGTCCGGACCCTAGACCCCCATCCAGGTCCCAGTTACACTATTGAACAGCTGTTGCTAGGATGGACGAACCGATGTTTCATCTGCAATTGTTCATTCTGGATCCGAGAGCGTACGGCATGGCGATGGACGGACGATGCAGGATCTTCGAGTCGTGCCTTCAACCATGCGCGTCAGTGAGCAAGCTGAGGTCAGCCCCTTTGAGCGGCCTGAGTGGGTTTGGATAGTCATGGCTCTGAATGCATTCTTTCACACACACACACACACACACACACACACACACACACACACACACACACACACACACACACACACACACTGCCACAGTGAACAGGTTATATGTAAATTTTGGTTCGGCTTTGAAGCATAGTCCTTACAGGAGCAGGCAGTAGCCTCTCCACGCCAAGTGATATGAAGGTCCATTACAAAAAAAAGGGATTTTTTTATTTATTTTTTTACCTCAGTATCTTCATGCAGCTGACTGAAAAAGCTACTTCATGTGATCTGGAATATTTCCAGACCAACAGATTACATGTAGATCCTGCTTTTTTTATCATCATTTCACCAGGACTCATTAACGAATGTTCCCACAGTGCTGACTAGTGAACACTCACCTACTGTAGTCAGTGTGACCCCCAGCTAGACTTAAGTGTAACGACTTGTCCAACATCCATTTCCAGACTTATTCTACCTCATTGCCTTTAAAATAACATCCATTCTTCGGGGAGGGCTTTCCACTCGATTTTGGGGTGTGCTCATTCAGCCCCAAGAGCATTAGTGAAGCCAGGGACTGATGTCGGACTGCAGCGCACGGTCAGCTTTCGTTTCATCCCGGAGCTGTTCAGTGAGGTTGAGGTTAAGGGTTTGGAGCCAATCCGCTTAAGTTTTTCCACTCCAACCTTGGCAAGCCGTGTCCTGAGGGCAAAAGCTGCAGCATACAAAGGCACTCCAGACAATCGTGTGCTTTAAACTTTGCAGGGAATGTTTCCGAAGTTCAAGTATAATAAATTTGCGGTTCAGAGAAAGTGCTACTACTGTAAGATTGTTCGACAATGGCCCAGGCCCAGGTTTTCCCGCCAAGTCATTTCAACCATATACAGCTGGTACATTATTACACAGTGAAACAAAACAACGACTGTATGGTGCTACATACTGTAGAACGACATAGAAATGTTTAAGACTACATTTTTTTTTTTTTTTTTTTACTATAGCACGGGACTGCATAATAGTGCTAGACACTTAAACAAGACATAAGCACAGTAGAGGAGACCAAGCACTACTGTACATCATACACAGTTCTAACGTGAATTGAACTACAAGAGATATTACAATATGATACTAATATTAATTAATGGATCGGGAGCAATGATGCAGGTGGTCGATAAAGTAGAGTATTTTGTTCTCAGTTTCAAAAGTTGCATAGCGCGTGGAATCGAATCGTGCTCAATTGTGTGCGAGTAGCATGTGTGTGTGTGTGTGCGTGTGCCATCAGTTTGCATGTTTGTCTGATTAAAAAGAATTTAGTGTTGAAGTAATGGAACAGATCAATAGTTTAAACTTGTTTCTTTAACAAGTTTGAAGAACCTGATACTGTAGCTCTTGCATTTTTAGAGCTCAGGCTTCTTTTTATTTCACTCCTGTTCCAAACCTGCCGTTTCAGTGTCTATGTAAAAGAGTTAAATGTTTGTTTGTTTGTTTTTTTGCTTGTTTGCGTGTACACAATTTTGTACGTGCACAGAAACCTACAGTATCAGAATGTCTAAAAAATGACTCAAATTGGACAGCACTGTGCAAAGGTCTTAGGCACCCTGTGTATTTATTTTTTTTTGTACAATCTTTGTTATCCATGTTTATTTTATGACTTTGAACAACAACAACAACAACAACAAAAAAACATTTAGAATTTCCAGCAAAAGACGTGAATCTTTTCTGAAAATATCCATAGGAGAGAAAAGACAACTTTTGAGACTAAAAAAACATTAATAAGGAAAGAAAGATTTGCATGCATAAAAACTTAAACGGGCGGACAAGGTCCTCATAAGCACCGTGTCTGGTTCTGCCGGACGTTCAGTAAAACTAAGCAGCTCATTCCCTTAGAAAACCGTAGAAACTGTAGCTGAGACTATAAGACGTTTAGGCGAAGGGTCATCACACCAATTATTGCCTTTGTTTCAATAAGAACATTTTCACTACAGCTTTGCCTTAAAGCAGTTATTTGCGCAGTTCTGTAATCCTTGCATAATAGATCCCCTTTAAAAATGTGGGTCATTCATTTTTAAGACCGGTCCATTGTGGCAGAAAGGCCAAGGCTTTCAAAAAAGTACACAATACTACAGTAGATCAGGTTCAGAAATCGAACTTACACCAAACCCCGCTGAATGTCTCCCTCACGTACCATCAGCTTCTCGTTTCTACTAAATGATGCCCATTTCAGAGCGATCCATCCGGAAGAATGAAAGGGCACAGAGCGGAGTGCGGAGGAAAAATAAGAGTGGCAAAGGAGTAAATCCATATTTCAGCACCTCGTCAGCGCACTCCTTTCATTTCCCTTTCAGACCGAGATGCATGATGGTGCAGTCTGTGTGACATAGAGCGTATCCGGCGCATTTAAGCCCTGGAGAATCAGGCACGGCTGTGGGAGAGAGTGCCGCTGTCACTGGCTCCCACCTGACAACATTAAACTTCAGCTCCTCTCAGTAGTGCAGGTTCATTAAAAGACAAAAGGAAATTCCACCCCCTTTTCGTATGATCTTTCTCCAATATTCAGAGTGAGAGAAGTGGAACCTTCAAGCTTCGATATGTTGCGCATGCGTTTCTGCTCATGGTTGTGTAAATAAATGAGCTTCCATCCTTCCGTGTAACAGAATATTAAAAGTGAATATTCCATTTGTGTGGTATTGGGGCGAAAAAGTGTATCAACAACTATAGGTGTAGTGTCTGTAACCTTTTTTAATAGAAATTTTGACATGATCTTAATTGTCATTGTCATGAATTTGGGTTCGAGGCATAAACGCAGAGGTCCAGGTTTTAAAGGGAAGCGACGAATTTATTTTAAAGACAACAGGAAAATCAAACAAACAGAATACTTTAAATGAAACTGAAACTAAAACACGAATAAAGACACAGAAAGACACGAACTAAACATGCAGACATGAACGAGGTGAAAATCAACAGATGCAAGACGCGGAACTCAAAGAAACCAAACTATTTATAATCAAACTAATAACCAACTCGGTTCAGGTGAGCGCCCATGTCACCTGACCGAGTTGCGACATGGGAAATGAAGTTTAAGCAAAACAAACTACAACACAAAGTCTCTGGGCGCTGGGCGCCCTCTAGGGGTTACTCGTGACAGTCATTCAGATGAAACTTTGGCCAGTTTAATGTATTATTATTAAAGTGTATTATTCTAAAATGTAAAATTGTTAGGATATTGCAACATGAATTTGAGCTGGTTACGGACACTACAGACTTTTTGCTTTTTAAGCTTTCACCAAAAAAACGATTCAAGCAAGAATTTTTACAGGTCATGTGCTTGTACAGTAGAAGCTTAAACACCAATTTTAGTATCAATACTCATAAAGAAAAATGAATAATTTGCATTTTAAATCATTATTGTTTGAAGCAAGACAGTATAATTATGAAAAATGCCATTTTTGGGGCATCTTTCCAAAACGGCTGAAGTTAGCAACTTGAATTTTTTGGGGATCTTTAAGGAAGATTGGTCACTTCCATGTTGCATAAACTTTACAAAGAAGTAGCTTCTTTGGCACACACTTCCTGTACGACCTGTATAGCATAAAACAGCATGTACAGATCTACAGAACACCTCTACATCCACGTCTACGTTCCTCCCTCAACACCTAAACAGAGCGTAACAAACGAAGTGTAGTTTACTCCCACACCTAGCTTTTATTCCTCTGCCGTCCTCAGCTCCGTCTTTCCCACCGTCCTCTCAGACAGGGTATTCGATCATCCGACCCACTGGCCGCTCCTCTTTCAAACCAAGCAGTCTGACAATGTTGTACCATTTGGGTTCCACCACTTGGGCACTTTCACCACCTCTGCCTGTACTCGTTATTATAAATAATAACATATGTGTAGGCTTTTCCTTTAATATGCAGATATTCAGGTCTGTTAGGCCTCCCACACATTCATGATAAAGTCTTAATCAAGTCCTTGAACTTGCACGCCTACATGTGCTAACTAATTCCCCGCAGTAGCTGACAGGTATGAAAAGATTAACACCCTCTGAAGTTTTGAACATTGCTTTAATAGGAAGGGAAGTGTTATCTGAAGTGTTATTTTCAACTTATTACAGCACATTTGTAATAATTGACATGGTTCATTTGGTATGACGGTTGAACCATTTAGGTTGGTGTTTCTACGCTTACTTTAGAGATGTACAACTTTAGAGAAGGAAGCATGGATGGATGGATGGATGGATGCACTTAATTAATCCCCAAGTGCAAAGTTGTGAATTTAATGTGTTTGGAATTGAACCTAATCTAACCATATTCCAGTGAATTTCAGTAAACGTCAGAAACTTCTAAGAGTTTAATGGGAACTTGTCAGACTTTCTCAAAGGAGTTTTCTTTCTATAAATATGAGGCATATTGGATTTACATAATGTACCGACATGTCATATATGACAGGAAATTGAACCGTTGTTTTTTTATTTCTAGTATCAAACAGTACATTGCAACATATAGCAGGTATAAACTAAAGTCTTGAGCAGGAAACTAAGGAAACATCAGGCCACATGTGCGCAGAACAGATCTGAGGAATCCTTTAAACCAAATGTTTGGATTTATTGCTTTACCTGAATACAACTTTTTTTTCTACTTATTTTTGGATACAACTGAAAAAAATAATCTTAGTTCATGTCTAATTTGCGTCTGTTACTGAGAATTTCTCTGTTGCCGTCATGTACAGTAGGGATACAGTACGATATCATCATGATACCTACTGTAGGAGCCGATTTAATTCAAATTGCGATTGCGCGTATCAAGACTTAATAAATAAACAGATTTGATGTTACATTTCCCTCTGATTTTTATACAATTTGAAACCTTTAAAAACCTTTAATGATTAATTAAATGCACTCAGTTCCTTATAATCTTACAATAGTTTTCCCGTTTAAAAGCCAAGCACAGCATTTAATTGAAATAATAACAAACTAACTTGTTCACTACAAGAGTTTAACATTTAACCTTTGAATTAAAAGAAGCAAAAAAAACTACATTTTTACTGAGTAGCACGTACAGCATCTCTGTCATCCGCCATAATTATTATTTCTTAAACAAACTTACAGTAGCAAATAGTTCTAATACTCCCACCACACAGGATGCCGAGGTGTGAATAGTTTCGAGCGCGCACCACCTGTAGGATTTATAAAGTAAGGGTGACATTGTTTTGAGACTTGTGTGGAATGTGTGTTTTTTAGATGAATTCACTCACAGAGTTTGGGGAAGAAGGCTAATCAGAGGCTACTAACGCGCATGATTTTTGATAAGGTAACGCCATTAAAAATTCATTCCTATTGAGCCACTCGAAAGCTTCATCGCTCGGTACATATCATCGGTTATACTGTACCTGAGGCTGATAATCTGTCATGGTTAATCAAACCGAAAACCAGACAATTCTGGTGACTGGTCGATCGACCAGTTTTCTAAGGAAATTAGCGACTTAAGTTTTACTAAGCGATCTGCAGGACCGCTAACATTCTTTCTTGTCTTACACAAATACTTTTGTATGTGTAACTTTTCATTTTGTGGTGGAATACTGACATTTGAAAATCAGAAATGTTTTTGTTGTAACTTATAATAATAACTTCATTTTAAAAAATCTGTAACGAAGTTTGTAGTAAAAGACACAGGGTGCGTAAGACTTTTGCACAGTGGCTTAGTGGTTAGCACTGTCGTCGCCTTGCACCGCCAGGGTCCGGGGTCGATTCCCAGCCAGGTTCGATTCCCGCCTCTGTGTTCATGGAGTTTGCATGTTCCCCCCGTGCTCCGTGGGTCCTCCGGTTTCCTCTCACAATCCAAAGACATGCGGATTAGGCTAATTGGCGTTCCCAGAATGCCCGTAGTGTGTGAATGAGTGTGTTGGTGTGTGTCCTGTGATGGATTGGCATCCTGTCCAGGGTGTCTCCTGGGATAGGCTCCAGTCCCCCTGCGAATCCTGTATACAAGATTAAGCGGTATGAACAATGAGTGAGTGAGTGAAAATTAATGATTACTTTGTCGAAAGCTAGCGTGCACGTTGACTGCGTGCTTTTGGTTAGCTCCACCCACTTTTTATTTTTTTTTATTTTGCATGGCTGTACAAAGCACAAGGCATTTTTTTTTTTTTTTTTTTTTAATGATAGCCTCCTGTTGCCTAAGATGGTAAATCGATAAATATACTCAATGCGCCTTCCTCAAGAATCTCTTTCAGGTTCCTGGTTCTTGCAGTGTTTATAAGTGTAAAGACATTTAGCGCTAAAGGAACTTCTGTGCATTAAATATGTATGCAATAAACACACACACTCCATCCACGCTCAGCCAGAGAGGGAGAGAGAGAAAAAAAAAGAAAAACTTTCCCGTCCGTGCTTTGCAAATTTCGTGGGTTGTGGGTTTGGAAATCATGCGTGAAAATGAAATTATGGTGCCTGTCGAGCCGGCAACAACCTTTTGCATAAACCACTCTGCTGTACGAGAATGATACTCCTTTTTTTTTCTTTTTTTTTCCCTCTCGTAATTTCACAGAGATGTCACACTCCTACACATGACCTTCCAGCTCCGTGGATGATCTGTTCTCCGCGTCTCTTCTCGGAAAAGTGCGCTTTTTCTTTCAAAGCTCGGATCAGAATAGCAGATGGACTGCCGCACATGATTAGAGCCGATGTGCAGCAGCGTATAAAGGCGATCCACAGAAATGCTGCAGCACTGCGGAACATTTCGTGTCAGGGTTTTTAATTATTGACGAGGCGGCAGGCACCACATGAGCAACAGACCTTCCTCTTCATCCAGGTGGAAAAAAAAAAAAAAAAATCAAGCATCGATGTGAACAATCCACATATCAACTGTTTAAAAATAAATGTGTGCTGTTGCTGCGCCGGTATGGGATTGGGTCCGAACCGGAGATTCTCTTTTCGCTCAGAACACTGAGGCGGAGGAAAACACAGAACCCAAGTTCCACAACACATAAAGTCTTCTTTATTTAATTGACACGTGCTCTAAGAGGGTTAAAGGAAGAGGACCCAAGCGCCGAAGGGGCGTGGCTCAGACGCGGTTCTAAACGAGGGAGGCGTGGCGCGCCGGCAGACGAACACTTCCACGTTTCCGTGAAAATCCACAAAGGAGAGCGACGACAGCTTCCTTAAATGACTTGAGATGTTCAGGCGTGCGATCCCAAGGGGGCGTAGCTCGGTGCAGGTAAACTCCTCAGAGTCGCGGTGTGGTACAGTAAGTCGAACAAGTGAAGCACCGAGCAGGAGGCGTGTTGTATTCTAACCCATATACCGTACCGTGGCGGGCAAAAGTTTTAACGCGACATATGCCGTGTATTGTAGCTCACATTGTGCACCAAAACCTGGTGATGTCACTAATGAGTTCTCGCCTATCTGGCTGAAGCGGTGTGCTAATTAGATTCAACTGCTTTAACTAATGGATGAGACACATGCTTGTAGTCCGTTTTGCAACGGCTGAGGAATTCTCAAGTGAATGCTGAATGATGTTCAGGAAGCCGTCACGCGGGCAGGGACTGAGAGAGTACTGCAGGCGTCTTTGTGGCTCTGTACCCAGCCGCATCCAGCAGGTGTTCGGCAGAATTAAGGACTTCATACTGAATATTGATTGTTGCATAGCAATCTCACTAAAATATTAGAACATTAAATTTCACTTTTCTTACAAAGCTCTGAGGCCAAAAGAAAACCACTTGTTAAATTCTAGATTTGTTAGAGAGCTTAATGATTGGATTTTCCGAGCGATGGAGAAAGGTCATGATGAGTCCGGACTGAGCAGATTCCAAATTGATGGGCGTGTCTGGGTTAGAAGGGAAGCTCATCATGCGATGAATAGTGCCTACTGTACATCCCTCTGGAGGCAGCGTTGTGATCTGGTGTTGCTTCAGTTACTCCGGTCTAGACTCAACAACGTTCTGTGGCAATAAAATTAAGTCAGCTGACCACCTGAATACACTGAATGACCGGATTATCCCATCTATGGAGATTTTCTTCCCTGATGGCACGGGGTCAAACTGTGAATTCTAATTTCTGAATTAATTTCATTCTTTTAGTTTGTTTGTTTGTTTGTTTGTTTGTTTGTTTGCAGCCAAGCGTTCTAGAAAGGAAAGCGTAATAAAATGAGCGTATTAAAATAATTCTTCTTCTTGAATTTGAGTGATCGCTGGCTTCCAGAATTGTTATGAGCATTAATCAGCGCCCACTTGTATAAAGCTGCGGAATGCAGGAAACCATCTTAACGCTAACAGTTTAACAAATACTAGTACAGTATATCCTGGTAAATAAATGAAGAAACCAACACAAGAGAGCCGTGGAGAAAAAGAGAGAGAGAGAGAGAGAGAGAGAGAGAGAAATCAGATGGCACATTTTGAAAGCTATGTTGTCGTATTATGGAAAAAGTTAAGTAAGGTTTAACAGTACAAATTAAGGGTGCTTTGATCGATCGGCCGCTCAATTTTTACAGATCGGGTGTCTCTCAACTGGCCGATCATATAAACCTGTACTGTTGTGATGACGCGAAGTACATCAACATGCCATCTCCAGTGGGAATATTACCGAGTTCCCACAAGAGGGAACGTCTGACAGCAAACTTTATTCGCCGCTTAAGAACAACACAATGTGAATTATTTAAGTATGAAATGTTATCCTCGATGGTACCCGTTAAATCTTGTAACCTGACCCTCACTCAAGCACTTACTGTACGGCAGGAGCGCTCAAAAAGCTCGAGTCTTACTTAAAAGACTAAACCCATTATCGCAAAAATAATAACGCAGAGAGAAATAAAGAGCGGTACGCGGCCCTGGCCGAGGCCGTCCGGGTTTGCCTCACCGCTCCGTGCATGCGGACTGACTGCGAGCGACTATCGAGCACGACGCCACACACTCCAGGTGATAAGAGACTGTCTCTTAAAATGATAGAAATTCGAATATTTATAAAGAAATGCCTGCCATCGCTGCTTACTAATGAGCAGCCGTGATCAGCTCGGCAAATACGAAGTGACTGATGTGTGCGTGTGTTTAAAAAGGTTCAGTGCAGAGTTTCAATCGGGACGGTCGCATTTTAGATGATGCGTGTGAGAGCCGGTTGAAGCTGGAACATTTTTGCTTCTATGTCGAGCACAAGCTGTTTTATCGGGCTCAGTTTCTTTATAATCTACATAGAATAATAAGAGAATGGAATATGTGGTTAGCATTAACGCTTAGCAGTGTCACCTCGCACCTCCAGGGTCCGGGTTCGATTCCCGTGTGCATGGGGTTTGCATGTTCTCCCCGTGCTTGGTGGGTTTCCTCCAGGGGCTCCGGTTTCCTCCCACAGTCCAATGACATGCAGATTAAATTCCCCACAGTGTGCGATGCGTTCCGGATGTTCCCTGTCTCGTACCCTAAGTCTTCTGGGATCCTGAATACAGGACAAAGTGGTATAGACAAGTGAGTGGAACATGTTGCCTTTCAAAAGATGTTTGATCGTTTCTCAGATCTTAATTATATTCGTGCTTAGAATAGGTTTTTTTTTTTTTTCCTAAGCTTGAAAGTCAGTTTCGAAACCCGCATTCACAAATTGATATGCCCAGTGAGGGTGTATTAAATTAGTAGAAAGTCATTTCCATCACTTGAAAGCAAAATGATACCTTTATTTTTCATTTTAGTAAATCAGGCCTCAGTTCAGTGGAAGGATTTGATCTGCAATATGAACGTCATCTACAAAAGACACGGTGCATATGTTTGATTCCCTGCCGTTGCCCGATGCCCAGCCTGCCACCGCTAATCAAATCTGTAAACCTGGACCAGGATCACATAAGCGCCACGGGTTCCGTGTGCAGATCTAACACACCATGTTCTGCAGAATCAGGCCACTTTATGCTGCGGGGGAGGGGGGTGTGGAATTCACAATCGAAAAATAAACACGGACAAATATGAGAGCAGGATAGAGGTTATGTTAGACTATAAATACACGCAAGTGTTGATATAAACAGCCTGAATCTACAGTATGTTATTCGCCGAGGAGATCAGTGTAACTACAACACACACACACACACACACACACACACACACACACACACACACACACACACACACACACACACACACACACGATGCAGAAGAAGAAATAGAAACATGAAAGATTAAAGAAAAAGTTTTGGGGGGGGGGGGGGGAACGTCTCATGACGTTAATGAAAAAGGTCTGAAATGGTCTTTGATTTTTTTTTCTTTTTCTGTAGATTGTAAATTAGGAAATTAGGTTTTAAATTACGTTTCAGCATTTTTATTAAATGTTCTAGATCAAGCTGTTTATTCATTCATTAATTTCCCTTTTGTTTTGTTTTTTTGTTGTTGTTTTTTTGTTTGTTCTTTGTTTTTCTGGGGGATGTCACGGTGGTAACAGACTGGGAAGGTCAGTCGAGATGTGTTTACCCCCAGCCACAGATTCCAGCTCCTTCTGGAGGATCCCCAGGACATCTGTGCAATATAATCTCTCCATCTGGTCCTGAGTCTAACCTCTGTGCCTGGTAAAGCTCTAGTGGCATCTTTGTACGTTGCCCAAACCACCTTACCAGGCTCCTCTCGATTTAAAGCAGTGGGAGCTCTCCTGTGAGATTCTTCTTAAACTTCTGAGTAACCCAGCATCCCACCCTGTGGAACACCTTATTCCCACCGCCTGTACTTCGTCTGTAGAACCTGAGCTCCACCTTTACAACCATAACTGCTACTATACCACTCTTATTTAGGTTGATGTTGAGGATTTTTTTTACACACCGGTTATGTCACTCCTGCCATTTGTTAGCTACCAAGGTACACACACTCTCTGAGACCAGCCACCGAAATCTTTACAAACTGCCCCTCATGCTCCATCGCAAAGCCACATACTGTAGCACACTTGGAGAAAATTGTCACCCACCCTCTTACGCATAATTTTTTCTTACCCATGATTGTTTAATGTCGATTTGACGGACAGAGAGGTTCCAGCTTACCGTAACATCTAGCCAGTTTTTGGGAATCCCCAAATTTATATAACTTCACAAGTTGAATCTGGTAAATCAATCAAGCACTGTTAGTGTCGATAATGCAGTTTATTTACAAAAAAGTGGGCGGGGTGATATTTTCTGTTCATTCTGGTTACAATTTGCGCCGTTCTCTGCAGATCCGATCGGACCAGGATAAAGAGATTGAGATCCGGTACAGCATAACGGGAGCTGGCGCTGATCAGCCACCCAGTGACGTCTACATCATCGACCCCATCAGTGGAAAAATGTCCGTCACCAAGCCGCTGGACAGAGAAGACCGAGCTTCCTACCATGTAAGTTGTGACCATCATGTTGTGGGATGTCTGGCAAGATATTTTCCTTCCTTTTTATTTAGATTAATTATTCTAAAAGCATATACACACACACACACACACACACACACACACACACACACACAGCTTCTCTTTTAATTTATATATGAGCAGTTTGACAGCAAAATACAATAAACATCAATTTATTTTTTTATTTTTTTATTATTATGTTAAATTATTTTTACTCTGGGACACAAGGTTACGTATTACAAAACATTTCAGTAGAAAACACCATACAGTACGGATTTCTTTAAGTTTTGAACTTTCAAGTTTTATCTGTTCTGCATTTCTTAGCAAAAGTTGACAAATCCTAAAACGAAGGCGACTGCATTGCTTCTTTTTGTCGCATGATGAGTGAATGTTTTTGGAGAATGTTCGAAGGAACCTGGGAACTTCTGATCCGTAGTCCAATGCTTTAACCACTGCGCCTACCCCTGCATCTCACTGCTCTCGTCAAGGGGTCGCCACAGCGGACCATCCGGTTCGCATGCAACTTGCCACACGTTTTACGTCGGATACCCTCCCTGAGGCAACCCTCCCATTTTTCTAACTGGGCTTGGAACCAGCACAGCATCCAGTGGTTGGGAAGTATGGGGTGTGGCAAGCACCAACAGGAGGGCTCGAACCCAGATTCTCAGATCCCCAAAACAATAACCTAGAGCCTTAGCCCAAGGTAGTGTCGGGAACGTTTTAATTAAAAAGGTTCTGTATGCAGGTTTTTTCTTTGATCCACGAGTGGTGTTCAAGTCAAACTAGCACTTTTGATTGCGCAGAATAACAGAACACAGTTATGAGAGTAAACATTCCCTTTATTTCTCTATATAATCCCCTGCTACACTAATGCACTTATCAGTGTTTCACCAGTGCTTGGAAACCATCAAGGTAGAAAGTTTTTTCCATTATGTCGGCGCCATGATCGGACTGACTGCTGTGTAAAAAATGAATAGTTTCCTAGCTTTGCATTTGCAGATTTGTTAATGCATTATGTTTTGCTTTCCCTATCTCTCCTCATCAAGGTTATCAGGTTGTGTGTCATTTATTTTTAGTGCATTTCTTTATGTGTGGGTGTGATCATTCATCTGATTAGCTGCTCACCCAAGCAAGTTAGTGTAAGAGAAAGAAAAACTTAAGCGATCAGACACTAGAATAATAGGTTGGTGCGTAACTTGGGACATTCGAGTGTATATTTTTGGGAATGTCGTGTGAATTTAACAGAATTTTATTATTCATTAGGTTGAGGATAATTTTTTTCAGTGCAACAGGGTTGGATTTTATTCTACTTTAAATATATATATATATATATATATATATATATATATATATATATATATATTGTTCAAATGAACCATGCACTTAAGTACAGTAACGAGGGTATGTGTAGTTTGTAACCTTTAACCCCTGACCATAAACATACACATGGTGTTAGAGATGTACAACCCCTGGCAAAAAGCATGGAATCAGCACACATGGAAAATGTTCATTGAGTTGTTTAATTATGTATAAAAGAAATTTACTAATCACAGATATGCCTCAAAACTATTCGCATTTAACGCTCCAACCTTCTAGCTTTAAGAAAATTAAATTTAAAAAAAGGAAAGTGTTAAAAGGTAATTGCAACTGTTTTTGCAGATCTAACAGATGAGAAACAATATGGAGTCACTCAATTCCGAGGAAAATATGTATTATATAGAAGCATGAAATAAAACCTGTATACAGTAGTATACCACTAGTACTTGGTTGCACCACCTCTGGCTTATATCTATACCGTTTAATCCTGTATTCAGGGTCACGGGGGGCCTGGAGCCTATCCCAAGAGACTTAGGGCAGGGCACACCCTGGACAGGGTGCCAATCCATCAAAGGGCACAGACATACACACTCACACACACACACACTCATTCACACACTACGGCCAATTTGGGAACACCAATTAGCCTAATCTGCAGGTCTTTGGACTGTGGGAGGAAACCGGAGTACCCGGAGGAAACCCACCAGGCACGGGGAGAACATGCAAACTCCATGCACACAGAGACGGGAATTGAACCTGAACCCTGTAGGTGCAATGCGACAGTGCTAACCACTACACCACCGTGCCGCCCTGTTATGGGCCATTTTCTTCCATTTCCACCACACCGAAGATTTTCACTTGGATAGATGTCCGGATTTTGTCAGGCCGTGCCATTGACATTATATTTATTTCTTGAGGGAACGTTTTTTCACGGCTTTTGCCCTATGACAAGATGCATTATCATTCTGAACAATGATGTCATCATCACCAAACATCCGTTCAACTGATGGAATGAGAAAAGTGTCCAAAATCTCAATATAAACTTGTGCATTTATTGGAGATCGGTAATGACCGTCATCTCCCCCGTACCGTTACCTGACATGCGACTTCTTATCACCAATTATTCTGGATCATAAGTTTCATTGTGATTAGTGTTTTTTTTTTTTTTTTTCTACGAAATTTTTGCCAGGGGTTGTATTGTTAAAAAAAAATAATAATAATAATAAATAAAATTAATAATAATAATAATAATATACTGGAATTGTATTATTATAAATGCAGACTACTGCCCCCTTCTGATGAGTTATATTTTTCACACACTCCCAGCGTCTGTAATCATCCATCAGTTTGAGCATCTGCTCTGCATATTCCATCCACTTGACAGCTCTTCAGCTCAACAGAAGACACACTTGTTTTGTTGCTTGTGAAGCAAAATGACCCTCATAAAAGGAACTGAATGCGGAAAAGACCAAAAAAAAAAACAAAACAAAGGAGCACATTCGTGAACCGGCCGACTCCGTATCAGTCTTTGGTTTGCAACATTTGCGCTCACCTTTTAAATAATGCGATGCGATAACAAGGGAAAGGAGCCGAGAATTGCTCTGCGAAAGCGGCTTTTTAAGCAGTTAGTCACTTATATGAGGTCTGGTGGCGGCGTGCGGATGATAATAAGAGAGAGGGAGAGGGAGAGAGGGGGCAAGAGATTACTCTTGTTGACTTGTCAGCCGTAATGAGTATGTGTGTCAGTCTGTTCTGACTCAGCTGGGAAAACAATAATGGTGTGACCCTGCCCTCGACGTGTCTCAGTGTCTCTCCCTTACTGACACAAATCAAGCTGAGAATGAGCCCTCGATTACCGTCTAGGTTGAAACACAAACACGAGCGCACACACACACACACACACACACATGAGCACGCAGGCAGGTTATGAAGAAGGTATTTATGAACTGTTCACGGAGCATTTAAACAGGGAATTGATCCTACAAGAGCTTTTGAGTTTACAGAAATGGACACTTCATTAGATACAACTTTTTGTACTAGTCCTGGTTTGGACGCATTTTTGCCTCTTTTCTATTCGCCATAGATGCTGGAACAAGGTGCTGGAACCATTCCTTTCAAAAATATTTGGTCCATATTGACATTACATCATCACTGAACTCAACAAGACTCTCCTGTTCCACTAGCATCCCAAAGGTGGTGGCCTCTATCTGAGATCTGGTGACTGTGGAAGCCATTGGGGTACAGTGAACTCCGTGTCATGTTGATTATTTTAGCTCTGTGACATGGCGCGTTATCCTGGGGTCATAAATGGATGGACATGCTCAGCTCCAACATTCAGCTAAGCTGTGGCATTTAAACCATGATCAGTTGGTACTAAGGGTGCCAAGAAGATCTCCCCCACATCATTACATCACCACCACCAACCTGAAGCGTTTGTCCGAGGCAGGATGGACCCACTCACTCACTCATCGTCTGTACCGCTTAATTCTGTATTCAGGGTCATGGGGGGCTTAGAGCCTATCAAGGGGGGCTTAGGGCGCAAGGCGGGATACACTGGATACCCTGGGCAGGGTGTCAATTTGGGAACGGCGGTTAACCTAACCTACATGTCTTTGGACTGTAGGAGGAAACCAGAGTACCCGGAGGAAACACACCAAGACGGGAATCGAACCCGGACCTTGGAGGTGCAAGGCGGCAGTGCTAACCACTACACGAGGAGGCCTCAGGATGGACCCATTCTCTTATTTTGTTAAAGCCAAATTCTCACCCAACCATCATCAGAAATCAAGACTCGTGAGGCCAGGGTTATCTCGTCAGGCCACGTCTCGTACCAGTCTTCTGTTGTCCAATTTTGGTGAGCTCATGTGAATTGCTGCCTCGGTTTCCTGTTTTTACCGGACCGGATCGACACCCTGTCTGGTCTTCTGCTGGTGTAACCGCTCCGCTTCAAGGTTCAACATGTTATGCGTTTAGAGATGTCCTTCAACACCACCGCAGTTGTAACAGGATGTTATTTGAGTTACTGTTGCCTTTCTATCAGCTCGGACCAGTCTGGCCGTTCTGCTCTGACCCCTGGCATCAACAAGGCGTCTTCACCTGCCCGCTGGATATTTTCTCTTCTTCAGACCATTCTCTGTAAACCCTTGAGATGGTTGAGTGTGAAAATCCAAGTAGATCAGGAATTCCAGAAATACTCACACGTCCACGTTCACAGTCACTAAAATCACATTTTTTAGCCGTTCTGATGAGCAGATGATCTTCACCATGTCTGATTGGCTGATTAGACAGTTCCGCTAACCTACAATTAAACAGATTGACCTTATTTCGTGAACGTTTGATCTTAATGACTCGAGTCGAGACGGCCAGACCATGAGGTCGGTCCGGGATTAATGCTGTACTGTACGGCAGAAATGGGAATTTGGACTGAATAATTCCTGAACACGATGTAACTTGAACAAACATTCCAGACACACACACACACACACACACACACACACCGAGTGTATAAACACTCTTGTTCTGATGCTCGCGGGCAGAACTTAAAATGACTAGCGCTGCATTTGCTATCTGCTAAAGTGCCAGAAGTGTTCTTGGAAGTAACTGCAGGAATTTTGCTGAAATGAGGTCTCGGTGAGATCAGGCTTCAGCTTCAGGGTTGACTTGAGCAGCTTCTCTCTCTCTCTCTCTAACTTTCATGCTTTTAGGAAACCATAAGCTGTACCGAAAGCCCTTCTTTTATAAATGACCAAAGATTACGTGAATAATTTCGCCATTATCGAGACTGAACACGGGAGGAAAATTTGCATCCTGCTGTAAACACTTGTTTATATGGAAAGGCTTTTTTGTTGTTGTTGTTGGTGTTGTAGTTTTAAATAAGTGTTTTTTTTTTGTTTTTTTTTAAGAATGAGCCAGGAGAGTCAAAGTACAGCCAATATACGTACAAGGGTGAGTCAAAAATTATCCGCACTCTGGCTGTGGAATTTTTTTTCAAAGACAAATACATAAATTTTCCGACGTTATCTCCTCGCTCTTCGATACACTTTGTGCCTCAGTTAACAAGCTCTCGTATTCCGTCATTATAAATGTTTTACGCCGGATGCACCGCTGTCTTCACTTCTTCATCAGAAGTGCATCTTCGTCCTCGTAGGGCTGCTTGCAGGGGATCAGACAGGTGAAAGTCTGATGGAGGGAGGATCAACGAAGTAGAGTATCGACATTGTGAGCAGAAGTGTATATGGATCTTGCGTGTGTACATCGTCATGCAAGATCACAACACCCTCGGGGATCAGGGGGGGAGGGGGTTGGGGTGCGTCACACTCAGGTGCTCACACCGCAGTTCCAAACGAACTGATGTAACACGCTCGCACCCGCACAGCAGTGACTCAAACGGAAAGGAGCTGATAACAGACAACAGACGTTTTAATATAACCGGAGTGCGGATAATTTTTGACTCACCCTTGTAAAGAAAAAAAGGAAGAAAACAAAAAAAAAGGATGCAGCAGGATGTCAGATTAGAATAGAAATAGTTTCCAGTACAGTCATTTTAAGACATAGAGCTGTAGAGTCTGTCCCCAGGGGCATGATGACATCACCACCATCCTTCAACCAAAAATCGTCAGGTGACCACACACTCTCCTACAGTATGTGTGTGTCCGGTTTGGTGAATTTAACCAGTATGAGATCATCAGACGTCAGACATCCTTTGACCTCGCTGTAGGAGATAAAGCAGTGTTTCAGTGCCTGATGAGCTCTTCTGTTTTAGGTGCTATGACGCATATGTCCCTGTCACATGTCAGGCGATAAGGCTGAGCAGTTTTTATTGTTTATTTAATTTATTTATTTTATATTAATGCAAATTGATAGACTGACATTTTTAACACTTTTAAATCAAAAGCTACTTGAGAACTTTTTTTTTTCACCAGTAATAATAATTTGCATCTCCAAGGATTTATAATAAGATAAAATGTGTTTAATTGATCATTTATCTTTTTTTAAAAAAAAAAGAAAAGAGTGTGAAGGGACAACTATAAAAGACCCGACAGTGGTGGGTGGCGTCCCTCAGTCTGAGGTTTCTATAGTAGAATGCGCTCACTCTGTTTCTCTCTCCTGCTGGAGGGTTTTACACTAAACCCCCCAACTCACACACACACACACACACACACACACACACACACACACACTGTCCCAGATCTCCTGTCCAACATACTAATGATAGCATAAAGCCACACACTGGGGGTCCAGAGATCAAAGATACAGGGCCTCAGATCAACACACTTGCATGTGTCAGACACACACACACACACACACACACACACACACACACACACACACACACACACACACACCTTCCTTTCCATGTCTGATCAGTGCTGAGTTCCTATCATGATGTCTTTGTGCGCACAATGTGTCTGTGTGCGTCTCTGTCTCTGTATCTCTGTCTTTCTGTATCTGTCTTTTTCTCCGTTTGTCCACCCGTATGTTTTATGTCTCTCTCTCTCTCTCTCTCTCTCTCTCTCTCTCTCTCTCTCTAACTCTCGTTGTCTTTCTGGGTCCCTCCCTTTTCTCTGGCTCTTTCTTTTTATGTCCATCTTTTTGTACGTTTTGTCTCTCTGTCCGTCTTTTATCCTCTCTGTCTCACTTTCACCGTTTGTCCACCTGTATGTTTTAAGTGACTCTCTCTATCTCGGTCTTTCATACTTTATGTTTTCATCATACTCTCTCTCTCTCTCTCTCTCTCTCTCTCTCTCTCTCTCTCTCTCTCTCTCTGGCTCTTTCTCTGTCCTGTATGTCCATCGGTATGTTTTGTCTCTCTGTCTCACTTTTACATCCGCTCTGTCTCTTTCTCTGCACGTCCATCATTATGTTGTATGTGACTCTCTATTCTTCTCTTTCTCCTTCTCTCTCTCTGTCTTTGTCACTGTCTGTCCACATGCACCGTCTCTCTCTCTCTCTCTCTCTCTCTCTCTCTCTGCTTCTCTGTATGTCCATCAGAATGTTGTATGGCTCCCTATCTTTCTCTTTCTCTCAGTCTTTTTTACCGTCTGTGTTTTTATTCTCTCTCTCTCTCTCTCGCATTCTGTGAATGTTTTCTCTGACACACAATAGTTCGAGTAGAACGATGCGTATCTGCTGTACCAGGCAAGATGCTTTCAGGATCCAGACTAAAATAAATGACTGGGAAATAAACCATGTGTGTGTGTGTGTGTGTGTGTGTGTGTGTGTGTGTCATTCTGCTCCTTTCCACTCTCTGACAGCCTCACACACTGCATCCAGAGACATCCCTAATAGAATCAGAAATGAAAGAGCATGACGTGCAGGTTCCAGGGCCCCACGTTCACGCTGTACTCACAGCAGATTGTTTTATAACGCGTCCGCAGATCCAGCATTAAGAGTAGACGGTAGCGTTTATAAATGAGGTGTTATAGACACGGCACAGAGGGGTATTAAACCGCATTCCACTTCTTCCTGCAGCTGAGAGCTCACGCCGTGGACGTCAACGGGAACCAGATGGAACCTCCGATCGATCTGTACATTTACGTGATCGACATGAACGACAACAGACCCGAGTTCCAGAACCAGGTCTATAACGGATCTGTTCCCGAAGTCTCCAAACCAGGTACGGGACAACCGTGATGATGATGATGATGATGATGATGATGATGATGATACTTTATATTGATCAGGATGCGGTCAGAGCCAGTGTCGATGGTGCAGCTGGAAATGGTGATGTTGTGTGTGTGTGTGTGTGTGTGTGTGTGTGTGTGTGTGTGTGTGTGTGTGTGTGTGTGTGTGTGTGAGAGAGTGCTGAGAGAGAGAGAGATAATGGTGATGAGGGTAATGATTATGGTAATGCGTTGCATTAAGATTCCTTTAAATAACATTATTTACTGCATTAGTTAACATTAGCGATCTATAAACATCCGCGTGAATAAATGACGAGTGACGTCCTGATTGCTGTTTGTTTATTAAACCAAATCACATCTTCGGTCCTCTATGACTGACAGGTCAAGTCCACGAAGGTTTTATTACAGCATGTTCTAATTATTGATAACGTCTTGAAATCAGGCTAACATTTGTGTTCATAACTTGAAATAAAATCCAATAAATGTGATCATAGCGTACGATGCCATGTGTTCCATGAGCGGTCTGGTGCTCTTGACCGCAGGGATGTTTCCAGGTCAGTGGAGAGCGGCAACATGACTTCAACCCAACAATGTACTGACATATTCGCCTTTTCCGTATTTTTGCCGCTGGAAGACTGACCCGGAAGTACAGTATAAGTCACATGCTATTGATTTTATTTGCGATTCGTTTTTTTTTTTTCATCAATGGATTTTTTTTCCTTCCTTCCTTTAACAGAATATTTTTTCCTACCTGTTTTCTTACCCCATGCATGTCCTTAAAGATCTGCAGGTGTAGATGCAACCTGAATTAAACCTGTTTCAGACTCCGTTGGTCTTAGTTGTCTCCGCCTTGTTTTGTTTTTTTTAATGTCCATCATGGGGTTTAAATTGTGCTCACTGACAATATGAACATAATTTAATGCATGTGATTTATTATTATTATTATTATTATTATTATTATTATTATTGTTATTAATCAATGCAGGTGGTAATTGCTCGGTTAATGTTACTTACTGTATGGTGTGTTCGTGCTGTACTGTACTGTAGGTCAGGGCTGGTTCTGGTTATCAAGTGCATTAGATAGTATTAGTTAAGGGAACCTTTACAAGTGAAACATCTTGAATCTAGCCAAAGTGATCTGTTATTTGTTTTATTAAAACATAAATATAATAAAATGATAAGATAAATGCATATATATATATATATTATAAAATAAACCAAGTGTAAAACTATAAAGCCTACTGTATTTGTAGATATAGTTTACAGTTTACAGTGTTAATGTTCTTGGCTGATAATGTTGCTTCTAGAAAACATGGCCAGAAATATGTTTATCAATCTTAAAATTGGTTTATTGTAATATTATATTAAGAAACCCACTTCGGGTTATTTACTCGTGATTTGTGTGTGTGTGTGTGTGTGTGTGCGTGTGTGTGTGTGTGCGTGTGTGTGCGTGTCATACTGATTCTGATGAGGACAATAAATAGCCAAAAATGTGCATCGACTACTGTATATACATACTGTGTGTCTATGTGTGTGTGTCTATGTGTGTGTGTGTGTGTGTGTGTGGGTGGGTGGGTGGGTGAGTGTGTGCGCACAGTATTGTGAACAGTCTCAGCCACCCTGTGTTTCTTTTGTTTTGTTTTTTGGACATGACTTCATTAAGTCAGTACAATTTTTTTTCTGATTTCCAAACATTAGTGTTTAAAAAAAAAAAAAAAACGATAATAATAATAATTTGACAGGAAAATATCTGTAGGCCAGAAGAGAAAACAGAATATTATGTAAAAGAGGACTTTTCAGACCAGCACTTCATCTTGGAGACATTTTGTTCTTAAAGTACTATATATACAAACACATGCACAAAATACAGACTCTCTGTACAGAATCTCATTCACGTACTGTAAGCACTCAGACCTTCGTTATGACACCCGCGATGGAGCTTTGGTGCGTCCTCCTCCTATCAGTGCTCCTTCAGACGCTTCTACATCGCGATTGGCGTCCACCTGCGTCTGCCTAACATTAGTGGACGTCTGTCTGTGTGAGGCCTCAGACTAAACGCTGTATGACTGAGTGAAAAACTCGAAACTTTTTCACCTTCCTTGTCTATCTTCTAATAAATAATACATTTAAAACACCAAATTTCTTTGAACTGACTAAAAGTCATTGATACTTATGGTATTGGTATCATTGATACTTGCCACCCAAAAATACATTATATATTATATATTATATTTGGCATAATTATATCACTATAGTTATATTATATTATATATTTTAGAACTTTAATAACTGTGAAAATATGTAAATGAAATAAAATATTAAATAAATAAATAGTAAACCTCAATTAACCCTAATTTATGATTCCTCTTGGCACCAGCAGCTTTAAAAAAGAAAACTGTGAATGTTGCGGCTCTCCTTTTTTTTTTTTTTTTTTTTCCTTTGTTAACGTTCATGATACCCATGGTGCTATGTAAACAACTTTCGGTTCAGCCGGGTTCGGTCGCTCGTATGCCAAAAATGCTTCGTATGCCGAGGCTAATTTCTTGCAAAGTTTCGGTACTTATGGAGAAAGCTGGGGCGACTGTATGCCGAGGTGCTTTGGATATAGAAACAACCGAAAACAACCATAAAAATAAAAAAAAATTTGACCTCAGGAATGATTTCTTTGCCTATGTGACATTTATTTATTTATTTATTTATTTATTAATTTTTTGGATAGTTGGTTAAAATGAAGTGGAAAAGAAGTTGGCCCTATGTGAAACAGTAATTGCCCCCTAATCCTAATAACTCAGCTTTCCAAAAAAATTGTGGTTAATCACATTTATGATTTAGCAAGAGGGGCAATTACTTTTTCAAATTTGGACAGCTGTTTTCTCTTAAAAAATGAAATCATAATTTATAAACAGATTTTTGTATTCAATGTGTTTTTTTATACACACACACACACACACACACACACACACACGCACGCACACACACACACACACAAACCGAGTAATTAGGACTGCCACAGTGATAACAATAACAGTGCTGGCACACTGAGGATGATGATGATGATGATGGTATTTTGCTGAGCTTCTGTATCTTTTATCTTTATCTTCTAAATCCAGACCACTCCTCATCACGCCCCCTGTCAGCTCGTCTCATTCTGATGAATGTGCAGCTTATTTCGGCTGTCGTTGTTCCCCATGCTGTTTACTTTGAGGTCACCGACTGGCTGTCAGACGAGAACAGCAGAGGGTCTAGTCAAACTGAACATTGTGTCAGGCCATGCCTCAGAGAAGTAGGATGTCGTGAGAACCTTTCTGCTTTTACAGATTTGACCGTATCCGAAAAAACTTTGCCCCCTGGGGATTTCTAAACAAGGAGTATGAATGAAAAAGAAAATAAGTTTTTGTCCTCTTCAATAGAACATGTACTGTGCCTGCAGCACGCTGGCCACTTCAGGCAATTAGCCTAGAAGAAACATCGCCGTTTTTCTTGTCGTTGTGCTTCTGTAACCAACCAATAGAAGAAAGAAAGAAAAAACAGTGACATGACTGCTCTCAAGCTTTTTTATACTGTATGTTTCAAGAGAAACAAGTGAAAAGGCAAGCACGACCTCTGATGTGGTTTCATCATACCTTTATCGTCTCTGTTCATTTGCGTGATCTGAATCTCATTGGAAAGCGGCTTAACTAACACAATCATATCAAATTCTCTTGGAGCTAAAGGCACCACGGTGAAAGCAGAGCATGTTGGGAACAGGGCTTATCACTTTTCGCATATGTATATCCAATTATCTCCAAGATCCATCACTGGAATGTAGCTCTAAATGCCTCTTTTCAGGGATTTCAATTTTTTTCTGTGGCGCATGGCTCCCATTGGGAATCTCACCTCTCCCAGCCTACACATAAGCAATCACCGAATTACTGTACTGGCTAATCCAGTTTACCTCAAATCAAGGCCAAGTCATGATCCAGACTACAGCACCAGTGCTACTCATCTTCTGTAAAGCCTTCATAACGGATCTAATCTCAGGCTGGTAACTCTAAATGAACGTCTCCTCCGCAGCAGAAATAAGTCTTTGGTCTTGATTTCCTGGGATAGTCTTCATGAGAGCCAGTTTCATCATGGAGCTTGAAGGGTTTTGCAAACACACCTAACAAATCTTTCAAGAACTGTTTCTGGACAGAAGACCTTCACGTCTTAAAATAAGATCTGACTGTTTTTATTTTATGACTTAAAATCTCCAGCATTGTTGTAGAATGTAGAAAATAAATCATTAAACATCAGGCAGCCAAAAAAATGGCTTTTCTCAGGAAAAGAAAAAATTTTATAAATATTTTAAGACTAAATTTATTGCTATACATTATATATCAGCATAGTAGGATAATATTGGGTGTATAAGGCTCACTTTGCCAGACTTACAAACAAATTCGACTTACAAATGTGCGGAACTTGTTTGCAAGTTGGGGACTCACTGTACATCATACCATTTTTTCTTTTCCTGAGTATGTATACAATTTTTTGCCTGACTCTGTTTACATACTCTGTATGCATGAAATATATACACTGCATCTATATAAATAATATATACACATTTACACACACACACACACATACACACACACACACACACACATATATACTTAATATATTGTGAGTAACGTGGTTTACGAGTGTTCCGTAAACCGAGCAAGTATTAGTTTACGAGCGCCGAGTATCATGTATCACGCATGTATCATTTTATTTTTTTTATGTATGTGGGTGTTTACTGGATGATGTCGTTTTTACCGCTCATGGTATTAACTCATCACAAAACATCTATTTACACCTTTTCTTTTTTTTTTTGAAGTGCCAGAGAAAAGTATTTTATGTGTTTTAGCCATTTTATGCAAATCAGCCAGAAAAAAAAAGAAAAGTAGTTAATAGCAAGCGGTTAAGACATTTGCATAAATTAAAAGAGAAAAAAAAAAAAACTCTTGATGCTTTAACACTCTCCCAGCACCATTAAGCTGTTCCTGCTTATGTAACAGAACCACATAGTGCTTATTAACATCACTGCAATGTTATTGCATCGAATGAGAAATGTGGGATGTAACCACATATACCGCCTGGCCAAAAAAAACATCATTTCATTATGGTGTGCCATGTGGTCGCCAGTTCAAGTGTGGAAATGATTCCTCACGCTCCCAGAACCAGGCTTTCATTGTTCGAGTCCTGGAATATGGCCAGGCATCAGGAAAGAAAATCTCTATTGAGATTTCAGTGCATTCAGGTCGTCAGCTGACTTCATTTTATTGCCACATAATGATGCTGAGCAACCGAAGCAACTCCAGATCATAACACTGCATGACATCCAGCTGATGATTCCCAGTCCTGTGAGCTCTTACTGCATTGTGTGTGTGTGTTTATTATTATGTGTTTAGTATTATTGATTATTACTTTCATTTCTTTCATGCAGTTGACAGTTCAGATCTGTTTTTAATAATGCATAGGACAATCCTTCATCCAATTCCAGTCGTTTCAGCATCCTCGCTAGTTGTTATTTTAGTTTGATGCAGGCCGACTGAAACATGACTGTTTATTGGCCAGGATATATTACACAGAATGAAAACATGATGTCTTATAAATGGATACAAATACTGATATGAATAGAATTTCTCTTTACGGAAAGCTTGCCAGAAAGTTTGTCTCAGTATGTCTACCTGCTGTGTTTTCATGAGTTTTAGTAGTAAGGCCACATACTGTACTGTACACTTTGGGTTTAAATCCATCCACTATTGCGTTCGCCATTTTTCACATGCGCGCTGGAGCTCATGTACACAATATTGCCAAAAGTATTCACTCATCTGCCTTCACATGCTCATGAACTATGAAGGAACATCCAATTCTTAATCCATAGGGTTTATTATCATTTTGGCTCACACTTTACAACTATAACAGCTTTAACTCATCTGGGAAGCTTTAGGGGTGTGTTTATGGGAATTTTTGTCCATTCTCCCAGAGGTACATTTGTGAGGTCAGGCACTGATATTGGACGAGAAGGCCTGCCACACACACACTATCCTATCACAGCACCACAATGAAATTCACTGAGCTCCTGGGAGCGACCCATCCATTCAGTCTGCATGCCCAGCAGTGGCGGCCGGTCAATACGGAGCCCTTAAAGTTAGGCAGAGAAGAATGCTACTTTAACATTTAATTATTTAACATAATAAGTATTTATTTTAAAAATGAAATAAAGTCATTTCATCACAATATTCCGCTGCATTTCATAATATAATTTATTTACAATAAAAAAAAAAATCTAAACTGCATTACGTTCATTTGTGTTCGTGTACGCGGTGCGCCGGACAAACGAGTGTCCATGTACGGTAGGCACGTAAATTTTTGAAAAGCATGTGACTTGAGGCTGAGCTCTAATAGGATCTTTTGAAATCATCCTCAGGGCTCAGCACTGTGCGTCCCGAACCCTCCCACTTTTGTTCTTAGCGAATCAATATTGTTTTAAAATATTTGGGCTCATGTGATTGGACCAGTCTCAACGAGTCTGTTCAAGCGGAGCTGCTGACTAGGTGCGATGTGAGTCTGGCTTTATTTTATACTAGTAGTAATGATTCTTATATTTACAGGCGAGTATTAAAAGTAAAATTTTAATTTTGTTTGCGCCCCCCCCCCCCCAAATAAACAATTTTTTTTGCACCAGCGACTGATGCCCAGGTGCTTCATTTTATACACCTGTAACCATGGGGTATGTGATTGGAACACCTGAATTCAGTATTTTGGATGGGTGAGTGTTTTTGGCAATATAGTGTATCTCAGGGAACTTACGGCACAAGGTGGGAATGAACCCACATTTGCACCCGAACCAGAAGTGCGATCTGAACCCCTCCCCAACCCTGGTTTGATAAAGATACAAATATTTGGAGCACTATCCAGATCCAGATAGTGTCATCATGTTCCACTCCTGACCCGTATGATGTATGTAACCTTTTCCTACACTTTTTACACACATTTCCTGCACTTTACCGAGCCGCCCTTGCTGTAACACCGTGTTTACTTTACCGAGGCATGACTCACAGGCCCGACGCTGTTATCACAATCTGCTAAATGACCCTCTAAGCAGGGTTCCTCTCAGGCCTTGTTGAAGTTAAAAAGCCAAGCTGGCTGCTTGGGATTAAAAAAAAGTACTGGAGTGCACTTGGGTGCCCAATTTTTCCTATGGCAAGTGGAGTGGTGGTGGGGGGGGGGTGGGGGGGGGGGGGGGGGGGGGGAGTTTGCAAACATTACGAGAGGAAGTTTAAGCGCTTTTTTTCCCCCAGACCGGCAGAGCTACGGGCCTCATTACGCTTTCACGACTGCTCTCTGGAGAAGAGGAAAATGGGGGATGAAGATGGATGAGAGCAAGCGGGAGGGAGAAACAGACGCAAAGATGTTTCAATTGGCTTAATGGACGTGGAGCGAGGCTCGGCCCCTGGCTCCTTTCGCAGGAGAGCCCATTTGCCTTATTATGGTCCTCAAAGGAGCCGTAGCAGCAGCGCAATCCCACGCTGAGAGATTTACAGGATGGAGAAGGGTAAAGACCGGATGCAGCATCCTCAAATAGTGCAGACATCGCTGCCGGCTTTAAGGAATGCCTAAGTGGTTTTTGCAGCTCATCAATTTGAGCCACTTGAGAGCTGAGAGTTTGATGTAGGTTATATTTCTAAACAAAACTGGATGTGACGGAAATGATGGACTCCGTATGAGAACACTTTTCATACATTTACCGTGGGCAGATGATGACGGAAAAGAGCGCAGACATTTTTTACAATAAGTGCGGAGGCGTGCGGTGAACTTAGATGAACTCGAGCGGTCGTCGGGGGTCATGGCAGTGGGAGCGCGCGGATTTATCACACTGAACATGAATAAAATGACCCGTATAGAGAAAATAAACAGCTTACAGGAAGTCCGTACACTTTACACCTGCTATTCCTGGGATTTACTTTCACCCTTATTTATCTTAACCAGAATAAAGTGGATCAGGCAATTAATCAATTAGCAGAGGGGAAGATCTGTTTATAATACTTTGATGAGAAAGAGCTTGGGATCCAAAAATAATTCCCTTTCAACAGTGATTTTGCATGTTGTTTGATTTATAAGGCAATTAGTAATGTAAACGTTTCGCCCTATCATCCGGAGATCGCTAGTTCGAATCCCAGGTGATGCTGTAACCTCTCGCAGCCGGAGGTCTAGAGAGAGCTGATTGGCCGAGCTCTCTCAGTGGGAGGGATGAGAGGTACTTAGTGCTCCCACATTAATCACGGCTCTACAGCCAGTCAGGGGCGTCTGTGAGCTCGCGCAACGGAAGGAGCGGATAGCGCTGTCCTCCGAGTGTGTTACGCCGCCCCCAACGGTGCGCGAGCGAGCAGTTTCGAAAAGATGCGGTCGGCTGGCGTCACGTGGTTCGGAGGAACACGTGATAGTCTTCGGCCCTCCCGGCTGAGTGGTAGTAGTAGCCTTAATGTGGGAGCCCCCTAGTGACGGGGAGGAATTGGACACGACTAAATTAGGGAGAAAATCGGGGAAAAATCCAAAAAATAAAAAATAAAAGTAATGTAAACATTTATACTTCTTAAACTTCAGAACTTGTACGGCCCCCGAGTGGCGCAGTGGTAAAGCGCTCGCCCTATCATTCGGAGATCGCGAGTTCGAGTCCCGGGTGATGCTGTAACCTCTCTCTGCCGGAGGCCTAGAGAGAGCTGATTGGCCGAACTTTCTCAGAGGGGAGGGACGAGATGTACTTAGTGCTCCCACATTAATCACGACTCTACAGCCAATCAGGGGTGTCTGTGAGCTCACGCAAGCAGAAGGAGCGGATAGCGCTGTCCTCCGAGCGTGTTACTCCGCCCCCAACGGTGCAAGGAGCGAGCAGTTCGAAAAAAGATGCGGTCAGCTGGAAACGTGGTTCGGAGGATAGTCTTCGGCCCTCCCGACTAAGTGGTTGTAGTAGCCTTAATGTGGGAGCCCCCTAGTGAAGGGGAGGAATTGGACACGACTAAACTAGGGAGAAAATTGGGGGGGGGGGGATCCAAAAAAAAAAAGAAATTGAGAACTTGCGGTATCTCTCAAAACTGTTGATGATTATAACATTATAACAAGTCATGACATACACTTGCCTTTATTTTATTAATGCTGCTTAGCTACAATATACTTTTGCTAAATTTTTACAAAGAAATCAACCTAGCTAGCTAATCTTTCCTAAAATCATGCACCAATTTATAGACCATACATCAGTATACATTTACATCTGAGCTCTTGAGGATTAAGGGCCTTGCTCAGGGGCCCCGCAGTGGCAACATGGTGGTGCTGGGGTTTGAACCTGGGACATTCCGATCTGAAAATATGATGACATTCACGGATGCCAGTGACTGATATCGGTGAATTGCGGTCTGGCACAGACATCCTTAGTCAACCCAGCTGCAATACAGTACCAATCGAAAGTTTGGACATGAATTTGTGATTTATATAACTGTGTTTTTTATACTATGAAATTCCAAATGTGGCATTAGATCACTAATTAACAACAACAACAGTCAGTCATTTTAATATATGATCAGCTCTTCTGGAACAGTTCGTGCAAGAACAGTACTGCAAAGTGCGTTTGCAAAGCCCGTCGAGCACCATGATGAAACTGTCTCTCATGAAGACCTTACCAGGAAAGCAAGACCAAAACGTACCTCTGCTGCGGAGGAGAAGCTCATTTAGAGTCACCAGCCTCAGAAATCACCGATTAACAAACAGCACCTCAGGTTAGAGCCGTTATGAAGCTGTACAGAGAATACAGTAAGTAAGCAGACAGATCTCAATATCAACTGATCAAAGGAAATTATTGCAAAGTTTTGGACAAACGCCTTCAGCATTGATTTACAGTGTAGAAAGAAATAAAAATCAGGAACGACCCTGGAGTTAGAAGGTGTGTCCAGACTTTTGACTGGTTTTGTATATATTACTATGAAAACCACATCAGCATGCACGTGTGTCAGACAAAGGCGGCTGTGTGCGTGTATGTCAGTGTCTCGCTATGCAGTTTGTAAGACATGTTCAGTTGACATTTCAATAAAACATCCTACAAGCAGGAACTTTATATTTTGCTTTTCGATTCACTTTGACCTTGGCGTTTAAACATATTGCGTTAATCAATGTTCCACAAAAAAAGTTTTTGTTGAGCTTTTTACAGTAAGTGCTGAAAAATGATTCTTGAACTTGAATGTTACATTAAAGGCTGTTTAATTCATTTAAACGATTGAAACAATTTGTATTCATTTAAAGATCGTGTGATGAAGTGCTTAAAGATTTTTTATCTGTTTTTTTACACGAAGATTAGATTAGATTAGATTCAACTATATTGTCAGTACACATAGTTACAAGGCAAGTTAGCAGTGCAATATAAACATATATACAGATCTATAAAACTAAAATATATATATACTGTATAGGATAAAAATAAGGTCTACTGTATGTATGAATTGGACATATATATATATATATATATATATATATATAGAATATATACAGTGTAAAGTGGGCATAGATGGATAAATTAATGTAGAGAATAATTGTAAATCTACAGATGTCTAAATATAAATATGTGGAATAAAGATATACAGAAACTATATATAGGTGAATTTACAGTACATTATGTGCAATAGTATGAATATACATATGAATAAATATGAGTAGTTTAACAGCTGGATGGAAATGCAGAGTATACTTATACACACATATCTATATATATGAATATACGTATATTAGTTTACAGTACAGTCTATGTGGAGACTGTACAAATGAATGAACAGGAAGTATTTACAACACCTGCCCTAGCACAAAAGGTGTAATAAATAAGAACAAAAATATTTCAAACATAATAGTTTTAATTATTATTATTTGAAACATCAGTATCAGCGCATATTTCAATAGCAGTGCGTCCTTAGTTAATAATCTAATTATATGAACTTATTCTGATGAGTAGCTCCGTCTGTGTGTCTTGTCTTTCTACTTTTTTTTTTTTTTGTATCTCTTTGTTCTATCCTATATTTGGTATTCATTAAAGTGTCTGTCCGTCTGTTTTTGCATTTTAACCCTTAGGTTAAAATGAAGAAATTATTTTACAGCCAATAAAATATATTTTTTAATTGTAAAAAAAAAAAAAAAACTTCCTGTCGCTTGTAGTCCAGATTTTTTTATTTATTAATTTTTTTTTTTTTTTTTTGCAGGTCACATTCTAGTCCTGTGCAAACATTGATTTGTGTCCAGTTTCATTCTGCTTTGTGTCTTGGACTGTCCGTTTCCTTTCTGGTTACTTTTAAGCGTCTCAATTTAAGTCGAAAAGCAATTACATTTCCGAATTAGCTTTGAATGAAACGCTCGGAGGTTGCCTTTTCTGCACGGTTTTAACTCCTGCCCACTCAGAGAGAATAATCCATGTTCAGCATTCCACTCATTGAAAATTGAAAGTGACATTTGACATTCGATTCGGCTCTCCTTCTTTCTGTCACCGTCTTTTACGGCTTGTACGAATCTGACAGGCAATCAAGCGCTGCTCTGCCTCTCCCCTCCCTCCCTCCCTCCCTCCCTCCTCCTCTCGTCCTCAGTTTTGCTTGCTCATATTGATGTAGCTCCATCAGAAGAGGCCATAATTGTTTTTCATGCTCTGCCTTTGTTCTCTTGTCTCCCCTGGCTCGGTGTCAGATCCTGCTCAGAAATGTTTGAAACGGACCCCTCAGCTTTGATTATCATTTCATAGGTGTTTTGTCATGGAAATGACGGCACCGTCTCCTAGCAATTACGCCAGATCCCACCGCCTCCCGCGAAGACGTGCTGTAGTTACTCATTAAAGTCTGCCGAAGCAGCGCCGCGCGTCTCACAAGCAGCTCAGAAGTGTTATTACAGGCTTGAGCGAGTTTTCACACAGAAGATTTGAGCAGACGGCTGTGAGTTCACATCTCGGGGCTGCGAGAAAGCTACTCACTTTTAAGAATGGGTTTTAACCGGTGGCTGCTCAGCTAAATGACTGAAACAGGGACGCGTAACATTGCAACGTGAGCGCGATGAGAATCTGATCTCGTGCAAACGATCACGCGAGATCTTTTGTTTACTTTCACTTTTAGGTTACAAGCCACGGTGTTCAATTCAGATTTAGAATGTTTTTGTTTTGTTTTTTTTTCAGATTAGATTTGTGATTCTTGGCGGTTCACAATCGTAATGTTCCGAGCGCTGATATGAAAATCCCATTGTGAATGAAATCTCTCAGCACCCTGTGTACAGTAAGCACAGAGGCAAGACGTCACCTGGAATCAAATCTGCCCGTTCTCATTTACACTAAGTCACATGACTTACTGCATATGTATTGGATATACAGTATATCCGAACAAGGACCGCATACGGAAGTGACTTAGATCCTGATCTCTAAAACATCAGCCCTAAATAATCACAGATTTGAGTCACATGAAGCCGATCATGTTAAAAGGTACATTATTGCTCATATTTTAGACCAGCTGTTCTTGATATATTTTGCATTACTGTTAAATAAATCTAGAATGACTGACAGTCGTCAATCAGTCGACTTATTGTAAGCCCCGCCCCTTTTTGCCACCTCACACTGTTATTCTTTTCAGCGGCACTCTTCTCTTTCGGCAGAGTGATTGTATTTATTTATTTATTTATTTTTTTCAGTTTGAATGATGCGTAGCGACCTCGATTTGCTTCAAGTGACATTCAGAATGTTTTGAGAATGTTCATGTGAAAACACATTTATCAGTATGCGCTTGATTCAGCTAATATCAGACAAGTTAACAGCAATTAAGTGTATTAATTATGGATGCCGTTAAATTTGGGATAGCATATTTTCAGTCAGAAATGCTCAGAATCGCCTCGTTCTTGGACCAAATAATAATAATAATAATAATAACAATAATAATAATAATAATAATTAAATAAATTGGTTGAAAATAAAGTTAGCCTTAGAACAAACTGGCAAATCTAACACTTTACAAATATTTGTAACAGTAATGATAATTAGAATGTGATTAGACATGGAGAAACAATAATTATAAAATAATTTTTATCACACTTTAATGATTGAGATGATCCAACTAATTTGCAGTTTTTAAAATGATTTTACATTTATTAAAGGAAAAAAGGCGTCCAAACTTGCCCCATGTGAAAAAGTAATCACCCCCCCCCCCCCCCCCCCTTTGTTAAATCATGAATAAACTGTGATTGACCACATCTTTTGAAAAACTGAGTTATATTTCACTTAGATTTTAATTTGCTCAAAGCAAAGAGAAAATACAGCACTGTAACAAGGACTGCAAGTAATGTGTTTTGGTTTTCCTACAGACGTTGCTGGATCTAGTGTGTCTGGCGTCCTGGGAGAACTCCCCTTCAGCCTTCTTCATAAAATCCCCTTTCATCCTGCAACAACAAAAAATAAACTTTTACCTTTGTCATTTAATTTAGACGTGTGCAAAAAAAAAAACTACAGTATTTGTGGGGATGTAAGATAAGTAATAGGACACATCAAGATGTTTTTGGAATTTTTGTCCGTCCGTCCATCTGTCTGTCATTTCATAGCATTTCATAGTGTGATTGATTTTACTAATTTCTGTGCAAAGTCAGCTTTGTGATTTTAGTCATTTGAATCGCTGGAGATTTCTAAAGGCTCTTTATGACTTTGGAAGAATTTGAACTTCCGTTCCATACCAATAAACTGTAACTTTTAATATTCACAATTCATTTGGAGTCGTCTGTAAGAGACCAGTGTGCTCTTAAAACTCCGTCCATAAGTTTTTTCCCCAGTTCTTCCTCCGGTTTGATTGAACATTTCACCAAGTTTTGACGACCTCGTCTGGCAAATAGTTTTGCGAGTTCCTGTGTGCAGTCTGCCATTTGGAGCGATCGCTGATAGGGTTTTTTTTTTTTTCCCCCCGAGCGACTGGAGAATTGCAGGCCGCTGATAGAGAACTACCAAGTTGCCGGAACGTAACATCAACAGAATGGAATTAGTAAAGGTGAAGAGCGACGATGTGACATTTCGCCCACATCGGGGGGAATAGCGCGGTTTATTCCAGGGTGTACGTGCACGCAGGAACAGGTAATTGCTCGCCCACATTTGAGATGGTGGGTGACAAGCTTGTCAGAATCAATAATCATGCTTTTGGGGGTTAAAGGCCATGATGTACACTGCCCACACACACACACACACACACACACACACACACACACACACACACACACACACGCAATCGAGCCATGCTCAAATTGCTGTGTATGCGTTGAAGAAGAACACCTGGCAAGCGCCGGATCATTAAGTCTGGTGTGTTAATGGGGCGAGCGGTGCAAGCAGAGACCTATCCATAAGGTCCTTATTAACAAACTTTGCAAGTCTGAATCAATTTAACGTGTGCTCGTGGTTGGTACTCGAGTCTGGAGCTGAGGATTTTTTTGTAAGGTGTATGACACGCAATGTCAAAGGTCAGAGGAACTTCATTTTGTTCATTTTGGAATTTGTTTTTTTTTGCTGTTTGGAGAATGATGCTCTGAGCCATTATTTTTCTCATTATACAAATGAGACATCACATGCGCTTGCATCAGTTGTGTCTCGTCATAGTCATTCGTGCAACGACAAAGAACAAGAAACCAGACTGTTTTTATAATTTTCTTTCCCCGTGATTCATACACAGAAATGTTTTCCTATTTCACACAATGGAATGAGTCATGTTCTCATTCAAAACAATATGCGTACAGTCGTGGCCAAAAGTTTTGAGAATGACACAAATATTAGTTTTCACAAAGTTTGCTGCTAAACTGCTTTTAGATCTTTGTTTCAGTTGTTTCTGTGATGTACTGAAATATAATTACATGAACTTCATACGTTTCAAAGGCTTTTATCGACAATTACTTGACATTTATGCAAAGAGTCAGTATTTGCAGTGTTGGCCCTTCTTTTTCAGGACCTCTCCAATTCGACTGGGCTGCTCTCAATCAACTTCTGGGCCAAATCCTGACTGATAGCAACCCATTCTTTCATAATCACTTCTTGAGTTTTTGTTTGTCCAGTCCGCCTCTTGAGGATTGACCACAAGTTCTCAATGGGATTAAGATCTGGGGAGTTTCCAGGCCATGGACCCAAAATTTCAACGTTTTGGTCCCCGAGCCACTTAGTTCTCACTTTTGCCTTATGGCACGGTGCTCCATCGTGTTGGAAAATGCATTGTTCTTCACCAAACTGTTGTTGGATTGTTGGAAGAAGTTGCTGTTGGAGGGTGTTTTGGTACAATTCTTTATTCAAGGCTGTGTTTTTGGGCAAAATTGTGAGTGAGCCCACTCCCTTGGATGAGAAGCAACCCCACACATGAAAGGTCTCAGGATGCTTTACTGTTGGCATGACACAGGACTGATGGTAGCGCTCACCTTTTCTTCTCCGGACAAGCCTTTTTCCAGATGCCCCAAACAATCGTAAAGAGGCTTCATCCGAGAATATGACTTTGCCCCAGTCCTCAGCAGTCCATTCGTCATACTTTTTTGTAGAAGATCAATCTGTCCCTGAGGTTTTTTTTTTGGAGAGAAGTGGCTTCTTTGCTGCCCTTCTTGACACCAGGCCATCTTCCAAAAGTCTTGGCCTCACTGTGCGTGCAGATGCGCTCACACCTGCCTGCTGCCATTCCTGAGCAAGCTCTGCACTGGTGGCACTCCGATCCCGCAGCTGAATCCTCTTTTGGAGACAATCCTGGCGCTTGCTGGACTTTCTTGGACGCCCTGAAGCCTTCTTAACAAGAATTGAACCTCTTTCCTTGAAGTTCTTGATGATCCTATAAATTGTTGATTTAGGTGCAATCTTAGTAGCCACAATATCCTTGCCTGTGAAGCCATTTTTATGCAACGCAATGATGGCTGCACGCGTTTCTTTGCAGGTCACCATGGTTAACAATGAAAGAACAATGATTTCAAGCATCACCCTCCTTTTAACATGTCAAGTCTGCCATTCTAACCCAATCAGCCTGACATAATGATCTCCAGCCTTGTGCTCTTCAACATTCTCACATGAGTTAACAAGACGATTACTGAAATGATCTCAGCAGGTCCTTTAATGACAGCAATGAAATGCACTGGAAAGTTTTTTTTTCGGGATTAAGTTCATTTTCATGGCAAAGAAGGACTATGCAATTCATCTGATCACTCTTCATAACATTCTGGAGTATATGCAAATCGCTATTATAAAAACTTAAGCAGCAATTTTTGCAATTTCCAATATTTCTGTAATTCTCAACTTTTGGCCACGACTGTATGTTCACATTCTCTCCACAGGCACGTCGGTGATGCGCGTGACCGCGATCGACGCTGATGACAGCACGATGCCCAACGGTCTAGTGCACTACAGGATCCTGAACCAGAGTCCGCACATCCCCATCCCCAACATGTTTACCATCAACGGGGCGACGGGCGAGATCAGCACCATCGCGGCAGGCCTGGACAGAGAGGTGCGTCATTCTTCTTTTACAAAAAGAAAAATACATTTCCGTATCAAAGGCTTGGTTTAAAAAGTGACGAGCTTGTGAAAGTACACAGTTTGTATGTTCAGTAAGTATAGGAACAATGCAGGAGTGACACAGCTCATACTGTAATTATAGACTGGATACACAGAGACTAGTGCGGGTAAACATGAACAGTCTACTGTAGCAGACATGTCCGTCTAAAGGATTCTGTAATTAATCTTAAAACGTGTTTTGCATATCCTGTATTTCAATTAGGCTGCGAGGCGTCGCTTTAGAGACAACTCATCAAAGTAATGATGATTAGGAGCATGCAGTCTTTCTGGCCTTCGGGTGAAATATAACACAAGCACATAAAATTAATCAATTAATGACCATCACTTACTGAATTATTAGGCTGCATTATTAGTATTATGCAAGTAATTGAATTCAATTTTATTTTATTTGTACACTAGAACCTCGGATTGCGAGTAACACGGTTTGCGAGTGTTCTGCAAGACGAGCAAAGATTTTTAGTACCTTTTGACTTGGAAAACGAACAAGTCTTGGTTTACGAGTACTGAGTATCATGTAGCACGACTGCACGTCTTGTTTTGACGCCGAGCGTCACATGATCACAACTGAGCCAACTGTTTTTCTTTCTCTTGCGCTGCGCAATTGTGGGTAATCGTCTACCCTGCTCTCACTGTGTACTGTTTGCTATAACACTGTGACCATGCGTGTGTGCGTAAAACATCCTTTATTTTGTGTGTGTACAGCGCGCGTGTACTGATTATTATAACACACGCCTGTGCACGTCTGTAAAGCAAAGAAAGTCTCATTAGAGAGATTAAAGATCCATTTGTGTTTGTGTGTGTGTGTGTGTGTGTGTGTGTGTGTGTGTGTGTGCGCGCACATCATTGGACAGTGTGCCCCCCCTCCTCTCGCCTGCACACACACACCCCTCCGCCTCTCTCCTTCACACACACACACACACACACACACACACACTCTTTCTCTCTCTAACAGAAACCCTGCTCTGTTGTGATTCTTTTCAAAGGTAAAGTGCAGGTCAATTTGCTTTATTTTTACTTTACAGCAGTGATTCCATTAGTATGCGCTCATTCGAGTGTCATTAGTGACGTTCCTTGTTAATTTTTCCAATAAAACAGTGTTTCCGTTAGTGTGTGTGTGTGTGTGTGTGTGGTGTGTGTGTGTGTGTGTGTGTGTGCACGTGTGCGCGTGTGTATGAAACTCAGATAAGAGAGAAGGAAGGGTTACTATGTAAGGGAGATGGGAGGGGCTCTTTCCTACTCTCCTCTTACTTTAGCTTCACACACATGCACAAACACACACACATACATACACAGCGCCTGTGTGTGCACTTATCTGTCGGGATTTATTTTTACTTTTTTTAAAGGTAAAGTGCAGGTTAATTTGTTTTTATTTTTACTTTACATTTTGTATTAATTATTTTTATGTATTTATTTTTTGGGTTGAACTAATAATATGAGTTTCCTTATTTCTTCTGGGAAAATCCGATTTGGTTTATGAGTGTTTTGATATACGAGCCTGCTTATGGAACGAATTATGCTGCAATCCAAGGTTCCACTGTAAGGCGCTTTTAATAGTGGGCTTTTAAAAGCAGCTTTACAGAATCAATAGAAAATTATGGAAATGTGTATGAAATGTGTTAGGAAATATGTATAAATCAAAATGATCAGTTTGTCCCTGATGAGCAAGCCGAGGGGCAACAGTAGCGAGAAAACTCCTTGAGATGGCGATAGGAAGAAACCTTAAGAGGAAACCTGACTCAAAAAGGAACCCATCCTTATTCCGGGTGATACCGGATAGCAGGGATTGATCTGCAGTCATGCTGTGGAGGTTACTGATTTTTTATCAGGCTTGAGAATATATAGAGGCTGGAAGTTCAGTATAACAGGAGAGGTGTTTCAGTTAATATGGAGTCCAGTTAGAAAGTATTGGAGGCTCGGTAACAAAACTGTTTATAGGAAATTCCAATCCTGAACTATTGAGCGACTGCAGTCACACATCCTCAGAGAACATCTGTCTGCATCAGCCGAGGCCAGGCCCGTCTTCATGGTAGAGTGGAACCGTCCCCAGTCACCACACGCATCCCAAACAGACCACACGGGGCCTCCATGCAACGACATCTCTAACCAGAAGCGCTGCACGGGGATGAGTCAGACAGGTCCAGAGGGGAGACAGGGTCTGGATCACTGGCAGTGATCAATGAGTGGAGTAGAGAAGACAGCATCCATACATACCAGTTCACCATAAAACTCTACGTCCATGAGTCCCCCAGATCTGCTCCTTTACCTATGACAAATCTGTTCACAAAAATGCCTGACTTAGTAAACAGTAGGCATCGGTGCAACCTTATTAGCATGAGAGATTCTATACAATTTGTATATCCTAATAGAATTTTTTAAAGTTTTGAGCCGTGGTTGGGTTTCATTTGATTGCACATAAATGAAGGCATAAGAAAAAGTTCAGATCCGACCTCCGTCTCAAAGCAGTGTTATGCAGCGTTTTAGGATTATCATACCATTAATTATTCATACGCTTACTTAAAGAGAGCGATGTGAATCCTAATGAGAGTGATTTAGGTCGATTACATATGAATGAGGTCATGCAAAAACCTATGATTGCTAATTCTTGACTGTATTTTAGCCTTTTCTACACATTAGTTCATGCAAGACTTTGTATTACTGTGAATGACCAAGTCTGAGTGTGTGTGTGTGTGTGTGTGTGTGTGTGTGTGTGTGTGTGTGTGTGTGTAAAAACTTAAGGAACAAAATAGAATTAATCTCCATGCTGGATGTGAAACTTTGCCCTCTGGTTCCAAACGAAAGTCTAGCCAACGGCCAAAGCCTTGAGATGCCAAGGGCCACATCTCTGTTCTGCTCATGATTTTGCCCTAAAGGCTTTTCATATCGAGGCTGCAGTTCTGCTTTATCGACATATGCTGAAATACATGCATGAAGGGCCGTGACCTCACTCCCACATTCCTCTCACACTCACCTACCTGCTGATTAGCATGTTTCTGTAATCACAAGCCGCGCACACAATTCTTTCTCTCTTCCTATTTTCTTTAGTCTAGTCCTCTTGTGCATCCTAGGTCTCTCCATCCTTCATCTCTGTATTTCTCAAACTCTCTCTCCCTGTCTTTCCTTATTGTCTGTTTCTGCCATTCTTTCTCTCCATCTCACTCTGTATCTCCTGAGAGATCTTTTTATTTTCTATTATATATTTCTAACACAACAATATTATGTGAATACAATATTTAATAATGTCTCAGGCTCTATCCTGGACATTATAGTTCCTGTGCTATACAGTACGAAGGAGGTATAAAAAAGGTTTCTGTTTACAAGCTCTGTTTTTTTGCTGTACTGTATGTCCTCCCTTAGAACCTGGTAGTAGAATTCGCTATTGACAGTCTGGTCCCTGGGGATAAATTATCCATGCCGAATCATGTCAAACATCTCTGTGGCAGATTTGCAGTTTCACTCAGAACTTCACGTTCACTTTTTGTTCTAACTTGCTGCCTATGACGTGGTAAATGCACATGGTCAGAATAGCACCAGTTGCACAGCTCCCAATGTACACCGACTTGTGAAGGGTGGTGATCCCTGGGCAGCCTTTCAGTCTTATGCAAAAGTTTAGGCACCCCTTGATAAATAACAGATTTTGGTGATTTTTGTCATTGAAAGGATGTTAACACAGTCTCTCTTGGAAATGGAAAAAAAATGCACAATATTGGTGCATAGTTACATGGCACTGTGCAAAAGTTTGGGCACCCTACATAATCAGTACTTAGTAACACCTCCTCTGGAAGATATCACAGCTTGCATAGATCTTAAGATCCTGAAACCTTGTAAAAGGAATCTGAGATTCTGGAACTCTTGAGGTGCCCAAACTTTTGCACAGTGCCATAATAATGTTTTGATTTTATTTTTTCGTTCAATTTATGACATTAAAAGTTAACTATGTCAACTTTTAATGTCAATGTTTGCTGTAACTATTCCAGAGGAGGTGTTACTAAGTACTGATTATGTAGGGTGCCCAAACTTTTGCACAGTGCCACGTAACTATGCACCAATATTGTGCATTTTTTCCATTTCCAAGAGAGACTGTGTTTTAACATCTTTTCTTTTTTTTTTTTTTGTTTTTCCGATTTTCTCCCTAATTTAGTCGTGTCCAATTCCTCCCCGTCACTAGGGGGCTCCCACATTAAGGCTACTACTACCACTCAGCCGGGAGGGCCGAAGACTATCACGTGTTTCCTCCGAACCACGTGACGCCAGCCGACCGCATCTTTTCGAACTGCTCGCTCGCGCACCGTTGGGGGCGGCGTAACACACTCGGAGGACAGCGCTATCCGCTCCCTCCGTTGCGCGAGCTCACAGACGCCCCTGATTGGCTGGAGAGCCGTGATTAATGTAGGAGCACTAAGTACCTCTCATCCCTCCCCTCTGAGAGAGCTCACATCTTTTCAATAAAAATAAAAAAAATCATGAAAATCTGTTATTTATCAAGGGGTGCCTAAACTTTTGCATAAGACTTATGTTGGCGTGTTAAAAAACTAGTCCTAAACTTTTTGATACCCATCGTATATTCCACATAAAATTTCTCACATTTGTTTCTTCTGGACCATCGATTACTGATCACTGTTGATATTTTCATATTAAAGCAGTTCCCTATAAAGCTCTAACAGTCACGTGATCCGGAATCAAAACATTCATCATTTTGTCTCGCTGTCATGCCCGTCACAGATAATAATGCCAAGCCGAATAATGATGAATCGCTTGCTAAATTCCCCCCAGGGGTTTTTAATCAGGCTTGATACTTTTGAGAATATATAATGATGTGTAAACGTCAGCACCCCCTCTTTTAATTCTATGTGTATTAGTGTAAAAAACATAATAAAAAATCATCCGATCGAAGCCGTTTTTCTGTATTATGCAAATACAACCTCAGACGAGGAACAAAATAGAACTTTTTTTCGCCGTGCCATTATTTATTTAACAAAAATAAAGCTATAAAGGAAAAAAAAAAAAAAACCTTTTAAGATCCCTGGGGGAAATTTAAGTAGGGATTCATCATTATTTGGACGAGACTGCGAGACAAAAGGATGAATGTTTTGATTCCGGATCACATGGCTGCAAGAGCTCTAAACAGGACAATAGAAATAGTAATCAGTAATCAATACAGTACAAAAAATATGACATGTTATTTACAGCTTTCATTAGATAAGAGGGGCAGGGGGAACTTGAGCAAGGCCTTTAACCCGCAACCTCTCAGATGTACAGAATAATGAGATGAAAGTGTAACCCTGCGTTCACACCGAACGCGGCGAGAGCCTCACAGTTCGCTCTCGCCGCCCTGCCGCCGACGTCTGTCGCCGCTCTTCGCTGCTGTTGGCCGCTCTGATGTAGACCGAATGTCCTTTCTTGTATTTAAAGGGGCCGCAAAGCAATCAAGCTTGTTGATCTTATGGAGACCAAAATGTGGAAGATCACAAGAAATTGATTCATAGAAAGAACTGTGTTGTAGAAATAAACAAATTATAAGCCATTTGTACGGTGTGGCTTCTGTTCATTGTGAATTGCTAGTCTAATTTAATATATATATTTTTTATTACATTATTTTTCTTATTATTATAACATTAGAATCACTTACTAGGCTTTGTCTTTAATTAAAATAACATTTATAATTAATAAACACCCTGCTATCGCAATAATCAGCCTCTCCTCCATTTTGCTTGGGAACTAATGTCGCCGGAACAAAAGTTACAGGACTGCGTTCCGCGGAATCCTCTCAAGCGGAGGACCTCCCTTTTAATTGGTTGGCGCTCAACCGCGTCATAGCTCATTACCATAAAGTTGAGCTGATTTCAACTCCCTTCGCCTCCCTCGCCGCCCCTCGCCCCCGGCTCCCATTGAAAATGAATGACTTCCGGCGTCTTTGACGCTCTCGCCGCCTTCGGTGTGAACGCAGGGTAAGTCGCTCTGGATAAGGGCGCCTGCCAAATGCCGTAAATGTAAATTTGTAAATGTAAAAATTGGCATAGTTTATTAAGCACTTCAATTTCTGACCTATTTCTCTCCCTGCCTCTCTTCACCTGCACTCTATGTGGCTCACACCCGTGTGTTTAGCCTTTCAGTACAGCGAGAAAAATCTTCCTAATTTCATTCTACCCAATTCTTTGAGGAAAACGGCTGTTTAAGATTAAAAATATATCAAATTCTGACTGAATACCAGGCAAAGCGTAATAACGCTAACGAAAACAGAACAACAGCACTGACCCAATTTACTCCTACATCAGGGATCTTCAAGTCTAATCCTGTAGAGTCTGTAATTCCCCAACACCTAAACACACTCACTGAACCTGGTAATTAACAGATTAGTCGAATCAGCTGTGTGTGAGCCAAAAGACTCCGAACTGTGTTGAACACCGGCTCTAAAGGAGTGCAATGTAAAGGAGTCCTGCCCTGAATGTACTATAAATTACACATGTACAGTACATTTGATATTTATTATGTTACATTTCCATCCATCCGTCCATCTAGGAACCTCTGCAGTCCAACTAGGGTGGTCAGTGCGGATTATTGTATCTATTCCCATTTTGTTTGACCGTGGCAGGACCTCCGGGCAACATTCACACACTACAGGCAATGTGGAAACGCCAATTAGCCTAATCTTCGTGGTTTTGGACTGTGGAAGGAAACCCACCCATGCGCCGTTCGTCCCCAGGCTGCTCGAGGTTCATGTTGAGGTTCATTACCGGTGACGAAACTTGGATGTATGGGTCTTCACAGTGGAAGAGCCCGTCATCATCAGGGAGAACATGCAAACTTCACGCACACAGACGCAATGCAGGAATCGACCCCGGGACCTGAAGGTGCAAGGCGACAGTGCTAACCACTAAGCCATCATGCCACCCAGACAAAATGGTAGCTGGTTTGATTTAACATAGTATGTGGTTAAAAATAATTGGTGCATGGTGGTTTTTGTTATATATCTTTCTTGTCTTAAAGATAATGCGTTTAAAATCCTATTCAAGTTACTTAGAACAATTCATTCCGTTCAAGTCAAGATTATTCATATTGCACGTTTAAAAGCCGAAATGATAGGGAGGCAAGCTATTAAGGGGGCGGCACCGTGGTGTAGTGGTTAGCACTGTCCAGGGTCCAGGTTCGATGTGCATGAAGTTTGCATGTTCTCCCCGAGCTTGCTGGGTTTCCTCCGGGTACTCCGGTTTCCTCCCACAGTCCAAAGACCTGCAGATTAGGCTAATTGGCGTTCCCAAATTGTGTGAGTGAATGAGTGTGTGAGTGAGTGTTTGTGTGTGTGTGTGTGTGTGCGCCCTGCGATGGATTCCAGGTTGTACAGTACCCTGCCTCGTGCCCTAAGCCTTCTGGGATAGGCTCCAGGCCCCCCGTGACCTTAAATACAGGATAAAGCGGTATAGACAATGAGTGAGAGTGAGTGAAGCTATCTCCAGAGGAGAAGACAAGCTCACTGAAATGGCATGAGGAAGAAACCGTGAGAGGAACCAGACTCGAAAACTGGTTCAATAATAAACCATTATTGTTCTCTAGTTATGTTCTGGGAAATGCGTTATGATTAAAGCACCAGTCCTTAGATACAAATCTACAACAGTGAAGAATGATGAGACATGGGCATGAACTAATATTATAAGAAATCTCTGCAATGCACTGGTGTTACATTGAGGGTGTATTTCCGCCTCATGCCCAATATTTCCGGGTAAAGCTCCAGGTCTAGCGCAATTCTCACCAGAGAACGTGAGAAAGAGGCTTTTGAGGGAAAAAAAGGGGAGGAAAAAAGCATTTGAGGAAAAAAAGAAAGAAAATGTCAAAGCCTGTTTTGTTTTTTTAGAGGAACCTTTAAAAATTAAATGAACACAGTTATTAGATCTCTCCCACAGTGTGTGTTAATGCTCTAGCTGGAAAAAAAAAAAAAAAAACCTCAGATAATGCATTTTACCGAACACAGTTTATTTCACTCCTCTTCCAAACTCGCCGTTTTTGTTTCTACGTAAATGAGCTACTGCTGAGCCGCAACCCACTAGGGATCGACAGAGATGAGCAACAAGCCTTGGTGGGGGGGGGGGGGTGGGCTTTTCATGTATGAGGTCACATTAGTGGGAAAATCTAATGGGCTCAATACAAAAAATGGAAAAAGCAGGATTTGCATGTAAACTGGTTTGACAAAAAAAATAATAATAAATAAATAAATAAATAAATAAATAAAGTAAATTTTGGATAAAAGGTCCCCTTTAATTGAGCTCTCGAATCTCCCCTCTTGTTGCTTAGTGTGCAGTAGGTCGACTCCTTTAACAGACAAGTATCTGTAACCTAGACTCATTGCAGGAAGCAGACGTCTGTGGTACATAGGTGGTGTCTGGACTGAAAAACATCACCGAATTCACTTAAATCAATTTGTGTACATCAGCTTCACAGGATCGAAATGAATTACATTAGTAAGTTTTTTTTTTTGGACGGATTATGTAATTTGATTAAAGAATTTCAAAGGCCTGCATAAAAGCAAACTCTGTATGCATCCATTTAGTAATTAGAAATATGTATAAATCAAATTTATCATAAGCGACTCGGTCTTGTTCTGTATCTGTGTGATGCTCAGATCTCCGTGAACGCATATTTTCTGCTTTACAGCACGTAGAGTTGCAGTATGTAGGTCTAGATGCTACTCGTGTTCTCGTTGTATCTCATGATCCAACTGAAGCAACATCCATTAATCACTCTGCCTCCCACCTGTGCCATTATGCCAAAACTAGGGCACACTGGGGTGTTTACATACCGACTGTTACTGCTAATAGCACGCCAGCATATATACACACACACGCACCCACACACACCAACAGAGGCAGACAGAGGGTACGATGCGGGCAGGACAGATCACACACAGTCGCTCTTTATCGAAACAGGCAATAAAAATATAAGCAAATGCTTCAGAACACAAAGTGCCACAATTACGACAATAACCCCGTGCGGAGAGACAAGCGAGCAGGGATGCGCATGTGCACTCATTTAATAAGGACTCCCAGGAAGCCCAGAAGAGCTGGTTCTCCACTAGTGCAGTATTTAATCAAAAGCTCTGGAAATGTCAGCGTCCGCGCCACAGGACACGCCGTCAGACGGAGCCGGGTGCTGCCGAGAGTCAAGAGATTTATCTCACACACTCGTGTGCACACACATGCGCATGCACACTTTCTCATCACGAGGCGGATGGAGCTTTCATCAGTAGCATGGTCCTAATTGGAATATTTATGCAGTAATTAGTGGGGTTAAGAAGCCCAGTGTAGAGGCACGAGACTGCTGGGATTGGAGGATGGCTGGAGTGTCATGCAGGACTGATCAGAGGTGCGCGGCAGTTCAACCTCTCGGCTGGGGAGCATCTGACCTCTGCTCTAATTCCACCACTCACACACACACACACACACACACATCATATCAGTGAATAATTGCACAAAAAAAAAATTTAATTAATAAATAAAAGAATTTGAAAAGCCGCAGAGGATTTTTGTTAATTAGTGAGCAGCTTATGATGGTCGTCTAGCTACAGTTTTAGTAATGTGTTCCTGCTTGTTTCACTAGTTCATATTTCTAGCTTTCTAAATACAGTAAATCCACCCCGGCACCTTTCATAAAGTTTGTCAGGAGGGTTGGGGTCCGAGCGCAGGGACAGATACGAGACGGAGTTAAGCGCCCAACGGTGGCATCTTGGCACTGCTAGAGCTTGACCCCATGACATTCTGATCAAGAGTGATAACAGATGAGCCTCTAATTAAATTAGCAAGGCAAAAGACAGCTAGTTGATGCATAATGATTTTAGCAGCTCATGCATTTTTCTTCCTTATTAAAATGACTACAGCTTACTGGGTTATTATTCTAGGTTTCTGCGAATAAAATAAAAGGACTGTGCAAGAATCTTAGTTTAAAAAAAAAAAAAAAGGTTAGAGACAGGACTAGCAAGATTTGCTGAGGTTCTTGAGTCTCGTTATTCATCCAGTGATCCAGGTTTATCCTGGTCAGTATTAGGGTTGATTTCTAGTCTGTCCGTAGATCACTGGGATAGACTGGAATGGCCTGAATGGAAAGCCAGTTTATCGCAGGGCAAAATACACGCAATCATTTCAATTTCGAGTCTACCTCACAGTATGGGACCAAAGTTCCTCATCCATCCATCCATCCATCCATCTAGGAACCAGCTAGAGACCGTGACCATGTGTAGTTCTCATTTTTTTTACGACCATGGTAGGTCAACATTCACTCATGCAATGGGCAATTTGGGAACGCCAATCTGCGTGTCTTTGGACTGTGGGAGGAAACCGGAGAACCCAGAGGAAACCCACCAAGCGCAGGGGGAGAACATGCAAAATGGAGTTTTTTTAAAGAGTCTAGTTCACATTTATGTTCAATTCTGTGCCCCCCCCCCCCCTCTCTCACTCTGTTTCTTCTGACCTTCATCAGTATGTCTGTTTATAGTTTGAAAATAATATTGCTAATTAAAGTCCACGAGCCATGAGGGATAGATTAGACCCTGCTCTATATCAAGCCTACTGTTATTTCATTTCCATGATGTGATTTTAGTCTGCATTCGCACCAACAAAGCAGCCAGAAGAAGAACTTTTCATGACAACTTGCTGATTTTTACCTACAGGAGCCAGAGCAACTTAATAAGCAGTATCCTCTGATGACCCCCATGCACAAAAAAATCCCAGACTTTATATTTTACTTTGACCTCGAATGCCATTCCTTGTTTTTTTTTTTCTTCTTCTTCTTTGTGTGTGTGTGTGTGTGTGTGTGTGTGTGTGTGTGTGTGTGTGTGTGTGTGTGTGTGTGTAAATGCCCATTGCATATCCACATGCTCTCCAGTCGAAATCATGCAAAAAGAAAAATTGGTTTAGTGTCAGAATCATGAGATCAAATCCAAGGTCAGACTCTCTCGCAACCTCTGAATGGCATCCAAGTCCAATTAGTTTTTTACAGCCGAGGTTTGAGGTGTCAGGTTTTCAGATTATATCCATAGGTGCAGCTCGACTCTTTTTTTTTTTTTTTTAAATGTAGTCAGAAAAAGAAAAAAATATTAGATCAGTGTTACAAATGGGTCATTATTGGCCGAACACGTAAGGAATGCACGAAAAAAAGATCATCTTTTATAATAAAATAAAAACTCAGACACTAAAACTCAGAGCCATCTATGATCAGTCTACCTGCTTTATGTCTGAAAACACTGGCCTCCCAGGAACTCCGTTAATGCCCCAAACATGTGGGAATGCCAATTAGCCCAACCTACATGTCTTTAGACTGTGGGAGGAAACCAGAGTACCCGGAGGAAACCCACCAAGCACGGGGAGAACATGAGAGCCTGGCCGGGGATCGAACCTAGACCCTGGCGGTGCAAGGCGACAGTGCTAACCACTACACCACCGTGCCGCCATAATTCAACCGATCAGGTGGAAAAATCATAAATGTTTACAGTTTTCTGGACCAGTATTGGAACATTATCAGGAAAAAGGTTCAACAATCAACAGTGCTCGTTACAGTGAGACGCTAATTGAAGTGAGAGCTGAAGACTACACTTCGGATTAAACGCAGAGGACTGACATCCAAGGGCGTCGTGATCTTGCATGATGATGAACGTCCGTACACTTCCGCTCACACACTGCCGACACTTTTCAAAAATTGGGTTTTTAGGTGCTAAAACATTCTCCATATAGTCCTGATGACGTCTTATTCCATCGTTTTTTCACCTGTTTCAGGTTAAAACAGCCCTACGAGGACGAAGATGCACTTCTGATGAAGAAGTGAAGACAGCGGCGCATTCATGGCCTTAAACATTTTTTAATGATTAAATATGAAAGCTTGTTAACAGATGGATAAAGTGTATTGAAAAGCACAGAGATTACTTACTGTATGTTGTGCAGATAATGTTTGATACGGAGCCCCTAAAGAAACATGGATGAGGGAGGAAAAATCCCTTAAAGGAAAAAAAGATTTTTTTGGGGGGGGAAAAAATCTGAGGAAAAAAAAAACGGGACATGGGACGCAATCGAAAAAAAAAAAATGGAGAAGAAAAACAAACGTGTCAAAGGAGGGGAAAAAATCTAGATCATGTGACTCACACTTTCAGATCAATCTTCCAGCTACAAAATACGGAAAGGGCGCGCTCCGAGTACAAACTGAATGTCTTTATATTTTAGGCCAAGCTGAAAGTAAAACTCAGGTGCTCAGAATTCTACTCAGTAATTCTCTCCATCTTTTTTGCGAGATCTCGCGAAATGTTTGCGAGATCTTGTGAACAAAAAATGGGGGAATAAAAATTTCCCTTGAATTTTTTTTTTCTTAGCTTGCTTTTTTTTTTAACTTTTTTTCCCCTTGAATTTTTTTTGTTAACTTACTTTTTTTTACTTTTATCCCCCTTGAATTTTTTTTCTTAGCTTACATTTATTTTTACTTTTTTCCCCTTAACTTCCTTTTTTTTTTTACTTTTTTCCCCTTAATTTTTTTTCTTAACTTACTTTTTTTGTTTTTTCCCCCTTGAATTTTTTTTCTTAACTTACTTTTTTTTTTAACTTTTTTCCCCCTAGAATTTTTTTTCTTAGCTTGCTTTTCTTTAATTTTTTTTTCCCTTTAATTTGTTTTCTTAGCTTACATTTCTTTTTACTTTTTTCCCCTTAACTTCCTTTTATTTTTTTACTTTTTTTCTTCTTGATTTTTTTTTCTTAACTTACTTTTTTTTTACTCTTTCCCCCTAGAATTTTTTTTACTTAACTTACTTTTTTTTTTTTTACTTTTTTTCCCCTTGATTTTTTTTTCTTAACTTACTTTTTTTGTTTTTTTCCCCTTGAATTTTTTTTCTTAACTTTTTTTTTTTTTTTTACTTTTTTTCCCCTAGAATCTTTTTTTTAGCTTACTTTTTTTTTTTTACTTTTTTTTCCCCCTAGAATCTTTTTTTCTTAGCAATTTTTTTTTTCGCCCATATGCTGTTAGGCAATTTTTTAGCCTTTCTTTCAAGGTGAATATTTATTTCCACCCATGTCCCTTTAGGGTCTCAGTAGATTCTCTCTTGTGTATTGCGAATTTCAAATTGGGCCGTTAAATTTGGCAGTGTTTGTATTACAGTAGGTTTCCCCCAAAAAAACCTCCTCACCTCTCTGAATAAACAGACAGTGATTAATATCAGCGTCCTCACGCTGCAGAGTTCTCACGTGATACAACTGTGAATAATTTCCCCATATAGGCAAATGTTATGAGCCAGCACGCTCGTACTCTCCTTACTGGAAGCTAAAGCTGTGTGCTCTCCCTGAGCTCCTAATGAGCCCCTGGCATAATCCGACCCTATTGTTTTCTTCCCTCCTCCAGAGTGCGCGTCTGTTAGCGGCGCTAACTGTGTGTCTCTGAACAGTGTGAGTCTGAGCGGGCCAGATCGTCCAGACTGCTGCCTTTACTTTACATTTACCTGTCTATGGCTCTGTGTTTGTTTATATGTGTGTGTGTGTGTGTGTGTGTGTGTGTGTGTGTGTGTGTGTGTGTGTGTTTACTGACTCCTGATGTCAAGTCTGGGTTAGAACGTGTCTGCTGTGCTACGTCTGATTAAGGAATCGATCGGCACTTTGTGAGTGAGTGTGTGTATGTCTGTGTGTGATAAAGGAGAATCAGAAGGTGGGTTTTCTCCTCCTCCTACTCTCTCCTCCCCTCCTTCCTCTCCTTGTCTCTCGGAGGACTGAGAGTTGAAGACAGGTCAGAGCCCACTGGGCTATGAAGTGCTTCTCATAACAGCTGACTCAAGTGCATCAAGAGCTTCAGTGTGTGTGTGTGTGTGTGTGTGTGTGTGTGTGTGTGTGTGTGTGTGTGTGTGTGTATGCGCTTGCTTCAGTCTGCTCACTTGTGCGTATGTGTAAATGATGGTCAGTCCATGATGGATGGGCGTTTCCATTTCCACTCTGCGGAGAGACAAGGCTAAATAAAGTAATTTGGACAAACGCTGCATGTCCTCTTTCATCACGCCAGCATGGCCTTCAGCACTCCTGCTGCCAGAGGTTGAAAAATGTGACTGCGATTAATTTCACAGCGATTTATTTCATTAGTGAAACTCTTTACAGTAGGGTTTCCTCTGCCGGCGCCCAGGATGCCGGCCGGCCACAGCAGCAGTGTTTTGGCATCTCGTCCCATCCGTCGTTCAGATTCAGTGCTCGAACGAAATGTACTTGACGAGCGGTGCCTGGAGTTTTTAACTCGGTTGCTGGGATTATTCCTGTCTAGTGTGTTCGCTCAGTGTGTAACAGAATTGATGAACTCAGAATCCTTGCAAGCGAAAGCAAAAAAAAAAAAAAGACTTTTCACTGACTTGAGTTTACTGCTTCACAGAGAAAATGTCTGAACAGCGGGAAACCAGTTTGAGATGATTTCAGCTTTGTCACATGGCACGTTATCCTGTGGTCTATTTGGCAGACGTCCCTATTCAGCACGACTTACATTTTTATCTTATTATACATCTGAGCAGTTGAGGGCCAAAGGGGACAACTTGGTGGTCGCGGGATTTGAACCTGGAACCTTCCGTACCGTAGCCCAATGCCTTAATCCCTGGCCGTTAATACAGATAAGACAACAATACTCAGGTGATCTGTGGCATTTAAATGATCGTCAGTTGGTACTTAGGGGCCCAAAGTGTCCCAAGAATATCTCCACCACATCATTACAGTATACCACCACCTCCAGCCTGAACTGGTGGCACAAACCAGGATGAATCAATGCTTTCATGTTGTTTCAGACAAATTCTGACCCGACCATATGAACGTCGCAGCAGAAATGATTGGACCAGACATCTAGTCTTCTGTTGTCCAAGTTTGGTGATCTTATGTGAATTGTAGCCTCATTTTAATGTTCTTAGCAGGTGCTTTTTTTTTCTATTCATGTGTGTTGAGAGATGCTCTCTGGTATATCCCAGTCCTTTCGAGTATACAGTAACGCGAACCAGTCTGACCTCTAGCATCAACAAGGCATTTTCACCCAGAGAGCTGCTGTTTGGTTTGTTTTTTTCTTTTTCAGCCCTTTCTCGTAAACCCTGGAGATGTTTGTGTGTAAAAATCCCAGTAGATCAGCAGTTTCTGAAATACCCAGACCAGCCCGTCTGGCATCAACAGCCAAGCCACGGGGTGGGTTCTTACTGGCTAGACTTATACGCATTAGCTGTCTGTTTTTGTTTAAGGAGTCATAACAAAATGAAAAAGGAACCGAAGCTGTTTCACAAAATTTGTTCTGAGTGCAGTTGTAATAGATAAATTAAATATATAGTATTTACAATCTGATCGCAATATGCATGAGCAATAACTCAAGTGATATGATTTGAACACGTTTAATCGAGCTTGACCTTGGACAGTGTCCTTAAGTAGAGATTTCCTCAGTCGCGCTCATGGGATACAAACGTTTTTCCAAAGTAACGGGATTCTCTTTTTTTTTCCCCCTTTTTTTTTTTTGTGGTTAATGCTTCTCTGAATGATTTCCAAATAAATCCGGTTGCGTCTGGAAGAGATCCTCGTTTCCTTTTTTTCTCCCCTCCTGTCTCCGTCCAACCCTCCCAAGATCCCGTCCCTCAGCGCATTGTGGTAGCATTATAATCCAGAGACCGCTGGCGTGAATGCATCATTTGATGTAATTAATGTAAACCATTAAAGCACTTGATTTTGCATAAACACCTCCACTGACTCGATTCATCACGTACGCTACAGTAGATGTGCAGCATCGTGACTGGGTCAAAGGTTTCCTCCCACAACGTTGCCTTAGTCAAAAACATCCAGGCAAATGACACTGCTCCTACAGCAACAGACATTTAAGTGGTGTTTCTTGTCCAGCTAACAATGTCATGTAAATTATAATGTTACAGTCTGGGTGGATAACAAAGTACACCAGAACCTTCCAAGCAAAATAATTACCTGTCACGTCGTGCTTTCAAGCACTTAGCATGCTCGGGCCTCTTGCTTTCTGGAAGCCTCCTTTTCCTCTACACTCTTTGTTTTGAAATATGTCAGCATTGACTAATAAATGAATGATTAAAGAATATGAAAAAAAAAAAAAAAAAAACGTTTTACCATGACAGGCTGCAGAGTGCCGAAAGATACAATTTAAAATCTGCTTGTTTGTGTAACGACCTCAGCAGCGACCTCGTTTCCCGTCTCGTCCGTTCCAACCGTTCAGCATCAGCAGTGTACTAATCACCAGCCTGATCATCTGCACCCGTTTCTCACTGGTCCATGCCTTAAGTTCGATGTTTTGTATGGTTGAATGATTTACTGTATTTGTAAAAACATTCCTCTGAAACCAGGGCCTGAAAACGAGAAACGAAAAAAGTGCCTGGAAAACTATTCTTCAAGACTACTATTAAAAAAAAAACCTTAATTTAAAATATTTAAAAATGAAAAATTACATTTTCAATGAAAAAAATTTTAACTGACTCCTTGTAAGCAACATACAGGTATGAAGAAGCGAGGCGTGTCTCAAGACTTTGCACAGTTCTGTATCGGTCTGTTTGGATTTATTTTCTACACTCATATTCTTAAAACTATGAAATAACACATATGGCATCAGGTAGTTAAGTAACAACAACAACAGTTAGTTGTTATTTTAAGACATGAAGGCCTGCTGTTCTGCAACAGTTCTTTCTAAGAACAGTATTGTGTCTGCAAAACCCATCAAGCACCATCATGAAACGGTCTCTTCTGAATGAAGATCGTCCCGGGAAAGCGAGACCAAAACGTACCTCTGCTGCAGAGGAGAAGTTCATTTAGAGTCACCAGCCTCAGAAATCACAGATTAACAAACAGCACCTCGGATTAGAGCCGTTATGAAGACCTGTACAGAGCAGAAGTAAGCAGATACACCTCGATATCAACTGATCAAAGGAGATTATTGCGTATTTTGGACAAACGCCTTCAGCATTGATTTACAGTGTAGAAAGAAATAAAAATCAGGAACGACCCTGGAAAGGTGCATATAATATATCTTATATTAATATATAATTATATACAGTATATAAAGGTGCAGAAGATGATGCCAGATCATAGAATTAACACATAGAACTAACATACAGTACAGGCCAAAAGTTTGGACACGCCTTCTCATTCAAAGAGGTTGAATTTGTATTATGGCAAGAAAAAAGCAGCAAAGTAAAGAAAAACGAGCGGCCATCATTACTTTAAGAAACGAAGGTCAGTCAGTCCGAAAAATTGGGAAAACTTTGAAAGTGTCCCCAAGTGCAGTCACAAAAACCATCAAGCGCTACAAAGAAACTGGCTGACATGCGACCGCCCAGGAAAAGAAGACCGAGAGTCACCTCTGCTGCTGCGGAGGAAGTTCATCCGAGTCACCAGCCTCAGAAATCGCAGGTTAACAGCAGCTCAGATCAGAGAGCAGGTCAATGCCACACAGAGTTCTAGCAGCAGACACATCTCTAGAACAACTGTGAAGAGGAGACTGTGTGAATCAGGCCTTCATGCTAGAATATCTGCTAGGAAACCACTGCTAAGGACAGGCAACAAGCAGAAGAGACGCGTTTGGGCCAAAGAACACAATAAAGAACACAATAAAGAAAACTCTGTGAATGAGGAGGTGTGTCCAAACTTATGGTCTGTACTGCATGTTAGTTATATGTTATAACACATTAACATAAAGCTAACACTGGAGATGCTTTTTCCATTTTTTTTTTCTTGTTTATGTTGTAGCTATAGAAACTCTATCATAAAAAGCACATTAATACTGTACATACATCACAGCCAAAAACCGCTGTCAAAAAAATAAAGGAATCGATGCCGGATTTAGCAGCGCTGGTATAAAGGGTGACCTGACCATTTAAAAAGGCCGAGCTTATGAGAAACTCTGGAATAGATTGCAGTTCAAATGGATTTATATTCTACGCTATATTTTGGATGATAATTGACGGAATTGAAGCACCACTTTCCTGCCAAAAATAAATAAATAAAAGAATATATATATATATATATATATATATATATATATATATATATATATATAGCTAAGTGCTTTAGAATAGCCTTCGATCTGTCGAATTTCTGTCTAATCCATTCTCGCCAGTTTAGCCAAAGTCTTACACAGATCACATCTTATGGAGAAAAATAGATAGTGTGTATGCAAATTTTGACATACTGTATAATAGATTTATTTGTGTACAGTTGGGAGTATGCATGAAACTTTGCAAAGTTTTATTTTTATTATTTATTTCTTTTTTAATGGTAATTAATACCAAGTATAGTATTTCCTTCTTTTTTTTTTTTACACTCTATAGAGTTCTACTTTTTTTTCCTTTGGTTATGAAAAAATCTTAAATACTAATTGGCCCTGAGAACTTACACTACGTGTTTGATGGCTTTAATTTTGTTTAGCTTCGGCTCATTCAGCAACTATTTAATCTGCTAAGCTTTCGGCCTCCTCTATTGTAGCCTGTGTAACACTTTCCTGAGATTCTGTTAATGTTGCATTTCCTTTTCTGCAGTAGCTAGCAGTATTCCACAGGATATTCGCTAATTTGTCATAAGGAGAATGTAGACTTTGCACCGGTTTGTAGTAGATAAATAGCTCCCTGTTTGTATTGATGATCTGCTGATTTTCCAGCTCGTACCATCTGCTACACTCAGGTCCAGGTCCATCACCATATTGGTTGTTCATTTATTGTAACTGTGTTATGTTTGCACTCGGTTACTGAGGCATGATCAGATGTTCATATATATATATATATATATTTCTAATGACTTAAAATATTTTTGTTGGATGTTGTTGTTTTTTTTTTTTTCCATTCTCACGTTATGACGTTGTGACATCTACAGTACAATGAGGGGTAAAGACGAGCCGTATTCTAACTCTGTCCATAATCTAGTCTCCTGTGGCTTCATTAAATCGTATGCATGAATAACTGCATAAAAATAACTAATTTAAAATAAATAAATAAATAAACAGCGCACTCTTTGCGCGAGTGCTGGTTTATTATTGTTTCGTTCTATTATTTAGCCTGCAAATAATGAAGGCGGAAAACCATATTGTTAAATTAAACCGAATCTGCTGTGATCAATTTGATCATTATTTTCAAGACTGTTCGTCTGTAAGGGTTATTTCGTACTGAAAGTGAAGTAGAACTGCACACGCCAACATGAATAAGTCCCTAGTGTAAAGATAAGATAAGATAAGATAAGATGCAACTTTATTGATCCCGGAGGAAATTCTTGTGCCAGAGCAAAGAGATATAATATATAAATATATATATATATATATATATATATATATATATATATATATATATATATATACAGTACAGTACTGTGCAAAAGTCTTAGGCTGCCATATTATCTGTAGTACTAATTTTGTTATATAAGTTTATTATGCCTGCATTATTATGTACAAGACCATTCGCTATAAGATACACTTCAATTAATGAATAAATAACATTACAGAAGAATATGTGCATCCCTGTAAAGAAAGCGACATACAGTATTATATGACAGACCAGTTTTCAGATGGGAAAAAAAAAAAAATCAGTAATGTCGACTCTTGGGTTTTGCATAAAAATAGAAAGCAGCGAGTGTGACGAAGTTACCAAAAGAACTCATATTCTCCAGCATGCTCAGTAAAACCTAACAGCTGTTTTATTTAGAATACTGCACACATCTGTATCAAACACCACCGCTTATGTTCAAGCAAAGAGTTTCCACACCAAATATTGACCGTTTATTGTTTATGTTATTATTTAATGCTTCTTATAGAAGCTTCTTTTAATGCAGAAATTTTTTCAAAAGCATCATTGCATATGGCTTTTGTTTGGACGTTCCCAAGACTTTTGCACAGTACTGTAAATAAAACAGCTGTCAGGTTTTACTGAGCGTGCTGGAGCTCTTTTGGTACCTTCGTCACACACACTCCTACATTATTGATTTTTTTATTTTTTTTTTTCCATCTGAAAACTGGTCTGTCATGTAATACAGTATGTCGCTTTCTTTACAGACATGCAAATATTCTTCTGTAATCTTATTTATTCATTAATTATAGTGTATATTTGTAGAGAATGGTTTTATACATAATAATGCAGACATAATAAACGTATATAACTTATATATGGCGCCTAAGACTTTTGCACAGTACTATACTGTATATATAAGCAATGAAATGAAGTAATAAATGAAGAAAAAAGAAAAAAGAATGCTTGGTTTAGGTAATTCATTCATTTACAAACAAGCTTATATAATCGGTTACTTAGACAGATTTTTCCCCCCAAGTAAGAAAGTTCTTATGGAATAATAAATAGTCCTTAAAAATGCAGCCCTGTTCAGACCTGCTCGTAAATTTTACTTTTTAAAAAATTAGCATTTTTAAAAGTACAGGTATTGTTGTTTTTATTATTGTTATTATTTATTAAACACACCAGCATCTTTATACATCCCAATACAAATCATATATATATATATTCCCGACACGTTTGCTGATGTGTGTATGATCTCTTGTGGTTTGCAGAAAGTGTCTCAGTACACGCTGATCGTCCAGGCCACGGACATGGAGGGAAGCCTGAACTTCGGCCTCTCCAACACCGCGACCGCTCTCATCACCGTCACCGACATCAACGACAACCCTCCAGAGCTCGACGCCAAAACGGTGAGTGTTTCAGTGCGTTGAAGCCGCTTCGATTTAGCCTTCAGCCTCGAGACAGAAGTGCGAAAGACTTGACGCGGAGCCGTCCTGGAAGTGCTGAGTTAAGCGCTGAGTCGGAAGAGTGCGAACGGTAAATCAGGACAGGTGTATATGGAGGAGGAGGAGGAGAAGAAATAGGACACGAGACGAGCCTGTGAGCTTGTTGCTCGAAGAGACGGCACGCTGCTTCCTCATTCCCACCCAATCCCCATCCATTTCCTCGCCAGTTTAGCCTCAGGTGGCTGCGTTTTGTCTTTAGGTGTCTGGCTCGTCTCTTCCCTTGGAGAAAGCTCTCTCTCTCTCTCTCTCTCTCACACACACACACACACACACACGTTGCTCTCGGCCCTGTTTTTCACAGCATTTGTTTCTGTCATCCCACGTCTCTCCTCCTTCTCACACTCGCTTTTACCATCCTGTCTTTCTCCATCTCTCACTTCAGTGAATCTCTCCTGTGTCGCTCCATCCTTCTGTTTTCTTGTCCTTGTGTCTCCGCACTCGTTTTGCGCTTACTCGCCGCTAGCCTCGGGCTCATAACCCAGCGTTTGGCACCGCATGATTTCGAATTATTTTTAACTCATTTGTCTCAGTTGACACCTTCGCGTGTTTTCATCACCGACAAGAAGAGCTTGCATTTTTTATTTGGTTGTTTTTTGGCGGGAAGGAAAGAAGATTGAAGTGCTTTACTGTGCAGTGGAGCCTTGTAGATTTGAAGACAAAACACATCCTGCATTTCATGTTATCAAGAAACTGCGCACACTTCTGACCGAAATCATTTCCGCTTTACTCTTACAAAGCGCCGACACTGGAGACTCCTTCCCAAAATGTTCAACAAACCTCAGCATGCAGAAAGCATCACAATGTAGACAACTCGTACAGACTGTACAGAATGCTGCCATATCAATACTTTTCTTAAACACAAGAGGTCGCCTTGCACCTCCAGGGTCCGGGTTCGATTCCCGTCTCTGTGTGCATGGAGTTTGCATGTTCTCCCCGCGCGTGGTGGGTTTCCCCCGGGTACTCCGGTTTCCTCCCACAGTCCAAAGACATGTAGGTTAGGCTAATTGGCATTTCCAAAAATTGGCTGTAGTTTTTTTTGGAATGACATAGTTGACAGTCAGTTAATATACTCCTCAGTGACAGTGAGCTGTTATAGATTTTATAGCTGTTTTAGCCTTTCTGTCTGATCTCGTTATTAGATCACTTGATGATTTACAGACCGTTTGACTCATTCTAATGAAAGTCATGGTTTATATTTATATTTAGATCATGAGGTCGGGAGTATTTCCTTTGTGGTGAGATGAATCATCTTATATAATTATTATTATTCACTAATGCATCACCCAAAATGCTGAGATTGAAACTCACAACCTTTTGCTTCCGAGTCCTTTTTGGCATAACCTTAGTAATTATTATTCCGACAGGATAAGAATCACGGATGAGCCCTTTAAGTAATGACACACAAGGGCACTTTCTGTATGACTGATTTAAACAGGACTAAAATCATTGACCTACTCCACCTCATCATTTAAAGGTCCCATATGTTACTGTTTGTTTAACAAGTTAAAATAGCCCTCAGCGCTCCTCTAGAGCGTGTGTGTGTGTGTGTGTGTGTGTGTGTGTGTGTGTGTGTGTGTGTGTGTGTTCATGCTCCTGAAATACCCCTCAGATAACCTCAAACTTTCTTTATTTCACTCATGTAAATAGGCCACTGCTGAGCCACGCCCCTGCAGAGAACAGCAAAGCTGAGGAACAAGCCAGAGGAGGGGCTCTTCTTATGTGATGTCACAATAACGGGAAAAAAAAAAAACAAATTGGCTTGTTTAGGCCTCGGCGGATACAAAAATGAACAAAAGGACTTTTTTGTTTGTACACTGAAGACCCATGTGAATTTTGACAATTTCGCAATAGGTCCTGTTTAAAAACTAGTCCAATCTGGACAAGGCTTTACTCTGTCCTAGTTCAACTCGCGCTGTCTGCACTAGACTAGCTCGCTCCATGTGCCGCATATCTGACATATGTTCAGTGTGTATAGATAATTGTACTTTGCAATTAAGGCATTTTATTTGGTTCTTCATTTTAACATCTCTTCCTGTTAGGCAGTTTTCTACATTTTCTGTACAATTTGCCTTAGTTTTTAGGACTTATTTACATAAAAGTTAGAACCACTCTGGTATTGAAGTCTCACTCACTCACTCATCATCTATACCGCTTAATCCTGTATTCAGGGTCACGGGGGGCTGGAGCCTATCCCAGGAGTCTTGGGGCACATGGCAGGGTACACCCTGGACAGAGTGCCAATCCATCGCAGGGCACAGACACACACACATACATACACTCACTCATTCACACACTATGGGCAATTTGGGAACGACAATTAGCCTAACCTACATGTCTTTGGACTGTGGGAGGAAACCGGAGTACCCGGAGGAAACCCACCAAGCACGGGGAGAACATGCAAACTCCATGCACACAGAGACGGGAATCGAGCCTGGCCGTGGATCGAACCCGGACCCTGGCGGTGCAAGGCGACAGTGCTAACCACTACACCACCGTGCCGCCTTGTAGTGAAGTCTATTTCATTTATTTTTAGGTTCCATACTTTTTTGTCTTGCTCCGCACACTTGAGTTTGTATGAGTTTATACGTAATCCCGAGGGACAGAGACTACCAAAAGTTGAGTTTCAAAAAAAAGTGCCAAGTGCAGTATGATATAATAAATGCACAGGACAGGACAGGGCGAGTACGCCACAGTGTACACTAACTATATGGAACAACAGACGTGTGCAAAGCTGACTGTGCAGATTACATCAGATTTTAACGCAGTCCCCCCCCCCCTACTCTCTCTCTCTCTCTAGCTATACCCTAGCTCTATCTCTCCTCGGGTCTAGTTGCTTCCGCTCCAGTGCAGGAGGCTGTGAAGTTTGATTTGTCTCTGCGTGACAGTAGCACCGAGCAGGAAAGTGCATGGACGAGGATGAAAGCAGAGGAACCCAGGCTGCACTTTGGATTTTATTCCGTCACCAACCTGTCAGATACAGAGCTAGAGAGACGGAGAGGGGAAGGAACGTGGGCTGAGAATGACTCACAAGTCATGCGTGCTTAACATTACTCCTGCTGTGTTAAAGAAATACTTCACCCATGAATACAGATGTGGTCCGTATTAAGGTTCACTTAGCTTCGGCGCTCATGTGCGGAAAGCACACTGACCCGTACAAGCTTTGATTTATTATTAACAACAATGGCGCGGCACAACGGCAACAGCGGCGCTACTCTTTCCTTTCCGTGCATTTGAATAACAGAGGCTTGCGATAGTGCCGAACAATCTCACGCTGACGTTTCTACAGTAAACAACTTCTCTTAGACTCCCATTCAAGACAGGAAGCCAGACTCCAAAGCCCTGCTATCTGTCGATTTAAATGCACAGTGTGTTTGTCACAGCTTTGCCATTGATATGATCAGTAAGTATTTGCATATGACAGCAGCCAGAAGGACTGAACATCTTTCCCTGACACGGGGAGAAACCGACGCTCATTAGTGGATATTGCTCAGGGGGATGTGAACTAAGCAGGGCTATTGGTTTGGATTTTAGAGACACCTATATGTTTTATTCATTTCAGACAGCAAGACAGCAGGAGCAGTAGGATAAATGTGTGTCAGCCTTTACTCATGCTGTTCCCCTTACACCCCAGTGCACTGAATGACCAGTCCCTTTCTCCGTCATCAAACATCTGCAAAAAATTGTCATTTTTATAACTGATTTAATTATAGCAGCTACAGTTATATAGCATTTTCTTTTTTTTTTACTGTTACATAATTAATGCAGCCTAAAAAAGGCAGCGTGTCACTGTGTGTTACTGACAAACTCTGAGTCTCCTGTGTCTGAAAACTTTTACATTGATGGCATTTGGCAGACGTCCTTATCCAGAGCGATTTACATTTCTCTCGTTATACTTCTGCGCGAGGGTCTCGCTCACGCGCACAACTGTGGCAACTTCCTCATTATAATAGAAATTATTATACATCAGCACCTCCTCACTAAAGGTTTTTTAAAAAATCACCATATCCGATAACAATCCTTATACACTGTCTGTATAAGGAAAAAAAATAATAAAAATTTCCTCATATGAAAATCTGATTCCTCGTGCTCCCAGTAGCACTCTTTCACTATTTGAGCTCTGGAATATACCCGAGCCACAAGGAAAGAAAAAGATGTGATAACCGCTTCATTCAGTACATTCAGGTCATCAGCTGACTTCGTTTTATTGCCTTTTTGTTGCTGTTGTTTTTTTTAACCATGCAGTTTCACTAAGTGTTTAAGTAATCACCAAGTGCTTTTTTTTTTTTTGTCTGAACACATTTTTCTGTAACGTAGACTAGTGGCAGCTGGTGCAAAATCAAAATTAAACTTTGAATACTCGCCTGTAAATAGGCATTTATCAGGTGATCAAGCTTCATTACTACTAGTATAAAATAAAGGCCTGACTCACATCGCATCCAGTCAGCAGCTCCGCTTGCCATAAGAAGTGCTGGGAAAGACTCGTTGAGAATGGTCCAATCACATGAGCCCAAATATTTGAAAACAATATTGATTCGCTAAGAACAAAAGTGCGAGGGTTCAGTGCGCACAGAGCTGCGCCCCAAGGATGATTTGACAAAATCCAATCAGAGCTCAGCCTCAAGTCACATGCTTTTCAGAAATACAGCAGAATATTGTGACTAAATGACTTTACAGTGGAACCTCGGATTGCGAGTAACGTGGTTTACGAGTGTTCCGCAAACCAAGCAAAGATTTTAAATAATTTTTTATTCGGAAACCGAGCAAGTATTAGTTTACGAGCGCCGAGTATCATGCTTCACATGCGACTCTTATTTTGACACCGAGCGTCACTCTCTCACCTTCCCCTTGTATGTGTGTGTGCGTGCGTGTGTTTGTTGTGAAACTGTTGTGAAAAAGCGAGGTGGGGAGAGGGAGGAGGAATGTTACTGTGTAAACCGAGGCGCGGGAAGGGGCTAATTCCACACACACACACACACACACACACACACACACACGACGCATGCGCGCACCAATGGAAACACTTATCTGTCAGGATTTATTTGTACTTTTTTTTAAAGGTAAAGTGCAGATTAATTTGTTTTATTTTAATTTTATAGATTGTATTAATTATTTTTATGTATTTATTTTTGGGGGCTGTGGAATGAATAATTTGAGTTTTCATTATTTCTTATGGGAAATGATGATTTGGTTTAAGAGTGTTTTGGAATACGAGCCCACTTCCGGAACGAATTATGCTCGTAATCCAAGGTTCCACTGTATTTCATTATTAAAATAAATAATTATTATGTTAAATAATTACATGTTAAAGTAGCATTCTTCTCTGCCTAACTTTAAGGGGGGGGGGCAACGCCCCTGCGCCCCGTATTGACCGGCCGCCACTGACGTAGACAGTTTATAATATCTAACTATATGGAACAACAGACATGTGCAGGTAATTACCGACTTATGAACATTCGAGTTACGAATTTCCTCAGATACAAATGGACCGGTTCAATCACGGAAGTAGCTCATGTGTATTGTACAAAATATAGACACTGCAGTGCACCAGATAGCAATATTTACACTAATTCACTCATCATCTACTGTATACTGCTTAATCCTGTATACAGGGTCACGGGGGGCCTGGAGCCTATCCCAGGAGACTTAGGGCACAAGGCGGGGTACACCCTGGACAGGGTGCCAATCCATCACAAGGCACACACACTCACACACTACGGCGAATTTGGGAATGCCAATTAACCTAACCTACATGTACTTGGACTGCGGGAGGAAACCCACCAAGCACGGAGAGAACTTGCAAACTCCATTCACACATAGACGGGAATCGACACTGGCTGGAAATCGAAGCCGGACCCTAGAAGTGGAAGGCAACAGTGCTAACCACTACATCAATATTTACAATTATATACAATATTTTCAGTGTGTAAGTGAATGTATAAAATGTCTAGAGTATGGTATATTATATTCGTGCGTGGCAGTCGGCATCCAGTTTCAATGAATCAGTCCTGAAGCACGACTATATGAAAAGGCTGTCCTGTAAAGCTGTCCCGATCGTGAATAACCCTAATGTTGGAAAATCCTCAATGAAACAGTGTTTGCAGTCCAATACAGTGGAAAACAGCTCTGGAAGAAAAAATGCCGTCCAGGATTCCCCTCATTATTTAAAGGCGACAACATTTCACTGTGAGATTCATTTCCTTAGGCATGATTACGGTTTTTGGCCACAAGGTGGCAGTGTGGGGAAAGGGGACAGATTTATTCAAGAGGATTGATTATGCTTTACATTGTATACTCGTGTCAAAGGCGTATAAGACTCACTTTTGTCGGACTTAAGAACAAATCCGACTTACGAACGCTCCAGGAACAGAACTCGTTCATAAGTCAGGGACTACCTGTAATTGTTTGTGGGTTTTTTGTTTGTTTGTTTGTTTTGTTTGATGCAGGACCATAATTTGACCACTCTGAAATGGCAGTTTATGTCTAACAAGTCTCTAACAAGTGTATTATTTTTACTACAAAATTAGACCATACTAGAACAAGCACATTAATATAAACTGTGTAAAAGTTTTATTTGACCTTGTTCTTCTAACTTTACTGTTCAATTAAATATGTAATTCAGTTCAGTTATTGTTTTGTGTAAATGTATTCAGTTTACCTTTGTGCGTCATATTCTGAGGCCAAAGTAAATTCTGTGTAAATAATGTATCGATCTGCGAATGAGAAGAAATATTAATTTAACTATTAATTTACATGAACAGTTTACTGTATATCATAATAATAATAATAATAATAATAATAATAATAATAATAATAAAAGTGCCTCGAACCTGAAGCTGTAACCTGGTCAATTAAGTCTAATTTTAAAATGATGTACTGTACATAGAAGGAATCTTTCGCGGATGTCTATAAGACAAAAGACAAGACCTTAAACATGTTAACTAAAGTGTTAATTAAAACCCAGGAGCGGCTCTCGGCCACGCCCGTCTCCTTCTTTATATATTCACTCTTTTCATTTAAACACTCTTACTGTACCTTCTCCTTATTCACCAGCAGTGTTACTGATGCAGAATCCATCACTACGCCATGGCGCGAACAAGGTGGATAAAGTGTTCGAAGTGCCACAGACACATTCTTTTTTAAAACAGAACGCTTATGTTCCATAAAACGGACTCATTTTTAGCTGCTCGTATCCAGACAGTAACGCTGACGCAACTTTCTCAGTTGGAGAGCTGGCTCTTTCTTCAGCGGGAAGATACAATTCATCTCTGCCACCGCGTGCCCTTTAAGTCTGCACACTGTAGAGTGTGTGTGTGTGTGTGTGTGTGTGTGTGTGTGTGTGTGTTCTGCTTATCAGGAAGTGCTGGTGTGCTGTTCAGACAGCATGCAGCAGCACCGGGACAGGCGAATCCTCTGATGGGCTCATGATTAAGGCCAGCGAGCATCACATCACATCTCCTCCCTCCCTTCTTTCCTCTCTCTCTCTCTCTCTCTCTCTCTCTCTCTCATTTTTTCTCTTGCTTGCTCTATTTAAGCCATTCTCTGGCACACTTTCCCACTTGTTCACATCACATCTCTCTCTCTCTCTCTCTCTCTCTCTCTCTTCACACACGCAGTGTTTGCTCTCTTTTGCTTCCATTCTCTTGATCTCTGCTGCTTTTTGCTGCCGACAAAAAAAAGTTCTTTCATCTTTTTTTTTGTTACGTCTGAAGTGAAAATGTGTTTTGACGGCTGCCTCTTGATGTGTGTTGGCTGATAATTAGAATTTTAAGATATATTTTTTTAAGTCACTAACACGTTATAAATACACGAACAGTTCCACTTCACTTTCACCTCTTATTTTATCCCTCGCCTTTTTTATTTTTTTTTTTTTTTTAATACTTAGCACTTGCGTCTATGGATTATTTTCCAATTCATTGAGTTAATAGACCAGGATTCCTGGCGCTCTTTGCAACGTTCTGCAAGCGGTGTTCGAATCAAACCGGAACTTGTGAATGTGGGCATGAGAGTACAGCACCACTGGCACGTTATCGAGTTATCGCCACATCCTCCGTACAGCCCTGACCTCTCTCCAAGCCATTTCCACATGTTTGGGCCATTAAAGGAGTTCCTGGGAGGCCGGCGTTTCAGACGTGGTGTACTAAGAAAACGTTCTATCACTAGTGAAACCGCTGCGATGAGTGCATTAGTGTTGTAGCAGGGGATTATATAGAGAAATAAAGTCAGTTTTTATTCTCATAACTGTGTCCAGTCATTCTGTACAATCAAAAGTCCCAGTTTGACTTGAACGCTCGTCCAAAAAAAAAAAAATCTCATTATTTCTGACAGACTCAAAGCGCCTTTGATGTACAAATATAACCATCCACGTGTCATGTTGGATTGTACAGGCCCGACCTCGCTCCAAGCCATTTCCGTGACCTCGTTTGGGTTATTGCAGGAATCCCTGGGACGTCAAACAAGCAGTCTGATCATGGCTTCGGTGTACTGGGAAAACTTTCTACCATGATGGTATCCAAGCACTAGTGAAACACTGGGAGAAGTGCATTAGTGTTGTAGCAGGGGATTATATACAGTAGAGAAATACAGCGAGTTTTTTTTTTTTCTCTCTCATTCTGCACAATTAAAAGTCCCTGTTTGACTTTTATACCAGAAGAGATCGTTCTGAATATTTCATGGGGCATTCAAGTCAAACAGGGACTTTTAATTGTGCATAATAACACCTCTATAGCAGCGGTGCAGTGTGTGAACTCAGAACTGCGTGCTGTAGATCTCATGGCGTGCTTGATAGAGTCGTGTCAAAAAAATCACTGATTTTGGACGATAAACAGAAAGCACCCGATGAGCAGCTGCTCTGTAAACAGAAATATGTATTGTTGATAGGAGAGTGACCAGCCGGGTTCATTAAACAGACAGGAACACGCCGTCCCTTGGATGGATGGATGGATGGATGGATGGATGGATGGATTAAAGCGGTATAAGAGCACATCAGGGATCTGATCTATCTGGGCTATATACCCTCACCCGGACTAGAAAGATGAAGATTTGAAAAACTTGTCTTTTCCCCCCCCCCCCCCCCAGTCTTCAGCTGTTCAGTTTTTACATCTTGGTGGCGACCAAATGTCCCACAAGGATGATGATGATATCTTTGTACAGTATGGAGATTAGGCTGGTTACCTTGAGGAGCCAAAGACCTGCTGCTAGGAGATGCTTTAAGAACCGGAACCAGAATTGACCTCATAGGCCTGAAGTTAGAAAGTAAAGAAAAACAATGTTTGTGTTTGTGTGTGTGTGTGTGTGTGTGTTTAATAGGGCGTGTTCGGATGCAGGTTCTGCGCACGATGAAGCCGTTGAAGTAAACAGCACGTGGCGGAGACACTTAGCAATTCCGTCAAGCACCAGATTACAGGAGCTTAACCAGCAGCTGCGGACGCTGATAATGGGCCGTTTGAGTGTGCGTCCGCGTGCACGAATTAGATATATGCGTATATGTGTTTTGGTATGGTGCGAATAGCGGCGGTGAGTGACAGGTCGTGTATCAGAGAGAGGCAGCGCAAGGCGAGGAGTGAAGAGAGGAGCGAACGGGCTTTTGAAAATATGCCAGATTTTTCTGGCAAGCTTCATTGAAAGGCTCGGGCTCTGGCGAATTTTAAGCAATGCAGCAACTTATTTGTTTGTTTGTTTATTTATTTTTATTTATTGATTGAGCCATCACATTTATGAGAAAGGAAATCATTTCGGTTAAGCACTTAATGGTTTACAGCTGCTTGTAGAATTCATGAGCACTAACGTTAATTGTATAATTCTGTTTTTTTTTTTTGTTGTTGGTGATGACTGTAGTACACCTCTCTCTCTCTCTCTCTCTGTCTGTCTGGTCTAGTTCCTGGGCGAGGTGCCGGAGAACGCAGTGGGCGTGGTCGTAGCCAATCTGACCGTGCGAGACCGAGACCAGCCTCACACGCCGAACTGGAACGCAGTGTACAGGATAGTGGGCGGAGACTCCATGGGCCATTTCACCATCCGCACCGATGAAGTCTCCAATGACGGCAGGGTCACAGTGGTCAAGGTGTGTGTCTGTGTGTGTTTGCAAAAGAAAACGGGTACAGCAGTCGGGCCAAGAGTCGAAAACCAACCCGTCATGAACGTGTGTGTTTCTGTTCTCTAGTATGATCTAAACTTCAAGAAGTTAAAGAAACTTGATTTTTCTTGATTCTCATGACTAAACTCGTAGAACAAAATAATTGGCTTCAGAGAAGAGACTTCAGGGAGCTTGTACAGTATATACAGTAATAATCATACCGTACAGTACAGTGTTGTAGTCCTGCTGTAGATTTATTGCAATATAGTGTTTGGGTATCTTAAAAATAAGATTTTATTCGCTTTTCTGTTTTTTTTTTTGTTTTTGTTTTTTAGATCCGTGTGCAAGTTTTTGCGACACACACACACCCCGAGCTACTCGTTTAAAAATATTCCAAAGACCTAGATCTGAAATCACACCATTTGCCAGCGTTGCTTAATATCAAGGGGTGTAATTAGAGAAAATCTGACACTCCTGATTTCGATGCCGTCTCCAGCTGTTGCTTCGTTTCCTTTGTCTCATTTGCGTTTTTCATTCCGTATGTGTGCAGCCAGTGGACTATGAAAGGAACGGCGCCTTCATGTTGACAGTGGTGGTATCTAATCAGGCCCATCTGGCGAGTGGCATCCCGTCGTCCCTCTCATCCACAGCGGGCGTCACCATCAGCGTGCTGGATGTGAACGAGGCTCCTGTTTTCCCCTCGAACCCCAAAATAATCCGCTTCGAGGAGGGAGTCCCGGCTGACACCACCCTCACCATATTCGCTGCTCAGGATCCGGACCGCTTTATCCAACAGACTGTCAGGTATGACGCGTGTGTGTGTGTGTGTGTGTGTGTGTGTGTGTGTGTGTGTGTGTGTGTGTGTGTGTGTGTTTTCTCCATTTCCGGCTCTCTAATACCATATTGCCTTTGATCTCTAATCTCTATTCTGATTGGTCTGAAATTTGAGATTTATATTTATAACACACTTTATTATATCTACAGTATAGTAACAACTTTTACTGGAACTTTCCTGGTGGATGCTGCATATTGAAAGATTAATAATAAAACAAAATTGTTATAGTGAGCTGTTCTGGAAGGAAATGTTTGTTTAGCATTTTAGTCTCTGAGGTCAGCATTCTGAAACAGTTTTCTGATGCCTCGATGTCCATGAACCAACCCCCTTAAGGTGCCTATTCCTTATTCTTTATATGGTAATACTTCCTACACCCCGTCTCCAGACTAATGCTGTCTGACTTTCATGTTAATGACTTTCGTTCTTTTAATGTATGGTACGTACGGGACTACTACGTGGTACCTGACCCACAAGCTTAAATATGCTCTCTCTGCGGATAAGTCAACAAATAACTTTAGACACATCATGTATGGGTGTGTATTCGTGCCTCGCGCCTGCTTCGGGAGGGGAGGGGGGGTATGGGGGGGGGGGGGGGGGGGACCGGTAAGAGTATAGATGTGCGTCTGATAGGTCAAGTGGTTATATTTCCCTTGATTTTTTATAAACTTTGGAACAGAGGAGTTTGGGTCCTAATGGACTCTGGGTTACTAATGGGACAGGTCAGGGGTGCAAGCCCCAACACCACCAAACTGCCACAGTTTAGCAGTGGAGAAGGGTAGTAATGGTTTGCTCAGTGGTTAAGGCAATGACTACAGTTCGGAAGGTCCCAGGTTCAAATCCCACAACCACTAAGTTGTCCCTGTTGGGCCCTTGAGCAAAGCCCTTAACTCTCAACTGCTGAGATGTAAAATGAAATAAAACTCTGGATAAGGGTGTCTGCCAAATGCTGTAGCCGTTGAGCAAGGCGCTGTATCCTGGCTGACCTAATAGAGAGAAAAATAAAAATCATTTCACTGTGCTGTAAGGTACATTTGACAAGTATTTCAATCTTTTCAATTCCTCCCCATCAATAGGGGGCTCCACATTAAGTCTACTACCACCACTCAGTCAGGAGGGCCGAAGACTATCACGTGTTTCCTCCGACGAGCCAAGTGACGTGATCTTTTCGAACCGCTCGCTCATTTACCCCAAGTATTTGAATCTTAATCCTAAATAACCCCAGACGATTTTCTGTACCTCAATCACTACTTTTCCAAACATGCCATTTCAGTGTCTATGTCAATGAGACGCTTCTAGGCCACGCCCCTCCTTGAGCAACAAGACAGGAGATGGTTGGTATCTTCTTCACAATAGGGGATGAATCTAATACCCTTATTTCATCCTTGTCCACTACAAAAATGGAACAAGGACCAAAAGCTAGGAAGTTTTTTGTATGAATGTCTAAACATGATTAAAAAGTGAAGGTTTAGCTCGTATTATCTCCTCCTCTTTGACTATGGAAGCTGTTGCTATTTTATTACTAATGCTCGGCATCATACACTTTCATACTGGCGCTTTGCATATAACTCCGACATTACATTATGTAAAGCTAAAGGAAGACATACTGTAATTATGACTTATGATTCAACATGTAACACTGCTGAAGGCCTAGTACACGTCACCCTCATAAGTGTCATTTGATAAAGATGTTACTTTCACTGTGAAACTAAAACGGAAATGAAAACAAGACACCATAAGAACTCACACATGCACGACTTCTTTAAACATGGATCGACCTTGAATGTCTCACTGTTTGACCATGAAAATCTCACTATTAGTCCGAAAAAGGAATATTCTGATCTCTTTGTACTGTACCTGTATTAGGTTACTTTAAAATATACCTGTCTCTGTGCATCAGTCTTCGAGCTGTCTTTTCTTATTATAGGAATACGAGGACATGAAATTGGTTGAGTATATTAATTAACCTTTAAGATAGGAGCTGCGGTAGTATGCAAGTCTAGCCGCCGTGGCTCCAGGAGTACACTACCAGAGGAATACATATGCCAGACGACCTTTATTTGAATCCCTAGGAAGGTGTTCCTGTCTCCCCGTCCCATCTTGTTAGTTTTCACGACCTTATTCTGCGAAACAACTTGTAAGGTTAAGACTCCATCGGAGGGAGGTTTTGCTTTTCCTTGCCTTCCGCACATTTATACTGTATTACAGCGTGGTGTGCTCTTCCGCGTGCTCCCATTATATGAGAATAAACAGGCACTCGTGACCTTTCGGCGGGGTTTCGTACACAGACACATAATTTTATGTAGATTTATTCTGCACCATGAAGTGGCTTTCCGGCATATTGTCTAAAATCTGTGCTGAAATTGTTAATCAAAGGATTATCTACAGGACTTTATAATGTGCTCCTTTCTAATGTTCGTTCTCAGTTAAGGATCTCGAAGCTATACTTAGGCAGCGTTAGTGTCTTCATTCTGTTCGAAGCTCAGCATGCTCCCTTTAGCACTCTTAACACATGGGTCATAGCTCAGGGCTTTGTGTCATTCATGTGCAAATGCTACGTATTTTACCAGTATGCTAACGGGCTATAAATATAGTCGCATTACAAATCTGCGAACTCGTGCTTCACTTGCGCTTGAGCTTCATTCACACCTGCATCTTTCCTTCCACCTACAGTATTATGCTCTGCTGTGCTTTCAGACTATGGTATCATAAATGATGCATAGTGTACTGACTACACGACCCATCAGACGGTAGTTTGTCTCTCGTATGAATGAAGTCTGACCTGTTTAAATTGAAGTCGAAATCGTAGAATATTTTAATACTTAAATACTACTATATACAGTGGAACCTCGGATTGCGAGTAACGTGGTTTACGAGTGTTCCGCAAACCGAGCAAAGATTTTTAATACATTTTTAATTGGAAGTATTAGTTTACGAGTGCAGAGTATCATGTATCATGCATGCGACTCTTATTTATTTATTTATTTTTTTTATTTTTCCCCGATTTTCTCCCTAATTTAGTCGTATCCAATTCCTCCCCGTCACTAGGGGGCTCCCACATTAAGGCTACTACTACCACTCAGCCGGGAGGGCCGAAGACTATCACGTGTTTCCTCCGAACCACGTGACGCCAGCCGACCGCATCTTTTCGAACTGCTCGCTCGCGCACCGTTGGGGGCGGCGTAACACACTCGGAGGACAGCGCTATCCACTCCCTCCGTTGCGCGAGCTCACAGACGCCCCTGATTGGCTGTAGAGCCGTGATTAATGTGGGAGCACTAAGTACCTCTCATCCCTCCCCTCTGAGAGAGCTCGGCCAATCAGCTCTCTCTAGACCTCCGGCTGCGAGAGCTTACAGCACCACCCGGGATTCGAACTAGCGATCTCCGGATGATAGGGCGAGCGCTTTAACCACTGCGCCACTCGGAGGCCCGCGACTCTTATTTTGATACCGAGCGGCAAGTGAACACAACTGAGCCAGTGATTTTTCTCTCTCTTGCGCTGCGGAAGTCTCCTTGGATAGGCTCCAGGCCCCCTGTGACCCTGAATACGAGATTAAGCGGTATAGATAATGAGTGAGTGAGTGAGAACTTCAAGTAGAACCGTAAATGGACTTGAGTCATAGCTTACATTACAGGATTTATGTACTTTGCTATGTCCCACCTTTCATCGCAGCAATGATCCACCATGCCAGCCGCAGCCGGGTAAGAGTTGGCGAAGCTGCTTTTAATTGACTTCCTCTTGGGTCCCCACGGTGAGCTGCTTGTCAGGAAATAGGCCAGAGAGGTCGCTTGGTAATGAGCTGAACTGGTCCCAAGAACCCAGCCCTATTCTCCCAGTGTGTCTCGTCACTTTATCAATTGTGTCCTTTGCAGTATTGATCTTAGTCGAACATGCATGCGGGCGTGACTGGATTTTCACTGAAGCAAAAATTCTAGAACTTTCTTAAAGCTGAAAAAGAAAGTAATCTTGGAATTATTCTCCATGGGATTTCCCCATGATCCCCCCCTCCCCCCACCCCCACCTCTCTAATATATTTATGGCACCCTTCTCCAGAGCATACAGGGGTGTACTGAGCCTGTTCCAATCAGTAGTCCTTCTTCTTAAGCACTGAACTTCCCATAACCCTAACCAGCAATGGTTGCAGAAGATGGATGACTGAAATGATTTTTGCAGGAAATTGCAATAATGAGACTATTTTTATATATCTTTATACTGTTGAGGCCAAAAATAAATAAATAAAATAAAATTTCATGCAACGAAGTATTTTGTCTTAGCTTTGATTACAGCATGCAACACTTATACCCCTAAATGTCCGTGAGAACCAAGGTGCTCTCCAGCACATCCCAAAAACTTTCACTGGGGTTAAGGTCAGAACTCTGTTGTGGCTAATTCAATGTCTAAATGATTCCCAGAACCATTTGTTCACAATTTCAACTGTCATAATTCTAGATTCATCAGATCACATGACCCTTTTCCATCGCTCCATAGTGCAAACTTTATGATCCCTAGTTAACTGACGGGTTTGATTTTATGAATTAGCATCACTAGAAAGTGGTTCTCTTACGGACACACAGCTGTTCTAGTCCCCATCCTGCCGTCACATTGTGTGTGTGTGTGTGTGTGTGTGTGTGTGTGTGTGTGTGTGTGTGTGTGTGTGTGTGTGTGTTTGTGTGGAAATGCTCTTATTATTTTTAATATTAAACATAGCTTAATATTTTTATTGTCATTTTTTTAAAGATGCAATTGCACCAAGAGTTCATATGATCTCTGGTCACGGTCATCTGTCATTTTTATTCTCTCTCTCCACAACTTTTCTTTGAAAACTATTACATAGAGTGATTGATCGATTGAGTGATTGACTGATTGAGTGAGTGAGTGATTGATTCATTGATTGATTGAGTGATTGATTAATTGAGTAAGTGATTGAGTGAGTGAGTGAGTGAGTGATTGAGTAAGTGATTAATTGAGTAAGTGATTGATTGAGTGAGTGATTGATTGAGTGAGTGATTGAGTAAGTGATTAATTGAGTAAGTGAGTGATTGAGTGAGTGATTGAGTAAGTGATTGATTGAGTGATTGATTGATTAAGTGAGTGATTGATTGAGTAAGTGAGTGATTGAGTGAGTGATTGAGTAATTGACTGAGTAAGTGATTGATTGAGTAAGTGAGTGATTGAGTGAGAGATTGAGTGAGTGATTCAGTGATTGATTGAGTGATTGATTAATTGAGTGAGTGATTGAGTGAGTGAGTAAGTGATTGAGTGAGTAAGTGATTGAGTGAGTGATTGAGTGATTGAGTAAGTGAGCAATTGAGAGAGTGATTGAGTAAGTGAGTGATTGATTGAGTGATTGAGTGAGTGATTGAGTGATTGAGTGAGTAGTGATTGATTGAGTGAGTGATTGAGTGATTGAGTGAGTAAGTGATTGATTGAGTGAGTGATTGATTGAGTGAGTGATTGAGTAATTGACTGAGTAAGTGATTGATTGATTGATTGAGTAAGTGAGTGATTGAGTGAGAGATTGAGTGAGTGATTGAGTGAGTGATTGAGTGATTGAGTGAGTAAGTGATTGATTGATTGATTGATTGAGTAAGTGAGTGATTGAGTGAGAGATTGAGTGAGTGATTCATTGATTGATTGAGTGATTGATTAATTGAGTGAGTGAGTGAGTAAGTGATTGAGTGATTGATTGAGTGATTGAGTAAGTGAGTGATTGATTGAGTAAGTGAGTGATTGATTGATCGATTAAGTGAGTAATTGAGAGAGTGATTGAGTAAGTGAGTGATTGATTAAGTGAGTAATTGAGAGAGTGATTGAGTAAGTGAGTGATTGATTAAGTGAGTAATTGAGAGAGTGATTGAGTAAGTGAGTGATTGAGTAAGTGATTGAGTGAGTGATTGAGTGAGTGATTGAGTGAGTAAGTGATTGATTGAGTGAGTGATTGAGTAATTGAGTGATTGATCGATTAAGTGAGTAATTGAGAGAGTGATTAAGTGAGTGATTGATTGAGTAAGTGATTGAGTGATTGATTGATTGACTGAGTAAGTGAGTGATTGAGTAAGTGATTGAGTGATTGATTGATTGAGTGATTGAGTGAGTGAGTGATTGATTGATTTATTGGTTGATTGAGCTAGCTTTAAAAGGGAATTTGAACTACTCAATACTATCCTGTCAGGTTTTAATATCGTGTAATGTAGAGTTATTCATTAAGTTACCTACTGTAATTCCAGTCATTTCAGTGATCTCCATAGTTCCTTTCTGTGCATGATGCAGGTCAATAATTTGACTCTCCTGAAACACAGTAACGTCTTTTCCGGGACCACAACATGGTTGTTCAAGAAATCTTACTGACGCATCTTTTAATAACCCACCTATTAAGGGTTGAAAGAAATGTTACCAGCTGAAACATACAGTGTTAATCACTGCAATACCCAAACAGTGTATTGAACCTTGAAGGACAAAGATTGTATCCAATTCAAGGATTTAAATTATATTTTGATATAATTTCTTTGCCACATAAATCTGTGAATTTGGCAGAAGGAACCAGGGTAAATCTTTAAGAGCCGCACTAAACCATGCTTTATCTAGCTAATTATTTGGCTATTCGTCAGACATTAAACACCAAATTGTGAACATCTGTCTGACCTTGGGCGCTATACGATCAGCAAGCTGCGACTGTCTCTCTGAAGTACCGGACCATAATTTATTTAGTAGGCTGTAAAATAATAATGTGTCAGCGCTGATATTTGATCGAGGTGAATAATTCTGCTGCGTTGCCGCGGATCCTAATGTGAAGCAGTTCAGCGCAGTTATTTAACTGGCCCTGAGGTCCTCGGATATAAAACTCACTGTTGGAACTTTTTCGATAGAGGTGGCTTTTTTTTTGTGATACCGAAGAGGAGAGTAATAATAATAATAATAATACTAATAAGTGAATGCGATGTGTTTGATTTATAGGTACTCTAAGCTGTCTGATCCTGGAAACTGGCTCCGGATCAACAGGACAAACGGGCAGATCACGACGACGGCGATTTTGGACCGGGAATCGCCTCACGTGAAGAACAACGTGTACGAAGCGAGTTTCCTGGCTGTAGATAACGGTAAGCCGCTGTATGTTCTGTACTGTATGTTTGTGGATGTATATATGTGAGTATGTCATTATTGCCTGATGGGACAATTCTCGACAGCTGCAAACAGTTTGTTTTCTCTCCGTGTGAAGCTTCAGCGAGCGTTCCGCAGCCAATCGACTGAAAGCCCCTTAACAATTGCGAGCACACGTTTTCTGCCGAGATTGGATTTCTGGCTTTATTTGCTCCACTCCGCCACGGTGAAGCTTTACACAAAACTCAAGAGTAGACAAAATGCAGTCACGGCGTAGTTCATTTCGACTGCGGCCACCAGCCAGGACCGCCGTACGTTTTTTTTTTTTTTTTTTTGGTCCCCTTCCTCAGGGCTGAAAGGAAAAGTAAACTTAAAGAATAGATTGCTGACCAGGGAGAACAATCTTCACTCTCGTAGCAGTGAACACTGAATGAAACTGCACCCTCAAACAAATTGGCCGGATTCTGCAAGCAGGCTGTTTCGTCCCCCACCACAAGTCTTTACAGACGTCCTAAATAGAAAGCTTTGTTAACCGGTCCCTTAGATCACGACATGGGAGGGAATCGCACCCCCTCCCCCTCCCCTTCCCATTCGACCAAAGACTGCACACGGAGGCAGGAAGCATCTGACTAATATCTGCACAAGACCATCCCTCCAAATCGATCCGTATCTTATTTCCCTCGTGTTGAAAGAAGTAGATTTGTGAGCGCGCACCAGGCGTCTGTGTTTGTTTGTCCTCGTCAGACTCAGCCACGGGGAACAGATGCATTTGTTTTCTTTAGGAAAGTCATCTCGCAGGAACGCCGTCTGAAAGAGCACATCTCTATTAAAGTTTTTTTTTTAAAAAGGGCGTGCGAGTTATTTATGCATCGTTTCATTTGCCATATTTGTCACCATGGGGAGGTTTTAAGAGTGAGGCAGGGTGTAAAGCTCTCCATCAACACTCCACTCAGCGCTCAGATGTCTATCTACCTCTCTGATATTTTTATATCTCTTTTTGTCCACCCAGGGTTTTTCTCTTGTTAGGGCACAAGGCGGGGTACACCCTGCCACACATACTCACTCACACACTACGGCCAATTTTGGGAATGGCAATTAACCTAACCTACATGTCTTTGGAATGTGGGAGGAAACCCTCCATGCACACGGAGACGGGAATCGAACCCGGACCCTGGAGGTGCAAGGAGACTGTGCTAAACCACTACACCACCGTGCATGATTCAGCTAATTTGCTTACAGGTTTAAATGTAGCGTCACTACTGCCCTGTGATGGACTGGCGACAGATCCAGGGTGTAGTCCAGCCTCATGCCCGGTGCTCCCAGGCAACAGAAGGGGGACTGAAAGCTGTTTTTAATTAGAATCTCACAGGTTGTTGAGTATCCAATATACTGTAACGTGACTGACAGGGCCGAGACTTCGTGCTATCAAAGTGCATTTGACTCTGCCAGGTGATATTAGATGCATTCTGCTAAAGGACATCAGAGACGTAGTAGACAGCCATGGCATTTGCCTCGGCCTTTCTTCTTCATCTCTCAAAAGCAAGGTTATCACCTTGAAACCAAAGCTTGTACACCTTTAATGTCTAAATCTGGCCACCGCCCTTTCTTTCTTTCTTCTTCTTTCTGCCTCTCAGGGTCTCCTCCTGCGACAGGAACAGGCACTCTGCAGATCTATCTGATAGATGTAAATGATAATGTACCAGTGCTGGTGCCCAGAGAGGCCCAGCTGTGCGAGAGGTCGCGACCCAGCTCCAGGATTAACATCACGGCCTCGGATGCTGACTCGGAGCCTAACGCCGGGCCGTATGTCTTCGAGCTGCCCTCGTTCCCGCCCTCTGTTCGCCGCAACTGGACCGTCTCGCGTCTGAATGGTGAGTCCTTCTTTTGAAACGCTCTTAATGTCCCTAGATAGATGCATTGTTCTCATGCAACGCCTCCGAAACTATTCGTGGGAATTTGACAGAAGGACTTTACAGAAGCTTTATTAGGAAGTGTAGAGCGCTAATATTTTTTATTAAGTTTTTTATTTTTTATTTTTTTATCTAATACCGTCCAGTATACAGAAGTACCTCAGCATACGAATCTAATCCGTTCTGGAGTTCTTAAGGGGAAGATTTCGTATTGCGAAATGTATTTTGCCATAGGAAATAATGTGAATACAGATAATCCGTTCCGGCCACCATTGTTACCAATTTCCAACACTGGAATTATATTTTTGCATAAAAAAAAACAATCAAAACATTTAGAAAAGATATGTAGATGTCAATACAATATAAAATAAATCTCGAATAAATTGTACCTCACTTAACCTTAATTTATGATTCCTCTTTTTCCTGGCTGCTTTAAACACCAAACTGAAAGTTCTTCTTGCTACCGGTCTTGATAACATTCTCGAGTGCCTTGAATTCTTAAATCTCTTCACAAAATCTTGCAGAAAAAAAATTAGAAATAAATAAACAAACACAAAAACGTAGGGAAACTACTTCCGCTTGGCTTTAACGCCTACGCGGAAATGATGCGATCATGCAAACATGACGAAAGTTTTGAACGGCTCCCAGACGTGCGAACAAACAGTAGGCGCAAGCCGGGCGCACACACAACGTAGGAAAAAATTCAGTTCTTAAAATGGGAAAAAAAAAAAAGATTGGTACCAGTGTACTGTTACAGTCAGATGTTTAGTAACGCAGCTACACTGTAATACCAAATAATGCCACAAGGTGGCACTTTTTTTGCGGTACACTACAGCTGAACGTGTGAAGTTGCCTTGATATGATGTCACTGTGATACGCTCCCTCTCCTCAGTAACGAGTGCTATATTCTACAGATGTTCAGTATCAGCCATTTTATTCTGTCCCCCGTCCGTGAAGCAGAGGTGACACATTGGGATCACTATTCATCTTCTTACAGTATATGTCCTGGTGACTTATGGCACGGTTTATGCCAAATGCTACCTTTGAGGATACAGTGCCGATCAAACCAGAAAACCATTGCATGAGAGAGCTTTCATTATTAAATAACTACAAGGTAAAGCAAAGTCATTCTTAACCCAGCCACAGGTTAACATGTTCGTGTGTCTGTCGTCCAGGTGAATACGCTCAGCTCAGGTTGAGGATCCCATACCTAGAGGCAGGTGTGTACCGTGTGCCCATCCTGGTCTCGGACTCGGGCAACCCTCCGCTAACGAACCGCTCCATCATCAGGGTGAAGGTGTGTCCCTGTGACGAGCACGGAGATTGCACGTCGCTCGGAGCGGTGGCGTCTGCGAGCCTGGGCACGGGCGCCATCATCGCCATCCTCATCTGCATCATAATCTTGCTCAGTGAGTACAAGGCTGGGTGGATACATGACTCAGTATATAATGGACGTGAAACGAAATTAACCAACGGTGGATAATCATAACACGCTGATGTAGGACGGATAAGTGGCTTAAGTAGCGTTTAGTATTGTGAAGTGGCTAGATTGGAGAAGTGCAGAGATGGAGACATTATATAGAAAAGTAAATGAGTTATTAATTGATTTTCTTCTCATTGTGGATGGATTGATGGTTGAATGATATGAAGTGGAGGACATGATTAATGCACGGATGAAAGGAAAGGTAGGAAGTGATGCCAGAATGAGAGTGTAAGTCATTTCATTTATTTTTAACAAGGGAAACAGAACATAGGAAATAAAGACAGACATACATTCAGTTGAAAAAAAAAAAAGAAAAAGAAAAAAAAAACAAGGATCAAAGGATCTTTATTTCACATCCTCTGGTGATACTTGCCTGCCGTTGCTGAATGTGCGCGTGTATCCACAGGCATGGTGCTGTTTTTCGTGGTGTGGATGAAGCGCAGAGAGAAGGAACGGCAGACCAAACCTCTGCTCATTGACCCTGAGGATGACGTTAGGGACAACATACTGAAATACGATGAGGAGGGAGGAGGAGAGGAGGATCAGGTGAGGCTCTTACTGTATACAGCATTGTACTGTGCAAACGTATTATCTTTAGGGCAAATGTTGTTATTTATATTTATGATGCCTGCTTTATTATGTACAAAACCATTCGCTATAAAAGGTAATAAATGGCCTTACAGAAGAATATTAGAGTGCCTGTAAAGAAAGAAACATAATACAAGACAGAGCAGGTTTCAGATGGAAACCTAATGTTGGCTTCTGGGTTTTGCATGAAAAAATAGAAATGAAAAGGACCGAGTGTGACAAAGTTAACAGAAGAACTCTGGCATGTTCTCCAGCACGCTCAGTAAAACCTGGGTAAAAACAGCTGTTTTACTGACAGTACTGTACAAACGTCTTGGGCACATTCAAAACATTCCAAGTAAAGATGCCTTTGAAAAAAGGTCTGCATAAGAGAAACTTCTATAAAGAGCATAACAGGGTAATAAATTGAACGCAGTCGATATTTCGTGTGGAAATTCTTTGCTTATTGTAAATAATCAATAAATCAAATACAGATGTGTGCGGTTTTATAAGTAAAACAGCTGTTAGGTTTTACTGAGCGTGCTGGAGAATATACCGATTGCTTTCTTTACAGGCATGCAAATATTCTTCTATAATGTTATTTATTTATTAATGCATTTGTAAGGTAGACATGATAAACATACAGTACGTAAAATGTGAACTAAAGATAATAAGGTGTTTAAGACTTTTGCACAGCAATATACAGTGCATGCACAGATATGATCACATTTATAATCACAACTTTTTTTTTTTTTTTTTTTACTCAAAGATGGTCTGTGGATCCCTAGGCAAACTAAATGTATTTAAAAGTATAAATTCACGATGTGTCTGGTTATGTTATTCTAGCCAATCAGAACACAGTAAAAAAACTTTTCAGGAAATCGTGCTCAGGCCTGAATTAGAAATGGCACGTTTAAACCCTGAAAAAAAGAGATGAATACTTTTTTGTTACTATTTTGTTTACACACACACACACACACACACACACACACACACAGGAAACCCATTTGAAAGTCCAGAAATGATCAAATTTCACACTAATAGGGGACCTTGATGCTTCCTGCAGAAATGATTTCCTCCTTTAGAGTGATGATTTACAGACCTCAAAGAAAACAGCGGATTGGTGTTATGTCTGCTTCTATTTAATCTTCTGTTATATTACATTTCATATAAAGTAAAATGCCTGTTGGAGCATGTTGTATAAAATATTGGACTAGCATGAAATGATGGCACTTTGTTTCAGAATTTATTTATTTATTTTTATTATTATTTATTTTAATTGATATATATATATATATATATAATTTTTTATATTATTATTTTTTTTTTTTTTAATTGAGCACATATTACTGTAAGAGTACTGTAAGTCACTCTGGACTGATAATATAAAATCCAGATATTTTTTAAATAAATGCATTAATCATAATAATAATAATAATAGTGATAATAATTAATTGCTCCCAGCTTAACCTTTACCCATGTTGTAGGACTACGACCTGAGCCAGCTGCAGCAGCCCGAGACCCTCGAGCACATCATGAGCAAGCCAGGGGGAGTGAGGAGAGTCGACGAGAGGCCGGTCATCCCGGAGTCCCAGTACCCGATACGTCCCAGCATACCTCATCCCGAAGACATCGGTGAATTTATCACTGATGTAGGTCCAGTTAAGGTGTGATGTAGCCTGAGAACCTTGAAACAGACCACTTGAAACAGGTTTCTCTGATTTTACCAACAATGTTAAGAAAGAATGTGATGATAAATGGACATATGGGTTGTTATGATGGATGGATGGAGAACAGGATGGGATTGATTTATTATATATGATTTCATTAAGTGTATGATGGGTGGATGATGACAGATGGTAAATAAATCATTATATTATGTATCAGCATATGGGGCGGGGGTCAGGGGGGGGTGGCTGTGGTGGCTCAATGGTTAAGTTTGATCAGAAGTTCGGGAGTTCAAGCCCTAGCACCACCAACCTGCCACTGTCGAGCTTCCTACCTAGAATATAAAAGAAAAAACATAATTGTACGGTGCTGTAAGGTACAGTACAGACCAAAAGTTTGGACACACCTCCTCATTCAAAGAGTTTTCTTTATTGTGTTCTTTATTGTGTTCTTTGGCCCAAACGCGTCTCTTCTGCTTGTTGCCTGTCCTTAGCAGTGGTTTCCTTGCAGATATTCTACCATGAAGGCCTGATTCACACAGTCTCCTCTTCACAGTTGTTCTAGAGATGTGTCTGCTGCTAGAACTCTGTGTGGCATTGACCTGCTCTCTGATCTGAGCTGCTGTTAACCTGCGATTTCTGAGGCTGGTGACTCGGATGAAGTTATCCTCCGCAGCAGAGGTGACTCTCGGTCTTCCTTTCCCGGGGCGGTCCGCATGTCAGCCAGTTTCTTTGTAGCGCTTGATGGTTTTTGAGACTGCACTTGGGGACACTTTCAAAGTTTTCCCAATTTTTCGGACTGACTGACCTTCGTTTCTTAAAGTAATGATGGCCACTCGTTTTTCTTTACTTTGCTGCTTTTTTCTTGCCATAATACAAATTCAACCTCTTTGAATGAGAAAGTGTGTCCAAACTGTACATGGTCTGTACTGTACATGTGACAAACATTTCTAAATGAATAGAAGATCCTTGAGGCCAGACATCCTGCATTTGCTTCACAAGTATGTGAGAGTTGTTAGCGATGGTAGACAGGGCGGCTTTGTGATAAATCTTTGTACTTTTTTGTTATATATATATATATATATATATATATATATATATATATATATATATATATATATATATATTTAAAATGCATATAACATGTCTCTGTTTAGTGATGGCTTCCAAATAATTTTAGCCTCAAGAAAGCACTGACATTTCAGCTGGGCTATAATTACAAATAAGGCTATTATTGGGCAACTTAATGAGCCCTTTATGTCGTTTGTAAAAAGAACCAGTTACAGTGTAAACCTTCTTGCTTAACAAAAAAAGTTGTACTTTACGGGAGTAACAGAAAGTATCAGCTTTAGATTATTTAATTTACAGTCTTTAGTTCAATTTAAAATGGTTAATGTACAGTTCAGTGCTTGAAAGAAATACATAATTTATCCAAATTAACGGCCTAGCTCGCCTCCAACAAAATCTCAGAATGGGAGATTTTTCTTCTACTTGGTTTCTGCATTGTGCCTGGATTAAACATCATGTAAACTTTTTTTTTTTTTTAGATTTTTCCCCGATTTTCTCCCTAATTTAGTCGTGTCCAATTCCTCCCCGTCACTAGGGGGCTCCCACATTAAGGCTACTACTACCACTCAGCTAGGAGGGCCGAAGACTATCACGTGTTTCCTCCGAACCACGTGACGCCAGCCGACCGCATCTTTTCGAACTGCTCGCTCGCGCACCGTTGGGGGCGGCGTAACGCACTCGGAGGACAGCGCTATCCGCTCCCTCCGTTGCGCGAGCTCACATACGCCCCTGACTGGCTGTAGAGCCGTGATTAATGTGGGAGCACTAAGTACCTCTCATCCCTCCCACTGAGAGAGCTCGGCCAATCAGCTCTCTCTAGACCTCCGGCTGCGAGAGGTTACAGCACCACCCGGGATTCGAACTGGCGATCTCCGGATGATAGGGCGAGCGCTTTAACCACTGCGCCACTCGGAGGCCCCGTAAACTTTGTCAAATTGTCGTTGAGGATGTAGTGCAGCATTATATACTGTCTACTGCCAGACCAAAAAGGAAAAGAATGCCATTTCAGAAATGTCAAGTTATTGGGCTGCACCAAACATCAGCTCAAGATTTGAAATGACTGGAACTGGGTTAAGAACCATTCCGTACATTATCAAACCCTGGAAGGAGAGTGCCGAGTCGTCAACTTTGTGGAAGAAATGTGATCGGGAAACAAACCTTGAATGGAGATGATTTAAACACTTGGTGAGTCCAGATCGAGTCTATTCCAGAGTGATGGGCGTGTCAGGGTAAGAAGGGACGCGCACGAAGCAGTGAACCCATCATGCATCGTGTCCTCTGGAGACAGTGTGATGATCTGGGGTTGCGTCAGTCGGTCAGGTCCAGACTCAGCAACGTTATGTGGCAATAAAACAAAGTCAGCTGACGCCCTGAATGTACTGAATGACCAGGTCAACACATCACGTTTTTCTTCCCTGATGTAAATGAAATTGTAAAAGAGTGATTCTGGGAGCATGAGGAATCTTTTCGCACATGAACTGTCCACTAAAGTGTGTGCTGTAACCAAAGCTAAAGGTGATGGTATAAAATTGTGTGACTTTTTCATTATGTTTCACATCTACACACATACAAGACGACTTGAAAAAATTGAATAGAGCCAAATCTAACAACACTCAGCTTTCTTCTTTAAGGTCATCAGTCAGTAGTTTATTGGAATCAGCCTGGAGCAGTCGTCACTTCTGAAGGGGGGAAATTAGCTGTGTGTGTAATATCATCAGTTCTGATGATACATTACGAAATATTTCACATTATTGTATTCAGCATAGAGACAAGTGCAGCCGAGTCAGAGGCCATCAATTTAAAATCTAAATTTTCTGCGTATCGATCCAGTCTTTTGGACACCTCGTGATATGGAGTGAAATGAATATGGATGGACGTTTGGCAGCAAAGATAAATTATATGCCATAACATTATGAACACCTGCCTAATATTGAGGTGTATTCGGACACCTTTCCACGGAACCAGCGTTAACCTTTTCAGCAATTTGAGCTACAGGAGCTTTTCTACTGGATTGGGCCAGTGATGGTCAGTTTGCATCAATTCAGTGACTCGGTTCTTTGAATCTCGTTCATTGAAATGAACGAATCTTTTTTTGAGTCATTTAGTTCATTTCGTTCTTTTGACCAGAAATAAAATCAAATGTTACATTTTCAATAAACAGACCCCCCCCCCCCCCAACACGTCTACATATACAAATTTTGTCTCTAGTTCCAGTGATGAATATAATACAGTGCAGCTAAGGACATATTATTATAAACAGAATGAGCAGCTCACCATCATATCTTCTAGTCCGAGTCGTTAATTCTTTTGAATCATATCATATCTAATTCATAGCGTCTATGGGAGTCACGTGACAAAAGAACGAACGATTCGGAAAACAAAAGACTTGAAGGTGTGCAGTACATAACCTACAGAGTTTTTGCGATGCTTCGTGCATGCGCGCCCAGTAGAAAACGAACGACTCACTCTCCGGGACTACTCGTTCTTCACATTAAGAGAGTCACATTAAAGACTCGTTTAAAAAGAAAGAATCGTTCATGAATGACCCATCACTAGATCGGTCCAGCCTTCACTCCCCACGTGCATCAGTGAGCCTTGGCCGCTCAGGACCCGTTTTCCTTACTTGGAGCGACTTTTGGTACGTCCTGATACCTGCAGATTGGGAACATCCCTCAAGAGCTGCAGTTTTGGAGTTGCTCTGACCCAGTTGTCTAGCCATCACACTTTGGACCTCATCAAATCCTTATGTTTGTCCATTTTGTCTATTTCCAACACGTCAACTTCAGGGACACGATGCTCACTTGCTGCCTAATACTGTATATCCCACCCACTTTTAGGCGTCATTGTATAACAAGATACTGTTCCTGTGACAAGGAACAAATTGCGATGGCTAGACATCCGGGTCATGTTCCTGTTCTACATTAGGCAAAAGAGCAAGAGTAGGAAATCCGGTAAACCAGCGGCATGGTCATGAGCGGCCAAGGCTCACTGATCCACGTTTAACTCAAATTGCTGAAAAGGTTCATGCTTGTTCCAGGGTGTCAGAACACACTGTGGGTCATCATTTTGGTGGTAAAGCATGCGACCTACTCGATATAAGGTGAATGGATGGTTGGATTAATGTATTATGGGGTAAAATGTACAGTATAGAAGGACAGATGTGTAAAAGCATGCTGGGTGGGATGCATGGTTGACAGTATAGGATGGATGTTATGTAGTGTAGGATGGATGAACAGCAGTGCCATGGACCGCGGTTCAGATGTTTAGGTGATAACGTTTTATTCTGTCTTAATTCGTATGTTGTTCAGGTAAACTGGATTCATACTGTAATTTGAACACGTCACGGTTGACAAACAACAAACATTCAGTATGAGTTGTCGATGAAAAGCTGCTTCCTGATTCCATGGTTTTCTAGGCCTATAAAAATCGGGCGGCTTGATCCAGACCTTTAAAAATCCTGAAGGTCAAAAACTGATGTTAATGGCTGCAGATTTCTAATAAGATTTTCTTTTGAAATAAGTCGAGTATACAGGCCAATGCGTTTTTCTAAAAGCAAGACGCGATGTTGTCTACACTAACACAAAGACGCCGTTGTTGGCTTCTCAATAGTGTCTGGCCTTCAGGATTTCTGAGCTTCAGTCAGATAAAATCTTTTGCAGGCAAAGCATCAGCCTTTTTCTTTTTTTTTTTTTTCTTCTCTAAAGTAATGTCTAATCTTTAAATAAATATTTCAGTAAGAGGATTTAGCCAACGTCGCTTGAAAATCAGCGGCTCAGACTGCTCAAACAGCAGCCAGAGGATCTCATCATATTTAGGAAACAATCAGCGTGAAGTGGATTATATGATAATACACGAAGCATGGTGTGAATAGCAATTTCACTTCCTATCTTATTCACACTGTAGAAATTCATGTGTTTTCGAGTCATATAGAATTATTCATGTTAATACATATATATATATTTTTTTTTTTTTTTACCTCGTCAGGGGCTGCGAGCGGCGGATAACGACCCGACGGCTCCTCCGTACGACTCGCTGCTCGTGTTCGATTATGAAGGAAGCGGTTCGACGGCCGGCTCGGTCAGCTCGCTCGACTCGTCCAGTTCAGACGAGCAAGACTACGACTACCTCAACGACTGGGGGCCGCGCTTTAAAAAACTGGCCGACCTCTACGGCGGTGGGGACGACTGAGCGCAAAGCTCCAAGGACGAGAGAGGGGCCGAGGGGAGGAGCCCGCAGGAGCAAGTCAGCATCTCGGTTCGTTTCACCGAAGAGCCATAGACGCCTGAGCATTCCTGCACAAGACACTATGTAATGCGGAGGGAGTTTTTTTTTTTTTTACAGAAAAAAGAAAAGGAAAAAAAAACAAAGAAAACTGGACTGCTGCTTTCTGCGAGTGTGTTTGTAGTTGTGGTTTTGGTTGTTTCTCTCTCTCTCTCTCTATCTCAGCGCTGGCAAGTATATCGTCATAAATTTTGTTTTGGTTGTCTGGAGAGTTGCGTCAGCCCTGGTACGAGAGACTAAAGTACTCCATGAGCTCTGAAACAGAAAACAAGGTCTGCGCTCTTTACCCGTCTGTGTCGTTTCGGCTCTTAAGAGAGCGGGACGAATTTATTCACTCTCTCTCTCTCTCTCTCTCTCTCTCTCTCTCTCTCGACTTGAATTTCATTTGATAAGCACTGTCATTGCTCAAGTGCCTTTTTGTGGTGTTTTTTGTACCAGAGACTCCTCAGGGTCAGCTGCTGTTTTAAGCCCATTTTCATCGCAGTGGTACACTCCCTCACCCACCCTGGTCCCTCTCCTCCATGTTTACTCATCCTCTGTTAATGGTGCAGGAAAAAAGAAATTTTTGACTAATTTGTGTGCTGAAGAGCGACTACAAAAAGGGACGTGGCAAAATAATACAGTATTTTGGGAGCTGACATAAAGGACTTGACGCTGTTTAGAAGTTTCGGTTCGTGTTCGTACTGTAATTATTACCAGACCAAGCGACGGATACTAAAGGTGACAAAGTGTGACAGCTTTTGTGGACTTTTATTTTTCAAAGAACCAAAAAAAAAAAAAAAAAAAAAAAGAGAGAGAGACAAAAAATAATGTAGAATGCCTTTTTGCTCGGACACTTGCCTGCCTTGTTTTTGTGCTGCTTTCTAATTTGTCTCAGTCCGAGCAGGCAAGCGGTTCAGACTGAGACTGCCAGCCGGAGCGGCGTCTACGCTTAAGGGACCGCGCCGCCGGAGGAGCTCTGTACTCGTCTCGAACATTCCCCTTGTCAAGGTTTATCGGTCGATCGGAATTGTACATGCATGATTTCTCTCAAGAGCGGCGTCTCTAATCAGCCGCAATTTGTGACACTCTTTGTGGTCAGAATGTGAAAAGTAGTTGGCGAAGAACATACAATATCCAGAACAAGTATAACCTGTATAGTTTCAAAAAATAAATAAATAAACAATACAAAAAAACAAAAAAAAAGACATGACTTGAAGAAATGCTGTAAATACATATTTTTTGGAAGTATTACCCAGACATTTGCTGCTCTCGAGGTCCTTGCAGGGCTAAATGGCTACTTTTTTCCCCCCAGTAGTAGTGTGTCTCTGTATGTGTGTGTGTGTGTGTGTGTGGGTGCACCGGTGCGCACGGTTGCCATTTTGCTTTTAGCATTCTGCATTCTCTTTTGTAGTGTTTTACATTTGTTCCTTATAAATTTCTATTTTAGTTCGTTCTATATGAGCAGTGTTTACAGTCACGCCGCTTTAATGTGTGTTTCTGAGTTGCTTATTGCTCATTCACCTCAACCATTACTGAATTTGTGCTTTAGAAAATAAAGACATCTTTTATTTAAAAAAAAAAAAAAAAAATGTTGGTGTGACCTAGAGTTATGCTCTACAAATAATAGCCTTCCTGTCATTACCTTTATTTAAGTGGTGTTTGTGGTGTACGACGTCTAGACCGCGTTTCCTTTGTAGGGTCTGGAGTCTATCTAAGGGAGCTTCACATTGGGGCCCTGGGAATGTTCTCTGAGAACATTGGAACTTAAAGTCTGGTTCATTTTGATCAGTGAGAACACGATCGTTCCATGCTCGGGAACCGTTCCCACTGGAAAAGGAGGTCTCGGGAACAGTATGCCGTACTTGGGTTGAGAACGGTGCACAATAAAAACCAATGAAGAACGCTGGCCGGTGAAGGGGTGGGGGGGGGGGGGGAAGCAGTTGTTCCTGTGTATCACGATTAGGCAAAACTACAACATTCTTAGAGCAGTATTCAGCTTCAACAACTTGACATCAACAATATTTATGCAAGTTATCCGTGATTGCAATCCGCTTATGTAGATGATTAAGTTTTGTTTTTGTCTTTTTCTTGGGATGGAGTCTTCAGTAGCAACCAGACCACGCACTTTAAAACACAAGCGTTGTCCTTCAAGCCTGAAAAAAACGATGAATAGAAGATGTCGGCTAAACAAGTTACAGTTCTTTCTTTGAATGAACAGAAATTATCTGATTTAATTATAGACTAATAAAAAGAGAGTATATAAATCACATGACCAAGCAAGCAGTGAGTTCAGTACATGGCCAGTATACTGTACAGTAGTGTTGGATTAATAGACATAGTTTTCAGAAACCTAGTCTACACGGGTATTTTTTTCTTTTAATGAAGGATTTTTCTACCGTGTTCTTAGGATAAAATCTGCTCGCCAAACCATGAGCCAGGTCGGCCAATCAGGAGTCATATATTGCATGTACAGCATTTAGCAGAAACACTCCCCCAGTGCTTTAAAGTCTTCATCAATAAATACATCCTTAGACCGGGTCTTTAGATTACCGACTAGAAATACTAACACAAAAATATTCAGGCAAACGCTGTTCAGACGTTTTGTTTGTTGGTTAAGAAACAGAGAAAGTTTGCTTCACTACCTACTGTAGCTGCCAGAAGAGAAAACAGTCTAAATGCAGGTTTTCCTCGACCCCTGAGAGATGGTGGGAACGAGGGTCGAGCAGTCGGAACATGGTGCTCTGCGGGATGTGCTAAGTGCTTGAAGGTAAGTGGGAGCTGGGACATTTTTGGCTTTGCACTCAAGTTGATACAGTCTGGGCCAAAAAAAATGTCACCATTTCAGAAGAGGCCAATTATTTCGCCGCATCGAAATGTGAAATGCGTTCCGGGGAAGAAAAAAAAACAAAACAAAAAAACACGTTGAATGGAGATGACTTGAACGCTTGGTGAAGTTACATAGTAAAAAATTAGGAGTAAAAACCAAGCTACAGAATGTTTAATAGTGAAAGTAATTTCCATAAGCACACAATGTGATGAAACCTCAGGGGATTGGGACTAAACAGCTGCGTGAAGAATAATCAGGAGGAAAAAAAAAAAAATTGCTTTACGCTTTGCTAGGGACCATAATGATTAGACTTTGGAGCAAAGAAAAAAGGTTGTGTGGTCTGATGAGTCCAGATTGACTCTATTCCAGAAATCATGCATTTCTATTTTCATTAGAATTATTTTGTATGCAAGTTAACATACTGTATGACATCATGAACGTTTTATTTGCTTGTAATAAATCAATGTAGCCGTACTGTAGTTTAATCTGACCAAGCTGGGATGTTACACTAATAAAACACTTAACTGCATGAAGAAGTGCAAAGAAATATTTCCAGTAAGACCTCCGACAGCCACGTCGTGCCAGGACGACCATTATTCTGCCATTATTCCAGTGCAGGTCTATAGGAATAAATTTGCTAAAGGATCTGCTATGGAGGACAGCTATTAGAAAATCAGTGGCTTAAAGCAAATATTTTAATAAATAGCTTTTGTATTGGGTACATTTGTCCTCAGGACAGGATATCACTAATGAGTGCGAGTATCTTCTCTGAGAAAATGTGTTCAAATGCATTTACTGTATTTAGAGGAAGAAGAAAAAAAAAAAAAAACATTAGAGCGCATCTGGAAGGATTACAGCCAAGCGCATATAGTTTGTGCTACATTTTGAACGAGACATTTTTTCATTTTGTCTGGAGATACCGTGAAATAAAATGTACAGCATTTGCCCTCTGTCTGAAATTCACAGAAAACTGTATAAAGAACCTCCTACAGCTATAGACTTTTAAAACCTACATAGGGGAGGGAAGCGATCGAGCCACCCACTCGCTCCACCGGTGACACCTCTTTAACCCACTGCTGTGGAATATTCCATGACTTTGATCCCCCCATAATTAAAACGAGCCGAGAGACGGGCCGCGTGACCCGAGCACATGAAGGCACGCTTCTCTCTGTGCGCATTCGTCATCATTAAAGCAACCGGCCTGCCGGGCGTGATGAAGGAAGGCCCTGCGGAGGAGACCAGAATAACCAAGAAATCCAAGAGGAGCGGAAAAAACGGTTCCCTGTCGTAAACGCGCGAAGGAACTTAGCGCCGTATTTTCATCGTGCAAATGTTTATGTTTGTTGATGAGACCCAAGATTCAAAATTGTGAGAACTAAATGATTCATCCTTCTACTCACACGATATATAACGAATAAGTTTTAGCTAATTGGAGAAACCATTTCCTCATCGTTTCAGCGCACGGCAATTAAGCAAAGGAATAAATTGCGCTTTTTTGTGGAATGAGACGAAGCGCACATCTACAGTAGATACAGGAGCTAACTTTTTAATCATCGTTCGCTTTTGATCACATTTTGTGCATTATTTTAACCTTTTTTTTTTGTTGTTTTTTTTTGTAATTTTATTCTTGTTAGAATAAAAATTATTGCACACAGCCAGCAAACGTTACCTGGCAACAATTTCACTCAGATCAATGAAATTAATTAACTTTTTTCCAAGTTTATTAATTAAGCTGCATATACGTCTTTAACCGTTAACTTGAAGGGGGTACAAGTTCACAGACGACGTCCCATTCATAACAGTTTATACTGTATGTTTGTATGTACATAATTAACAAACATATTGTTATTGTTAATACATATCAACTCATCATCATATACACTCATACAATTCCTCAACGTCAAACTAAACAACAAAAATATAATTACATCCTAACTGTATTTTTAGGAAAACTTCAGAAGAAATCATCAATACAACAACGCTTCTCCACTCTCAGTTCTAATTGGTCAGAAGCATCTAATTGGATTCATTTTTCTACGACAGCAGCTCTGACTGTAATTTCTGGCTGTAAGGCAAATCACTAGTTTCTATATTTCATATTAACGTGTTCGTTCCTGTTCCTATAGCAACAGCTCGTTCACCGCCTCATGTATGGAGGACACGGCACATAATCGAAGTCTAATAATATATTTTTTTTAATGTGCTATAATTTATCCTTTCTTTAAGCTTCAGTCGTTGCAGTGAGCAGTTTGAAACGATGGGTATGTCTTCAGGATGAGGGATTTTGTTCGATAGAATGGTTATTTTTCCCAATTTGCTGTTGTATAATGGGAATAAAACACTCTAGGACATGCTGGTATTGAAAAATATTCAATTCTGGGTGGTAAAGATGGGACTCACCAGGGACTAGCGGATATGATATCACAATACCGCAGGTGCTGATTTGATTTGTATTGCAATTCTATACGATAAGTACCATGATTTTTAAAAGACACCATATGATTGGCCTCTCTTATGAATTTTCATGTTAAGAATTAAAATGGTAAATGCATACAAAGCGGCATACGATCGAACCGAACTGAACGGCAGCTAACATGCTAACAAGTTTACAAATGTAAAACAAATAAATAAAAAATTCAGTCAGTGAACGCTGTTTTGAAAAAGTCAACCCACGGGCCTCCGAGTGGCGCAGTGGTTAAAGCGCTCGCCCTATCATCCGGAGATCGCTAGTTCGAATCCCGGGTGGTGCTGTAACTTCTCGCAGCCGGAGGTCTAGAGAGAGCTGATTGGCCGAGCTCTCTCAGAGGGGAGGGACGAGAGGTACTTAGTGCTCCCACATTAATCACGGCTCTACAGCCAGTCAGGGGCGTCTGTGAGCTCGCGCAACGGAGAGAGCGGATAGCGCTGTCCTCCGAGTGTGTTACGCTGCCCCCAACGGTGCGCGAGCGAGCAGTTCGAAAAGAGACGGGGAGGAATTGGACACGACTAAATTAGGGAGAAAATCGGGGAAAAATCCCAAAAAAAAAAAAAGTCAACCCACAATACCAATGTCGCCTTCGGCATGGATATTCAAAAACTACATGATTTTCAGCACATTTAAAAAAATATTTTTGGGTGGCTGGAACGGATTAACTGCATTTACATTATTTCCTACGGGAAATAATGTTCCACAGTACGAACTTTCGCCTTAAGAACTCCAAAAAAACTCTTAGCAAATAATGCGCTCCTCCCACACAGGATGATGTGCTGCCCCCCAGTGTGTGAATGGTTTACAGCACGCCACCTGTAGGATTCTAGAGGAACTGCGGCATTTTACCACCTTAGATGCAAACGCATATGAAAATAAAAAATTTATTTTTAAGTTTAGATTTTTGAGTCAGTGTTTTGCGGTTAACAAAATGTTGCACAAAGTATCGTGATACATAACTGAACTGATTTTTACCTCACATCAGACTGTGACCACCTGCCATCAATTTCTCAAATAACTGTCAAAACATATACCTATAAAAATAAGTAGGTACGTTCCCTCTTGTATGTTATGTTGTATGGTAAGGTACAGTATGTTCAAGAGTCCTGTATCAAGCATGTTCTCACTGGCGTTAGACTAATGGAGGACCAACAACACTGTGGGAGTCTCTGCATTCAAGCCAATCAATTACTTCTCTATTTAATTCCCTGCTTTATGAGAAGAAGCATGGTGGCTAAAAAGTGCATTTTTCCATGAGGTAGGTGTGTGTGTGTGTCCGTGTCTCTGTGTGCGCGTGTGTCCGTGTCTCTGTGTGCGCGTGTGTGTCTGTGTCTCTGTGTGTCCGTGTCTCTGTGTGCGCGTGTGTGTCCGTGTCTCTGTGTGCGCGTGTGTGTGCGCGTGTCTGTGTGTGCGTGCGCGCGTGTGTCTGTGTCTCTCTGTGTGTGTGTGTGTGTATCTGTGTCTCTGTGTGCGTGTGTGTGTCTGTGTGCGTGTGTGTATGTGTGCGTGTGCGTGCGCGTATGGGTGCGTGTGTGTATGTGTGCGTGTGCGTGCGCGTATGGGTGCGTGTGTGTATGTGTGCGTGTGCGTGCGCATATGGGTGCGTGTGTGTATGTGTGCGTGTGCGTCTGTGTGCGTGTGTGCATGCAAGTATATGCGTCTGTGTGCATGTGTCTGCGTGTGCGCGTGTCTGTGTCTCGGTGTGCGCGTGTGTGCGCGCGCAGGATGACAGGCTGTAACGCTGATGTCATTTCTTGCTCACACTAGGACGAGGAATGAAGGCAGACGGGAGGTGACACCTCTGTACAAAAAGCACTTCTAAAAGGTCGTTTGTGATCATCACAATCAGCTTTGATTTAAGAGGCTTAGTATCCCAGCATCCTCTGGTGCAAAAGGCATTAAGACCCTGCTGATGGCCTGCTCTTCTGAAATAAGTGCTTAATGCATGGCCGGTGGCCAGCAGCGTGTACGTTATAAATAAAGTTTGCCTTTTCAGCTACGCGGGCCATGCTCTTTTCATTTCCCTCTAAATTAGGGACCAAATCTCGGCGCCCATCAGGCGGAACAATCTAATTTGAGAATGACTCGGACTGTGTGTGTGTGAGAGAGTGAGAGAAAAAGAAAGAGAGAAAGAGCATGTGTGTGTGTGTGTGTGTGTGTGTGGGCATAATTGAATGTTTGCAGTTTCAGTGCTGATAAAGTCGGCGTGCTGACGCAGCTTGCGTTTGTTGGTGCCGGGGCCGAGCTTTGCTGACTGGGCATCATGCACGGGCCATCGTGAGCGTTTCTGTTGAATATTTGGGGGCATAACATTTTTTTTTTTTATCTTTTGCACTGATATTTCAGCATAAGGTAAAACTACCACATTTAAATGAACGTTTTAAGCTGTAATGATCAGGACCGTAAACCATATAATAAATGGATTCTGTTTAAAGGGAAAATAAGGTAGAAATGGAGGGGAAACTTGGGGACACTGTATACTAAGATTGTGAATTCCTTATAAATAAACGGGCCTGGATTAATGTCAACAATCCAGCAAATAAGCCATATATAATGCATCATAAAAAATACAAAAGGTTTTATTGGCATTCATGCATCTGTAGGCCAACTAGGGACTGTGGAGGCCAGTGGGGACCCACTGTATTTATTCACATTTTTACCATGATAGAACCTCTGGTCAATTTTGGGAATGCCAATTAGCGTCGTCTGCATGTCTGAGACTATTAACTTAAAGTTTACACCAAGACATTGTCAGGAATTTAAACAGCCGAGCTTAGATCGATCTATCCATCTACCTACTGTATCTCTACATCTCAGTGGAGAAAGTCCCTCAGCCCCTCTGATTCTCTCCGGCGTGCCTCAGCAGAAAGACTATTTTTTTGATGACATCATCCTGCTGCTGCCAACATTTTTTTTTTTTTTTTTTAACGTAGCGCTGAGTTTGTTCGTCTTAACACGACAGACTTAAGTTAATCCCAAGTGTTTCGTTAGTCGTGGAACGCAAGGACTTAATGCGGGCCTGGGAAAGTCACATCTGCTGAGTTGACACAAGCTATATGTTTATTAGCAACTTCAGGCATTCAGCTTGTCCCTGAACTGACTCGAACCTGCACGCGATCCAATACGGCGGAATGGAAACAAATAGAAGTAAAAGTTGATCACTTGAAAAACTAGTAGCTTAAATTTCAGACTGAACCACGTACCTGTCTGCTTAATGATCGTACGCTAAAGGGGTCTTCCGAATTGATTTTTTCCTGGACATCCATAATCCATGTGTCATTAATAATAATAATAATAATAATAATAATAATAATTAGTTACATTAGTACCTTACAGCACGATAAAATTATTACCCAGTTGGGAAGCTGGAGTCAGAGTGCAGGGTCAGCCAGGTTACACTGCCATCGTATCGGTGATGGGGCTTGAACCACCAACCTTCTGATCAGGACCTCACAGCCTTAACTGATTGAGAAGAGCTCCAGACAGTGTAGATTACTGAATTTTTTGTTAGAAGTATTATCTGATTATTTATCAGTAACACAGTCAAGATGGGAAACGAATACATATCTGTTGCGTTGCACGCCGATTTATGGGCTGCACTTAAAATTTGTCCTCATTGTTACCAGGAAACAAACACAAGCAACCCCGGAGCCACGCTGTGCCGCAGTGCCAGTGCGAATTTATATTAAAGTGAGAAACGTGATCCCAAACAAGAATAGTGGAAATAAAAAACTTGCTGATCGCCTGGAATTTTCACACAGAACAGCGTGTAGATCAGGGCTGGGCAATTATTTTTCCCCAGGGGCCAAATGAGAAGCAGAAAATATTGTAGAGGGCCGGATGCTTCGTCTCGTAATGCCGACTCACGTTGTACTCCATAAACACGGCGACCTGCTCTCCACAAACTAAACACACGGGTTTGGCCCCGACTTCAGTGAATAAATATTCAGTAGTCCATATTTTCTTGAAACCACAGACTTCAGCGTCCACCTTTCTTTTTAGGCAAGAGATACCATTACAATGGCTTGTTGCTAATCACATGCACACGGACTTGTTTCAGAGCACCTGTACGTAAACGACGCACGCACACAGTAAACAGGTTCCAAAGTAAAAGCACGGCTGTTTTAGTCCACGCATTATGCAAGATTTTGAAAGTAGGTTTTATTTTCTTAATTCCAAGCAACCTAGCGCGGGCCAGTCAGAGTCGGGCCGCGGGCCTTAAAATGCCCGGGTCTGGTCTAGAGTTTACATTCAGAGGAAAGAGAGGTCGGAGCAGAAAGGCCAGACTGGTTCGAGTTGGTTCGATGCAACCAAAGCGTCAAATTGTGATTATGTGTTATGCAACTCAACACGTTTATTCAATTCAATTCAATTCAATTCGATTCGATTTGTATAGCGCTTTTAACAGTTGACGCTGTCGCGAAGCAGCTTTTTACACAATAAAAAGAATTTTAAAAAAGAAGTTTGTAAGAAATGTGAACGTGTATGAATGAAAATGATCAGATAGTCCCGGACGGGACAGTGGAGATGGTAATAGGAAGAAACCTTGAGAGGAACCGGACTCAACAGGGAACCCATCCTCATTTATGAAGAGTGGATATTTGAGTTGCTGCATAAGTTTCAATTATTTGTCATGTGTGAAATTTTTTCCCCAGTTAGCAGGCTGGGGTCGGAATGCAGCCAGGACCCAGCACTGTCCTGGAGCAGATAGGGTTAAGGGCCTTGTTTAAAGGCAACTCGTTAGTGCCTGGGCTCGAACCCCTCAACCTTCTGATCACCAACCCAAAGCCTTAACCATTTCAGCCACCGCTGTCCCTTTATAAAGGAGTCGCCCAGAAAAACATCTCAGCGTGCATACGGCACTGGACCTTAAAGCAGATGAGCTAGAAGACCAGATCAGGGGGATCATCCGTCAACCAAGGACAAGAACCTGAGCCTATCCTGCGTACAGGCCCACGGAAAACCGCGCAGGTAAATAAATAAGACTTGGCGATGAGAAATGGCGCGACTGTCCTAGCTCCGGCGATTACTGGAATATAAATCTCTTACGCCAATAATACAGTGTCCTTCTCCTAAACTAGCTTACAGGCTGCAACCCTGTCACCGTGGAGTATAAACACATTGATTGGCACAGCCATGCTTTCCTCATTAGTCAAAAATAATTGACAGGACCTACACACAACCTGGCACCATTACGCATCCTTACAAACAAGCTTCCATCAATTACTGACAGAGTCGACGCGGGAGCGACTCATTTACCGCTCCTGCTTTTGATCTCGCACATACACCACGTCGAGGCGGCATTTTCTCCATTTGAAGTACGGATGAGTCTAAAATGAATAGCAGACCATAATTCATCTTGTGTGTTTATATATGTGTGTGTGTGTGTGTGTTCAGTCCGTTAATGGCCCCTTTCTCACAGAAAGCAGGACATTCCATTAAACCTGAAATAACAACCTAGAAGGTGCAAAATGTATTCCGAACACAGGTGTGTGTGTGTGTGTGTGTGTGTGTGTGTGTGTGTGTGTGTGTGGGGGGGGATGTGATTACACTTTTTCTGTCTTTCCTTTTTTGAAACCACCATTTTGCAGCTCGCTCGTGCACACACCAGCATGATTGGCAGAAGAAAGACAACGTCGAGAACTCAATCGCACATTTTGTTTATCCGCGTCAATGAAGGTCGAACGCACTAATGCGCGATGCTTTGGTGGGATTTGTTTACTTGTAATGTATGTTTGGTGAAGCGGTGCTCCAAAAGTTCATGTTTGGCCTCAAGTTAGAAAGGGAAAAAAAAAAAAAAAACTCATTTCTTCACAGCATGGGTTTTTCTTTTGGCCGCCGTCCACCAAAACAGAATGTGGCTGTTAGCACAACATCTGAGAGACGAGAATTCAATATTTGTCCCTGTGTCTCGGCATGTAACGAGACCAAAAATCTGCCCCTCTACAGTGAAATCTTCTTCGTGCCTCCGCTGCTCTGATGAACAGATAACCGCCGATCGTGCTTCGCTAATGCTTATTTTAATGGGATGAAGCGAATTAACATATTGAGAATTGTGTACGGGTGATAAAGAGTCGGAAGTTGTTTTGGATGGAGACGGCAAGTGCAGTGATGCCAAGGAGACAGATGACATCATAGACTAATTTGCGAACGCGCTGAATCGTCGCTTGCTTATCAAGATGTTCTTTATGGAGAGGAAGGCAAGTAGGACGCAGAAGTAGAATTAAGTGAAAATTTGAATATTACAGTAGAAAATAACTGCATGGTTAAAGAAATAAACCTTTAGTAACACCATAACAAACTAATTCACGTGTTTAAGAAATAGATTGCAAATTTATACAGTGCTGTGGAAAAGTATTTGCCCCTTCCTGAATTTACTTCATCAAGCTATTAATATTTTAAGATCAAACAAATTTTAATATTACACAAAATTTCATTCATTATTACAGGAAAAAGCTCTCGAAATCTATCTGGCTCTGTGTGAAAAAGTAATTGCCCCCTAAACTGGTTGGCAGCAACAACTGAAAAGCCGTTTATGATAACTGGCAATGAGTCTTTCACATCGCTGGGGAGGAATTTTGGCTCGATCATCTTTGCAGAATTGTTTTAATTCAGCCTGTTTAAGGTCGTGCCTCAGCATCTCAATCAGATTTAAGTCTGGACTTTCACTAGGACACTCCAAAACCATATTTTTTTCTTTTTTTTTGAGCCATTCAGAGGTGAGTTTCGGGTCATTGTCCTGTTGCATGACCCAAGTATGCTTAAACTTGAGGTCACAAACTGATGGCTGGACATTCTCCTTCAAGATTTTCTAATAGAGCCCGGACAGAATTTATCGTTCCATCAATCCAATCAAAGTCATCCTGGTCCTGAAGCTGCAAAGCAGCCCTAGACCATCATGCTACCACCACCATGTTTTGGCTGTTGGTATGATGTTCATTTTATGAAACGCTGTCAGTTTCACACCAGATGTCATGGAACATACACCTTCCAAAAACTTTTGTCCCATCAGTCAACAAAATATTTGACTTATAATAATAATAATGATTCTTTCACTTCATCATCATTCAAAAACTGCATTTTGTATTTACTTGGGATATCTTTGTAAAATAATAAAATTTGTTTGATGATCTGAATCATTTAAGCATTAAAAAAAAAAAGAATTTAAAACACTTTTTAGAATTTTACAGCACTGTATTATTGGACCCTTTTTTTTCCCCTCTCTACACTGAAGACATCTGGGTTTGAGATCAGAAAATGAGTCTTCATGTCCTGATATTAACATCTCAATGCATTAAACACTTAAGAATATCACCGGACACCTTTTCTTCAAACCCAACCATTTTCCATTTGATCAAAAATCCTGGAACATGTGACTGTCAGGTGCTTTTTGTTGCCCATGCGCATGCTGTTAGTTTGTGTGATCTATTCTTGGTTCCACCTGTAACGCATGTATTTGCAGTTAATCAACATGATGGCCAGAGCTGTCTATATAAGAAAAGCAAGCTATTTTATAGCTGAGAAAAAGAAAAAAGAGAGAGAAAAATCGGTCCGAGCCATTACACAGGCATTGAGCTTAGCCAAGACAACAAATTGGAATGTCCTGGAAAAAGAAAGCCATCTCTGGTGCACTAACAACTAAACATCAGACAGATCGGGCCAAGGAATACAACAGCAGGTGATGAAAGAAACGTCGCACGAGCTGTGAATAAAAAGCACAAACCAGCAGTCGGTGACATCACCAACAGCCTCCACAGGGCCGGGGCGAAGGAATCACGATTCACTGCTCAGAAAAAGACTTCGAGAGCAAACCACCCTGATCAGCAGGACGAATCAGAAAGACAGACAGAAATTCACAAAGATATACGTCACTCAGATTAACCTCAACTGATGAGGAAGACAGTGAGACCACTGACATATCGACAAAGCAGTGCCAAAATATCTACATATTCACAAGACGAGGGGCGTTCAAGTCAAACCGGGACTCCCTTTATTTCTCTATATAATCCCGTGCTACACTAATGCACTTGCAGTATTAGTACTTGGTACCATGAAGGTAGAACGTTTTCTCAGTATGGCCTGCTTCATGTCTGGAACGCTGGCCTCTCAGGAACTCCTTTAATGGCCCAAACATGAGGAATTGCCTTGGAGCGGCTGGGGATGTGGAGATAACTCCCAGCCGACTTCCTGTAATGTGAAAGTGGTGCTGGGGAATGATTGTGTGTACAGTTCACGCAGACCGATGCGTCTCCTCTGCAAGTTTGTGAAAAGTAATCCGTCAGTTGTCAAGGATCAGGCGTTCCACCCGCTGCATGTTTACGAGGACGACTCCAGTGGGCTCTGAGCCAACTCAGCCCGGATCATCATTTACGGACGTACGAGCTTCCTTAAAAAGTTTGCACCGTTCAAATGTTTTACTGTGACTAAGAGTTTCATCACCGCACTGTGCTCGGAGTCTTCTCATACAAACTTCTTGCATTAATGTAGGCATTGGACCAAGACTGTACTGTATTTAAAGAAAAAGAAGTTCTATCTTGCTTTCTATCAAGAATGCAGTCTAACAGAAAAAGTCACCTTGAATAACTGGAAATTACACATACAGAAAAATGTCATTATTTTAATATAAGACCATCTCTGTATTATATAGCTAGGGAAAGTTTAAATGGAAGAACAAATGATCAGACCAGGGTAAATTCTTGAAGAATCACGCCAGACGATTTATAAAGCTGTGTGTCCATCTCTGAGAATTCCCCATACCAAATCACTTTGTTTACTACAGTGTTTATTTCTTGGTTTAATTCCTTGTGCTGTTAATCAGTCTGGACAGTTTGATCAAAAATTCACAATTATTTTGACATATAGTGCTCACAATTTAAACTGCAATATTTACATGAATGATTTTAAGGACGTTTGCCAGTGTTCATCGAGCAACTCAAAATGATTTCCAAAAACAAATAAATACTGTAATATTATTCACAAAGTAAATTCCGACTATCCGTACTGTATGTAAGCTCTAATAAATTGGCGCATTTTGTGAGTAAATAATTGTACAATTCCATATCGCAATTTCGTGATACAGCAGTAATTATGTAATTATGTCTAAACAATAACAAGCACGCTGTGGAAAACAGTTACACTGAGAGTAATAAGTATACTGTATTATCTAGTAAAATATATACGCATGTTGTAAAAACCATATACGAATACATTCAAAAAGCCGATATGGGGAGTTTTAATGTTTTAAATAATCATTTACATTTAGGCATTTGGCAGATGCTTTAATCCAGAGCGACTCACAGGAAGTGCTTTGAAGTTTCCGTCCCTGGATATATACTAACACTGTTGGGTAGTACACAGTTGGGAAGAGGGTTTTTTTTTTTTAATGGGGGATGGACTACATGAGATTCGGAACCACAGCATGCAACTGGTTCAGGTTTCCTAGACATGATGAGTAAGGCCTCGAGGACACGTCCACCCATCAGTCATAGCATAAAAACCACTGAAAGGACAAAGTCAGTAACATTAATTATCTCATTAGCACCTTTCAAGCGCTGGGATACATTATGCAGCAAGTGAACAGTCACTAAAACACTGTCTATACACCAAGGTCGCTGATTGGGAAATAAAACCTGACTGATGTAGATACCAAGACATCATATTCCCACTTGGTCGGCTGAATGTGCCGAGGTCGAAAAACGTTGTGATTCAGACGAAAGGGGGCTCTGTGCTACAAAGCTGTTCGGCCCATGTGTCATAATAACACGCTACCTTATACACGCCACCACAAAAATACAAGGGTGAGTCAAAAATTATCCGCACTCCAGTTATATAAAAAAAAAAAATCTGAAAATATAAATCATTAGTGTAGCAGGGGATTATACAGTATAGAGAAATAAAAGCATATACGTCCCTCGAAACAATATGCATATACGTACGTAGTGTTGTAAGTATTGTCAGTGAAGTTGTGTTTCTCTTTTTTTACGTCTTACGCTAGAAAACAAGTCGCCACATCACAACCAGCGTACCTCCAACAGAAATGAATTAACGCACACATGCATATACAGCACAGTAAGCAGCAAAGTCAGCACTCGGACACTTCTATATATATATTTTTTTTTTTTTGTGAGGCAGGCTTATCAACCTTATTAAATGTTTTAGAGGTTTGGTTTCTTACAAACTAAACATCCATTGGCTCCAGATGCACAATCGGTTAGCGTACGGCAGTACACGTGAACCCGTGCCGAGGTTTTTGAGTCCGAGCCTCATCTGGAGCATGGATTTTAAACCCATCACTATGTGGCTCTTCCACCTACTGAAAATATTTTTTTAAATGATCGGAAGGTCTGTGGTTCAAACCCGAGCTCTGCCAGGTTGCTGCTGTTGGCCCCTCGAGCGAGGCCCTAGCTGCTGTATAACGGCTGACCCTGTGTCCTGACCTCAGCCTACTAACAAAAAGTAAAGACTTTCACTGTGCAGTGATGAATAAAAGCTTAACTTAAACACACTCTATGCTAGGACTAATTTATCACTGTTTTTTTTAAACCTTTTTTTATTACTACTTTACTTTTTTATTAAAAATATTAATTAAGCACTAGAGGAAGGTTGTATCGAGAGCAGGACAAAATGTTACACCTGACAGATGAACAACAAGTAGAGTGACATCTAAGAACGCAAGAGAGAAAGACAGAAATGAAGAAAAAAATTGATTGAAGAAAATGTACAATATTTACAATACCGACCCTTATATGGGAAGCATGGTTTCATAAGCAGAAGCTGGTGCTGCTCAAACAAACGCACGGACCGAGAAGATGAAACTGAGCTGCTGAGAGCACCAGACTCACCCACTCACACTCCTTATTTCCTGCTGACACAAGCTCGTTATTAGATCTCCAGGCTGCATGTCCTACACACAACACTCGCTTTTATGCCTTGTGGCCTAAACTAAGGTCATTAACATCAGTGTGGAATAAATGAAGATATTATTAGTGAGGTGAAACCTAAATGAATTTGGTGATAGAGCTAAGGAAAAAAGGTGCAGCAAGCCCCTTTTTGTTCATCATTACAGAAGAAAAAAGTTTTTTTTTTTATGCTGTTTTTTTTTTTTTTTTGCCAGTTGCTCCAAATTGATGGCACAAAATCAACCAAGGCATTTTAGCAATCTGATTTTTTTTCTTTCTTTCTTTCTTTCTTAGAGCCTCAGGGTTAGCTCACACACTTGCACACTCGCGTTGTTCAGGACTCTGAAAGTTTTTTTTTTTTTTTCCTGGCACAGTTTTGGGCAAAATTTCAGGAATTCCTTCTGAAGAATTTATTAATTTAATGCCATTAGGTCTTTTGCAAACATGTAACCAATTAAAAAGTTGGTTTTATTCGCATAGGAGCCAACAATTTATCTTATTTTTATAGTTCATTTGTTAATAATGGCTGCTTTTAAATTTGTAACATGACCTTTTTTTAACAATAGGATTAAAAAACACACGTATATTAGGTATGGGAACCACCAGGGCCCACTCAATATAATATCACAATACCAAGGTGAGAATACGATTGTTATCATAGTTATATAAATATCTTGATTCCATTTTTTTTTCAGGTTTTGTTAAAATTCTAAACAAATCAAGTAGATCATTTGTTCCATTTGGCTGCCATGGTGTGAATAGTTTAGAGTGGACCACCTGTAGGAACACAGAGGAACTGCAACATACAGTATTACCATCTCTAATGCAAACATACTGTATATAGACATAAAAAATTAATTAAAACGAAAGAGAGATTTTGAAGTTGATACATGAATAAAACACAATACATAACTGAATAAATGTTTTGCCCAATCTCTAATACACATACAGAGGGACCCAAAGAAATGAGAAAACCTTTTCTACACACACACACACACACACACACACACACAGAGGTGGAAAGTAAAAAATGACATTTACTCGCGTGACTGTAATTGAGTAGTATTTTGTGTACTTCTACTTTTTAAAGTAGTTTTTAAAATCTGTCATTTTACTTTTACTTAAGTATGTTTTGTTTGAAGTATTGTACATTTTAAATCATATTCGCTACTGAGTAAAACAAATAAATGAAAATGTACAAAATATGATGCTTTGTATTAATGCTTCGTTGCGCTCGCGTGTGTGTCTCGTGTCCTGGTCGCGCGCCGCTCCAGACTCCACTCCAGGTTTTCTGACTGTTTCCCCACATCGGCATCTACCTGACCTTCCACACGGTCGCTTCCGCCTGAGAGTGACGTCATCAACCAGCGCCACCATGTATAAACCGGAGAGAGACGCGGGAAAGAGGAAAGCGGTTGTGATTCTGGCGTGTTGATATTTGGTTGTGACTTTTTGCCTCCCATTGACTTTGATTATTGCTTTTGGTTGCTCTTTGTATATATTTGTAAATAATTTCACTGTATGTTTGTTTACTCTCCAGTAGTAGGGGCGTGGCTGCCATTTATTTTGGGAAGAGGGAATTTATTCACTGTTTTTGGTTTAGGGAGTCAGGGAAGGGACCTGTATTTCCTTCAGTTAAAAACAACTAGTTTGAGATTTATATCTGCTCATCTTTTTTTTTTTTTAAGTTTTTTTAAAAAGTTACTCAGTAACGTTTACTCTATATAATGTGCATTTATGTATGTATACTATATATATATATATAAATAAATAATCATCTTTAAAGCTTTGTTCCATTTTGTTCCACCCCAACAGTTTTCTTTGATGATATAAAGAAACAGCTGATGTTAATTGAATAACTGAAAGTAGATCACACTATATCCAAAATTAGCACGTATGTGGACATGTGAAGCTTTCTAATTATTTCATTCTTTTTATCATTTGGAATTTAGCTAACAGGTTTACAGAACTTGTAAAGTCACATTAACAGACACCGAAATAAAATGATAGAACTTACTGTGAACCGTCACCTTCGGTATGTTCAGATGATGGAAGGTGTTGAACACATGACTTTGAGTGGTGGAGTGCAGTGAAAGCAGCTTAATCAGAACCTTCATTTGCAATCGTTGAGGGAGAAGAAAAATAATAATTAAATAATTTTTAAAAAGTGCAAATTCAAGCTGTCGAAAACTGAAGTTTTGAAAATGAAAATAGTGAAGTGTTAAGCCATATGAAGCAAACCAAAAAGAAAAAAAAACATTTGGGACACTTCTTCATTAAGCAAGCATGAGAACACCATTGTAATGAAGGGGGGGGGGGGGCTTCATAATCAGATTAAACGAGAACACCCCTATGATGAACAGGGAAGGGCTTCATAATCAAACTCCATGAGAAGACACCTGTGATGAAGAGGATGGGCTTCATAAACAGACTCAATGAAAACACCCCTGTAATGAAGGGGGAGGGGCTTCATAATCACATTCAATGAGAACACACCTGTGATGAAGGCAAAGGGGCTTCATGATTAAACTTCATAGGAACACACCTGTAATGAATGAAGAGGTGCTTCGTGATTAAACTCCATGAGATCACACCTATGATGAAGAGGACGGGCTTCATAAACAGACTCAATGAAAACACACCTGTAATGAAGGGGGAAGGGAGTGGAACGCCTGGTCCTGAAATTTGATCCTTGCCTGTACTGTACTTACAGCCAAATCCCCTGTACAATCCTGTCCTCACTCCAAGCTCCTTTCGCCCATGTTTTTGTGCTTGGATAGCATCATCAAGGTAGAAAGTTTTCTCACTCCTGCTTCACCATTAAAGGCTGTTCCTGGGCGGCTAGCATTTCAAACGCGAAGCAGGCAGTCCGATCATGGCTCCGGCGTCTTTGATTGTAGAAAGATTTCTCAGGACACTGGAGAAAACTTTCTACCTTACACTTGTAAAACACTGGGATAACTACATTAGAGTAGCAGGGGATTGTATAGAGAAATAATGGTTTTGTGTTGTGTTATTCTGCACAATCAAAAGTCCCGCTTTGACTTGAGCATTCCCATATACATCCTCTATACAGAAATTCCTGATGTTGGGTTAGGAACTATCCAATGCATTTTTTAAAAACCTGGAGGGATAGCTCCGAAACATCAACAAGCGGGAAAACGTGGTTAAAAATGATCAAAGATCCATTTAAACACTTAGATTATAAAAACACTTGTATCATAAAAAATGTACAGTGGAAATCGCAGCTATGCTTAACAGTGAAAGTAAGAGCATTTCCAGTGTTATGATCCGGGGTTGCTCTAGTTGGTCAGGTCTCGGCTACCTGGAAAAAGTGGTTCTGAAAAAAAAGAAAAAGAAAATCAATGGTCAAAATCTTAGAGCATATACAGTTCTATACATACTTGTTTAGAAGACATTATTTATAACATTTCATAACATTTTCAAAAAGAGTTTCATAATTTTTTAGGCATTTTTTGGAAATCTGAAAAAATTCATCACTAAATATATTAGTAAATTTTGCATACTGGGTTATTAATATTACATATTCATATCCATGGTGGCTTAGTGGTTAGCACTGTTGCCTCGCATCACCAGGATCCAGGTTCAACTCCCGCCTCAGGGTTCAACTCCCTGCCTGGGCCCTAATTCCCTAATTGCATGTAGTGTGTGAATGTTGACCAGAGGTCCGACCATAATCGTGAAATAGAGATAAATTCACCTCCATGATCTCTGGTTGGACGACAGAGGTTCCTACATGGATGTTTATACCCATGTCGTTACAGAAACTGCACAGTTTCACACCATCGTTATATTTTATCCAATCTCAACGTAGTTTATTGTATCCCATCTGCTGACATTTCAGATAAGACTCATCACGCAGCTTCTTCATCCTTCCATTTAAGCCAATCTTTTCCTCAAGTTCTCCATTCCACTCTTCTGTCCCCAAACCCATTTCTACGAACAAATCTCTTGTGCCATCTAGTGGCCAGTTCATGAATTGTCCAAGAAAGACAGCCATTGTTTAAGAGACTGGTATTACAACTTACTTTGCAAGCAGCTTTGGGAAGAACATCTCAAGTGATTTTTACACTGAACATCTGTTCAACTCACAGCTTCTTTACACTGAAACCATCTGCTATCTATGAATATTTATAAGTCATTACCACCACTTTATTAATATTCTTTGGCCGACACCCAAGAAATAAGACTGTCCTCAGTGAAAAGCATACCGGAAAAATATTAATAAACACCAGGACTGAAGGGTATAAATAGTATGTGTTAATTAGAGAGGGGGGGGGGGGGGGGGAGGGAGTTCAGATTTATTTTATAAATATAATCCAAATATACAGATATGAGAACTGTACTGAAAGTAATGCAAAAGATGGCATAACTTTTTTTGTTTTTTAATTACCTGACATAGAGAACGCTCAGAGGACACGTTAGAGTAACTCTTCCTCTATGCAAAGGTACTACTCAACAACGCATAACAAGATATTCATTGAACCAAACACTCAATAAATCTTTAATAAATCCCTCTTGACGCAGTTGATGCTCTCCCACTGGACGAAGAAGTTTAAACAAGGGGAAACCAGCACTGATGACAAACCAAGAAGTGCGAGATATCACCTGCGAAAAAGACTTGGATTCAGCAACGGCGTAAGCGCATGTTGAGTAATACCTTTGCATAGAGGAAGAGTTCTACTAACATGCAATCTGAACAACCTCACTATCTGTCTATACCACTTTATCCTGTATAAAGGGTCACGGAAGACTTGAGCATGTCCCAGAAGAGAGAGAGAGACACACACACGAGCACATTATGGCCAATTAACTTAATCTGCATGTCTTTGGACTGTTTGAGGAAACCCGCCAAGTGCAGGGAGAACATGCAAACCGCATGTTAAACCCTATGCCAGTTAATAAACTTATGCCAACTTTTGGCATAACTCATATGTTAGTTATTATTCTAAAGGTGTTAGATAATATTGTGGTTATTGATTGGAGGCATTAATTCAGTGAATCACTTTTTGTCTATACACACGTAGTGTAAAACGCACTTTGCATTAAAATGGCTAGTTTCATTTAAGTTTACATTATTATTATTATTATTATTACCATTGTTGGCCTACAGGATTTTGAGTTACTGAGGCTTGTATTATTATAAAAGATCAGTAAGTATAGAAGCTCAATAATAAATATATCCTTCATAATAATTGGTTGTGATTTAAATAATAATAATAATAATAATAATGCAGATTATCAGAAGCCATCTAATAACTTCTTTAAACTAATAAGACACCTAAAGAGAGACGCATTTAAACATTTAAATTGGACATTAAAGATATTTTTTTCCGAGTATTAATGACTTGGAGCTTTACAAAATCCAAGAAGTCGCCCAACAGCATATATTGGCGTTCAAACTCAATCCCAAATGACGTACAACCTTCCTAAATAATATAACCATGACAATAACATAACCTAACCTATAACCTAAACATTTTAAAATGACTATGAGATTTGAGACGCAGCACGCGTTTAAAACCTTGTGTTTCTGAATGAATGGCATCAACAAACAGATGTTTTATAGAAACAATCTCGATTTTTATTTCTTAAAACCTCTTTTATAAAAACACAAATACAAAATGAACGGGCAGTTTCATTGTGTATTATTTTTTTTTGTTGTTGATTTTTTTTTTTTTTAAACATCAGCAATTTGCACATTACAAAGCCACCCTCTAAGAAAAACATTGGATATATAACTGCAAATTTCTTTAGACACATTTCCATTAGATTAAAATCAAGAGTACAGGGAAGCTAAAACAAGGTGAAACAGAGTGAGCAGGGAAACAAAGGCGGACAGGAGTAAGAGACCTGGGAGAAACATGTGGGCGTTTGAATGAGTTAGAAAAGAGTGCAGAGCGAACAAAGGACGAGAGTGAAACCGATACAAAGACGGCATGAAAAGGAAAGGCGGAGATGAGATGAGATGAGATGACGCCCCGGAAGAGGAAAGAGAGAAGACGACGACTGGAAGCGAGACGGAGCAGTAGAGCCCGGTTGCTATGTGAGCAGCGCTGCTGTTCGGTTTTCCGCTACTCGAGCTGTGCACAGTAGAGGGATTCACTATTGCAGCAGCATCCGCTGGAGCCGCATCCATCGGAGACGCCGCTGTTTAAACGCAGCCCGTCGCCTCGAGCTGCGGTCTGTACTCTGTAGCTCTGTAATCAGGCTGCTGCTCTGTAGTGCTCTATACTCCAGCTTCTGTTTGAGCACTGCTCTGAAAAAGGAGCCGAGACCTGAGCGCTGCACTGTAATTACGCTGCTGTGCGTGCACTGCTCTGTAATCAGACATTCACGTGAGCGCTGCTCTCTGATCGAGCTGCTATTTGAGCAGAGCCCGGTAGAGCAGCTGCGAGCGACTGCTCTCTCTCTCGTTCTCTAGGCAGAAGAGCAGATCCCTGAGGTTTACGCGCGTGATCCGTTGGCGGGTGAACTGCCGCGATGTGCCGCCACTCAAACCCACAGACGAGCTCGATGAAGACCCGGAACCCTGAAAAAACAGCACACACAAAAACAAACGCAGAAGTTGAGAGTGATGCCACAACATTCGGATAACTTATCAGATTTAATATTTCTCTGGGGGATTATGGGAGTAAAGTCCTGCGTGTGCTTCAAACATCGTACACTGTTTGGTAACACCTGCTTCTGTTTATAATAAAAAGTGTGAGACAGGAGTGACCGTGACGGCGCATCAAAATGATTACTGGATATTTAAGCTAAACAGTATGAAACACACAATTATACACTCTACCTAAAGAAAGCAGTTGGTTGTACTTAGCAATAAACTGCCTGGGCGCAAAAAAAGAGGAGTAAATTATTCAGCCACATTAAGTAAAGAAACCAAGTACGGAGATTTAAAATGACTGGAACTGGATTAAGAACTCTTCGATACATCACAGGTAGTCCCTGACTTGCAAGCGTGGTCCTGGAAGGGAACTCGTTCGTAAGTCGGATTTGTTCCTAAGTCAGGCAAAGTGAGTCTTATAGAAATTTGACAGAAATATATCGTATAATGTACATTTTAAAGCACATCAATCCACTTGACTAAATCTCTGTCCCTTTTCTCCACACTGCCATCATGTGGCCAAAAACCAAAACCATGCCTAAGGAAATTAATCTCACACATTGAGACGTCACACACTGTTCTCTTTGCACCTTTAGACGCCATGTCTCTGAGCTGTTTTCCACTGTATTGGACTGTGAACTCTGTTTTGTTGTGGATTTTCTGAAATTAGGATTATTCACCATCAGACAGCATATTATGTTTAATAGTGAAAGTGAAAGCTTTTCCATACACACACAATGTCATGAGAACTCTCAGGATTGGCACTAAACAGCTGTGTGGCCATAAAAAGTCATTAGGAAAAAGGCTTTGGTTTGGGAGCATAAAGATGATGAAAAAATGAATGAATGAAAAATGATGAGTTCAGGTTGAATCACCCATCATGCATAGTGGCCACTGTACAAGCCTCTAGAGGCAGTGTTATGGTCTGGGGTTGCTTCAGTCGGACAGGTCTAGACTCAACAAGTCAGTATATGACGTCAGGTTAACACATCCATTGAGTTTTAATTCCCTAAAGGCACAGGCATATTTCAGGACCCAAAATGTTAAAGATTGTTTCTGGGAGCATGTGGAATAATTTTTACACATAAACTGACCACCACAAAGTCACTAAAGGTAACTTTTTTTTTTTTTCCCACAAAATAAAGATATGCTGTATTGTGATGTTATACTGTCACACGTATCCAACCAAAAACGTATACTATTGTGTGTATTCAGTGTATGTGAGCATATCAGTTATGGCAAGATGTCCTAAAACTCCAGATCACTTTCCAGTTTAAGGCCCCTGACTGAGATTAGAATACTGTACGTAAAAATAATACAAATACTTTCTTTAGTGCTGATTCCGTCGACTCATACAAACTTTTTTGTTGTTGTTGTTGAACTTCACCATGTGCTTGTTACATACTCTATGACTGTATGACCGCCATTTTGAAAAATGTGCTGCTCAGCTCTCTAACATACGACTCCACTGACGCCCATGTCGGACCTGGAGTTCCACTACGAGTGCTAAACTGATGCATTGAGACTAAATGCAATTGAGGAATAAAAATCTTGCTCGAGGACACAACAGACACGGTTCGGTGCTGCCGGGGGTTTGAACTCAAGTCTCCTGGGTCTGCATGAACGTCTCATGCAAACGAATAGTCCACTGAGCAGGAAGACGAGTGACACAGCATTGAATGTTGAATGCGTGGGAAATAATCTGTGTCTATCTTTATATAAATCTCGATTTTTCGGTTTGGATATGGTTACAGAAGTTGTAAACGGATAGACGGAGTGATCTTTTGTACCTCTGCGTCAGTGCCAAGAGCAGGCGAGTCAAGTTTCCTCTTTTTTCTGGGTCCGATAGCAGCCAGCGCCGTCAGGTTCGCATCTCTCTGTCTTATCTGGGCGAGCTCCTGTTGCTGCATCTATTACACACAAACAACGATGTATACAAAGACATGAGCTTGATATCAATATCCACAATATTTGCTTTTTGTTAAAACTTTTTTTAAATATATACAAAAAAATTTTTTTTTATTTGTAAGTGCAGAACACCAAATGTACCTCTTTGGCCTTTTGCTTCAACCGCAGCTGCTCTGGGTCCTCCTGCCGGGACCGAGACTGCAAAGACAGAACTGTTAGCAGGAGTAAAACAATAGACAGACACCGACTGAGAGATCAATCAAACCACAGCTTCCTCCGCCATGGAAAAACCTCTATAACAGGTTTTCACCAGTAGGTGGAGCTGCAGCCTAATTATTCTTTACACAACTGCTCTTGGAAAGGTGAAACGAAATACGCTGAATTTTCAAACAATCTGCTCAGATTACAGATCAGATACATTAACTGTAACATAGGGGTATATAATAAACTGGCAAGTCACATATACAAAGATATACAGACTGCTTTTTTGTTTACACGTGTACATGTTTGTGTGTGTGTGTTTTACCTTAGCTGCCTTCATTAGAATCTCCCTCTCCTGCTCTTCCTTCCTCTGTTTTTCCAGCTGGTCCAGCTGTTCGAAGAATTTCAGCTGTGCACGAACATCAGTCACCTGCTCGAACCGTGCGTCCTCCTGCGCACCATACAGATATGCAAACACATGTTAACGCACAAGACTGCACATAACTAATGCTGAATATTCACATACATGTAGCAGGTGTCCAGAGACAGCAATAACAGAAAAACTAAAGAAAAGCTGTTTCACAAAAAAAAAAAAAAGTAAATAAATAAACACATGCATATGAACACTACAGTATGAACATAAACAGCAGGGATAATATTGTGATTTCGGGGATTGCTTTGAACTGGTCTTTTCTGTGGAAGAGTGATCGCGCAGCATGCATCTTTGATTAAAGTAGAGAGATTCATTAATTCAATAACGTGGTGTTGAAAACCAAGAAATGAAAAACTGACAGCATTTGTTTGAAGTCTAAGTGCAGATCTGAGAAAAGAGGACTGTAGATTTACACGAGTCAGGACCGTCTCTCAGAGCCATTTATAAACAACTGCAGCTCGCAAGATCAGTTCAAACAGTTGTGTACGTTATTGTACGCCTGCCATGAGCTAAAAGCCCCTGGAACACCAGTGTCGCTGTCTGCAGTCAAGCCAGTGGACTAAAAGCCCGCAGTCCTCCGCTTCAAAAGCAACACGGCACCTTCAATCTCGGCTAACCACATGAACAAAAAGAAAGCTTTCTAGATGACAGTTTGACCAGAGGTACGTTTACAGGAATAGCGGTGGAAACCACAAAAGCCCTGCACCAGCTATTAAACACGGTGATGGTGGTACAGTATCATCATACTTTGGGGTATTGTTGGCTGCCAGTGGAGCTGGTGCACTGCACAAAGTGGATGAAATAACGAAAAAAGGAGGAGGAGCTCAGAATTCTTCAGCCATCAGCTAGACACTTGGACAAAAATATAGATATAAAAATGTTCCAGTAGGACAATGACATCATCCATCTAGAAATCTCTGTTTTCTAATTAGGGAATTAGGGCCATTTATTCCCATTTTGTACGACCGTGGTGGCACCTCCCGTCAACATTCACACAATTCATTTAATCTGCATGGTTTTTGGATGCTGTGGGAGGAAACCGGAAGACCTGGAGGAACCACACAAGCAAAGGGGGGGGGAACATGAAAACTCCATGCACACACCCACTGAGGTGGGAATCGAACCGAGGACCTGGAGGTGCAAGACGACACACAATGACATCAAACCCACGTTAAAGCTAGCTGTGGATTGGCAATGTCAAGCTAACTTGAAGCTTATGGCGTTTCAAATCTTTGGAGAATGTGTGGATCATGTTTAACCTCTTAAGACTTGAGCTTTAATTTCGCATACATTTAAATTTTTTTTTATTTCTTTATTTGAGATTTGTAGGACTGAATAAGTACAAAATCTAAGCATCGTCTTTGAACATGATAGCGAGTTTGATTCTACTAATAAGTGTATTGTGCTTTTTTTTTTTTTTTAAATACCATTCCTATCATCCGGAGATCGCTAGTTCGAATCCCGGGTGATGCTGTAACCTCTCGCAGCCGGAGGTCTAGAGAGAGCTGATTGGCCGAGCTCTCTCAGAGGGGAGGGATGAGAGGTACTTAGTGCTCCCACATTAATCACGGCTCTACAGCCAATCAGGGGCGTCTGTGAGCTCGCGCAACGGAGGGAGCGGATAGCGCTGTCCTCCGAGTGTGTTACGCCGCCCCCAACGGTGCGCGAGCGAGCAGTTCGAAAAGATGCGGTCGGCTGGCGTCACGTGATTCGGAGGAAACACGTGATAGTCTTCGGCCCTCCCGGCTGAGTGGTAGTAGTAGCCTTAATGTGGGAGCCCCCTAGTGACGGGGAGGAATTGGACACGACTAAATTAGGGAGAAAATCGGGGAAAAATAAAAAAATAAAAAAATAAAAATACCATTAGATGATGCTATAAAGTGTCTACTAATGAGGACAACAGGTCCAAGTTAGACAGATGGATAACTACGTATAAGGTCCAGCGAACCCAAAAGTAATGTTTCCAGAGTGGGCCGGCGGGTCCCAGGAGGGTTAAAAATCAAGTCTGTGCCAGAAAACCAACAATCTAAAGTAATAAACTCTATCAATTCTGCCTACAAGGAGGGTCAAATTTTCAACCAGAAGGCAGCCACAGCCGAGGTATGCCAAGGAGCATCTCCGTACGCACAACACGTCGAAGCTGATGGGTTACAGCAGTAGAAGTCCACACTAGGTGCCACTCCTCCCAGCCAAGAACAGGAAACTGAGCCTTCAATTGTATAGAAAAAGACTAGAAACAAATCTGTCGATCATGTCAATATGGATTAGAATGTTCTGCCACGACATTTTGTGTTCTGCAACCGTGTATTCGAAAACAAGTCACGTGCATACACACCTTGTAGTTCATGTTCTTTTGCTGTGCGATGACGGTGACTTTCTCTAGAAGGTTTTGCAGTCTTTGCTGAGTGGCGTGAGAAACCAGGTTGACCACCTCAGTGCCCAAATCTGTCACTCCAAAACGTTTACCTGCACAAAAGGGGACCGTATACAATACATACAGTTAGTGATTTTAATTAGAAGCAAAAAAAAAAATACATATGAATAACACGAGCAAAAAAAGTAAACCACATGAGGACACAACTCTTTTGTAAAAACTCTCAGGTGTCCTTTCTATGGAAGTCATTTTGGCTCAATGGATCCTGTAACCAGAAACAGCTTGAAATAGAACCCACTCAAACAGCACCATTACATCGTACTAAAGCATTATGCAAACTTTGGCTCCTGGGATAACGGTGGCTTCACTGTGGAAAATTACAAACACCCAAAAGAACTATCATTTTTGAAAGCTGACTTTTTTTTTTTTTTTAAATAGGTTTACTGGCTGTCGCGGGACAATGTAGAAAAGAGACAAACCGATGGTCAGTATTCTGCGCTGCAGCGCGGCTGAGAACAGAAAGGCTTCATCCTTGCACGAGCGAGTCACGGCTCCCACTAACTCCGAGTTGGTGGCCAGGATCCGTGCGCTCTCCTCCGACAGATTTACGCCAGCCATGGAGGCTACGTCGTTGATATCGTCATCATCCCTACACACACACACACACAAACACATCATATATTCCAATGCGAAATGCATATAAATGTTTTCTTTTACTTTTAGTCACCTAATCTACAATACTGTACAAGTCTTGAGTCACCCCACACTTTTTCATATTTTGCTTCCAAAGCTCCTTTCTTATATGTTTTTCTTGAGAAACAGTTTTCCAGGCTTCCTGAATGACTTTGAGCCTCATTTTTAGCTATTTTTTTCCATTCTTATTTTCAGTCCAGATCCTGCACATGAGCAGGTTCAGAGGAATGGTTTTGTTAATTAAGAATAAAAAACATCTAACTTAAGACATGAACCAGGGAGAAACAGGAGCAGATGAGATGATGAGAGACGATCGGGCCGGGGATTAGTATACTGATGATGCTGAATGCTGAGTGGTTGGAACGAACGAGAGGGGAACTTGTATCTTTAGGCACTTTGCAGCCTGTTCACATTGTTCACATCTCTTTAATCCACATATTTGAATGTAACTGAATTTGAAAAAGTGAGGGGGGGGGGGGGGGGGGGGTAATGCTCAAGACTTTTGATCAGTACTGTACATCCACCAAAATGCACTTCCTAAATTTTTGCCACCAATGGTACTGTAATAGCAGTTTCGGTAATAGTTGTACTAATAGTAAGAGTTGTAATAGTAACAATAATCATAGTAGTGAATAGAGTATTAACTATAGCAGGAAAAATAAAAGTAAAAAAAAAAAATTATGTTTGCAGTAGCAGAAACAGTAGTACTATCAGTATCAGTAATAGATCTAAAAGTACGGTATGCTCCAAAATATACAATACTGAAACTCGCACATCTCCGACGCGTATATGCATTTGTTGACGAGACAAATCTCCAGCTGTCCATGTTCCCGGTAGTGAAAAGGAAGTCGTGTTGTGCAGTTGTTGTTCGAAATGGTTCACTCAACAGACAAAAAATTATGAAAATGCCAAAGAGATGTGTTTGGTGCTCTGGTTCTGCACCTTTTTTTTTTTAAGCCGGTATTGTGGATGTTAATATCATATATAGTTGAGTATTATTTCCTCTCATACTGATTTGGTCGTGAATGGGGACGGAGTTTGTAAAAGATGGCAGAATACATTCCCTTTTTTTTTTTTTTTTTCCCCGATTTTCTCCCTAATTTAGTCGTGTCCAATTCCTCCCCGTCACTAGGGGGCTCCCACATTAAGGCTATTACTACCACTCAGCTAGGAGGGCCGAAGACTATCACGTGCTCCCTCCAAACCACATGACGCCAGCCGACCGCATCTTTTCGAACTGCTCGCTCGCGCACCGTTGGGGGCGGCGTAACACACTCGGAGGACAGCGCTATCCGCTCCTTCCGCTTGCGTCAGCTCACAGACGCCCCTGATTGGCTGTAGAGTCGTGATTAATGTGGGAGCACCAAGTACCTCTCATCCCTCCCCTCTGAGAGAGCTCGGCCAATCAGCTCTCTCTAGACCTCCGGCTGCGAGAGGTTACAGCACCACCCGTGATTCGAACTGGCGATCTCCGGATGATAGGGCGAGCGCTTTTACCACTGTGACACTTGGAGGCGGCAGAATACATTCCTTCATATCTGTCCTATCCGTCCCCCGATCTTACACCACCTGGGGAATGTGTGCGTGTTCAACTGTGAAGATCTGTCAAAGAACTGTGCCTGCATTACGTGAGTGAGCAAATCGTCCCATTTTGCAGAAGTCTGCAGCAACAAGCTTTCGTATGGCATCGTTAAAGAATGTTTTAGGCTTTAGGCTGAGCTGCGATCCACGTCTATCTTCACTTCACTTGATCAGAAGTGAATCTTCGTCCTCGTAGGGCTGCTTTCAGGAGGCAACAGGTAAAACAGGTAAAAAAACAGGTAAAAGTCTGATGGAGCAAGATCGGGACCACGGTTGTGCTTTAGCAACTCAAAATGAAGACCATGTGCAGACTTTTTTAATTTTTTTATCAACTGTGGACGGGCATCCGGGTCCTTCTTGATGGCAAACTCTTGTGCGCACTTCCTTGAAATTCTCTATCCATTCTTACATAACAAAACACTTTTTCATTTTTTTTTATATAACAGGAGTGAGGATCCAAATTTTGACTTGGAGTTTCTTTTAAATGAATAGCTACGCCAACTCGAATCAGCTTTTTATTGTTTTGTTTCACGAGATGTGTTGTACATGTTCCAACTGAATTTCAATAAAAACTGCAGGTGATTAATATTGTGCTGGAATATTAGATATTAGACGGACCCAACTACGCATGCGCACATGAACGCACACACACGCATACTAACTTGAACGTGCCCCCGGTGGCATCCTTCAGCTTGTTCTTCTGAGCTGCACTCAGAGCTACAGGGCTGGGAGAGACCTTCGCTCCACTCACCATCCCGGGATTCACAGCCACTGCATACGATAAAAAAAAATTTTTTTTTTTTAAAAGGAGGTTATTTCATTACTTCATTACAGTTCGCATCTTACATGACTCTTTTTTTGTGTCGGTTTAAAGCCTACTACAAACACTGAACACTCAGACATCAGCATAAGTGCACAAGCAAGAATTTAAAATGGATACAGGACGATAAGACATCCTAACACACCCGTGTTGAGCTGTTTGACCTGCACTTGAGGTTGCCCCACGACGATGCGGCTGTGCGGCTGACCCCTGAGCGTTACCATTGGAGTAGCCAGGGTAACTTGGGGAGGCTTCACGATCGCAGCCTGCTGCTGAGGCTGCAACACCTGCACAAACACACGGCACACAGAGAAGCAAAAACTCAGGCCTGATCCAGGCAATGTGAACAATATTTTTGGTTAAAGCAGGAACAGATCAGCGTGGAAAAGTGGTAGCTAGCTTTATGTAATCACATATGATCACTGACAAAGGCTAATGAATGAGTATTCACGTCTAACACAGTTTCTAATATAGCACAATAGAGAACTCTCACAGCTATGCGTTAAAAAAAAACTTTTAACATTTTGTTAAACAGATTTTAAAATATATATAGAGATTTTTAAAAACCTGACAAGCCGCTAATTAAAAACAAACAAACAAACAAACAAAAAAACAAGGGTCAAGGGTATCTGTTTTGATACACACTACCGCTCAAAAGTTTGGGATCGCTTTCTAACTCCAGGGTCGTTCCTGATTTTTATTCATTTCTACACTGTAAATCAATGTTGAAGGCGTTTGTCCAAAATATACAGTAATCTCTTTTGAACAGTTGATATTGAGATGTATATCTGCTACTCATAATCTGTAAATCCTTCATAACGGCTCTAATCTGAGGTGCTGTTTGTTAACTGGTGATTTCTGAGGCTGGTGACTCTAAATGAACGTCTCCTCTGCAGCAGAGTAAAGTTTTGGTCTTTGCTTTTCTGCGATGGTTTTCATGAGAGGCAGTTTCATCATGGAGCTTGATGGGTTTTACAAACAAACCCGACACGATACTGTTCGTACTGTTTCAGAAAGGCTGTAGAAAATAAATCACTGAACAGAAACAAAGACATTTGCAAGTGATCCCAAACTTTTCACTTCATGAAACCACTGGTATCTATGAATTAATGAATATTCCATGACGAAATTGTGACGAGGAACAAAACCTTTCCCAGACTGCTTATTTTTTTCACTTATTATTTAATTAAAACATTAAAATATATTTCTATAGTGTGTGTGTGTGGTAGCCTGGGACACTTGCTTGATGTTGCTTTGCCTGAATTCAGACAAATATTTATATACCAATATAATATATACTTTCACCAAATAACCTGGAAATATTTCATTTACTTTTGAGTCTCGTCTAAGCTAACGCTCAGCAAAGATGAGTAAAAGTGTGTTGAGGCAGTTTAACAAACGTTGTGGTTAAAGAATTTTCATCGCCCAAAGATTTCTAAAAATCTTCGGTGGATTATTTCAGTACTGCAAAAAGAGTGCTGTCCAAAGAGTGAACAACCGCATCGCAGGATAAACGTCTCGGCGCTGCATTACCAGTGAGGCAGGCTGGCTGGAGGTGGCGAGAGCGGGCTGTGTGAGCGCGCGCGGGACTGTGACTGCAGCGGCAGACGCGGCAGTTACGGCACTGCCTGCGGAAATCGACAGAGTCACAGGAGGGACAGGTGCAGCAGGAGCTGTGGGAGCAACAGTGGCAGCGTTAACCGTCGTAGTGTTGGTCAGCACCACGGTGGCTGCAGGTTTAGTGGGCTGAAGGCCTTGGCTCTGCTGGATGAAGGCCAGGGAGTCCGGGGTGAGCTTTCTCAGCGCAGGAAGACTCCTCTGCAGAAACACAAACAATTAATGAAGAAGCAGATTAAAGAGATAATGAGCTTTAACATGTTGTATAGTGAATTATGCTTTTAAAAGAACAAATTCAACGAACAAATTAGTTCAAGTTAGTCAAGTTAACTTTGCCTAAGGAGTTTCACCTTGAGGAAAGGCACGAGATAAGGCTGGGGTGAAGAGTTAAGCTCCTTGTATAACCTGCTGGTGAAGTCCTCTGCTTCAATCGTCCCCTCCTGCAACGCAAAGAGTTGTGTTGAAAAAGAAATGAATGACTGGATTAACACACTTCTATGTTAGCCTAGACTGTGCAGATTAATTAGCGTGCATGGATGATGTGATCTTTTCAAACTTTAAGTCAAAACTAGAGGTCTGAGGGACGCACATACTTTAAAACGATGAGTTTTCTTCTTAAAACAAATGACTCCCGCAATACTGTATATAAATGAGATGATGTTACAGAAGATTAATCAACGCCTCCTGATTTGAGAATTCATCCAAGCTGGACTTTAATCAGTATTAATTACCAGTGAGTGTTCGCATATTAATATTCATGACCGTGATGAAAACTGGCAGGGAGAGACAGAAAAAAGCAGTTCTACACATTTTTACATTCTTTTGAGGGGATTTTGTTTTGCATTTCGTGCCAGATTTAGTGAAGACATTATGAAGAAAGTTAGCAAGAACAGTTTCAGTCAATGAAGATCCGAAAATGTATTATTATTATTTATGACTGTTCGCTGATTTGTGTCAGCTTTCTATTTATTTTTAGCGGCATGATGGTAACTGAGGAAGTAAACGAAAACTAATCCTATTCCTTAAGCGATTTCACTGGCTGGAGACTGCGAGATTGACCAATCACAAAATACCGTTACATTTCATCAGCCTAAAACCACAAGTAAAAAAAAAAAAAAAACCCTTGGAAGATAAGAGAGTTGGTTACGTTGTGTTAAAGCCAGCTGTACTTTAGTTCTTGTGGGAATGCATCGACGAAGGACGCACATAAAAGAACATTTTTATTTCTTTTTTTTCTCAAATTTCATGTGCAAAATTTAGGCCAGACCTGATTACTCATGACTTCTAGTTCTTACCTCTGACTGTCATACTATTAAAGTACTAATCTTAGTGTTTTTACATTGTTTGTTTCTGGAGTGTTTTTATATGTCCTACATCAATTTTTATATTTCCTACATCCATGTATGTGTATATTATTAGGGCTGTAGCTATCAAATATTTTAGTAATCAAGTATTCTACCAAAAATGTAATCGATTAATCGAGTAATCGGATAAAACATACTTTTGCTTAATTAAACAGCAATGTAAAATATACAAGAGAAACAAAGATTAATTGGTTTTCTTTTTAGAAAAATCTACTTTTCTTTTTTAAATGCATACAGCATTATATCAAAAATAAACATTGTCATTATTTGCAATACAAGGAATAGCTTAAAGTTGACTGAGATGAATTAAGTGCATTACAGTGCCATAAATTCTTATTTTAAAGCCTTTTCTCAGATGCAAAAACAAAAAAGGTATTTCAAATGTAAAGTAAAGTAAAGCCTTTATTTTGTCACATATACATTACAGCACAGTGAAATTCCTTCTTCTCATATCCCAGTGTAAACTGGGGTCAGAGCGCAGGGTCAGCCATGGTACAGCGCCCCTGAAGCAGTTAGGCTTAAGGGCCTTGCTCAAGAGCCCAACAAAGGCAACCTGGCTAAGCTGGGAATCGAACCGCCGATCTTCCGATCAGTAACTCAGTGCCTTAGCCCTCTGAGCCACCACTGCCCCACTAAATGATAAATGATACTTAAATGACTTTAAGTATCAAAAAAACTAGGGCACATTTTAAAATAAATTTTTATATATTTTTATCGCTCTCTTCCATTTTGCAGCCCGCAACAGAACGCGCCCTCAACTCAATACACAGCTAACTGTTCGTGTCTCCTTCCGCTTTGTGGGTGACGTAAGCGCTTCTTCTTCGGCGGCGTTTACTGGCGGCTTGCATCCGAAAGCGCGCTGAGTCACGCCAAACAAATAATTGCGCAAAAACATAACGCAAGCTTTTAAAATTAATTAAAAGAAGCTTTGAGGCAGAAGATTTTGCCTCGATCATTTTTTTTTAATCAAATTACTCGAGGAATCGTTTCAGCCCTAATATACAAGTAACTATATCAATGACATCAAAGTGCAATATTAAGAAAAAAAAATGCGCCATATTTGTGACATGAATATCAACCTCAAACTTAAGATAAAGTCACAAGAAATAAAAAAATTTAAAAAATTTATTATTGTCCATCTGTGACGATCAGTCTTTGTATACGACTCTTTTTTTTTTTTTTTTTTTAAATAAACGTCAACAATGATCAAACAGACATAAAAGAAATGCATTTAACTGCTTTGGTTGGAAACGCATGATTAACAAATTTGCGCGCATTTGTGACACCAGTGTATATGACAAACACGACAGTAACATGTGCACACAACCTAGATCTCTACGGCATGCACCGTGATGATGTCTATGAACAGATCTACACTATGGATCATGCGTGAAAAGACGCCCAGTACTTTTTAGTTTTTTTGTTGCCGACGTACAGTATGCAATTTGAACACGTGCGTTTGTCACAGGAACATGTTGGAGGTTTTGCTATCAACGAGGAAAGTCACTGATTTTGAGATGTGTAAATGGGATCGCCGGTGATTCCACGCATCTTAAAGAGTTAGATATTTTTGAAAGAAAACAATGACACTTTCCAGACTATAATGTCCTTTTTTTTTTTTCTTTGGGAAGAGAATAGCTATTAAAAACTGGCTCATTTCCCTTAGTCTACATGAATGCATTTACTTAGCGTGCTATACATTATTAAAGTAAACTAAGCTCCCAGTTTTTACCCCAGTCAGGCACAGGACTGAGACACGAACATGCTCGGTGACCTCATGAAATGTTCACCTCTTAATAACCGAAAACATAACTCTATAAACACTCACGCTTACTCAAACTGAGGCATTACTCATACCCTTGATATGAGCGCTTCCTATCGAAAAACCATACACACTCTAGCTTTAACAAACTCTCTCATACATGACCAAGATCCAGAGACGCGTCTGCTTTCACACACTCACCAGCAAGTTCTTGACCAGGTCTTTGACGTTAGCAGCCGTCTGCGATGACTGCTTCGCGCTGGTCGCCAGCTTGATCAGCGTGGACAGGAAGTTCTTACACTTCTTCACGTTTTCCATCGTCTCCTGCGTTCACAGAGTCAAGCCGTCATTACAACAAAGCTGTCTTTTACAGCAAACCAGAGACACCAGTCATATACATGCTTCTGGGGCTTTCAGGTGCTTTCGATTAGGGGATATTTTAAATTTAAATTATTTAAAGCGATACGGAAAACACCTCGTCACGTCAGGAAATAAGGTAAATAAAAATACTTTTTGCATACAGAGATCCACGAGTGTACAAACATGTACAGATGTTGATATGCTTGTCTGTGATAAAACTCCTGACACTGTGTTGCTTAGGGGCATTCACGCCCAGGTTCTCACCGTTGCCAAGGTGACGCTGGTCCCCGTAGTGGGAGTTACCATCCTCTGGGCGGTGCCTGGCTGCACTGCCAGCACAGAGCCCACCGATGGTGGCTGGGAAATTTAAAGACAGACACAATACATTACATTACTAGAAATCTTTTAAAGTGGAAGCAAGAGTCAGCGAATTGAAAAAAACTAAACAAAAAAACAATGAGGTCATAGTTTAGAGCATTTTTTTTTTTACATGAACAAGTTTCAGGTTCTGCAGCATACATCTGTTCTAGTGCTGTCTATTCAATCATATACGTTATTTAGCTGAAGGCGGCTCATCAGAAACGTTCGCTCAGCTCTCAGAGTTTCACATTTTTCCGCCTTCGCCTGAATCCAAGCTTTATCAGAATCAGAAGAGGTTTATTGCAAAGTACGCTTGCACGTACAAGGAATTTGTTTTAGTGACAGAGCTTTCAGAACAAAACAAATGAGACAAAACAGCACGACACAAAACAGGAAAAAATAAAAATAAAAATAAGTATGTAATTACACGTACTCATGCACTCTATACTTTCTCAAACACTAGGTTATTCTGTTTCACTGAAATAGTGGTTCATTTGACACAGCCTTGAAACGACGTTGTTTCTTTTAAAAAGGACTATCTAAATACTTTTTCCTGTTAGTGTTAAACATTTAAACTGGCCGCATATCACTTGCCCTATCATTACAGAACCGCAAGACATTAAGCATGATGCAGTGGTTGTGCATCTGATGATTTATCATTCATTATTTTAAAAAATTAAAAAATAGAAAGTTTAATCCTAGTGAGCTTGCTCTTGCGGTAAATGTAATATCCAAATTATTTTAAAAGTAGATGTGCCCGGAATTTACTTCCACACTCATAAGCGCGTTTTTAAAAAAGCACAGCGTTGGATTTTGGAATGAACTAAAACGTTTATGTTGCCGCAAAGTGCGGAGAATGAGCGTGAAGGCGTGAGATCTTGTTTATTAAGTAGATTTCAATTGCACGCTCATAAGCGCGTATTACAAAAAAATTGTACAGCGCCATCTGTTGAATTTTGAGATGAACTGATGTTTTTTTTAAAGGTCAAATTTTTTATGATACAAGGGCGTTTTCCGTTTAAATTTCAAATTTTAATATCTTCTCTTAATGTGGACCGATTTCGATGAAACAAAGACAACTATATGTTACCTCAAGCTCGGCCAAATACACCTGGGAAAAACCCATTAAAATTAGTTCAGTCGTTTTTATGTGATGTGTGCACAAACAAACAAACAGACAGACAAACATCCTGATGTGTTCTATTACTTATCTTGTGTCCAAAGATAAATGAATAAATATTGGTGTGTGAGTGCGTGTGTGTGTTACCTGCACAGGAGGCCTCTGCAGTGCAGGAGCAGTGGTGCTACTGGTTGTGGGTGAGCCCTGTTTGATGATGGTGGGAGTCACTGGTCTGGCCATGATGGGAGCCCCAGGGGTCTGCAGCGAAAAACATGAGCGAGAGAAATGAATACATTTTTAACCTGAATGTTGACTAAAACTGGAGAATGCTTTGGACTTTTTTTGGACACATTGATATTATTGTTTATTTATTTTATCTTTTTTTAATTTTTTTTTTCAGGCTAGTCTGCAGCGATACTTTACAAAGCACTTGGAGTTATGTGCCTTATTATGCATCACGCTGTCACTTTGCTTATAAGCAGATTGGAAGCAGAAGCAACCCCATCATGGGCTTGCCCATTCAAAACAGCCTCCAGCATGGTCATGAATTTTGCCAGAAGCCGCTCTCCTTTTTTCATGATCCATAAAGGAACAAAATGCTGGAGGAACTGAAAATGTTCAAAAAGCTTTATATTATCAATATCTGAAGGAAAAAAAGATGCATATATGAAATCGCATGATCCTGGTAAGAAAGCATTGATTAGATACGACTTACGAGTGGAAAGGCATGATTAAAGTACAGGTGCACGCTGGGAAATTCAGAGGTCACAGGGATCCTGACGCAACGTATTGACACGTGTACAGTTTGTGACAGTTCTCTGTTCTGATTGCGTGCGGATTCATTTAGCAGTGTTGCGTCCCGCTGCGATAGCGGTACAAATCACAGACTTCTGTTAACGCATTCTTCTTCCTGTATGTAGTATTCCAGTATCATCTCTGTGAAACGGGTTTAAGCTGCAACAGCTGTGTTTTCTGACACAGGAATTTTTTTTTACTTTCTTCATGGCCTTTTAAGCTGCGTTTTCTTTTGTCTTATTAACTTCAAGAGAGAACGCAATGAGGATGGGGAAACACCTGCTTTTGGCAGTTAGAAAATATACTGTACATGATAACAGGAACTAACTTGTTTAGTGTTAATGCAACTCTGAATGGACAGAAAGTGAGATGTGTAGGATGTGCAGTTTTCTTCAGGAATCATACGCTCCTGATGATGCCTTTTTCATCACTTCTTAATGAATTTTTCCAAAACTTGATTTAAAAAAAGGTTTTTCGTTCCACCCGTTAAACTACGAAAAAAGTCAACTATGGTGTTGTGTGATCATCACTGCGTGACATCATTAAAAACATGTACCCCGTGTAGAGGAACCAGTTGTTTTTATGATCTTGCAATCTTTCTTTGGAAGTGGACGTTCCGGTCATTGTTCATCATTTTACAGATATTTGTGCTGCTTTACTTTCTTCTTCAGACAGTAACTAATAAAAAAAGTTTGTATGGTTTACTTTCCATCTGGCGTTAAAATGGTGACCTGGACAACCTCTTGTCCAGACTAGATTATCGTTTGTAGCTGTCAGAACATGATAACCTATTATGATAACCTATGATTTAAAAAATCTACAGTAAAATTAATTGATATTTAATGTGAACAGTCACTGAGCAAGACCAATGCGCAATGTCCTTTTTAAAATGCTCAAAAAAAAAACTTTTTAGTTCAATTATATCGACAAATTCAGTGAAACAGATCTGAAGTGTCCTTTTTGTTTTAGCAGTAAGTAATAATAAAGCCTCTCTTTATGAAATAAACCATCTAATCTGGTGAAAATTGAATAATAATAATGAATGTTTGAAGTAAAGTATTATGTATCATAATGCTTTAAATGTGACCCATTTATAATGTAATAGGTGGATAACCATTCAAATGTTACTGATGAATCATTTAAAATAAATATTTATCTATAGATATCGCAAACTGTTTTGTTACTTATTTCTTTAAGATTATCGTTTTTGTATAAAGGTGCTATAATTGTGCTTGACAGACTCTCACTCACCTCTTTGCAGATCACAGTGTTTTTTCTTTTAGTATTCAAGCCAAGGTTTCTAGTAAGCACAACCAGAACACAGGAAATAACAAAATCTCTAACAAATCCAGCATTCCTAACTAAACAGACGGTACCAAGCCATCGGGTTTGCAGCCCGTTAATTATCTCAGGGGATGAAATTGGTAGGAAGAGTAACACCAATGCCAACACCCAAAATGCTGACTAAATCTCATCATTTTCAAAGATCTCATGAATCTTCGCGCCCTCGTAGGGCTGCTTTCAGACGACCAAACAGGTGAAAGTCTGATGGAGTGAGATCTTGACTAGAGACAGGATGCTTTAACACCTCCAAACGAGTGTTAAGAGTGTGGGGGCAAAAGTGTGTATCGTCATGGCACACTTTTTATAGAACGGCCTTGTATAGCGGTCCTCTGTGTTTCATCTCAAGTTTAGGCTTCAGCTCTTCAGTAACGATGAGCAGAGTTGGTGATCGTTGAACCTTTTTTCCTGATAATGTTTGACTTTGTAACTTTTTCTTGGTCGGCGATCGAGGATGTTTCCGTTCCATACATAATTTTTTCTTCTCCTCTCTTGTGACTCTTCCAGGTCTGGAAAACGTGATTTCTAAATTCCATGACTTTTCCCAGGATTTCTATGATGGTACAAACCTTAATGTTTGCTGCTACTTCAACAAGAAATATTTACTTTACATTGCATCATGCTGGTGTTATGTTTTTGATGTTTTTTGTATGGGAATTAGATAGTCTTGTTAACTTATTGGCTTAATTAGTTTTGTTTCAAATGGTCAGGTAGTTAGGTGTAGGGTTGTGTACCGAAACCTGCTGCCAATATGATAGCAATTAAAATTATAACCGGTATAAACTCTCATTTCGGTGCCACTGTACATGAAAAATTATTTCCAGACTGAAAAAACGAACATGAACGTGAGAGAGGACGCTCCAATTATATAAATCCAACTAATGTTTGTAGTAACGCGGGTTTGCATTTTGTTTTCACATTCCAACTTAAAAGCACAACTCGGGAAATGAGACCACCCGCGTGAATGAATGCAGCGCGGGCACGGAGTGGCATTAGCTGGCTAAGATAAACACGCTTAAATTTAAATGCCTAAACCTAAACACTCTAAAGTGTGTCTGCATTTCACGACAAAGGATTCCGATACTGTGACATGTCAACAAATGTCTTTCAACCATTGCATGTAAAGGTGGGGGGGACACGCGTCAAAATTAATGAAACACGTGGACCTGTGGATGAAGTAAAAAGCAGGGGGATGCACCGTGTTTAACAGCGTACGGACATCAGCTGGCAAAGTTTGCGTCCCCGGTCCCAGTCACACCAACACTAACAAAGTCAGAAGATGTCTTTATGTTCGTCTTACAGTATCTGCCAAAATCCATCTTATTTCTGCAAAAGAGTCGCTGAAATTTGAAGCTGGTTTGAAGCATACCAAAAACATCAACTGCTGCTGTTATTAATGTTAAATTATTTGTTTAACACCAATAATTATTATGTTTAATTATAATTATATTAATTATGGTTATGTAATTATGGGTGTTAAATTAGTATTGTCTGGTTAGTTAGTGTGTAAATGAGTTGTGTTCTGTATCTACTTATTTTATGTATACTAAATATATAGTATAATAATATAACATTTTAATATTTTAATTATTTTTTTCCAATAAAAGCCATTCTTTAATGTCATTTTTTGTGCCTCTTTTTTTTTAAACTATCGGTTCAGGCACCATTTAGGCACTGGTAACATTTTTAAAAGTATCGATTTGGATAAAAACCCAAACGATACACAACACTCGTTAAGTGTCTTAGTTAGCTAGTAAGTTTTGTTAATTTATGTTGTACAGTATGTATGTAGCAAATTGGCCCAGGAGGAACGTTGTTTCGTTTCACAGTGTACTGAACTGTATGTGGCTGAAATGACAATAAAACCCTACTTGACTTGACTTACGTCTTCTTAATTTTTTAATAACACCTGCCATTGTGTTTGTACTCCTTGTTTTGTGAAACAGTAGATTAAATTCAATTAAATAACACCAGAAAACATTAGCATTAAACTGCCTGGATAAACTACTAAGCCACTGTTATCATCTATTGCGAGTGTGAAGCTGTTAGTAGATACAATGATGAATAAAAAACGACGATACTGAATTGCAATAGGCTTATTGTGTCACTCCTGACATGTGCGAGTGGTAGAGTGCGAGTGTGTGTGTGAGGTGATGTGGATGACCTGTGTGGAGGTGACCTGTCCGGGTGTGGTGCTGGCGGGAGTGGTGGCGCGTGTGGCCTGCATGTGTGCCAACACTTGCTGAGGGATCATGAGCAACTGGCCGGCTTCGCTTCGCACCAACACCATACCTGAAAAACAACACACACAGGTCTTGTAAACAATTCCTAAATACAGCATATCCTGAGGCAAAAAAAAAAATATTACAACTATATTAGTCATGTACGACTCGTATCACTGTCAGCTCCTTTCACAGCCTCAGTCTCACCTCTGTCACACTTTGGATAAGATCTTGTGTGAAGTACTGGGTAAACGTAAAATGAATGAAACTGTTTGTCAGAGAACAAACGACACCTCTGGTTTTGGCTGTGAAACGTTTCTCCTCAACACTCGGCAAAAACCCAGCTGTTCATTAGTTCATTATGCTACAGAACGAGTTTGATCGATAAATACAACAGCCACGCTTTCGACTGAGGAGGAAAGCGATGACGGAAATTGTCTGGCCGCTACGGCATTCGAACACGCTGCCCCCGCACAGAACGCAGTTGGTGGCCTGAACGACACTGCGAGAGCTCTTCCACTCGGTGTTCGCGTCTCTCGGTGAACTGGGATTTGGACAGAAGCTGGTGACGAGAGCGCCCAGATGGCCACGCACAAAAATCTGTCCTGACCAAAAAGCCGACAGACGACGCATCCGTCAGAACTGCCGCTCCGTTGTACATCGTACGTTAGTGCGAGAGCTGTTACGGTGTCACGCCTAGTCACGGAGTACGACCTTACCCATGACTTTGTCAGTATATGACGACTTTGAGGAGGGGGGGGGGGGGGGGGAGTTGAATTAAAAATTCATTTTAATCTGTAATTTTGAAACAGTGATAATTTCTAAGAAAAAAAAAAGATTTTAAAGGAATGTCAAAATCATTTTTAAAATATCTTTTGTTAAGGATTCTACACGCGGTTTTAATTTTATTTTTTTTATTGTCTTCTGTTTAAATCAGCCTGAAACACATAAAATTTTAGTGTGATGACACAAGGCTGTGCATTATTTGCAATATATAGTTTCTTTCGATTTCGGTGGATTGTGTTTCGTATTTAAACGACCCATCAAACTTGTCACTTACACTTTTAAGTTACTTTTTTACCTGTCTGTGTTAGCACCCGGTGAAAACTACACTCAATAAGCCAAAGCCCAGCGAGCAGGTCATGTTTCCCCTGCTATACAAAAAAAAACAAAAAAAAACTCTGCATTGAATTAAACGCTTTGTGAATGAGAATAACTTGGATCCGGGGCGCTTTACTATGAGCTCAGCATTCGTAAATACTTACTCAATGCCAACTCTGTTATTAAGGCTCACAGCGAGGGTGTGCTGAAGCTTTTGCGCTTCAGTCAGGATAAGACAAGAGCGCTTTCACATGCCGCTGCTTATTAAAGCGAATCAAACGAGAAAACAAGACAGCTTAAGCATCGGTAAAGTGCTCACACAACAGAAGTACACTACACTTTTAGTTAAAGGTGAAACCACGTCGTCGTCTGAAGGGTGGGTGTTTAATAATGTACGAGCCACACCGTTTTAATATCACAGAACAAGATTAGTTTAATAATTATACGTTTCTATTTCTGGATACATTATCCAGTCTCAAATAGGACTCTTTCATGATACATGATATGTATTATGCTACTGAGGATTATACAGGGCCAGGAAGAGAGTAGATTTCTAACAGCTATGGCTTTGATTACACAGTTTAGGGAAAACAAAACATTAACAAGGGAACATAAATCAATTGCTGCGGGAACTTGACAGAGATCCTAAGTACTCGGTCTACCGTAAATCAGGGATTTTAAACTTTCTTTAGTCAAATAAACAGACTAGTAGAGACTTGGTTTATTTGACTTTATACTATATTTAATATTGACGATCTTGTTGAAATTGTCTACCATTTTATTTTTTATTCAATTTGTTCACATGTATTGGCACCCTTTTAAGGGTGAACCCCCGCCTCGTGCCCCAAGTCTCCTGGGATAGACTCGCGACCCTGTATATAGGATAAAGCGGTATAGACGATGAGTGACCGAGTGATTTTGTTCTCAATTGTTGTTTTTGTTTTCTTACCTATATGTTTTATGTTTACAGTATCCTAGGGTGCTTGAAATGTTCTTATAAATATACTCAACTTTTTTTTTATATTAGTATTACAGTAACCAATAACTTAATAATAACCATTAATGACAGTCTGAATTCTAATACTATAAAATAAAATAAAATCACTGTCCTTGATTTGCCATCTGATACACTTTGAAAGTTATGTCTTATGTACTGCACACATCTATCTCTGCGCACTCACACAGTGTCACTACTGTGATGTCCAAACAACAACAACAACAACAACAACAATAATAATAATAGCGTACCCTAGAAGACACATTATACCCATGACTTACTTTGCATTATATTTGCAAAGAGTCAGAAAAATATAGTTTTGCCTTGTGCCTTAAACAGGGTGGGTGTTTCCTGTAACTGATTGTTGTGAAAGGTGTACATCACATGAAGCACAGGTTCTCTCTCAGCCCTGGTCTTAGTCCTAGCGCTGGTGTTCCTCGTGTCTGAAACATGCTGGTGTTTTAGTGATCATGGATGACGAACAAGTGGCAGTGAAGTGGAGTGAGAGGAGGGAAAACACTTCAGTGTGGAATGTGGGTTTTCGAGAAAGCTCAGTGACATGAGACTGGGAAGTTTGAGGTACCTGGAGGAAGTTGGATGTTGTGGATGCTCGCCTGGCCCGGGGTGCTCTGCGGGAGGCGGGGCGCGAGCACCTGTTGCGGCGCGATGGTCCTGACGCCCCCCGTAGGGGCTGCTGCTGCCGCCGCCGCCGCCACCGGAGCCACGCCTCCTGTCACCGGGGCTCCGCCTCTCACCGCCGCCGTCGCGTGCATCAGCCCAGCGCCTTTGGCTGCCCCGGGGGAGACCTGCGGAGATCCGGTATGGGCCGCGCTCTGGATCACGGTCTGCGGTGACTCGGCTTTGATCGGTGCCGCCGTCGCGCTCGCGTTGACAGGAAGCTGCGCGGTCGCGAGCACGGCGTTACTGTTACTCCCGTTAATGGTTAAAGTCGCGGGTTGCATAGACGGCCTGATGGCCGGTGTTCCGCCTGGCGCGGTCACGAAGGACGCCTGGATCACCGTGCCCGAAGTAGAAGGTGCACTCGCGAGTCCTTTCGCTACTCCGGGCCCGTTGTTGACCACCGGCACGGTAACGTTAACGGTCGCGGGATCGCTCGATGACGCTGGCGTGCTGTCTGAACGCGGATCCATCGCATCGCCTCCGTCCAAAGTTTGCGCTGTTGACGTCCCGAGCTTGACTTCGTGACCAGGCAAAGTAGTTACCATAGCATTAGGAGACACCGGATCGCGTTAACCGTGCTCCGCTGAAGTATCCGGTGTGATCCGTGAGCGTTTAATTCGCATCCACAGCAACTCATACACCGTGCGTCTGTCTCTGCGAAGTCGGAAACAAACGCGCGGAGAGAGTGTGTGTGTGTGTGTGTGTGTGTGTGTGAGAGAGACAGACAGGAGAGGAGAGCGCGCGCGGCTCTACCGAGCGTCCTTACCGCTCTAACTCTCGTCCTGGACAAACACTTTAGCCATGTAGCTCGGGTTTGTTTGTTTGTTTGTTTTTAATCACACAGTGAGGTTTTCTACCTGCTTTAAAAACAAGTCTCGTAGCCAATAGCTTCTTTGCTCACAAATGTTAACGTTAGCTAGTTGCATTCCCTCCTATCCCGTAGTTAGCATTGTTCTTTCCCACAGCCCGTGCTCTTCCCGCGGAGTTAATGTAACGAAATTTGCTGCGCTCGTTCCTGGCACAACCTGCGATATCGCTAAAAAGTTTCTCGGCCACTCTTTTAATTAGAGAATCCTCCTCCAACAGCAGGTCGAAGCCTGCCGCCATCTTCGATGTGAACCGTGAGGAGCTCTGGACGAAATGAAACTGCGCATGCGCGCGGCAGCGGGAACGTCATTACGTACCGGTCAAAGCGCGTCGCGATTGGCCGGCGGCCTGCGTCGGAGGCGGGTCATGTGAGGGAAAGAAGAAAAAAAAAAAAGAAAAAGAAAGCAGTTGATTTTGTTCGAGCTCGCGGTCGGGAAGCTCGCTGAGCTGTCACGGGCCTTCGGAAAAAAAACAACAACAACAACACGTTGAATTCGTGCACGGTTTCCAGTCTGGGTCAATACAGCACGTGAGAGGGGTCAGACCTTTGTCTCAGGGTGTAAACGGAATGTTTTTGGTGAGTACTGAGTGAGCTGTCGGTGCAACAAGATGGCTTCGTATTTTGGAGTGCCTCCCGACCCCACACAGCCCTGCCGCCAGTGCAATCCCGCCACACAGGGGGCACGCAGGTCTCACATGCACCTCTAGCTTTGTTTTTAATGCACAAACACACACGCGCACACAACTGATGCATTTCATTCTGAAATCCACAAACTTACCCCGTTTTTTTTAAGTTTTACATCACACTTATTAAACTTTTGGGTTCTGAGTTGCAAAATATACATTAAATTTACAATTTTTTTGTTCCTATTGAAATATTGCTACAACATAACTATCACATCACATAAGTTGAGCTGAAGTTTCAATTAGCTTTATTATTATTATTATTACTGCACTCTAGAAGAAGTTTAAGCATCAAATAAATGCCACAGGGCGACACAGTGCCTTAGTGATCAGCACCTCCAAGTGGTTTTGATTCCCATCTCGGATCCGTGATGGGATTTTTTTTTTTTTCATGGAGTTTGTTCTCCCCGTGCTTGGTGGGTTTCCTCTGAATACTCCGGTTTCCTCCCACAGGCCAAAGACATGCAGATTAGGCTAATTGGCATTTCTGAATATATATGTTTATATATGTGTTCCCTGCGATAGATTGGCACCCCGTCCAGGGTGTACCCCGCCTCGTGCGGGTAGGCTCCAGGTCCCCCGCGACCCTGTACAGTACACAGGATAAGTGAGTCAGATCTCTTACAGACTACAACTATGGAAGCATTAGCCTTGTACAATAATATCGGTGATTTTTTTCTTGAAATTTCCACAAACACAATGCTTGAGGTCCAAATTGACATCATTCATAATGAAACCTTTTATTCATTCATTCATTCATTTTCCATAGTGCGTAACCTGTAAAGGAGCCTTGAGGTTTTTCCAGGGAACTCCTACAAGGTGAAGGACACAATGGATGAGGTGTCTATCCAATACACCCACTCATATGGAAACTCCCTGTGTTTGAGTATCCAAAGGAAACCCTCAAAACATGAGGAGAGCAGGCAAATTTCACACATGGAGACCGGATGCAATATTCACTCCACCAACGTTGTTCTCGATGGTCTTTCAGGTGTCCCTGTGGCCACAGCAGACTATCCGATCCGCTCTGAACTAGACTGAACAGGTCTTACACCGAATGCCCTTCCGGAAGCAACCCGCCCCCATTTTATCCAGGTTTGGGACCGGCACTGCACACAGTGGCTGGGGCTTGAGCACTGACTGGGGCTTGAACCTGTGCCTTCTGCATGTCAGGGAAGCAACTTTACATTGAGACACCAATGCTTTTAAATAAGTACGGTAATGAAAATAATAAAAAAACAAATCCCAAGATCACAAGACCTTAAACAACGGTGCTGACTTTTCACAGAACTTGAGAAAGGTATAAAGATCGTGACCATACCCATTAGGATAAGATACAATTTTATCACAATACCTACTGTAGGTCCAGATTAGATTTGTATTGCAATTGATTTTGTAAATAAATTAAGTAAATAAAAAAAAATAAAAAAAAGTTTTTCAGACTTAGGAATTAATTTGCTTTTGTGAGTGGTTTAGACCGCACCAATTGTACAATTATAGAGAAATGACAACATATCACCACCTCAAATGCAAACCTTTATAATTGAAAGCATTATTAAAATAAAAAAGGTTTTTGAGTCAATGTGGTGATACATGAATTGCCTCAGCAAAAATTCACAATATATCAGTGAATCGATTTTTTTCCCCATCTGTAATATATATTCATAAACGGAAAATAAATGTGCATAAAGATAGAACTAAAAAAAAAACAACAAAAATATAGAATTATAAAAAATTTATAAAAAATCAGCAATTCAACTTTACTCACTTCAAATTTTTTACTCACTAATAATACATACATAAAAGTAACTGAATGGGAACCTCTAAATGTCTTGTTGGTCATCAAGTAAGTAAGTAAGTGTGCACAAACCTTTGCACTTAAACAGTAGATTACGAAGGAGTTAGTAAAAATCATTTGCGTCAGTGAAACAGTGACCAGCTTATTTTCTTTTAGGTTATCTTATCAATACTATTTGATCATTACTTTTAACTTGTAAGTCACCTTTGTGTCCTGTTTAGAAACGACTAGCACACTTTGCAACGGAGTTTATCAGGTCAAACATTTACTCAGGATCCTTCTTATTGGAAATCCAGGAAATTTCTGTCCATTTTAATAAACAGTCTATATACTGTAATTATGCGAATATACTTTATATTCATTTATCTATTTAAAAAAAAAAGTGTTGAAGCTGGTGTATTAATTTTTTATTAGCTCTGTCAGCTATAAAGTTTATATTAATGTGTTATAGTTTTTGTGGTAACAATTGATGATTTGTTGATCTGTTGAAGTATACTGTAAGCGTGCATTTGTTTAGAGATATCTTTTGAAGGAGTCTCCAGTGTCAGCACTGTAACTGTAAGTGTTAACACATGAAAACATCATGCCAAGTGTGTTCCTGTAATTGCATATCCAGTGAGTGATTTTTAAAAAAGCATTTATACTGGTTGTTCCAAAGCATTATTAAAATAAAAAAAGCTTTTGGAGTCGGTGTGACGATACATGAATTGCCTGACCAAAAATTCACGTTATATGTCACCGAATCGATTTTCCTTCCCCATCTGTAATATATATTCATAAACGGAAAGGAAATATACGTAAAGATAAACAAAAAAAAATCCAAGAAAAATATTGAAGAAAACAAAATCAGCAATTCAACTTGACTCATTTCACATTTTTTACTCACTAATGAGACTAAAGCAATGCTGCTTGTTCAAACTGTTAATTATCTTACGTGAAATAGCGACTATCGAGTCGGCCGCGTGGCCCATTAATCCACATTTTATTCAGGAACTTTGGCAGACTGCCTCGGTGCTTGTCGAAGATAAAATCCTTTGTTAAACGACCTTGCGCTCGTTTTGTGTGTTTATGCTGTAATAAACGAGCGCCCTATTTCTTTTTTACAGCAATAGGAGTAAAAGGCGTAGCTGAGCTCGGTTAGAGTTTGAACTTTGTCACTGCACAATGTGTTTATCACTTGATCACGTTCTCAAAGTGCAAAGCTGTGAAACGGGTTTTAGTCCAGTTTGTTTGACCTTGCTGGATTTTTTTTTCTCTCTCTCACTCTCACTTCACAGACCCAGACTGAAGAGAGAATGCAAAAACCTGAATAAGGGCTTTATATTATGGATGACAAGCAAAAAAAAAAAAAAAAAAGGACAATTCTCTTAGTACACACTAGAGGATGCTTTCACTTTCAGAAAGTAAAGGGAAATTACATTCTTGATTTTTATTAAATGCAACACGACTTTTTGCTTTTTCACTACTGAGGAGAGGCCAGCTGCCTGCCAAAACCTACATTCAAAACCAGTCACAGAAGCATTTCAGCAAGAAAGCTCATCTGATAACGTTATACTTGATCATTTTAAACAAAGCCTTGTATACTTAATAGTTGCTTCGAAAGTCATTCCAAATTGCCCCTGTGTTGTTTTATTTTCACCTAGGGTGAGCTACAAAGCTAACTAGCTTTTAACACAAGGCTGAATCCCAAATCCCTCTGAAACGCCTAATCACGGGCACTATTTTGGTGTGTGGGATTTCCTTTCCATTCAACATAGCTGATGTCCAAAAGCGGAAAAAATGGTAATATAAGGAGAGACTTGTGATAATTACAAGTCTATCCACAACCTTCATATTTTATCGGCTCTATTTTGGCTGAGCAAAATAACTGGTCAAATAAACAAACTAATAATAATCTGTTGATAAATTGACATGTTCTATAAAGGCAATACATCACTCGGAGTCATGCTGTTGTGCTGGATATCAGCGCGGCTCTGTTGCAGTAGAGTCATGCTCGTGCTTAATTATGATTCTTTTCTTGATATAATAAACCTGCAAAATTCGACATTAATGATTCGCGTTTAATGATTAAGCTCAAGGTGCTTATAGGAGATGAATAAATAAATGAATGGATCAGTTGTAGATAAACACTTAACAGTTTCCTAGACCAAAGCAATACATCACACAATTCTAAGAATAAAGTTTTTTTTTTGTTTGTTTGTTTGTTTTTAACAAAGAGGTGTAAATGAGTACCACATCACCATTATTATCCCAATTATGCCTTGCTTTGTGCTCGGATGTAGTTAATAACAGCGAACAGTGTGAATTTAATTAGTCTCTGTATTCCATGCTGCCTTTCATTAACACTCATTACCAAAAACACATTTTATCCAGACATTGACATTCCAAACTCAGATTTGCATTTATTTTAATATGAAAAAAATGATGAGCGTCATGGAGACGATGTAACATGGACATGACATACAGGCGTGAAAGAGTGTGAGAAAGGCAGGAGATTAATGCTCTGTATAGTGATGCACAGTTCATATAACAGACTTTTACGTTCTGTAATCTGTAAAATGAGATTTTGTACATCATAAACTCATTACGAGCAGCACAAGACGGACAAAGGCATGTATGCAAAAATCTGGACGCATTATGACAGCAGTTCAGGTGAACAGAAATGTTCATCGTAGACGAAGAAATACACGCACACTAGAATCCATGTACGTTTACGGTACCGTGCAACAGGCGACCTACCAGAGAAAAGTCTGTAAGAGCACACAAGCATTAGAGGACGGGATTCGTGAGGGGTGACGCAGTTCATAATGACAGCTCAGATCCTTCTCCTGCACCACTGGCTGGAGGTGTACGATTCATCAAAAGCCTATCCTCGTCATCATCAACAGCGACATCCTCATCATCCGACTGGACCACAGGGGTTTCGGCTCCGTCCTCCCCCTGGCTGTCGGATGTGGCGGTGGAGGAAGTGGAGGATATCCGTGATTTGAGCTCACAGGTGTCTGGGACCCTCAGAGAGATTTCTTCCCTCAGCGCAGCATCGATGTCACTACTGCCTGCAAGACCTAGAAGAGAGATCACAGTTACAGACATTAGCATCATCACCACTCTTTATTTTAGGCTTTTTTTTTATTTTTATATGACATCAGGGTGAAGTGGTACAACACACTCCGATCACACTGAAATAGACGAAATGTGTATAAGGCTTTATAAACTGCTATACAATTTACGGTAAATATAATAAAGTACATAAAACATTGTTTTTTAACGGTTCTGTGATACGAATATGTGAATGCCATCATACCAGTGTAATGTGTATGAAACATTAAATAATGCTTATTTAATGATTATTTTGTACATGTGAGTTTTGTTAATGATTGCATAACATGTTGACCAAGACCATGATAAAGTGCTTACTGGAAGTAAATACATGAATTAATTATTCCCTGGCTTGTTCATGCATGCTGACACTTGAAAATCAGCAGATGGCAAAAAAAAAAAAAAAAAAAGAAAGATCTTCTGGTGAACAGAGCCAGGGGACATGAAATAAAAATGTGAAGGGGAGAAAAAACTTCTTTTTTTGCCCGTCCATCGCTACCTTCTAGTGGACACGAACATGCGTCGGCGTCCTCCTCGGTCGAGGCGAGAAACACATCCAGGGCCTCCTGATCCGAGATGTCCAAGAGGTCCATTTGCTCCAGCATGTCCACGTTGACCTCCATGGATGAGATGCTGCTCATGGGAGCTACGGAGCATATGGGGGAAAAGATTCTTAAATATCATAAAGAGAATTATCAGATAAACCAGATTTGTTAACGACTATTCTGGACTCACCCCTCTTGTAATCGATCTGCAAGTGTGCTGGGGAGAAGTAAACATCCACGTCGTGCTGGAAGGCCTCCTCAAAGAAGCGTTGTCTTTCCCTGAGCTTCAGCTGCTGCGCCGCCTCCATGTCCGTGAGCTTCAGCGTGTTCTCCGTTTCAGCTGGGAAACACAAAATACAACAATTTTATTCAATAAAAAAAACAAGCAGAGATTTCTTAGACTTAATAGGAAGCCCCTAGTGATCACTCTGCAGCCTGGAGTGCATGAATAGTAAATACATAAACCACCACCAGGGAGCAACAGTCAGCTGTATCACCCATTGCCTCATCTTTGGTGGCGCCGGAATGTGTACAAAAGGTTTAAACATAGATTTTGGAATCTATTACCGGCTTCAATATATTTAGGTCTGAAGGTATGTCAGTAACCAGGAACTCCCAATGCACACGCACACAGAACACTGTCAGTCATCTCATATTGCCATATGACTCTGTCAAGGATGCAGTTCAGTCACAGCATCTGTCAAAAACAAAAAAGGCTGCTAATCTGATCAGGCTGGAAGTTCAATCACATTTGCTGCCCATGTCTCTTTCCGCAGGGTAAGAGGAGGATCGTGATAGGAAAGAAAAATGTGATAAGGAAATCACCAATTAGCTGTACATTACAGTATCAACCTTGGTCTGTATCATTTGTGATAGTGTATAGCACTTGTGTGCAGTATACCCCAACAGCCCAGGGGTTTAATGCTCGTAAGACAAATAGGAAAGCAGGACATACTGTAGATGTGATGTGATGTGATGTGTCATTGTACTTCTTAATCAGCATTGTAGAGTATTGAGAATGCATTTCAGTACTGAAGCAGTGGACACTCGTTTCGTCTCACACCTCTACAGCATCCGTTAGTCAGATGAGAAGCCTGACCCCCTGCTCGAACACGAGACCTCGGCCAGTCATCTATTTATGGAGGAGCACACAAGAGTCGGAGTAAATGACTCACCGGTAATTATAACCACCTAAATATACGAAACAGAAACAGAGCAACCTTACAGAAGCCTGTTTTTAGACACTTCACAAGTTGTGTTTTCAACAAAGAGTGAATCATTTTTCTTCACGTGTTCATAATTCTTGTCCCTGACATGTTCATTTTTAACATGATGCATTTATTGTCACTCTATATCTTTATAACTTTTTTTTTTTTTTAGTTATACTGTAAGTAACACATGATTCCTTTACTTTACATTTTCAATAATTTCTTAAAGTTACTTATTTCTTAATTTTCAACTCCTATATTTTTACTTATTAACCTAAAAACATCTAGGAAATGTTCTTGTATTTATTTGATTTTATTTTTACAATGAATAAAACCATGAATAACCATGATCAGAGATCATTTAGTGAATTTGTATCTTTAAAAAAATAATGTTTAATAGTGAAACTAAGACCATTTCAATAGACGCACATTAAACAGAGGATTGTTTAACAGCTGTGTATCAATAATAAAAAAAGAAAAAGACACTTAATGAGGTTATTGAGGGAAAACAGACTTGAATTTGCTAGGGAGCATAAAGATAGGACTTTGGAGCGAGGGGAAAAGGTCATGTGGTCTGTTGAGTCCAGATTGACCCTATTCCAGAGGGATGGGCGTGTCGGGATTGGAAGGGAAGCACATGAAGCGATGCATAGTGGCCATAGTGTTATGATCTGATGTTGCTTCAGCTGGTCATGTCCAGGCTCAGCTAATGTTATGTGGCAATAAAATTAACTCCGCTGTTGCCCTGAATGTACTGAATGACCAGTGTTTTAAATCTGTGGAGTTTTTTTTTTTTTTTTTTTACCCCTTAATGTCATAGGCATCGTCCAGGACTCAAACTGTGAAGTTGTTCTGGAATCATTTCACACGTGGAACATGAACAGAAAAACTGTTGAATGAAGCATTAAAGTGCCAAGTCGGTTTAATATCATATTAATCAAGTTGATATCTGAACCCTATTCATTTCTTAATGTACAAAAGGCTCTGACTGAATGTCTGCTATGTGTTTTTTAATATTTTATATAAATGATGCATGAAATTTTGAAACGAATTGTGTTGTGCAGTCTGTATATTGTATAATGCGGCATGTAGTGTATAATGTATAAGGCAGGAATGTGGGATTTGGCTTTTCAAAAAAACTTTTAAATGAAAATGAAATAAAATTAAACTTAAATTAAAAGCCTGTCTATGTTTGGCCATGTGCACTTAGAGCTCCTACGTATGTGTGGACTCCAACAGGGTCAAACAAGCATTCATTAAACTATTGGATAGGGGGAAAAAAAAGAAACAACTTGAAAAGCTGTGGCCTGCATATTCATTGTTCAAATAATGCAACTAATCAGCTAATTAGCACTTTGCTGTTCTAAAAAGGCATTATTTGTGTAAGAGTGTTAGAAATGGTTATATGTGCAGCACACTACTGGTACGCCATGTTCAGGGCTGAGAAGCACTACTTTAAAATGTCACAGCTATGCCTTTCCTTTCACACCAAGTCAATACATCGAACCAGACAAAAAACGGCATTCTGGGATTAAGCCGTAATTAGAGCGTACAGGCCTAGACCGGGCTAATTGGATTGGGTTTGTAAGCCTCTGTCAAATTAGGAAGAACATAAAGACTAGCCCGTGCTGGGAAAGCCGACAGATCACGTGGCTTCCACATGCTTCCACTGATTAGAACTGCAAATACTAACACACGCGCACACACACACACACACACACACACACATTAGCTATTTTCAGATGGTGGATTGCTAGCAAATTAGCTTGTGTTATAAAGAAGTGAATAAATTTGAAAAATTAATTATAATAATAATAATAATAATAATATGTTTTATGGTTAACAGTAGTTTACCCAGCTTGCATGCAAATTCTGTGGCTAGAGTGTTAATATCTGTGTGAAACTGAACTCGTGTTATGATCTGTTAACAAATCGAACTGAAATGTCAAGCTATAATCATAATCTGCCATCCAAAATTTATCATTTAAATCTGTTTAATCTTCAACTGTTAAAAGTCATAAGTTCATTAATTCGCATAAACAAGTCTTTTTTTTCCTTTTTCTTTTTTAATCACTGAGGATTAATCCGTTGAAGCATCATATTTATTATGGGTCAAGTGTGTTTACGTCCGGTGGGCAATCTGATATGAAAAGGCTTTTTAAGTTTCTCATCAAACAAAATTAAACTAAATCTCATTCAGTTCCCTTATTCTCACTCAACAGCTTTAAACTTTAAAATTAGGATGTGGAAATTCGGGGAATTCCTGCTAAAAAAAAAAAAAAAAGATTTCATTTTTTTTAGTCGGTCACCCAGTAATAATGAAAATGTGATGACTAATGATGCAAACATCCTGGATTTTTGTTTCAGTTTCCTGAAAAAAAATTAGGCTCGTCACATTTGGCAACAGAGTGTGTTCTCTGCGGCAGATCAGGAACAGTCAGTGACCCTGTGGTGTGTGAGGACGGCGAGTCAGCCAGCGGACGAAGATGTCACTGTGACTCACACTCTGGATATGAGACTTTATGTGTGTGTGTGTGTACTAATGCTGCATTCCAGCCCTGATTTTAGCATGCCCTCATCACCTTTTCCTGCCATTTCCCTTCACAATAATCCCACGTGTGTTATAAAGGACATTCCTAATCTTTATTAGCTCTAGGAATATTTATTAGATACATTACTGCATGCTTGAGGTATCTTAACTATCCAAAACTGTAAATATCACAAGCAGTATCTGGCTAAAAGGACGTTTTCTACCATGAACAGATTTTTAAATGTGCAGAATATTAAGCCACCTCATATTTCTTCATATTTTGCTTCCAAAGAGCCAGACTTTCTTGTATTTTTAATGTACGTCTGAGGAATAGTTCTCCAGGCTTCATGAAAAGACTTTTTTGGCTCTTTTTCTTTTTGGCAAATTTATGACTCTCAGTTTCGGTCCAGTCCCTGGATCTGAGCAGTTTCAGATGAAGGTTTTTTTTTGTTTGTTTGTTTGTTTCTTAAGCCACACAGTGACATATGAATCATTTATCTAACTTAAGGCATGAACCAGTGAGAAACAACAGGTGCAGATGATGACAGATATACTGCTGATGCTGAATGCTGATTGGTTGGAACAGACGAGAGGGGAAATGAGGTTGCTGCTGAGGTTCTTACATGAACAAGCAGTTTTTAAATGGCAGCTTTAGGCACTCTGCAACGGCTAAAAGTCATACATAAAATATAAGACATTAAACGTATGTGAAACAATCTGACATATAAGGCAAAATCAAGAGCACATCTTTGGTAAAAACACATGATGAAAGAAGATTGCAAAGGTTGTGTGATACAAGAGGGAAATAAATTGCACATGAGATAATCCATAAGTTGTTGAAATGAAAAGAAATGAAATGAAAGAGGCTTGATAGCTTGAGCATTTCCATACAATACCAGTTCATAGCTAAAGCTGTTTAAAGATTAATACTTATCTTTAAACAGTATTAAAGATAATGTTTACATGCCACAAAGTTTTAAACATGATGAAAAAAAAATTTGATAAACTGAAAAATACAGTTTTTCAGAGCTAAGTGAAATGTCCCATAATGTCACAAAGTTACCTTCATCCTTTATGTTTGACCTGTATGAGTAACAACTAATACCATTTTTAAAATGTACTACTGTAGGTCTAGAAACAAGAAAAAAATAATTCATGCGTTCACACTTAACTTCTATATTTTGTATGATTTTTTTTATATTATTTTTGCATTTTTAGTATCCCGAAGAAAAGCCATTCTGCCCACAAGGACTATGGTTCGTAATCGTGTCTGAGTAATTCTCCATGATTGTGTTCACTCCCTCACAGGAAGTGAGCGGATGTGAACCTACATATTGAAAGTAGTTAAGTAGATCTTAAACGGCATGCTGTTATACTTTCATATCTGCTTCAAATATTAAAGAGATAAATATCTCCAGAGGTGGCTGTTTTTATATAAATCACTACTTCAAACCATCAGGAGATTCCGACACGAGACGTATTAGAAGGAGTGCACGTCAGAATGTGTGTCCGTCCGGGTGCACTGCTTTATGCTGACTGGCACATTGTTCAGTCAGGGAGTGCAGGGAAAGTAGAGGACACCGCGGTCCAGCAATCTTATTTTTGGTTTATGCTAACACGAGCATCCTGCACAACATCTTTAACAACCTCTGTTGCTGCACACCGGGCCAGGAAGGAGAAGTAGGGTCACCGCTTTCTTCCTTTGAACTAACTCGGGGTTAACTGCCTGGCTCTCGGGGACGGCATCGAGTGCTCTCGCAGCGGGTTCTCTCAAAAACCTCAGGCTTCAGGTTATGGATTTATGACTCCACTTTACAGCCTGTAAACTGCTCACAAACTCAGTCACCCGCTGAAAATAAGCGGCACGCATCCGGATGCCCACTAGACTGGCATGGCGTGGCATTTGTGCAGGATTGGAGTGTGTGATGTCCCGCTTGTTTCCACAGGTTACGTAAAAAAAATAATAAAAAAAAAAGGATGGCGTGAGTGTTTCACCTGGGGTCAGGCTTAGAGACAGCAGGGGTCTGATTAGTAGTGACAACAAGTCACTTGCGGCACATGGCAAGAGTGCTGATGTTTATTTCTTGGACATGGACACATACACACACGCATTTGTGTACGTGTGTGTCCATTTTCTCAAAAGGAATAGATTTTGAGCAACTCAAAATTGCTAATCTAAATCTAATATCTAATTTTAGATATGGTTAAAAATGTGGCTATTGTGGTAATGTTCCAGTCGATTCTGATTGGTCAAGTGATTAACTGCTTCTTGCCCAGCGTCTATTAAAACGTATGTCCCAAGATGTAGGAAGGTTTCTTCATGAAAGTGCATAAAATAGAAAAAAAAAATACCTTCTTAACCTTCAGTGACCTCAATAGTGCACGACTCATGCATGAGAACACGGCTCTCCTTTAGATCTTTCACGCGCATCCACTAATTTAAACTTAGCTTTCTCACACTCTCTCTCTACAGAAGTTGCCAAATCACATCTGATCCTAGCTCAGCATTCTCTCCATCGTTATGTCACATTCCGTCTATTTAGTCCAACGAGGTCTGAATGAAGGGGGACGGAGTGAGTAAGATCCCGAGTCTGAATACGATAGAAAAAAGAAAAGAAAAGAAGAGAGAGAGAAAAAAAAAAGCAGATCATCCAGGAGGCTCGACTTGACATTCCCAATGGAGAGGGTAAACCTCTTTTTCTCTCCTCTGCTTCCTCTCTCTTTTATTCCCTCTGTGGGATTGGCACCAGAGCAAAGAGACAGATTTGAGTCTGGCTACCGGACATGGCACGGTACTCACACTCGACTCGCCCACGCTAACAACCCCGAACCCACAGTACCAGCACAAAGAGTGCATTTTACACACACACACACACACACACACACACACACACACACACACACACACACACACACACACACACAGACACACACACACACACAGGTCATTACTCCTAAAGTAATGATGTTAGATCACGGCCCTGTGGTTTTTCATGGAGGTTTTGCTATTTCTAAATGTCTCAAAGCAAATTGTAATTACTGGACTTTAGCAACCCATTCTGCTTACTTCAGATTCCCAAAAAAAGGAAGTAAAGCACAGGGACGCTGAGGTGAAAACATTTCTCTGGACTTACGAAAACACGCTAGTTTTAACACATATGATGTTATGCATGTGATTGCTTAATTATGTTAAATTATTTCCCATGAGGGGAGGGGTATGGGTAGAAAAAAAAATAGTGTACAATGTATGTATGTATATGTAACTTGTTTATATTCCCAATAAAAAAGACTTTGATCAACAAAAAAAAATTATTTCCCATGCATATGGAAACCCTGGAGACACTCTGTAGTTCAGATTCCTTTGCAGAGTTCCGGTTTGTAACATAAAAATATTACTTATTTCCCCTGATGTTTGCGTATAGGAAATTTTAATATTCTGATAAATCTGACATCTTAAAGGCCATATCAAATCAAAGTAAAAGCTTGTCAGTATTTTTGTTTTAACCGTCATTCGTCTAGGCTGCATGGGGTTGAAGTGGATAGCGCTGTGACCATGAAGGGTTGAGGGTTTGGGTCTGGCCTCGGGTTTGTGAAACTGCGTGTGTGTGTGTGTGTGTGTGTGTGTGTGTGTGTGTGTGTGTGTGTGTGTGTGTGTGTGTGTGTGTGTGTGTGTGTGTGTGTCTGTCTGTCTGTCTGTCTGTGTGTGTGTGTGTGTGTGTGTGTGTGTGTGTGTGTGTGTGTGTGTGTGTGTGTGTGTGTGTGTGTGTCTGTGTGTCTGTGTGTGTGTGTGTGTGTGTGTGTGTGTGTGTGTGTGTGTGTGTGTGTGTGTGTGTGTGTGGAGTTTGCATGTTTTCTTGGTGGGCTTCCTACATTTTGCTCTTACAAGCCAAAGACATGCAGCGTATGCTACGTGGGACATAGTGTGTGAGTGGGTGTGTGATGGATTGGCACCCTGTCCCAAGTATACCCCGCCTAGCCCCCTGGTATAGACTCTAGACCCCCTTGACCTAGTACAGGATAAGTGGTATAGAGAATGAGAGAGTGAGTGAGTCTTTTGTATTGTAAGCAGCAGAGGAATCAGCTGCTCCTTTAAAATACACTTTTTTTTTTTTTTGCAGATTTGTCACACTTTTTTTTCAGATCATCAAACTAATTTTAATATTGCACAAAGATATCCCAAGTAAAAAAAAAAAAATGCAGTTTGTAAATGATGATTTCATTTATTAAGGAAAAAAAAAGCTGTCCAAACCTACCTGGCCCTATGTGCAAAAGTAATTGCCCTCCAAACCTAATAACTGGTTGTATCTCCCTTGGTAGAAACCACTGGCAATGAGCCGTTCACATCTGTGGAGGATTTTCAGCCCACTCTTCTTTTCAAATTGTTTTCAAATCACCCACACTGGAGGATCTTCAAAGATGAACGGCCTGTTTAAAGTCATGCCACAGCATCTCAATTGGATTTAAGTCCAGATTTACACTCATAGTATGGTGTGCTGTCATAGAAAAATCACCAACAATGGAATGTCATAATGCATCCCAACAAAGGTCGAGTTACCGTAGTTGATTATTTTCCAAAAACAGCACAGCTTGCAATGTTTTTATTCTCATAGATGACCGAAATATTTCCCCCGTCTCTTTTTTTTTTCCTCTCTCGCTCAAATTTAATTTGGCAAAAAACAAACAATACTAAAGGGATACTGTAGCTTCATCTCTTCATACTGTTCCAAAGCACTGACATGGGAGACTCCTTTTCTAACTGCTTAACAAACGTCTCCTTAAGAAAGAAACCGTGTGTGTTTTTGTGGAACATCTCAATCCGTACAAGTCAATACGAATGAACGCGTTACTATAGAAACAATAACATGCCGTACAATCAGTCTTCTGTTACGTCGTTACTTTACCGCATCCCTATGACAAAGCAATAGGAACAATGCCAGAGTGACTCTGTCCTTGGCAACTGTTTGCTTTTCCCATTCACACATAACGCTTTCCATTTTCCATAAAACCTCTTAGTCTTGATATCCTCCAGAGACGAGGACAGAAACTGTGAAAACACCAACAAAGGCACAGAACTAAATATGTTGCCATAGAGCTGTCTGAGAATAAACATTGCAGCTTGTCTCGGGGCAGTGTGGTACTATAGCGGGACACAGGAAACTAGTGTTCCAGCATCCCCAAGAGAAGCCTCAGATAGAGCTTTAAACCCCAGAGATGATTTAAGCTGGTTGGAGTGACTGTGGGGTTTTTTTTTGTGGGTTTTTATAGATGAGCCACAGTTAAAACTCTCCCACAGGCTTTTCCTGACCAGCACAAAGTTGGAGAAAATGACCTTTCCAGATGCTTTAAAGCAATTTTCGACCACATAAATAAAAATAAGGATGGTTTGGTTTGGTCTGTGGTTAGAGAACTATGGTAGTAGTGTTTAGATAGAATACTGAACTGTATATTTGATTCTTTTAACACAACAAGACAGGCATTCGGTGTGTGAAAATATTAAAAAAACACAAGCAAGTTATTCCCTTATGCATGATTTTCCTGGAAAGCTTTCCTGGATTAATCAGAGGGGCGTTCAAGTCAAACCGGGACTTTTAGAGTAAAAACTCCATTAATGCCTCTGTATAATCTCCTGCTATATAGTGCACGATACCAGTGTTACACTAGTGCTAGGATACCATCAAGGTAGAAAGTTTTCTCAGGATACTGGAGCATGTCTTAAACGCTGGCCTCCCAGGAACTCCTTTAATAACCCAAACATGTGGAAATGGCCTGGAGCGAGGTCAGGACTGTACGAGGATGCGTCAGTAACTCCCAGTCGAGTTTCTGTAATGTGCAAGTGGCGTTGGTGAATGATTGTGTGTGTTTTGTTTTGTTTAGTTTTTTTTACAGACAGATGCGCCTCTTTAGGCTTTCCACTCGCTGAATGCTCACAGGAACGACCGCAATGGGCTCCGTGCCACTTCGGCTGGGAAAGGCGCCTTCTTTGAAACGTTTGCAGCATTCAAATGTTTTACTGAGCGTCATCACGGTACTGCAATAGTAGTCTTCTGTAAATGTCAATCGGTTTTACGCCTTCATTCACAAGACACGCCATCACAAGTTCTGGTTTGACTTTAATAATATTTTGTATTATTGTCGTTTAAACTTTCTAATCTGAGTGAATTTTGAATGAATGACCATTGCACGATTATTTTTAGATATAGAGATTTTTGGAGATTAGATATATCTGGACTGCTTGTCTTCACTTTCCTAAAACCTTTGTCATTTCTCATCATCGGTCTCAGACTGATGATGACACCGGGTATGACTCAGCATTTCATCTGCAGCCAGTAGAGTGAGCCAGTCGTGTGACACTGACACGCATAAATAATCACTTTGCATCAAAATGCCCTTTCCCAGCACCTCGGAAGAGCTGATCTGGGGTCTGTTTTGGTTCTATTGAAATCATAAATATACACAAACTGGCTTCAGATCAGTATGGTGCACTGTGTGGTTGTTTGGGGAAATCCCCTTCACAATCCCCTTAAGGGCTGTTTCCTCATCTGGCCAGCTCGGCTTTTGTCAAGTCTAAAGAACTGAGCCGAAGTAAGTGTAGACATCGCGAAAAGAAGTGTTGACTCAGCAAGTAAGATGGAAAGTAATCAATAGATTGTGAGTTCAAATCCCAGTGCTGCCAGCCTGCCATTGTTAGAGCCTTTAGAGAGATGGTTAACCCTGAACCCTGCTCAGCTCAAATTACTGAAAATGTCTGCCAAATGTAAACTTGGGCATTGAGCAGGGCATTGTGTTCAGATTCAATCGTTATATTTGATTGATTCCACAGCGGTGACGAATTCTTGATTCTGATCACGATTACTCACAACGTGTTGATTGTTTTAATACTTACATCTCTAGTACAGAACAGATTGTAAGTAACTTATATTAATGCATTCATACTGATACTTATATGGCAGAGTGTGTTCATCATGTAGGGCTAATAATAAACATATTGATTCAAATAAATAAATAAATGAAGTGTTTATTTGACATTCATGGAAGGAGTCTCCAGTGTCAGGATTAGGTTTCCTCCACATGGAAAGTTCTCCAAGACGAAGATGACTGCACTTGCTAGTTTTGAAACCTGATGTTGTTATATAATCCCTGTTATCCGTTATCACCCAGATGAGGATGGGTTCCCCGTTCCTCTCAAGGTTTCTTCCCATTGACATCTCAGGGAGTTTTTCCTTGCCACCGTCACCGTCACCCTTGGCTTGCTCATCAGGGACAATCTCACATTTTTCTCACTCAAGCCACACTTCCATAAATTTTCTTTTCATTTTCTGAAGCTGCTTTGAGACAATGACCATTGTTCAAAGCGCTACCGAAAATATACAGCGCAATATCAAGAGACAGAGAAAAATGGGAAGATGGTCAGGTGTCAATCATATTTGTTACTGCTATAACATAAGTGGTTAAGACCTTGGTCTACAGCTCAGAAGGTCATTGGATCAAACTCCTCAGATGTAGTGTATAAATAGATAAATAGATGTAAGTAGCTCTGGGTAACGCCATCATGGCCAGGTGCTATAAACGTAAGTGACTATGGACAGTATTAACTGCGCCTATAAATGGTTAAAAATAATGATGGCCTGTGGGTTAATAACTAAAACTGTGATATCGCACTGCAGGTTGTTATAGGGAAAAGATAAATACATGAAATTCGAGGTAGCTTCAAATAGTAGCAAGTTACCATGATGTCTTTGGTTATTTTCCTACAACAGCAGGGGGTTTTATTCTTTTCTTAACTTGAGTATAAATTCCATTGGAATTTCATTCAAAAGGCTGGATCAAAGAATACACATTCTTTCCCTCAGTCCAACTGTTGCCTCTGACAGACTGCCATAAATATTTCATGAGAGCTAGAGAACCTGCTCAATACCCGACTGAAGAGGCGGCACGAGTCTGAGCAACACAAAGGTCATCTTACTTGATTTTTTTTTCCTGAGGAAACCACAACAGCATGGCCGCGTGGTTTTTTTTCCCCCCTTCAACGCTTTTCTTCCATTCAACAAGAATCACGTCATGTGGCAGCCATGATCGTGAGCTGAATAGAGTCTAAAAAGCGAGACAGACGCAAGTGTTTCCAGGAACTGTATATAGAAAGGCTACTGCACTGACTTACTGGAATGATTGAAAGATAACAAGAGATACTGAAAGAGAGGAAGCGTAACTGGGCATGACATCACTCAGTTCTGGTGTGTCGAAAAGACTTGCGTGCGTCAATGTGTGTGTGTAAGAACTACAAGGCTGTTCAATTATATATTCATTTACTGGCATAGCCTGTCTGTAGTCATCCTAAAAGCCTTTAATCCCTGGGATAATCTGTTGCTATTTACTTTACATTCTTAATTGAGTCACCAATTACCAGCTAAGCCACAAGTCACCAATCAGACAATATGCAGGTGAAAGTCTACCTTTATGCAATAACCTAGACAGGCAATATAAGAAAACATGTTGCAATCCTCTCTACGAAAACAGTGCTTACTGAAGATGAATGAATGCTATTCTGCAGTATATCTGTTATGTATATCATGCAATGCATGATGTCAACTTTTTTTTTTCCTGTTCAAATATCCAACAATGAAATAAACCGTGATTATTGCTTACTGTTTTGTCTACTATTATTATTAATATACTTTGTACTATAAAGAATATTGCCTCCATAGATGTATAGCTATATGGATAGCTTAGTGGTTAGCACTGACGCCTTGCACCTCCAGGTCCTCCAAGTTTTGTGTGCATGGAGTTTGCATGTTCTCCCTGTGCTTGGTGGGATTCCATCAGGTTCTCCGGTTTTCCTCCCACAGTCTAAAAACAGGCAGATTAGGCTAATTGGCATTCCCAAATTGCCCGTAGTGTGTGAATGCATGTGTGAATGTTGACCAGAGGTCGTACCATGATTGTACAAAATGGAAATAAAAACTTTGGTCACCACTGAGCACCAATGGTTACCACTGACCTCCATGGTCCCTAGTTGGACTACAGAGGTTCCTAGATGGATACATTTTTTTTTCTTTGGTATGTCCTGACCATTGCAGCCTGGAAACATCCAACAAGAGCTGCAGTTTTGGAGTTGCTCTAACCCAGTTGTGTAGCCATTACAATTTAGCCCTTCTTATCTGGTTACAGTGGTGGCTGGAAGTCAGTGTGATACATTAGGCAGCAAGTGAACCTTTTTCCTCAAGTAAATGTGTCGGAAGTAGAAGAAATGGTCAAGCATAAACATTTGATTGTGCCAAATTGCCAAATTGTGTTGGCTATACGTTCTGGTCAGAGCAACTCCAAAACTACAACTCTTGTTTCCAACCTGCAGTGATCAGGACATAGCAAAAGTAATCCAAGGAAGGAAACCTGATAATCTGGCAACAGGCTCACTGATGCATGAGTCTAGCCCGTGTAGTCTCACCCAATAGAAGAGCTACTTTACCTCAAATTGAGAAAAAGGTCCTTATAGAAATAAATAGCTGCTGTAGGGAGCATATTATGTAAAAGACTACTTTTACTTTTAAAAGATTCTGGCCTTTGCTGCATGAGAAAAGGAGCAGGTGTGACAAATTCCTCAGAAGGACTGTTTGTGGTTCTGCAGGATGTTCAGTAAAACTAAGCAGCGAATTTCCTGCACAAATCGTGCCTGAGATTATATTTTAAGCAAAGGTTCGTCACACCGGCTATTGAAATGATTTATTGAATTGAATCCGTTGAATGCAATTTTATACCATTTTTGGAATCTGGAAACTTTTTTGAAGACATCCTTACTCTACAGCAGTTCTTTGCATGTGCCTAAGATTTGCACAATACTGTATCTACATATAGGAGTTTCACTTTTTGAATTAGACCTTGGACTTGGACCAGTTTTTCAGATGCGCTGTACACACACTAGTGTCAAACATGCTGTAGAAAAAAAAAAGAAAATAAAAAATTTACAATAAAACCTCAGGTCTCTTTTTACAGTGCTTCATTACTTCTAAATGCTTAATCTTTTTTTTTTTGGTTTCGGCGCAGGGTGTGTGGCTCACAGGCTGGCCGAAAAGCCACGCACTGTTTGTCTGAAAATCATGGTTACATATCGTAAGCATAGAACCAGGTCAGCACAACAGTTACACACGTGGACAAAATTGTTGGTACCCTTCGGTCAGTGAAAGAAAAACTCACAATGGTCACAGAAATAACTTTAATCTGACAAAAGTATGATTAACAATGAAAGTCAGACATTGCTTTTCAACCATGTTTCAACAGAATTATTTAAAAAAATAAACTCATGGAACAGGCCTGGACAATAATGATGGATAACATCTTGCGAACTGTACATGCAGTCCTGATCTCGCTCCAAGCTATTTCCACATTGAAGGAGTTCCTGGAAGGCCAGCGTTTGACACATACCGTAGGAAGTCTGATCACGGTTCCGGCATACCGAGAAAACTTTCAACCTTTATGGTACCAAGCGCTAGTGAAACGCTGGGATAAGAGCATTAATGTTGCAGGGGATTATACAGAGAAATAAAGGGAGTTTTTAGTCCCATCACTGTGCCCAGACTTAGTTGAAAGAAAATGTTCTTGTTCTCATATGAGGACATTTAGGGTCTCAAGAGGTTAATACATTTTTGTATGTATTTACATCAGTTCTATTTTGATCCGTCGTACTGGCATGACAACACACAGACAACTCTCTCTCAGAATGAGCACTAAATCCGACAGTGATCTCCAAAACGTAAGTATTAAGCCCTCGCTACACACTCTGAACTCGCACTTGGCACTGCATTAAGTATAACGTGTTAAGCATTAAGCACATTGAATTGATGGCACATTTATCTCTCGTCAGTCTCACCAGGACGTGGAGATGTTTGGACTGTCCTGCTTACATTTTCAGAAATCCTCATGGAGCTTTAGATCCCTAATGAGGAATCAAGAGACCACGATGGAAAGGCGACATGAGGACGAAACCACGAGACGAACTGGACTCAGAACAGAATCCCATCCTCTTCTGTAGGACACCAGATACTGCGATTATAAATCATTACCCTTCCATAGCTGCACAGTGTAAAGTCAATCAGTCACTGTGAGTGAATTGTGAGTGAGCACAGAGCAGTCATTATGATTCGAGCAACACTATGAAAAGAAAGTCTAATACGCTCTCATTTAAAAAAAGAATGCCTGCGTTTGATGACTGCACATCTCCCCTGCACTCCTTTTATCTCTTCCATCCTCCGCCTCAACCACCGAGCTCTCTCATTTAGGCATGGATCCAGGAGTAAATTATTAATAGAGCGAGTGTGTGAGCCACTAGCGTGCATCAGAAGCTGGGTGAAGCATAACCAAGCACCAGCAGATCACTTGCCTATTCTGAACAATGACCTCATTGTTAACCCTATCCTCTCCTCAATAGAGGTCTTTAAGAGGTCAATCCACATTCTGATGAGCTATAAAAAAAAAAAATACATAGCAGAGTGCGCTTGGTGTAATAAAGACCATTTCTCTTATGATGAAGAGGTGGGCAAATGAGCTATGAATAGTGTCAGAGTAAAATGATGAACGCTAAGGAGGAAAAAATGACATCATATGTCTGTGCAAACTGACAACACACCAAATTTAATATGGACTTGAAAAACTGTGATGTACTTCAGAACTGAGTCAGCCATCAATTAACTTTTTTTTTTTTGCATCTATTGTATGTTTTAGGGTGACAGAGTGGTTAGCACTGCCGCCACACACCTCCAGGGTTGGGTGTCTCCGGTCTGCGTGTGTGAAGTTTGCATGTACGCTCTGTGCTTAGTGGGTTTCTTTCCAGATCAGTATGCTGCAGTGTGCGAGTGTGCTTGTGCCTCGGGATGCAGAGTGCATCCGGAGTGTCGCCTGCATTGTGCCCTGAATTCCCTGGGATAGGGTTGAGACCCAAAGAATTATACCTAAAGGTTCTCAAGGTTCCCCTGAAGGCGTAAAAACCGATCGACGTTTACAGAAGACTTCATTACCGTTAAGACGTTGAGACATTTAGCCGCAGTGAAACAACTGAATGGTGCAAACGTTTTTTTTTTTTTAAATCATCCGTGAATCATCGAAGTGCCTCAGAGCCCACTGCAGTCGTTTCTCTGAAAATTTAGCAAATGGAACTCCTGAACTTGTTGCTAACTCGGACGAGACACATCTGTCTGTGGGAACTGTACACGCAATCATGGCTGGGACTTGTGCCACAACTGCTGTACAGTCCTGATCTCGCTCCAAGCCATTTCCACATTGAAAGAGTTCCTGGGAGGCCAGCGTTTCAGACATACAGCAGGAAGTCTGATCTTTGTCAAACTTTCAACCTTCATGGTACCTGCACATGATTTGATGTATGTCTATGTCTAATGATTAGATGGATATCTACTTATAAAATACATTTTAAATTCCAACATTCTTACATATGTCTCAAAGAATACGCTGTCATTTGTTTTGTTTTGTTTTTTATAATTCAAACATATACTGAATCTCAGTTGTATTTCTTCCGTAAGATATAAAACATCCCTTTAATGCAGCTGATTGAAGGCTCCTTCACTACCAAGGCTTCATAACATAACAGTCAAGAGTAAAGCTATAAGCTATTAGAAGTTTTTTTTTCCCCTGCATTTTTGCCTTGAATTCAAGAGAAGCTGGCGAGAGAGCTGTTTCAATAGTGGTGACAGGTCTAACTTGTTTTTCAGATGATCCATAGCAGTACGTGTGTGTTAATTGATAAAAAAAATAATTTAAAAAATTAAAAAAAAACATATAATTTTTAAAGAATAAAAAAAGTTAGCACTGGCAAACTGCTGTGGTATAAGAAGAATTACGCAATTCCTGATGTAAACTTTACATGAAGACATATCACACGAACACATTGCTGCTTCTTTCGCATAAACTCCACACCCACATGAGTTTCCTTAATACCTATAATTCACATAATTTCCTTCTATGTAGTGATAGTAGGCTCAAATTTTTTCAGTGTCGTCTACCAAACCAAGGCCATTCTACAGTGTTCGATTCACTGCCTGGTCCGTCTGTAGAGCTCCATCACAGTGATTTAGCACTATATAAAAGGACAAGGGTAGTTTACTGGCCAACTTCTTTAAGCCTGGCTCACAAAGCTGTAGCAGCAAAAGAGCTGGCAGTTGCTCTCGAGCTCTATTTACAAATGCATGATGGCAGGCAATGAGTCAAGAGCCTGCAGTAAGCACTCATGAATTTATTTCGGATAAACACTGGACCCTGGCCAATTCATAAAACATACGCGTAGCAAAAATAACTTGTACTATAGAAGGGAATTGGAATAGCTACTCTTGTATTGACTGCGAGAAGGTACGCTGAGTAATTTATCGATGGCATAATGAGAACGCTCCAGTCTAAAGGCTGCAGGCTAACCCATTACAAGTCAAGCAACAGAATTCCTGGGAAGATAAACATGTCCACGCATGAGGGCCGTGCCAGCTGGACTTGACTGGGTGCATGACGTCCTCGAGCTGGAGTCCTAATCGAATCTATATCACAGTGGGTCTTTGGCCCTGAAACATAATAATCTGTGATTTATCATTCTGTGAGCTAATTTCTGGACACAATACCCAAGAAGTGCCTGTGTGTCTATGTAATAGAGTGCAATACGATACAAACAGGCTGAGTATCGAGTGGGAACCAAAGTGTCCTCATGATCCATTGAGTGAAAATGCCCACACTCAGATGTTTTGGTATAAGCTACAATTCTTAAATGAATATTAAAAAAAAAAAAAAAACTCTAATGTGATTTGGAAAAGAGCAGCAGGTTAGGGGTAATTACCTCCCAGACTTGTTAGTAGCTCAGAGACCAAAATCTTATCAAAGCTGGTATTGCCCTCGAGTATGCCACTATGAGAAACATACATTACTGTAGCCCTGGCCTACAGTAAATGAGCACTTTATCTAACCAGAGGCTGAAAGAGCCTGAAGAGCCTCGCCTCCAAATAAGGGAAGGAATTAGGACTGCCTGAAAACCTCAATACACAATACACTTTCCTACTGTTAAAGTGAAGATTTGTGAAGCTACAAGCATGCAAGATGTTTGCAAAGCCGTCTAGTTCTGTAGAAGTAACCGATCTGACACAGCCTGAGGCAAAGTGTTAGAGGGAAAAGTGAAGATAGTGGACTGTATGCCTGAAATTCTTGCTTTTTAGCACAGTTGAAGCATCTTGGTGAGATCTCTAATATTTCCGATTGCAGCTTTATAGAGACATTTAATGTATTTATTCAATAATTTTCACCTTAGTTATTGCAGTCTATGTTAAGAATTGCAGACATTGGCCGGGACTATGCCCTGGATGGAAGGCCGGTCCATCGCAAGGCATGCCACACATCCAGATTCACATCTATGTGGAATTTAGAGTTACCAGTCCACCTACAGGCATGCCTTTGGGACGTTGAAGGGAACCCGAGGAAACCCTCCAGGACACAGAGACTATGTGAAACAGTAACCGGTACCAGATTTTCCTGAAGATTAATGCTGCAATAATTGTATTTTTCAACCTAATCTCTGTCTGTAACTCTTATTTGGTCATTTTTCAATACCAGCCTCAGTGTCACAAACCACAGCCTGTCAGTATTTCTGTCATGTGTTCGGTATGACAGGAATACTGAACACATCCCAAGGCAGTTTAGCGTAGCCAATCATGCCTTTGGAATGTGTGTGGATTCTGGGGAACTTGGAGAAAATCTGTATGCTGTTAAGTTTATAATGATGCTAAAGTAGGATTTGCAGGAAGTGTCCACCGCGCCTCAATACGCTTAGCGTCCAGCGCTGACACGCTTGTCTGATGGAAGAGAGACACGTGCACAAACACACATGATAGACCATTCAGACACTCTCTCATTCATTAACAAAAAATGTTATGTAAGCACTATGCAATCTATTTCCTGCGTCTACTTCATCACAGCTTATGCAAAAACAAAAACAAAAACAAAAAAAATGAAAGGGTTCCAGGGTAAACAGAAAGGTTCTGGCGAGCCATAGGGAATATTGCCATATAAGGAATGAGGAAGCGTCACAATGAGGTTGTTTTATAGATATAGGAACAAATAGGACAGAGGACAAAGAGATATGTAAAAGGTAGGAGCATGGAACGCTCACACAATGTCAGAAAACCCTAGCTCACGCCTACCACCGCACAGAACATAAACAGAGCTCAGATTCAATCAAACCTTGGTCTTTCAGGTGTGAAGCGCTAGCTTTAGGCTAAAATCCCTTACTGCACCTTTAATCTGTATGATTGGAACTGTAGTGGTCCGTTAGAGCAACTTTAAGCTGAATCTCTGAAGATGAAACGAGACCTTTTTATTATGGTGTTAGAAGTAAAAGCATTTCTTTTCTCTTGAGCCCCATAAAAGAACATTTCTCAGTCTAAGTGTTTGGACCGAACACAGAACAAAGAAGTTGCTAATTCCCTTAATGACATAATGGCAGGGATAATTAGCTTATTAGGCATATTAGGTTTATCATGGAATATTTCAGCTGACAAAAAAAAAAAAAAAAAAGCTTGGAGTGTTTTAGTAGATACGTATTATCGATATTTCTCTGTTATTGTAAGCACATTTCACTCTATCTTGTATTTTTTTACATAATGTGCTCACGCATCAAGTCTTATCCTCTATAGTAAGTATTACAGTATAAACCACTTGTGGTGAGTTGTAAGTTCTTCAATCTTTGATCAATGAAGAGTAAAATACATACTTACATGGCTGATGTTTGTTGTGCAGGTTTGCCCCCTTTGAGCTCATGATCCCAATTTCCAGATGCGCGCACGCACACACACACACACACACACACACACACACAGATGATGGAACAGAGGAGGCTCACACAGGACTGGATCCTTAGTTAGAAACTGTGCAAAGCATCAGCAGTGTGAATGGACTCCGGCGTCACATATACCCTCATCTCTTACTCTCACTCAATAGTCTGACTATTTCAGAATCCGGGCGCATTCCCAGATATGAAGCTCATCCCCTCATCCCTGTCACACACACACTCTAAGTTAGGAGACTGAAGACAGAGGGCTTAGGCCAGTGGAACGTACCATGTGGTTATTCACGGGGGAGAGCTCACTCGCTGTTCAGACAATACCATGTAAGAAAATGCAAAGGGAGGGGAAAGAGTTATGCAACCTGGAAAGGAGGGTGGAAGTTTTGTAAAAGCCTGGGCCTGCTCTTTCTCATTCAGGCTCTCTCTCAGGGTGTAACTGACAGGAAACAGGCTCGCTCATTAACAGAAATAGCACAGATGCTGAGCAATTTCCCCCCATTATAAAACAAGTGCTGTATATTAATCTACAGCTCTTTTATGTGTAGAATATTGCCAGAGTACAGTATACATACTACAATCAGAAACTAAACCGATACTTATCACAATTTCACCCACTCAGTGTTTTAACCTTAATTGTGTGGTCTGTGAAACCCCTTTACATGGTGACATTTTCCACTACACTCTATAGAGTTCTGAGAATTACAGCCTTTTCCTAATCTCAACTATAATATCTCTCTCTTTTGGCTATATATGTAATCATCCAGGATGTGGTTACGAGATGATGTTAAAGTCTGCTGTCAGAATATGTTTCATGCTGCAAGATGTTTTGGACTTAATTTTTAGTTAGAATTTTATTATGTTTTTTCCCCCCCCCCCAAAGCAACACAAATGAGACAAAATCTAAACCAAACTCACTGACTCATCATCAATACGGCTTTATCCGGTATACAGGGTCACAGGGCCAGCGGCCTATCCCAGAAGACTTAGGGCTCAAGGACAGGTACCAGTCAATCGCAGGGCACACACACATACACTCACATGCTCATTCAAACACTACGTATAATCTGAGAACGCCAGTTAGCCTAATCTGCATGTCTTTGGACTGTGACGGGAGGGACATCTAAGAACTAAGCCGCCCTGCCGCCAGGCTCAACGCTGAAGATGTTAAATGATTTCCTGCTCCTTCTACAAATCATATGAACACTATTTCAAGTGAATCTTTCACCCCACTACACTACATCCCGTATAAGGCAAGGCCTGGTTTATATTCAGTATTGTATTATCATTTAATATTATTTATCATAATATTGCATATTTGTATTTTTTTCCATTCCTATCCAAACTGTGAAGTAACTATACATATCATCTACTCTCTAAGACATGTCACATGTCACTAGCATCATTAGAGCCCTCACTGACCTATCAGTAACTTCCATATTAAATATTTATGTGAATTTGGTATGATTAATGTGCTTTATTTATTAATCTTTTTTTTTTAATAATTAGACCTAATCTGAGCCTAACACTAAGTTATAGTTAATGTACATTTATTTCTTTCATTCACCAGTAATATAACAGGCTGCTGTTTGCATTGCCATCTTGTGGTAACAAAAGGTAACTGCATCCTCTGTGTATTGAGAACATAATGCTTACATTTTTTGTACATCACTTAAACTGTAAAAACAATTCCACTTAGCACATTTGCCTCAACATAATCCAAACATAGAAACATTCTGAATATTATTCTGGCTGTTTTTTTTTTACAACTATAATAGTTTTGTTGTCCAGATTTTTCCACAGTTGTTCGTAGGGTTTGGATTAACATTCAGTACAAGTGAACAGTCATTCAGGTAAATTATTATAATAAATGATTAGTAAATATAATAACTTTCCTGCTTCATGTATGTATACATAATACACTATAATAATCTGACCCCACATTCTGAACTATTTATTAAGAAGAAGTGAACTGGCTATAATCCTAATTAATCATACTCACAATGAACATGAAAATGAACATGCCTACTTCATCACAAGAGAAGAAAGAGAATATTATTTATTAAATACATATTTGTATATACAATTAAAAATTATATAACTAAAAAAAAAATCCAGTCCAACTTGTTTTTTAATCCAAATTATATTTGCTAATCAGAATAATTATTATCCAATTCTCCAATTTATACTACTCCTTAAAATCTATTAGCTTATAAAAATAGATATATATATATATATATATATTTTTTTGTAATGTATTTACCAGGTTATGTTTTCCTGTTTGTAAGCAAAGTTGACTTAAGGTTAAGTCTGACTAATGACTCAACCCTGTTCACACTGACCTGTGAGACAAAAAAAAAAGGCCAGGGCTGGTGACTAGCATTTCTGTCGATTTTATGAAATGAATGCAAATGAGTGATTTGTCTTTGATAGTATGCAGTGTGTTCAGGTGGGTGTTAAATAACACTGCATTATCAGTTTGGTGCTAACCACTCGGCTTTTCTCATCGAAACCACACATGGGCACAGAGACAAATTTGTTATGTGAAGTTTCATGAAGGCTGTTTAAAAGAAAACTGTTGGCTTCTACTTTTTTCATTTTAATAATTGACATTCAGAGCACTGAAGCTAGTTTTTAGCTCCAGATTACTGCTGTTATGACTTGCTATTCATAAAGAAGGATGCATTGGCATTATTTCTGTTACTACCCATGTAGCCTGTCATATAGTTCTGTGAAGTCTATTTTATTGCCCTACGTTTCCCAATAAAACAGATTTAGTGTAGGTTTTTTTTGTGCATTTACTTATAACTTGATTGACTGTTTGATGTTTTATACCAGCTTGGCCTAGGATTAAAAGATCAATTAACACAGAAGAAATTCCTTTCTGGCAAATTGTTTATATTAAAAGTAATTACAGCAGAAGATACAAATAAAGTGTGTTTAAATATAAATAATATATGCTTCAAAAATCACTACTCATTTAAGGACAGCTTTGCCGTACCAGACTTATTTTACTTTGCAGTATAGCTTTAATGTAATTAAAGTAAGTAACAGTAACTTCTAAATGTAAAAGTGGTGGCCAAAAGTATTAAGACCACATATTCCATGTATTATACTAGTTCTTGCTCTGTGCACAAAACAAGTGATGTCACTAATTAGTTCTACTCTTCTACTGAAGAGTTGTGCTAATTAAGTGAAAAACTGCCTATGTGACAACAGTATTCAGCTTCTGGAGCCATGGCCGGGGTCATCTCCAGACCTAAACCTAATAGAAAAGTCTTGGACAATGTTTTAGAAGGCAGTATCAGTCTTTGGAACATGATCCTCAAGAAGCCATCAAGAAGCAATGGATTGAACGAGTGACACAGGAGAACTGCAGACATCTTTCTGACTTTATGCCCAGACAAATCCAGCAGGTTTTGACGAATAAAGGACTTCATACTAAATATTGATTGATGTAAAGCAATTTCATAGTAAAAAATAACAAATTATTCTTATGATCTTGATTGTAATTATTGGAAAAAAAAAACAAAAAAAACATTGAGAATATCATTAAAACACTGAATTTAACTTTAGTCCAAATACTTTTGGTCACCACTGTAGGCATTACACAAAAAGAAGAAAATAAAGCGAGTAGTAGTTTATAATATGGGCAGGTTTATACTGGTGATCTTTTGGTCATTAAACGTCTCATTTCATATTACATTTGAAACTGAGTTACATATATTTCATATTACAATTGTAAAAAGTGAGTTGAACATAAACCCAGGAAATACTAAATACGGAGGTTTTATTAAGCCATAAGCATTTTTCTGAACAAGTATCATTAATATAAGACTTTCATTTATTTATTCATTCATCTTCAGTAGCTGCTTTATCCAGGTCTAGTCTAATTAGCTTCCTGAGGTAATGTTAGATAAATCTAATAAACCTAATAAACTTTTTTTTAAGGAATCAAATTGATATTAGTGCTCATATAAACTGTATTTTTTATTAATTTATGTATTCAATCTTTTTTTTTTTTTTTTTAATTGGAGACCCAAAGTTGTTCAAGGGTAATTAATCATTGTGTTTTTGAGGGATACACACACACACACATAGCAGATGCTGTTAGCATATAAACTGAGGATTCAGAGCCTCTTTTTGTCCCTTAAAGAAAAACTATTACTATTACTACTACTACTACTATTTTTTTTTTTTTTTTTTTTTACTGAAGCTTAGCCAGAAATCTAAGAAGAAAGTAAATACAGCAGACATTATATTAAATTGTTTATTGAAATTTTGATCTTTTTTTTTTTCTCTCAGTCATAGGACATCACATGTAGCTTGTAGCTTAGCTACCTAAACCTTTCTGAGGTAAACATTTAACTGTTTAACTGTTATGTTTTCCATTGATGACTGCATTTATTCATTGCAGTCTGTCTTTTCTCACAAATAATAAAAGGATTAGGACTCTTTTTAACATTTTATACTCTTGCTGTTTGGCTATATATATATATATATACAAAGTTGTTAATGGAAATTTGAAACTAAATTTGAGGTAGGTATATTTCTGAAGAATAACATTTAGCTTAGCTAAGTACATGTTTATAGTAGCTTGCTCAGCCCTGTTTGTTTTGCCGACATTAACATGATTTAATGGTTATGTTGCTTAATTTGTGGAACATAAATGTAAGTTATGTGAGGCAATAAAGTAATTACTGAAGCAAAGTAGGTAAACAAAGTACCTAAATAACAAAATTAAAAAAAAATTAATTTACATATATTTTACCTCAGTAGCTTCAGTGTCCTGCAGTGTAGATTCATCCCTGTGTTCCCAGGGCCCTATCTTGCCCTGTCTAAGGGCCCTATGTCTAGTCAAGTAGGCTTTTATTGTCATTTTAACCATACACAGTTCAGTGAAACGAAACAATGTTCCTCCAGGACCAAGGTGCTATATACAATATAAATTAAAAACATAAATTAACTTTGCACAAGCCTACACGTTGCACACCTCTGGGGCTTTGCATATTGTTTGGCTTGTGATTGGACATTGAGAATTTTTCACACAAATGAGGACTAACAGCACGGGGTTGTAACTTATCATCTGATAAACTTCTATTTCAATTCTATCTTATAACTTGTACATATTGAAATTTTACAGCTAAAGTATAATTCTCTCTTATTTCATAGTTTATTTCTTTATTTGAATGCTCCATTTATTTATTTATTTATTTATTTTGCATTTTATGTTTTATGTTAATCAAGCATTAAACTTCATATCATCCTGTGTATGGCTATGTTTGTGACAAATGAAATTTGAATTTGAATATAGCTAGCTAAGACACCTAATTAGCTGACTAGCTACGACGAAACAAACTAACACCATAAATTAACGAAACTATCGAACTATACAAAAACTTAAAAGAAAGCAAAAGACAACATAAAGTACATGTGCAAAATGTGCAAACAAGAGCAACACCACGACACAATGCAAATACTGCGTGATAACGAGTTGCAAGTAAATTGTCCGTGAGATGATTTCGTATTGAAGTAGCAGCAAAGAGTTCCTATGCTCCCAGGTTCTCATGTTACCAAAGTCTACATACAGTATAGAACATAATGGAAACCTGGGGGGAAAAAAAGTTCTTTATTTGTGTATTTGATGAAATTCTGTCCAGAGACGTCTGAAACCGCATGAAATAATAACCAAAACCATTTTATCTTGGAATGGGTGACAGAATAAGAGGGATAAGGTGGTAACATTAAGCATGAACTAGGGAACACCGGACGTTGGGAACATCATATTTATAGTGTATATCGCTACATTTCTCTGCGGTAAACATTTGTATTTTAGATTTTCACATTTAGCAGACACTTTTAAGTGACTTTCAACTAAAATCTAAACATTATAAAACATTATTGCTGTTTGGTTACGGTACTGAAACCTTTCAATTGTTATTTTAACTCAATAGAAACTATGATGCCGCTATTTTTGTTCTTAGCCCAGTCTAAGTGCATTTCTTTCTTTCTTTCTTTTTTTAAAGTAGCTTGTCCAACCCTGTCTGCTTTGCTGACATAACATTTATTCTCACACACCCACATACAGACACACACCTAAGCACAGACACACACAAACACATACACACAGTGTACATACACACAGTGCCGGTCTCCTTGGTAATGTTCATGACCCATAATATTTCATTTATTTTAGCATTGTTCGTGTTCTCTAAAGACCTAAATGAAAGCAGCTACATCTGTGATTAACACTCAGGTTGGCGTTCTCAATTTGTCTTCAAAATAAAGCTCTGCAAATTGCACTGACTTTGCACTCGGGACCAGACAGACAGTTTACCACAGCTGTTAAAAATGTGTGGGCACAGTGCAAAACACAACTATCAGCATTAGGCTTAAATGTCACAAACACATGGACACACACATACATGCGAGCACTTTGGAGACACTTCGTTTTACATTGAGTAGTGTAGTGTGTGTGTGTGTGTGTGTGTGTGAGAGAGAGAGAAAGAGAGAGAGAGCGAGAGAGTGTGTGTGTGAGTGTGTGTGTGTGTGTGTGTGTGGGCAGATGATCAGAGATATGACTCAAACAGAGAATCCCTCTTCATGTCTGTGTGTGTGTGTGGGGGCTTTACTTCAGTCACACAAGCTAAATTGCACGATGTAAAGTTAGGAGTAACACACTTTGATCTCTCATTATTGAACCATGTGTTACGATGTGTTTGACATTTCAGTTCAACACTCAGTAGTCACTAAACTACACTGGCCTTGTTAATGTTTGATTATTATAAATAAATCCGCTGTTCGAGTCATTATCATAAAGAAAGATGGCTGTGTATGTATGTATCAAAAACTCACACACACATACACACACACACGTATTATGCAATAAACCATGGACATGGTGGACACGATACAGCTTTTCGCCCACAACTAGTGAAACTGCATTAATGTTTATTAATATACGGTTCGCAGTGATGGAGAGAGTGGTAGGGAGAGATGGAGGGGGAGAGACAGAGAGAGAGAGACAGAGAGAGAGAGAGAGAGAGAGAGAGAAGGGCACAAGCTGAGAGGTGTTGGATAGCGTGAGCTGAGAGAGGAGAGTGGGAGAGAGTGAGAGAGCAAAAGAAAGAGAGAGAGAGAGAGAGAGAGAGAGAGAGAGAGGAAGAGACAGAGAGTGAAGGAGAGAGAGTAGGAGGAATGAAAGATAACAGTTTGTGTGCACGTCTGCATCAAAACTCTATGCACTTCCTCCTGATGCTGCATCAGACCAGACCGTTGTGTTCATCTGGGAACAACAAGGTAAGCCATGCATTTCTAAAGTGTTGTGTGTGTATGTATCTAAGTGTACATATGTGTGTGTATTATGCAATTGCTTCAAGATGCCATTCTGTATACTCCTACAGTATATTTCTGAATAGTGTTGAGTAAATAAAACTGAATGAGTGTTGAGTAAATAATATGGATCGGTGTACAGTAAATGGAGAAAAGCTGTAATCTTGGGAAGGGAATGCATCTATGACCCGTGCATGTGCATAAGCATCTGTCTGTGTGTGTCTTTCACTGTTGTGCAATTGTGTCAGCGTTTCCCCCCCCCCAGCCGAGCATCAAGATAGCATTCGGTACACACTTTTTCACATTTGCTGAAAAGATTTTCATAGTATTATATATCATTTCGACAGCTGTTTAATGTTTAATATGATGGTGTTAAGGGTGTTCAGTGTGGATGTGGAGGAATATTATCACTGTATTGAGTGAGTATAACTGAAGATGTGGAGATTTTTGACATGTCATCTATGCTCCATACACTTTGTCAGTTTTAAGAGTCATGCCACTGTTATACGGTGACTCTTATTTCTGTCTCACACATTTTTTTGTTTTCTTTTTTATTATTATTATTATTATTACATTAGTCTCAGATTTGCAAATAATATTTCAAATTTCTTGAGTGGTCGCTTAGCTGTACTATTTTATATAATGTCGTTAATAATAGATGAAAATAGGTATAGCATCTTTAAAAAGAGGTTTAAAGTGATTTTTTTACATTTTTATTTTATTTATTATAACTTTCAGGTGACAGAGCGCATAAGTCAGGATGAGGCATGTTGCATTCCTTACAGTCTGTGGATTAATTATTATTATTATTATTATTATTATCACTACTACATACTACTTTGTAAATCCTGTAAATGCTTTTTATATTTTTTTATAGTAAGACCATCAGTCACAAGGCTGTTTTTGTTTAACGTCTGGTTAAAAACTAAACCTAATACACATCGAGTCTAGTTTCATAACATTTGCACAGACATCTAGACTTCGATACACTTTCTGTACTGTACTGCACTGGGACATAATGCTATGTGTTGTGTTACTGAATCATATGATTTAAAATGAAAGAATGAATGAACAGCTAGGATTTGAAAGGGTTAATTAAATCTCTCTCTCACACACACACACACACACACACACACACACAAAACCTTAATAAGCACAATGTGATTTTTCTATCATGTTTAACAAGCGTCAATCTTGTAAAGTCTGCGCCGTCTCAGTGTTTTTTGGGGGGGATAAAATAAAAAAAAAACCCTCTTCAATGTGTTTTGCCTTTATATCAAACAGATGGACTGAAATATTCAGAAGTTGGACAATTTCAATGAGAACCAGAACCTTTAACACATGGAAGTCCTTCACCCACTCTTTATTAGTCCATTTTCAAATAAACAAGATCAAGAATATTAAAAGCAGCATCCATGTTCATGTCTGAACTCTTCAGAAGCACTTGCAAAGAGGTTTCCTTAATATTTAGTGCACTTTATCTAATCTCCTAAGACTTTACATTTACAGGATTTCTCAGATGCTTAAATCCAGATGTGGCAACATGGCTAATGAGAAATCCTGTAACGCACGGCGTAATAATAATAATAATAATAATAATATTAATAATACAAAAACTATTATAATTATAACCTATTTTCCTTTCGTTTTCTCCATGTCAGATGATACATACAGTATAATACAATATAGCCTTATTATGTGTTACAATAAGTAGAGATTTAAAAACTATATTCAAATCATCTTTGCATTTGTTTTTGTTTTTTTGTTTTTAATTATCTACTAATCAACACATCTCATGCAAAAACCTCTAGATAAATCACATCCTGTGTCCTTTCCACTTTAGTGAATTGGCTTTGAATCATGATAGAAAAAAAAGAAAAAGAAAAAAGCCTTTTTCCTGTATCCCCTTAACACAGGATGAAAACTCGCCAGTGCTACGGCTAAACTGTACCACTAACAGTTGTGTAGTGTACTCTCGATCAGAAACATATTCTCATGCTAATACAAACAACTCAGGGTCTATTAAGCTAAAACCAGTTTAATGAGGACTTCATTTTTTTTTTCTTCTAAAATCAGTGCTTAGTAAACAATTTGTTGTCTCCCGTTCTCTGAAGTGCACCGTGGTTACCCTGTGGATTCTTAGAAAATATTAGAAAAATAGACATATACATGAGTAAAAATGGACATTCAAGCCATTTCAATTACTTGAAAATAAATGTTTATGCACATTCATGCATAAAATAAAGATCGTACACTTCCTTTGAATGTAAGGTTAGCTATAAATTAGCACATTGCCATTTTTTTTTTTTTTTTGCTGTTTTATAGATATATATAGAAACCAAACATTCAATCGACACACACACACACACACACACACACACTGACAAGCCAGTACAGTTTATTCCAGAGACGAATTCGTCTGAATTAACAGGTGTCCTGCTGTCGTTTTATTTTAACCTTCCAACACAAGCTGCAGTTACTTCACTCTTAACCTCCTATAGACTGCGATATGCACTTTGTTTCCATAGTAACGCTCTTAGACAAGAGAAGAGGTTGAAATTTGCAGACTTTAATCAAGTAGCAGGTTATAGAACGTCAGGCACTGAAAGCTCTCAAAGAAAGCGTTATAAAAGCACTTGTTTCTGAGCTCTGTTCCTAACGACGCACTTGCTACACTTGCTAGGTTGACCAGATGAATGTGATCAGCGTGGGGATTTTCATGAGCAGCGATCCTGTTTTTGCCTGTTCGCGGTTTAGCGTCGAGTCTCGGTTTTGTAGACTCATTTCCACTGACTAGTTCAGAAACCCAAACTTTAGCCTTTTGTATACAGCATGATGATGAAAACTTTTCGAATTCGGTGTGCTACTCTGTGGCAATGTTTATTTATTGCTCGTTGGTCCATAAATTTCATTGCATAATTGATAGCAGATCGATCTGAACGACGTTCAAGTAAGTTTTTTTTTTTTTAATCAAACATCTAGATTCATTAATTCATTCATTCAGCCAGCCAGATGCTTTTATCCAAAAACCACTTAAAAGTTATCAAGCAAATGGCTGAACACTTGAGGGTTAAAGGCTCAGCGGTAGAACGCATGAGATTTAGCTTCACAGTCTTCCAGTCACTAGCACAGAACTTTAATCTCTGGGCCACCGTGTGTTTATCTCACAACCAATTCATCAGCTCATTATCAACTCCCTCGGGAAATGAACCATGTCTGATGAGGTCAGGGGGAACTTAAAAGTCAGTGTACACATAGAAAAAAAAAAAAAAAAAAAAGGTAACTGTTAGCACTCTTTCAGTTTTGTAGCTCTGGGGAAACCTCTGGGGAAGGGATTTTGTTTCAGAAAAGCTTCCAAACAGAACCCTTTTAGAAAGCATGGACCGATAACCATCCAAAGAAACCTTGGGAAACCTTTTTTAAGAGTGTCGGGCAGTGGGTTTCCAGGACTGGAGTGGAGAAGTGCTAGCTTAGCCAAAAACAGTTCAAATGTATGAGTCCTGTGTGTTTAATTAAAAAGGTTCTGCAAGGGTTTATTTGCTTAGTTGTGGCTTTGGGACATGCTGTGTGGTAAAGTTCTACTCTAAGAGTGTACATGATTCTGTACGTAAAATGCTTATATTTGAATACTAATACTAATTTGTTCTCTATCAGGAGACGTCACACTGAGGGGAACCCAAAGTCCATTGATGCATCAACCTAGAAATCCACATCCTTTTAAATCTAAACTGGATAGATTCCCTAAATTGGATTAAACACGAATCAAATGGAAATAGCCCAATTTACACTTCACGGACGGTCATGAACTAGAGACACCATGTGAAAAACTCACCATTTGAAATTTCTGTGCTAGAATACTTGGCCTCAACATGGCAGCCCATGGCCTAAAGAGTTCTCCTTCCATTCCTAAATCCCTTCCACCCAAGAAGAGAAATCCCAACGAGAACTCAAACGATGCTCCAGCTGAGCCGGTGTTCAAGACACCTTCTCCTTTCTGGAATCAGAACAACGTCCGGAGATCCAGAAGGACACGAGAACCAACAAATGTCTCTTACATCGATCTTCATTCCGCAGCCACATATCATCCTTTGTGGACTGATGCCGGCTGTGCCTCGAACCAGGTTCTTTTACACCCATTAGGGGACAATGGTACATTCCCTTCCTGGGGTCCATATTTCGAAAGTGGTGAACAGCTGTTGGGCCATAATAGGAATGATCCAATGAACGTCCATGATGTTTATGGAACCTCTTCGTATTGGAGCTATGTTCCGCTTACAGAACAGAGAGACTTGTTATTGAAAAGCTATGGAAGGTTCTCCAGTCAGTTCAAGCCAAAAATCATAAAGCCTGTACCTCGGACTTTGGCGTCTCATTATACCAGAAGAGTTCTCCAAAAAGAGACCCCAAGGGAGCAGTTTGATGTGGAGAACGTAAGAGGTGCTCAGTGGGAAGAGGGTGCAAAAAATGAAACGAGGATGAAGAAGAGAAACTACACAAGAGAGGGGATGAAGCAGAATTCTGTTCAGTTTGCAGAGTCCGGAATGGATCTTTCCAGACACAAATATTATTCCGACTTTAAGGACTTATCACAAGCAAGAACAGCCAAAACAGAAAATCTCCAGGACCAGCAGTTTCCTGTTATTCACCAGCCTTGTTCCAGCAATGAGCAACCAAAGTCCGGGACTGAAGTGACTATAAGAGATGAGCACCCTCTGCTGGCCAGGAGTGAAAACACAGACACTCAGGAACAGCAAGAACTTGCGGTACCTTCCTCTCAGCTCCTGTCACGATTTTTTCAGGGTGCTCTGATCGAGCTCGATGGGGGTCGGCTAAAGCGTGTGGAGGACTTGCAGTTGGAGGATTTTGAGTGCTGTACTGCGTCATGCCCAGAGTTGAGTCTGACAAGGTTCATTGTGAAGAAGATTATGTGCTCTGATAAACCTGGACTGATCTGTTTGGAGGTAGAGGTTGATGATAACCTTCATTCTAAGGTACGCACACAAAACAGTGATTAAAAATCCTTTAGCAAACCACAGCAAACGTAGAGATTTAGATTTTACAAGAGTCCTTAAAAGCGTCTTTCCACTGGATAGTGTGGTCCAGCATGGTACAGGTATATGGTACGCTGTTGGAGTACAGAGTACTCTGATTTTTTTTTTTATGCTGTTACAATGTCGGAAATCACAACCCACCATCATTAAACTATTCTGTCTTTCCGAATGGAACAGTTTTTGTATTGGCAGGGGGTTAAACAAACAAATCAGATGTTCCCTTATATTGTGACCTCATATACGAAGGGTTCAATGCTCATCGCTGACCAGCTCTGTTCAATTCCACCATTCTCATTATTTCAAATGGAATTTAAGAGACATTTACAATGTATGCACACTTGTTTAAAAAAAAAAAAAAAGTACAATGTGTGACCTTTAATGCCAGCTCAGCCATTTAAAATGTCAGACAAGTTATATAAATCTTTCTGGCTCTAATAAATACAAAATATATTACTGTACACGTGTACAAACAAGCCCTGATCTAAAAGTGGTAGAGTCCTAAATATTTCCCCTTTAATGTAATTTACGGAAATGCCTTCAGAGGACATGCAGGAGCTTGAAGATTTGGATCATCATCATCATCATGCACCTTTGGGTTCTTAGCGGAAAAAACAAAGCAGATAAACAAAAATAACCTTTCAGATGAGAGTGTTGTGTTACAGGAATAGTAAATTGTAATCATTTTTACATAATTTGTTGTAGACGCCAGTAAATTGTAGCTTTGTGTCATTTCTGGTTTGATCATATGCATGGGCTTACGGTCTTTCTGAAGTTATGGGTGATTGTCCCATATCCGTGACTATTAAAAACGGTGTTGTGCTACGCTGGATGCAGGAACTTCCCCCATCAGATAAAGGCATCACTTCTATTGCATCCAGTCAGATTTTGTACTCTTGTTTTAAGACAGAAAATCATCTGAAATTGCAAATCACAGATCACTTATCCATTTCTATACCATGCCAGTTTAGTGGAAAATGCTACAAGTGAGTGATGTTCATTCACATCGTCATCAAACAGCATAAAATAATGAGGCCGATATTCCATGCCGTTCTCCAAGTTCTAAATATATTCTGCATGATTCCCTTGAAGCTCAGCAGCCTAGTACATATCGTAAGTGTGATCTTTGGCAATAACAAAGCTTGAGGAATTTCAGAGGAAATATGAACTGACATGTGACAGCTGCACATTTGCTCTTATTCATTGCATTCCACATGAAGTGAGTGTTTGCTTGCTATAACAATAAAACCCGGGTCTGTTTCGCAGATCTCCCTGGAGGTGTGCGAGGAGTACCCGCTGTTTGTGTGCGGTCGTGGCTGGTCTTCCTGCAGCCCTTACAGAACCGCTAATCTCTGCTGCCTGCGCTGCCAACAGCTGCACCTGGGGGACGTGTGCCTGGCACTAACACCTGTACCTGTTGCACCTGCTGAGCCGACTCGGCCCGGCACAGGTGCGGGTGACGTCGGATTGCTGAATCGCACGGAGGGAGCGAAACCGTGCAATCCGAGAAGGAGACACAGTTCGGCTCCAGAACTCACAACTGTACAATAATAATGAAAGTTACAAAGTTTATTTTATAATATAACTATTTACAACTGCTTAGACAATAAAACATGATCACAGGGGCAAAAAGAAAACAGTAATATTTTCTATAAAATCAAACTATGAAACTATAAAATTGCACTTAGGTGTTTTGTAAAAAATAATAGCAACTGTTGAATAAAATAATTCATTGTGTCATTTCCTAAAAAAAAAAAAAAAAAAATTTGAAATGTCCTAAGGCAAGAATATTTGTTGGATCTGTGCAATAAAAGAACCAATCCCCATCTGACTGTAGTTATGCGTTTGAAGATCAACTTGACAAATGGGAATATAAGTTCTAAAAAGACTCCCATCTCCCATTTCTCCAAAACATCTGGACTTGAAGGTTGTATTCCCTCATTACTGCGAGTCTCCGTAAGCTCTGTTGTACATAATAACATTCGCATGACCAAGAACAGCTGTAGAATTCCAGTTCTCTGCAGGAAAAAAAAAAAAAAAAAAAATCAATTGCACCTGTCCCTATCCAGACAGTTCTATTTAGCTGCTTTATCATCCGGTCTGTAGAGAGAACGCAGATGAGAACCACATGCTGCTGTCCGGGCCGCCACCCGCAGCTTTGGACCCGCTTCAGAGAAGAGGACGGAGTAAGTGATGGTCCTGTTGCCGGCAGTTAACACATGCTGAACACTCGGCTGTGTGATAAATGCAGCATGTAGGATGTTTTTTTTTTTTGTTTTTTTTGCCACAAGGGGGTTGAAAACACATACTCGCGCACACGCACACACAACACACATCCACCTGCATGCATAAATCACACCCTTGTAAATCTTCAGAGCTGACTGAGGGGGGAAAAAACAACACTTTTTTTTTTTTTTTTTTACACGCCTCTTTGATTCCCGTACGCCAAATATGAAAAGAATTTCCAACGGTTCATCACACTGATTTTGTTTCTGACCCGATCTCCAGTGACTTGAGTGAGGAAAAGTGTGCCTAATACTAATGTAGCACATCTCTTCGTGTGCTCACGTGCTGGACTGGACGTTTTACCAGTGTTTTTACGGCATAATGAAAGCAGCTACCGCTCGACTTGGCTGCACTTGTGAGACACTTGAAATGCGTAGGCACAGCACAGCGGTCCAGTTTTTTTTCCCCCTCCAGTGACGAGTCCTATTAAAACCTACGGCTCCTGAAGGCACGGCTCGCCTCAATTTCGATCCCCTCCTTTTTTCTGTGGGTGCGTGTAGCCTGCGTCCGTCAGTGGCAGCCGCACGCTCGGACCACCATGTTGCGATATTTCTTCAGGATGACGTTGGAGCTGTCGTCGAAATACAGCACGGAGATGCCGTGCAGTGCGGTGGGGGCGCAGCACGGCTTCGGGACCGAGTCTGGGTTTATGAAGTGAACCTGCAAGAAAACTGGAATTAATATAAAAAAAAAAAGAAGACGAATTCTTTCGGAAAAAGTAATAAAATCGCTCCTTCCATGTGATGTGATGTGACGGACGCTCGAGTAAAGTAGCGAGCAAATTCTGCATGTTGATTAGAATAAAATACTACTTCACATTATGAGATGTGCACAGTTAGACATGCTGTTATTAAATAATAACAATCAATGGCTAAGGAACTTTTACCAATAGATCATTTTATAATCACAGCCTGTCCTAAAGTGTTTTATATCTTGTAGTTACATTTAACGTTCTGGAATGTCCATAAAACATGTCCGATCTGGCCATCCCTGACACGAAGACGGTTACAACAGCTGTTCTTTCTTCACTTTATTAAAAAGTTATTAAAATAAAAAATATGCAGCACGAGGTTTCTAGAGGACCTTCATGGCATTTACGGCTTAACGTTCGAGGCTTAAAGAGTGCCGACGTTAAAGCCTAGAGATCGATTCGTCGATGTATCGTGATTCCTTTGGATGACGGTTCATGTATTGCCACATCAACTCCAAAATAATTTTTCATTAAAAAAGTGTGTGGGTTAGCACTGCCGCCTCGCGCCTCCAGGGTTGAGGGTTTCGATTTCCTTCTCGTGTCTGCGTGAAGGAAGTTTGCACGTTTTCCCCCGTACTTGGTGGGTTTCCTCCAGGTATTCCAGTTTCCTCCCACAGTCCAAAGACATGCAGGTTAGGTTAATAGGCATCTCGTGTGCGTGTGTGTGTGTGTGTGTGTGTGTGTGTTTGCCCTGCGATGGATTGGCACAACTCTCCTCGGATAGGCTCTAGTCCTCCCGTGACCGTGTACACAGGATAAGCGGTATAGAATTCTCATATTCCTTAAACTTACATATTGTAGATTGTATTTGTGGTGGTAAAATGTTGCCATTCCTCTATAATCCTAAAACTGTTCACACACTGGCAGACAGCACAACATCCTGTGTGGTAGGAGGAAATGATTGGCCAGGTTTGTTTACAATTGTAACAAAATCTAAAATTAAACAAAACAAATGCAATTTTATATATTTGTTTGTTTTAGGGTTTATTGCCATTTTAGCTTCCCAGGCTATTTCATGGCAAATACATATCAAATATTAACCTTCTTTATTTGAACCAATATAATAATGTTATAATATAAGGGGTTTAAAGAGTTGTGGAAAAAGTAAATAAAAACAATAATAACAAAAATAAATAACAAAAATAAATAAATAAATAAATATCACATTAAACATGGCCTTGACTTTACATAAGGTTCTTTATTTTATATAAAATTGCAATATTTACCAAATTGTGATACTTATAGACCGGGTTGGGGGATGTGACTAATTACATTACGAAATTACTGTCTTCAAAAAGTAATGAGTAACTAAGTAACTGATTACGGACCTAACGCGTTATGTAAAAAAAGTCATCCGAGTACTCTACAAAAGTAACGCGTTGCACCCAATACTGCTTATAGAATTGCAATACAAATTAGATATGGTGGTAATATTGTATTGGTGGTCCCTTGTAAATCCATCCCTACTTCTGAAAAACATTTTTATAAATCTCTTTACAAAAACTTTACCATTCACAGAATATACATTTTTTTTGTTGTCGTTGTCGTTTTAATGCACAGCATTTAAAATCCTAACGCACCGTGGTCTGACACACACTCGCAGATCATCATAAGTAGTTTTTGCAGTGCTGAACTACAGTAAAAGGAGTTGGAGCGACATTGCCATGTAGCTTATGTAACACGCTCAGTGTAGAACTTACCAGCGTCTGGACGATGGCGTGATTGGTGGCGTTCATGTAGGAATTTAAAGGGAAGGCGCATTCGCCCTCACAGTAGTACGCAGCATAGCCTTCTGGGGCAATGATCCAGTCCTGGATACACAGGGAGAGATGGAGAAAGATTATAAAGAAGAAGAAAATAAAGGAAGGGTGGGAAACGAAAGGGAAACATGTGTTGTTGAGTCGTCCTCTCAGAAAGAGGGGGGGAAAAAAATTAAATAAATAAATAAGAGGGAGAGATTTTTCATGTCTTTCATTATACCTGCCATCCCAGTTCTCTGAAGCTGACGTACAGTTCATGTTTCTTGCAGCCCTGTTTCGGGTCCACACTGACGTTCTCTGTTTAAAAAAAAAAAAAAAAAAAAAAAAATTATATAAAACAATATAATACAGTTGCATTATAAAAAAATGTAAATCCAAATAAGAAAGGCAACATAAGGGAATTTACTTATTTCCAAAAAAAGCTAAAATTGCATCACCAACTACTGTAGAGTTAGTGCATGTGATTTAATCAGACAAACATCCGATACACTACCCGCGGCCTCTGCCAGCCTCAGCGCCTCCTGGCTGGAAGGCGACGTGTTTTTCGAAGACTTCGGCCGGTTCGGGTTCCTCTGTTTGTTAGCTGAGCGGATGCTCCGCAAACGGACGCCTGTAGCTCTAAAGAACGCCACCATGAATGGCTGCTTGTTCTGGGGTCCCTGGTTGCCCACCAGGCCTGCAATCCTGGGGTTCACACGGTCACCTGTAGGGAAAAACAGAAAGAAAACCAACATTCAGATGGTTTTTAAACAAATTGCATATTGAAACCAGGAGGAAGAGGAGGAGGTCTGACCCACCATCTGCACTCTCCAGGACAAGCAACAGACCCAAGTTCTGAGCCGGGTGCAGAATCCAGTGGTTACTGGTAGCTGTGAGATCGAAAACCAGCCAGCCATCTTCTGCAGCCCAAATCACACGCGAGTCCAGCAAGAACAGATCGGATTCCCTGCAAACATACAGGCCAAGCTTTTCATTTTACATTTCATTTACACAGAAATATTTACATTCACACTGAGCCGTTATATTACGAATAACGGCTCAGAACGGCTGAGAATTAATGCGAGAGATTAAGCGTTCTAGTTATCCACACGTAACCCCATCTTACCTTTAAAAAAAAACAACAAAAAAAACAAAGTCGAGTAAATATTAACACATTTTAAGTTCATAGCAAATATTTACAAAAAAGTGGGCTATTCGTAAGGATTTTGCACGTACACACACACACACACACGGTCAGTTAATGTTTTCCAAACCCCGCTATTAACACTTCAATCCTATTCAAGTAAGGAATCAACATTTCTCATGGGTACTAATAAAAGAACTAAGTAGATGCACACACACACATACACACACACACACACACACACACACACACACACACACACACACACACACACACACACACATACACACGCATACACACGCATACACACACATACACACACATACACACACATACACACACATACACACACATACACACACATACACACACACTTTTTTTTATCAGAAAAAAGCAGCTATGGCTCACTCTACATGTAAATTATGCTTAACAAGTACATGTGCTGTTAAACATCCCATTTCACCCATAAATTCTTCTGGGAAAAGCTTTCCCTTAGAACCTGAAGAGTGGCTGTGAGGATTTGTAATCGAATCAGTTCATCCCAAAGCTGTTTCAGTGGCACTGTGGTCGTTCTTCGACTCCAACCAAATCTTCATAGAGCTCGCTTTGTGTACACCGGCACCGTCATGCGGATACAGACTTGTCTGCCTCGAAGGACTATTGGAACTCTAAAGTGTACAAAGACATTCCATATGACTGTGCAACTCTTGCATGGTGGTCAGGTGTCCACAAACTTTTGGGCACATTGTGCTACGGTCACATCTCATTTCATATTCTTCTGTGCGACAGTAAAACAAACATCGTGCCATGCCACTACTACAGCATTACAATTAACAAGACTCGACTCCTCACGTGACTCGCTGATCCATGCGCGTCTGACGAGCCGTGATGCCTTTGTGTTGTCAACAAATATGGTAGGAGGTGTCGGAAAAGTCAAAAGTTGGAGTCAAACAGGCCAGAGCTTGCCCTCTACTTCGCGTCCCAGATCAACCTCCATAAATTGGGACATCTCTTATCACAGATTAAAATTCCTGTCTGATTCAAGAGAGATACTGGAGCTGATCTGAGGAACAAATGGCATGTTTGCGGTTCGGGTTTCAGTGCACCCCCCCCCCCCCCCCCACACCCCTCCCTCCCCGGGGGCTCTGGGCAGACGGCGTCTGTCTGCGTGAAGCGTCTGCATCACAATAGGTGTACGAGCGATGATTCACATTGCCAGAGGGCTGATAAGGAGTTTGAGTGTGTGTGGAGCGTGAAAGGAAATAAAGTGCAAAGGCTGAGCTAGAGAGAGAGAGAGAGAGAGAGAGAGAGAGAAAAAAAGTGCTGCTCAGAAGGAACAGACTGGAGATATGGCTGGAGATGAAAAGACAGACCATGCGAGTGTAGATGGAGGAGATAGACGAGTTTCTCTCCTGCTCAAGCCTCCACAGTGCACTAACTGACAGTAATGGCTTTGTAATGGCCGGCGTGCTAACAGCTGTGCTGTAAATCAGCGACAGGAATTCAGTGGGAGACCTGGCACTGGACACCTACCATCGGGCAGGCCCATCAGCGGGTGTGTGTGTGTGTGTGTATGTGCATGTGTGCATGCGCGTTCAGACCCAGACTGAGTGGGCGGCAGCACATGTTTCATCTCGCACAGTTCACTCCGTCTTTCTCTCTGGCTTTCACACTAAACTCTAATAAAACTCGCCACAGCTGCAGGCTGACTTCACACGCATGCACACACCGGGTCGACGATTCAGGACAGGAATAAGACAAACAAACATCTCCGACTGGAAAACGCTTAAACTGATCCAAACACACACGAAGTGGCGTCCACAGCTGCGCGGTTACCTGCCGTGGTATTCCCGGAGCACTTGATACACGCTGACGTGAAAGGTCTCGTTCTCGTGATGTTCGCGCACGAAGTCCTTGTAGACACGGAATTCGGCAGCGGTCACGGCTTCTCCTTCGGGAATGCGGGACAGATCAAATCGGTGGAACTGGTGGAACACATGCGGGTCTTCTTCAGGATCAACTAGGAGTAAAGAACGACGGAGACACACACACAAAAAAAAAAAAAAAAAAAAAAAAAAACACATTTCAGTTCAGCAACCTCGAACACATGTACTTTCTGTTAATAAAACTGTAATTAGGTTACATTTCTCTGTTCATTTATTATTATTTATTTTTATAAAGGGGTTTTTACTTGTGCAACTGCATCAAGACAAAAACTGTAAGTGTTCCCCCTAATCCAGTACAGGGGAAACCTTGTCGTCTGGTCAATTCTAGCTTTATTTTATTTATTTATTTATTTTATTTATTTATTTATTTATTTATTAACGGCTCTAATCCGAGGTGCTGTTTGTTAATCGGTGCCTCTACATGAACGTCTCCTTGCTTTCCTGGGAAGGTCTTCATGAGAGACGGTTTCATCACGGCGCTCGATTTGGTTTTGTAAATGCACTTGACACAAGAAGTGTTCCAGAACAGCTGATCAAATATTACAATAACTGACTGCTGTTGTTGCTGAAATATCTCATGCCTTATGACTTACTTTATACATATTTGAAAATCAGCAGTATTGTTCTAAAATGCAAATCTCAAAACAAAAATGTTGAATAAGAAGGTGCAGCTAAACTTTTAACTGGTGCCAAAAGGAGTTATAAAAATCTATTACGCAAACCGATGAATTCTAAATATTATTGAAGGACAAAAAGAAGACATGATTGGATGATTGACTAAAACGCCCCAAAAATACCCAGCTTGGAAAGCTTCAACAGTAGAACATGCACCGAAGAAGAAGAAGAAGAAATAACAGAAATGATGCACCATGCGCTGTTTATCGCGTGAATATGATGCAACGTTAACGTAACGTTTTTACACTTTTAAGTTCCAACTTTCTCCTGTTTTCCCATCAACGCCACGGCTATCGAAGCATGCGCAAAACAAATTCCTGCGTCGTTTTGAACTCACCGTTTGTGTAAAAACAAAACCGTCATGGAAAGATCCGAGCTTGCCGGCCGCGCTGCAATGCCTCCGGTATAAAACAAGCTTTTCGTAAACACAGGTTCTTAATGCGCTGGCCAAAGGAGCATGCAGTTGAACAAATCAGAGATATTCAGTGAGACAAGCTGGACCTCTAGTGCATGACTTGTGAAGAGAAAAACCCAAACTGACCGTTTCCGTGGAAGTGGAAACACAGCGAATGCTTCACAAGCAGGAGGACGCAACTGTCTCATTTGCCTCGATTCATTCATCTGTGTGTCCTCGTTCCATTTTGAATATCTAGGCCAAACCACACACCACACACACACACACACACTTTCAACTCATAACAGAAGTCCTCTCGTGAAAAGAGAGGACTGCAGTCTGTCAGGATGGCTGAGCAATCGCACGCAGGACTAGCGCTTGATTGGTGCGCCCACATCACTGTGGCCAAAAAAGAAATGTTTGCTTCCATAAGCCGGGACGGATCTCAGGCCCACATGAATTATGGGAACATAGTTTAAGGAGGGGTGGTGGGGGGGGGGGGGGGGGGGCTGGGGTTGTGGGAGGGGGACTGAGCCTGGCTATGGACTCAAATCACACACATGTGTGACCACAAGAAAAGCTCTGTAAAAGGCCTGGCCCGGAAACTAGCGGTGCCCCATATGCACACACACACACACACACGTAGACACACACATTCTTCCTTTCTTCCTTGCTCACACGCAGATTAATGCGCATGCACTGCACTGTTACTTGGGAGTCGTAAGTAGTAGCCCTTATGACCTTTATATCCCTCGCTAATCCGTCAGTGACCTTGGCAGCACTCCACACCGACATCCTGGTCTCATTCGTGAAAATGCAAAGAGAGAGAGGAAAAAAAAAAAAAAAAAAACCCTCCTTGAAATGGCTTCCGACAGCGTGCCCCATCCCAAAGTGAGCCAAACTCTCCGAGGCATCATGAACCACAATTCTAGAGAAACAGGAACTGGTTTAGATTCCCTCTGCCCTCAGCTTCTCAACTTATTACGACGGATATTAGTCTGGTGAGCATCTGAACACGATGCATGGGGGGGGGGGGGGGGGGGGGAATGAAGGGGCCGAGATTTATACACATGCTTTCTCTCAGAACGAAAACATCATGTCCAGATGTCTTCACAAACTCGCTTCATAATCTCCCTCGCTCTCTCCATCTCTGAGTGCTCGCTCTCTCTCTCTCTCTCTCAGCACGTTCACTTCGGAAGGTGCAAGAGGAGACGCGGTGATGTTTGTCAGGTTTAGTCAACAGGATGACATTTTATGAGTGTGTTTATCCACACAGCCTATAAAAGCAGAAAAACTACTCAACGAAGAAGAAAAAAAAAAAAAAAAAAAACTCCAGTGTATATGTGAGGAAGTGACTTTGTTGAGGAAAATCCATGATTTCAGAATGAACCCTTGGCGGATGTTGGCCGAGCGCTGTCCCCACCCCGGGCTGGCTGAGATCCTCTCAGAGTTTCCAGCATGTGGCACAAGCTCAACCTTTCCTGGAGGTTTCTGGGAAGCTGTTTTCTCTGTGCTACACAATCCTTGGAGGGGGAGAAGAGAGAGAGAGAGAGAAAAATCTTTTCTTCTGGTGCAAAAGGTGAAAGGCAACACCTTAGGTGTTTTGACAGGACACGTTCAAAAACAAAGAGCTGGACGCGAGTCAAGGCGACAAGCAATGTGAGAGAAGACAGGAATGATGATGATGATGAAGAAATGATTTAGTCTCCAGTGTCGGTTCTTTGTTGCACTTTACAGCATTGCTGATTGTCTTATTAACTTCAAGATTCAACTAAGGAAACTAATAGCTGCTATAATTTAAGTGATAACAGGAACCTGCTTTATGGACGCATTATGTAACTACAACGCAAGTAGTTCCGAGTTCCGGACCAGCTGCATTTTAGTGCTGGAGCCGTGCTGGGGAGTGCGTACCAGTTCGTGTACCGGAACCAGTAACGCATGCGGTTAAGTGTCTGGGTTACTGATCAGCAGGTTGGGTATTCGTTGGGGATTTAACCCCTCTCTGCTCAAGTGCCACTCTGCTCAATGCTGACCCTGTGCTCTGACCTCAGCTTCCTAGCAACTTCTCCTCATGCACAATCTTGAACAAGTACCAAAAACCATAAAAGTAGATCTGGTTGCTCATGGGGAGAAAAAAGTTTAGACGCCAGATTCCGGTGCTTTATGCAAAAAAAAAAAAAAAAACCTGTAAAGTATGTGTGTGTGCTGGTGGGGGTCAGTCAATAATGATGACAACCATGATTACTGCTGCTTTTTACACACATCCTGCCTGCATGTGCTGCCACGTATGACATCATAGCCTACAGAGCGGCCGCAGTGCACGTGCTCAAATTGTTTCCATCATCGTGCAATAATGAACATGCATAGCCAGCGGTGAGTGAAAAAGGGAGGGTGTGTATGTGTATATGTGTGTGTGTGTGTGTGTGTGTGTGTATAAGCTCTCTAAACCGGGCACATACTAAAGGCAGAGAGTCATTTATTTGACCGCAATCGAACACTGGAAAGAAAAGCACCGGCGTTTCGTGGAGGCAATAATTGCTTGTAAGGGTTTGCTGTGTTTATATTCAAGGCCATTAGGCACAAAGATCAGCGTTCAGATATGCAAACTGTTCCTTGCGCTCACACACACTTTGCTCGTAAGCCGTAGGCCGGAACGATGACGAATCGCAGTGCGCTGACGAACACGGACACTCAAGAATTATAGCCGAGAGGTTTCAGCACACCTGCACAGGTTTACGCTGCGTGAAGCACTTGCGATGGACGTTCGCTAAATCTCAAATGATCAACGTTAGAGGGTGCGTCATATTAAACACTTTTTTCTAGTCCAGAGGTGTTCATGTCTACGGCTTAGTTGCCTTCCCACTGTGACACCCTGAGCATTTCACTGCATATCGTACCGTGTATGACGGTGTATGTGACAAATAAAATTTGAATTTGAAAAAAAGTTCTCTGCAGGGGAAAGGACAAACTTATACCAAGACAAGATGTCCAAGCAACCTGACTGCTTACAGCCTCCACATCCAACAAGGAGCATTTCTTAATAGTTAAAGTAATATTTCTAGTTTATGTTTGGATTAATTCTATATACTGTACATCTTCTTCTAGTCATTTTTAATAATTCCAGAGGTTGTCTGTGATCTTAATCCTGGACTTAATACAGGACTAATACTGTATCAGCACATCTGCGATTTGGCCAGGATTTGGCGGGCTGGATATCATTTATTTCAAGGTTTTTGTTTCCTGCGCGCCTTTTAATCAATCTTCTGTGAAGAATGGAGGCTGCAGTGGAGTGCCTCGAAAGTATCCTGGGTGCTGGGTCATATCGCTATACACCATACAACGTGCAGAAAGAGAAAGCTAAAGTCACACAAAGCATTAACATCATATCTGGGAAATAAGTCAGTAAATTCGAGTAAAATCGCATGCTTCGCTTATCCCGTGCGAATGCGTCACATAGGGGAGGGGTCTCCGGAATAATACTAATCCCGTTCGAATGGGGCTTTTAGTCAAAAACACAAAATAAGATTTAAATACTTGTGTCTTTAATAACTGCCTTGACACTCTTAACATATCGGAACACCGATTTAAACTTTTTCAAAAACTTAACCATTGGATTTTATCATATGAAGAAAAGAAAAAAAACTTGAAAGAAGGGAAAGTTTTCGAAAGAGCGCATCGGTTTTCTGCGCATTATATTCAGCCGTCTAATCGGATTTCAGTGTTACTTGGCCCAGCTGGCTTATCAGCATAAACATTTGGAGCGTGACTGCTCTTCTCTGCCGACTTGCAGGGATGCACTGTTGTGGAACTTTTTTCCTCTGGGAAACACATTTGACATCAACTTCAGGTACTTACGCTCGTCTCTTCAGCCATGTTCGAGACAGAACTATAGGAATAAGTGTGCTTTAGCAGAATATCAGTCTTTAATTCGATTGCTTGCTTGTTAAGTTAAAAAACCACAGAGCGCAAAAAGAAAGGTCTGAAAGTAAAATGGAAGAGGGAAACCCGATCTCACACGTAGCAAATCTCCAGAGTGAAAACAATGTCACTGGAGCTTATACAACAACAAAAATATATATAAAATGAAATAAAAATCTAAATAAAAAAAAGCTCCAAGTCTACCCGGTAACCCTAGCCTTAACCGTGCATCGCTTGTAACAAACCGACCAGGTTTGTCTTGAAGAGGGAATAGTGTGTTAGTGTAAGAAGGAACAGATTACAGACGCTCTTTCCTTTCCAGGGAACAGCTGGCTCTTGCTGGGAAAAAAAACAAAACCTCCCAGACACATCTGTAGCAATCCATGGCACATTCCCAGGTAAAACATAAGCTGGGAAAAAAATGAAAGCCGACCGGTTCCAAGCAGAAGCTTCAACACCGATGTACAGCTGGTGCGCTGGATGGACGCTGAACTTCACACGTTCTATATGGCTTGAAGTATTGCTTCTCTGACTTCAGTCTGTGGGGAATTTTTTTTTAAAGATTTTGTCCAGACTTTACTGCACTGTCCATTCAAAATAAAGCAAAAAAAAAAAAAGTCATATACACACATACTCCCATAATGAAAAAAAAATAATAATGCAGTATATAATAAACTAAAGCATACATTTTTTGATGGTTATAATGTATGGTTACACTCAATTTGATACTTTGTACTGATGCATAGTTAAAAGCTTTTTTTTTTTTTCCCAAAAGAGATGAACCTGAACATATATAAAAACTTTTATTAACCGTTTAAATAACTTAGAAGCCATATGCTTGGGGGGAAAAAAATCCAAAAAAATAAATAAAAAAAATGCTTAGAGGTGCACGTCTTAACTCCCTTCCTAGTAACTATGGGAAGGAAATACCTTTAATACAGTCATTTAGGGTGGTCCTGAATTGAACACAGGCCTGCCTGCCTGCCTCAACACACATCTCAACAAGAGGAGGAAATTATCCTGTCAATCAACAGCACAACATGGTGAATTAAAAACAATGAACGTGAACGAAGGCTAGGCCACCTTAAAAACTTTTAGCCTCACGCTGTACCCACGTCTCAACAGAATTTTTTTTTTAAATATATATTTTCAGAGGATTACACAAGTGACAGATGGCTCTGCTAATAAAGCTGAACTTTTTTTTTTTTTTTTTTTTGTCAGAGGCTACCATGCACCATTGCAAGAGATTTGGACTGAAACATTTAGTCTGAGCCATGAAATTCCAACAGAAAAAATAATAAGAAAATTTAGCTTGTGGATAAAAGGAAAGAAGGACAGAGAGGGGAAGGAGACTCGTGTCCACACAGATACACGGGCAATGATACGGGTTTCCAAAGGAAACAAAGGCAGAATTCAGGTTTGATAAGTTCAGTAATGTCCAGGGAAGTCCCCGGTCGTGCTCACAGCTCTCTGAATACAAGCAAACCTTCGTCATTATTCAGGGAGAAAACACGAGCAAGGCATATTATTGCTATTAACACGAATGCTACCACCATTACTGATACTGAACAATATTATCTTTCATCAGTCACTGTTTATCCCATCTCTCTCCCGCTCTTTCTGCACATACAAAAAACGCACTCGAGGGTCTTCCAAACTGGTCTTTATCTCTTAACAGCTTTATCTTACCCCTGTGAGGTCAAAAATGCCTTCTCAAATTTTAGTCATGCCAAACTAAGCCCTGTGAAAAGACCTCTTCACAGCAAAGAGTTGGATTCTTGAAATGGCAAGCCATTACCTCTGAACAAGTCTTAGTTTTACAGCTCTTTAAGAAGCAAACCTTGCGAAACTTCTGGTAAAAAGAAAAAAAAAAAAAGGCCAGGCATTACAGTGTATATTGACATACCAGAATGTCTTCTGGGATCCAAACAGATCTATATCATCTCATGAAACGGCTCTGGGAGACAGTGCTGCACGGCAGTGTCCTCTGGTTCCTGTTGTAGTTTACTTTCCTAATGAAACTTGAGCTTAAGCCTTAAGTGCAGATGTCGTACTGCTTCATGTCGACCTACGGAGACGTTTTACTCAGATTTAAGATCTAAAGCGGACGCATGATTTATAATCTCATTATGCAATAATGGCTTGTGTTTTTTATTTAAAAAAAAAAAAAAAAAGATCCCTCAGTCCTGTAGGCCATGTGTGTGTGTGTGTGCACTGATTTAAATGTCAGTTGCCATGTAATAAATAAATAAACAAACAAACAACAAACAAAAAGAAGAATTAGCACCAGACATGAAAGATTTTTTTGTTTTGTTTTGTTTTATGTTTTCCATGCCAAATGTTTAAAGTAACACCCATAATATTATCAAAAACAGTCGTTAGGAGGGTGTGGCGATGCTTCTTCTTCTTCAAAGGACACAATAACAGTTGATGTCAGTGTTGCGTAAAGTGCGTAAAGTTACAGTTTGGAGTCTCTTTGATGTCAGAAAAGTCGCGTATTAAAACATTTGTAGGGAGGAAATCGTTAACCCTTCGAGCACTCACCCATATTGACGAAGCTCATGACCATGTCGGCGTCGCTCAGATAGCGCCGGTCGCGGCGTGTCGGGATCGGTGCCGGAGCCGGAGGCAGAACCGGAGCGCGGGAGAAGCCGGAAGCCGCGGGTTCGAGCGCCGCGTTGTACAGCTCCAGCATGTAGATGGGCGCCGCCGTGCGCCGCTCGGGAGAGTGAGGTCGCGGCCGCCGGGGCAAGCCGAGCACGGACAGGATCTCCCTCTGCACCTCGCGGCGCTCCTGACTGCGCAGCGCTCGGTGCACGAAAGCGGAGCCCAAGTCGTTCCCCAGGGTGAAGTTTGCGCCGACCGAGACGGCGCAGCAGCAGCAGCACCAGCACACCGCGATCAGCCTCAACAGCGACATCCTGGAAGTTTGCGTGCGCGTGTGTGTGTGTGCGCGCGCGCGTGCGTGTTGCGCAGCAGCTCTCTGCTTTTAGTTCCTCAGGCGTCTCGGTGGCTGCTCCGCTCTTCCCTCGTGTCCTCACGCGATGCGCTGCCGGTTGCGCTCCACTGCGCGCGGACTTTAAGGAGCGCGCGGCACCTCGGGGGTGGACCTCGTCGGTGATGAGAGAGAGGGGGCGTGGTCAGGGGAGAAGGGGGAGAGGTTTGGGATGGAGGAAGGTAGGTCAGATAAAAATAGAATAGAATAAAATAAAATAGGAAAGAAAAAAAAATCTTTATTGCGGCTGAACATTCACAACAACCTGCTTATTAGTTCCTGTATAAAAATAAGAAATATGCCATGCGTGCCAATGAAGCAGTGAACTAACATTCTCAGTAAATACAGTGTGTAACTTGCAAAAGTATTCACACCCCTTGAACTTTTCCACATTCTGTCACATTGAAACTAAAAAATGTTAACTTACTTTATTGGGATTTTATGTGATAGTCCACCGGATGGCAAGAAGAAAGCCACTGTTGAAAGAAAATTTGGTAAGAAGTCCCGTTTGCAATTTTCGACAAGCCATGTGGAACTGCAAACTGTAAAGACCAGATCTATGGAGTGCACGACTAATAGTTGTCCTGTGGACAGATTCTTCTACCTGAGCCGTGGATCTCTGCAGTTCCTCCAGAGATGCCCTGGGCCTCTTGGCTGCTTCTCTGATTAATGCTCTACTCTCAAGACCTGTCAGTTTGGTTGGACGACATGTCATGTTAGGTTTGCAGTTGTGCCGTACTCTTTCCATTTTTGGATGATGGATTAAACACCGCTCTGTGAGATGTCCAGAGCTTTTACACTTCTCCTCAACTGACCTGTCACGTGTAGTTCTAGGGCTTTATGATGCTGTTTGTTCACTAATGTTTTCTAACAAAAACATTGTTCGCAGAACATCTGCGTTTATACTGAGAATAAATTACACACAAGTGGACACTATTTACTAATTCCGTGGCTTCTGAAGACAGCCCACTGGATTTTGGTTAGGGGGTATCGGAGTAAAGGTGGCTGAATACAAATGCACACCACACTTTGAGAACCATTTATCATTTTCCACTTCACAATTATGTGCCACTTTGTGTGGGTCAATCACAAAAAATCCCAATAAAATGCATTTACGTTTGTGAATATTTTTGCAAGACACTGCACAAAGCAGAAACAAAAAGTAAAAAGTAAACAGAGACCCATGCAAACTATCTTGCCATTATTATGCCTACTATTTCTTTCTGTTTTTAGAGATTTGAATACATCCTTCTTTAAGCATTTCTAGAAGTAAACAAAAAAATATAATAATAATAATTCCGATTTTGAAAGCACATGAATTATTGATCATTCCAAAGGGAAATTGTCCCAGAAAGAAATATCTGTCTTGAAAGACCGCTTTCTACCATAAACAAAATTATAGATTGTATGACCAAAAAATAAGTCGCCGTTTCAGAAGGGCTTATTATTGAGCTGCATCAAGCAAATAAAAACAACTAAGAAGATTTGAAATGACTGGAACTGGGTTGAGAACCCTTCAAAACATTGTCAAAACCTGGAAGGATAGTGCTGAACCGTCAACTTTGTGGAAGAAATGTGTTTGAGGAAAAAATGTATGAATAGAGAAAAATTTAATGCTTGGTGAAGTTTCATGGTAAAATAATAAACAGTAAAAAAAAAAAAAAATCATAGCTATGTTTAATAGTGAAAATACTTTCCTGGGAACTATCCCCTACTTTAATTAAGCATGTCTAAAAGTTAAAATTTTAAACAATTCTAAGAATTTTCAAAGCAGGGAAGTTATTTATCGTTCCGAAGGTAAATTGTCCCAGAAACAAATATCTCTGAACCTCGAAAGACCACTTTCTACCATTAACAAAATTACACAGTACATGACCAAAAAGAGGTCATTTCAGAAGGGTCCAATTATTGGGCTGCATCAAGCAAATGAAACAACTAAGGAGATATGAAAATACTGGAAGAGAGTTAAGAAAACTTTCAACACATTATCAAAACCTGGAAGGATATTTCTCTGGATTGTTAACATTGTGGAAGAAATGTGACCGGGAAAAAAAAAATCATGAATGGAGATCACTTAAACACTTGGTGAAGTTGCATGGTAAAAAAAAAAAAAAAAAAAAAAAACTACCATAAAAATCAGTTTAACGGTTTAACAGTAAAAGTAAGAGCATTTCTATACACACACAATGTGATGAGAACTACAGTATGTGCTAGTGAGACTAATTAGAAAAATGGTTTCTATTTGGAAGGAAGCATAAGGATTGAATTTGGAGCAATGGAAAAAGGTCATGTGGTCTGATGAGTCCAGATTAACCATATTCCAGAGCAACAGATTTGTCAGGGTGAGAAGGGAGGAGCACTAAAGCGATACACCCATCATGCATAGTGCCGACTGTACAAGCCCCTAGAGGTCATGTTATGATCTGGGGTTGCATCATTTACTCAGGTCTAGACTCAGCAATGTTATGTGGCAATAAAACGAAGTCAGCTGATGAGCTGAATGTACTGACCAGGTTATCAGAAGGTTTTTTTTTTTTTTTTTTTTTTTTTCGGATGGCCTGGACATATTCCAGGATTCAAATTGTGAAAGAAGGGAATCCTGGGAGCTCCACATTGTGTGCTGTAATCAAAGCTAAATGTGATTGAATGACATTATACAAAATTGCAAAACTTCAGCAGAGTCATGCATGAACCTTGTTTTCAGAAATGAAATAAAGGTACAGAATTAGCCCAACTACTATTATTATTATTAGTATTATTATTAGTATTATTATTATTCATGTTCATGATGGATGTGCAGCAAGAAACTGCACTTCGGGACATGAAATTATTTGGTGTCTGTTCAAATAACAAAATACTCCAGACTCCAGGATTTTTGTGGCACATGAACATTAAACATTGTTAAACAATGGTGTTCAGGTCAGTGAGTTATAACACAAATCCTGACATCCAATCAGATGCATTATATGGCCAAGAATATGTAGGCACCTGGTTCATCTCCAAACTGGTGCCAAAAAACTTGAAAGCAGAGAATGTGTTTTATGTTGTAGCATTTAAATTTTATTATATTTCACTGGAATGAACAGTGTCGAACATGTTCCAGCATGGCAATGCAAGTGTGCAAAAAGCGAGCTTGACGACATGGTGTGCCAAGGTTGTGGTGAGGGAACATGAGTGTCCTGCACACAGCCTCGATCTCAACCCCACTGAACATCTTTAAGGTGAACTGGAACGCCAACTACACCACACACCTTGTCGCCCTGACTTTGCTCGAATGCTCTATGCTCTTGAGCCTTAATAGGCAAAAACATAAATCCAACAGAAGGGGGGGGGGGGGGGGGGGGGGCTGCTAAAATCAGCTAAAACCACAGAGGTCTTAAAGAAATCAATTAGTTTCATCTGTATGTCTTTGGACTGTGGGAGGAATCCTGGAGGAAACCCACCAAGCACAGCGAGAACATGCACTCAGAACAAACACCCATACTACACTCATTTATAAAGTTCTGTCACTTTAAACGTGATTGTAAGTAAATTTGTATGTAGTGATCAATTCTGTCTATATGTTACTATGTTTACATTGTTTATTTTTTTTACACAGCTGGGTGTAACTGATGAACTGATTCCAGCTGTGAGCATTACATATAGCACAGCTGTCCCACATATAGCGTTAAACGGGCTAACACTGAGGCACGATTTAAACAGCACTCTGGGTTGTGTTTTGTAAAATCGCCGTTTTGTGTCTCGAACCCTCACTGTCCTCCCCCTTTCCCCCACAGCTCCATAATCCATATGTTTTAGCTTCGGCTCTGACTGCAGGACGCCGACTACCCTGCAGAGTTCACTTTGAACACAACCTGCTGTGATGTTCAGAGGCCCCTGAAGACCTCGCTTACCTATATCACACGTGATCGGAGGTTTAAAGGCTCTGGCACTGAACTCTTCAAGAAGGGAAAGTAACTGTTAAGATACTTTTGGATAAAGCAGGGGTGTTTGACTTTACTGCTCGGTCTTAAATCACATGCTACAACTAGGCTATAATACGTCAAAGTGTGTTCTGTGTAGACTTTAGCGCCTAGAAGATTGATATGTAGAAACATACCGTGGGTTATGTGGGTTTGTACGTGAAAGTGTAATTTAACTTCATTGCTAACCATTTTGTACTTAAATAATGTAAAAAAAAAAAATTGAGCAGTGTTGCCTGCAAGATTTCGTGGAAAGTAGATAATGTGTGCCCAAAAAAGGTGCACATGAGTACATACCTTCTTACTCTGACGCGCCTATCGCTTTGGTATAGGGTCTGGGTTCCATTACTTGTTCAATTGCTTCCATTAATTGTTTAATCCCAGTGTGTATGTGAAAATGCCCTAACTTTCATTCATTTACAAAATACTATCAAGAACACTGCGAAAAATAAATTAGTATTTGGAACAAGGAATAACTTGGAATAAGGAATTACTGGGTAACTTGTAAGAAATTTGCCTACATGTCAGCATTATCATGAACACTGGTGATCAGTAATTGGATGTTTGTAAAAATGGTGATCAGTGATTGGTCCTTAGTAAAAATACTGATCAGTGATTGGTCCTTTGTAAAAATACTAATGAGTGATTGGTCATTAGTAAAAATACTGATCAGTGATTGGTCCTTTGTAAAAATACTAATGAGTGATTGGTCATTAGTAAAAAATACTGATCAGTGATTGGTCCTTTGTAAAAATACTAATGAGTGATTGGTCATTAGTAAAAAATACTGATCAGTGATTGGTCCTTTGTAAAAATACTAATGAGTGATTGGTCCTTAGTAAAAATATTGATCAGTGATTGGTCCTTAGTAAAAATACTGATCAGTGATTGGTCCTTAGTAAAAATACTGATCAGTGATTGGTCATTAGTAAAAAATAAAAAATAAATAAAAAAGGTGAACAGTGATTGGTCGTCAGTGAAAAAAGGTGATCAATGTTTGGTCATTAGTAAAAATGGTGATCTGTGATTGTTGGTAAAAATGGTGATTAATAAACTGATGTTAATAAAGATTATGAGCACTAATGGGTCACACCGGTTTACACAAACATACTTCAGGCTTTGGTAAAGTAATTTACACAGCTGCTGTAAGGTAAACAAGTTGATAATATCTGCTTAAAAAGATGCCTGGTTTAGGTTTTTTTTTTTTTTAATACAATTTCTCAAGATGTCTAAAAAACGGTCTTGAAATTTGGCAGCACTTTTTCACAGCTCACGTTCACCCAACAATGTTTGCTGCCCAATGTGTATTTTTTCCTACTAGTTTGAAGCTCTCAGGTGAGAATGTGCTACAGACCCTTCTCCTTTGTGTTTATAAACTCTACACTAAACACACATTCAAAAATAACCTCAAATACTACACAAGTTTACTGTGATTTTCAGAACTGACCTGATACTCATGATGGGTTTGATGATTAATTACTCATCTGGCTCAATCAACAGGCTTTAGGGATTAGGGGAAGGTGTAAGGTCTGGAGGGCAGTGTGTGTCCAGGAAAGATTGTTGAGAAACCTTGTACTGTACTAACATACCCAAAGCTCTGGGCATCAACCGATAAGTTGAATCAGGTGTGTTTGAGGAGGGACGACACGTAAAGGTGGTTCACGCCGAGCCTTTAAGATTCGCTTTGAGGTGTTTACACCTTGCTGAGGAAGCTTAACATATAAAGGCGATATATTTAATGACTTCTTTTAGTAAGTAATATACTTTGGAGAAGTTTGCAGCCAAAAAAGTTGCGGTGCTCATTTCGGGTGAACTGTGCCTTTTAATCTTGTTTCTGCTCCATAACTCCCAGAACGGCCACTGCTTTCATTCTGATCATTCTGACCCAGCTTAGCCTCCAGCAAGTGATGACAAGCCTCTAATTGTCCTTTGTGCAGTTATGGGGAACGCGGCAAAGATCACAAGTGACATCTCCTGTGCTCTGCTGCTTCCCACCTGCTGTGCCTGCGTCCCGTTTCCGACCGCCATGACAACCGTAGCCTAGAGACGGCAACCTGGCAATCATTGCCGCCCTCATTCCTCTTCCGGAACAGGTCTAAAGGTCAAATGTGTCCCACACCCTGTTTAGCTCATGCATGCTGTGAGCTCACCATCATCAATCTGCGTCTCGCTTTTAGTTCCTAACAAATGATCGGTTCCAAGCACAGGCTTTCTCACTGCGCTGCTCTCGTCTGCTTTAATTGACTACTTTTTAAGTTGCGCAGATTAGATTTACTTTAGCTTCGGTAAAGAGTACACATGAGGAATTCTTGATCAGAACAATGCCAGTATTTAACCTGAGAGTAAAAGCGACACATTTAACTTTTGATCATTAAGTAATCCAATCATGTCCATGAATTAATCACTGCTGATTATGACCGTCATCCTTTTCACACGTGGATTATCTAGGATTTAGCTTAAAATAAGTGCTTTGTGTGAAACTTTTACAGAAATCACTTTGTCGTTATCCGAAACCTAGTCATTTGTCATGTCTTTAAGTTTGCACTGATAAATATGTAAGATGTAAAGCTAAAGAGTGAAATGTATACTGTATACTGTATATTCATAAATCATTGCTATAGCCAAAGCCCACTTACAATCATTTTTCTAATTCATGATTTAATAATTATGATTTTTCATAACACAAGTGAAACAGGTTAATTGAAGGCATTTCTTTACTATCCTGTTTTCTTCTCTTTCCTGAAGTTAATTAGATACCTAACAATAATACAAATCCTCAGACTGTCACGTTACCAAGAACTCGTAAGGTGACGCATCCCAAATAAAAACATTCCTGTATCAAAGTCTTACAGCTGCCTGATGGCCTGACACTGGAGACTCCTTCCAATAAGGTCAAATAAAGAAGTCCTGATAGGAATTACCACCATATTGATATTTATATGTTTTTAACTGCAAAGTATCCTCCACACCATCTACAGTACAAAGGGGCGTTCACTCAAACAATGACTTTTGATTTGCGCAGAATAACAGAATGCAGTTATGAGAAAAATCTCTTTATTTTGCTACACTAATGCTCTTATCCCAGCACACTCACTAGTGCTGGGATACGATCAAGGTAGAAAGTTTTCCATGATCGGACTGCCTGCTTTAAATCTGAAACACTGGCCTCCCAGGAATTCCTTGAACGGCCCAAAAATGTGGCCTGGTTTGACTTGAACATCTCTCGTAAATCATAAATATTAGAAAGAGAGCATTAGTGTAGACAGTGTGAGCAGCATTACAGTCAGAGCTGCTGTTGTAGAAATCTATTGAAAATCCTAATCAAGTTAACAAGAGCTGAACTGAACATGTATTGACAGATTTAATGCATATTCGTAATTCCAAATCCCAAAATCAGTTTATTACAAAAAAAAAATCCAAACAGGAATCTGAAACAAAAATAAGTATAAATTAGCAAAAAAACCAGCAAAAACAACAGTTAATTCTAGGTCCTTGTAATTACACTAAAATAATATTAGAATATACAGTACATTTGAATGTTTATTCTTAATATACAAGAACAATGATCTGGAGCCATTCTTAGGCGTTACCCTTAAGGATAAAACTTAAGGATGAATGTGGATCCACGCAGTAGACAGGGTTCCAGATAGAAGCCTTTAAGACAACGAAGATCCTTTAATTATCCAAACACCAGTGCATTAAAGACCTACTGAAAACACACCTGATGCAACCCGTTAGTCGTTTGTAGTTTCTTGTGTTTGAGAAGCACAACTCTGCAGTAAAAAAAAAAAAAAAAAAAAACTGAAAGAACGGGGGAAGGATTCATTGCCGTCTGCTTCTCTTTTATCAAAGGCTAATCCCTCATTCACGCTGGCAGTGTGTGAACGACAACACAAAGAGCTTACACACTCCCTAGTCCTGTCAGCATCACCTCAGCATACAGCACAGGCCAGGTGTTAATGCTCACACAACTAGGTGCTAATTGGTCTATAGGGAGGTGCAGTGATGCGTGCATGTAGGTGTGTGTGTGTGTGTGTGTGTGATTTAAATGCGCTGGAGTTTTGAAAAAAGTGTAGAATGATGTATTCTAAGAAAGTGTACCGTGTTTAAGCCTAACAGCTATAAATCTGTAAGTACTTTCTTTTATGCCAGTGAGGGCATTCATAAAAAGCAACATATGACATTTATAATAATAAATATTTTCTGGTTTTATTATTATTATTATTATTATTATTATTGCCAGTGGCAGTGTTGTGAACAAAAACTGGTACTGATTACTACATTTTTTGCTTACTGTTTAGCACAGTCATGTTTTTATTGCACATGTGAACATTCCTTCATATTAAACAATCCTTTGTGATGATATCTGTGTACTGTGAAATTAAGTATACTACGTGGAGTTTGCATGTTCTGCCGGTGATTGGTGGGTTTCCTCCGGGTACTCCGGTTTCCTCCCACAGTCCAAAGACCTGCAGATTAGGCTAATTGCCATTCCTAAATGGGCGGTAATGTGTGAATGACCGTGTGAGTGTGTGTGCCCTGCAATGGACTGGCACCCTGTCCAGGGTGTACCCCGTCTCCTACCCGCCTGAAGATAGGCTCCAGCCCTCTCCCCAACACGACAATGTATACAGGATGAAGTGGTATAGAAGATGAGCGAGTGTATGCGGTTCTAAACTCTTAACCTAGTCTACACAGCCACCTAGTGGTCAACACAGCATAAGCAGGAATCATTTCTTTTGTTTCATTTTTTTGTCTGAATAATGAATATGTTGTATTATATAAAAAGTTATATTTATATATAAAAGTTTTTAGATAAAATGAATATAAAAAGGGTATGTACTGAATGTGTTAAATAATGATTAATAAATTTTATTATGTATACTATGGAAGCATATTGGAATCAAAATTTATACTACATTTAGTACCTAAACTCTAAACCTGGTCTGCACTGCCACCTATTGGTCGACACAGAGTAAATCGGAATAGATTACATTTTTGTAGTTTTCTTTGTATAAATAATTATTATATTATATTATTTGTATTCTATTTTGTGTATACTGGTGTTGTTATTACACTTATGATGATACACACAGTATATATTTAAAACTCTCGATCCGATTCTGTGAGTCAGATTATTTAACTCGGCTCACTAAGAAGAGTCGAATGTTTGGCCACACACAACTCTTTGCCTCAAAAGCGAAGTCCTTATTATTATTATTATTATTATTATTATTATTATATGTTTTTTTAAACTAACATTACGCATAACATTTTGCATTTTAGACAAAATTCCAATAATTGTACTCAACCGCTCAACCATCACTAAAAGATCCGACTCAAAGATCCGAAACATTCGCAAACGACACATCACTAACTCGAGTTGCAAAGTTGGAAAAACATCCTGAACTAACAAGTCCATGAACTAGCAACAAAAATCTACAACATGTTTCATAACCGTATTGTGCTACATGTTTATCTAAATAACGTGTCTGATGATGAACCTACAGTAAAAACTATTGTTATAATCTCATTTAAAAGTAGAGAAGTGGTACTTTATTTACTGTTGACGGTGTGAGATGCCATGATGATATGACGTCACGAGCCGAACCCGGGGTCGACGAGGCCTTCCCGGTTGCCAAGGTGACAGGATTTTTCTTTGGGTTGTAAGTCTGAGGTCGGAAACCCAGAGAGACCAACAGTTCAGTCGAAAATAGCGGAAACAGCGCGTCACGTCCACAGCGCATGCGCGTGAAGACGACGCATGCGCGTTGTGGGGCCTTAAATTCGGTCCGCGCGCGTGTGCCCGTCCCAGTTGGTGTGTGGTGTGGAGGTGAGGTGAGGAGCTCTTTATCAGGTTTCTCAAAAAACGTCTTTCTCGTTAATTTATTTTTCGGCGTAATTACTAAGCTTGGGTAATGATTTTTCGGATATTCAGTCAGTATCGCATGGTTTATTAAGGTTTAATGCGTGTCGTAGAGGAGCTCGTTGTTTACAGGTCGGAGCTGTGAGACAAATGGTGTATTGTGTTTATTCGATATATTGCTTTGAAAATGCTTTGTGATCAATGTGTAACTTTTTTATGCATTTTATTTTTGGGGAATTATGTTGTATTACCACCTTTGATATACATTCCAATATTAATTTCTAATTAACGGTAAAATTAAACTGACAAAATGTGTAAAATTAAAGTGCTGCATAAATAACGGAACTTAAAAAAAAAAAAAAAAAAAACCTGGGGTGCTGTTGCTGATTTTATTTTATTTTGTTACAATTTTTTAGGCACCATGTGGACCTTGCTGGCTGCACGGAAACTATAAGGCAACCCGAGAGCCCCATTTCCGGTTATCGCGGGAGGTGCAACACGTGGCTCATTTTTTATGAAAGACGAGTCAACATGCACTCTAAAAGTTGCAGGTATTTCACTACAATGTTTTCTTTTTCAATGATTTTGAATTGAGTTTTGTATAGTAAAAATAGTCACACTTTCTTTTTTTTTCTTTTTTTTTTGGTAATTTATTTTAAAGAAAAACCTTAAACCTTTTTCCAGGCATGATGATCCAGCAGCAGTTGGGTGAACTGAATGACACAAGACCGCGCATCGGTTTATAAAACTTTGTTCCATAATGTGAAACAAACATGTTGGACCATCATGGCTTTTTGGAACAGACGACATGGTGAGATTCTTTACTGTGACTTGTGCTTGGGATTCTTTTTAATTAAGTACGGCTCTGATGACTAAACTTTTTTCCCCAGCAGACCGACCCTGTTGACTTTATTTCAATATAAGCCAAATTGTCTGAGCTGTTATGAGCACAAACAAAAAAAATATCACTACCATATGAGGACGTGTCATAATCGTTTTAATTTGACCCTCTCTAGGACCCAGAATGCAGACGAGTTCCAGGACTTGCTTTTCATTCTGATCAGAAAAATCGGTGAGTTCCACTTGCCTGTTATATGAACTGTTCTAATATTGCAGTGCTGTATTGGACTAATGGCGTCAATGATGACCAGACTTTTTTCCCCAGCAGATCGACTCTGTTGACCTTTTTTTTTTTCTCAGAAATTAAGCCAAAGTGTCTGAGCCATTATCATTCTGTGTGCAACAAACAACTGACATTTAAGAACATGCCCTGAACATGGTTTTCCTTTCATACTTCTAGATTCTGAAGGCTGTTGTATGACCACGTTCCCTACATTTGCCTGTCTGCGGTTGTAAACCAGGTGAGTTGCATTTTGATGTAATTTTTCACCTTTGCGTTACTGTATTTGTGTAAAGGATGACTAAACTTTTTTCCCCAGCAGATCGACACTGTTGACTGCTCTATTTAAGCCAAACTGTCTGATGCACCATTTGGAGCGTGTGCTTAGAAAATGTAATCCTGCTATTATCTTAAAATATTTCTCTCCAATCTCTAATTAGATCACAGCAAGAGGAAGATGGAATTGGACTCATTTGATGCTCTTTATGTGGAGATGCACAAGGTATGTTTTTAAGTAACGTGATTTGTAATCCTGTGCATGTTTGTGCAATTATGATGACCATTTTTTTCCCCGGCAGATCGACCATGTTGACTGCCTGTGAATTTAAGCCAAAGACCTGAAGCACAGAATGGACAAGGTTTACTGACTAAGGTTGTCTGGATTTGTTTCTAATACATTTTCTTTGTTTCAGAGCTGTCTTGGATTGGCGTCGCTTTGGAGTTGAGAAGCTGACGGATACCGGAGAACATCAATGTGATGATTGATTTAAACAGTTTCTCTGCCAATTCTTAGTCAAGTGTCCACATACAGCAGAAGAGGATGTGATCATGCTGCATTCTTAATTGTTCTTTGCGACCCCCCCCCCCCCCCCCCCCCCCCCCCGTTCTCCCTGCCTAATTCAGGGATGATTATTTTTTTTACTTTGTGTCTGATTCATGAATATGATGTAGACTTATTTTTGCCTTTTGTTGAATCCTAATTATTGTAAAAACATTGAAGCAGATTCTGTTTTCGAATAAAATGTTACTGGACTGATTGGTCTAAAAGGCTTTGATCTTCAATTGTGTACATAAGGTCTTCTAAATCCTTAAATGAACTGTAATGCCTTAAACAAAAGTAACGTGCCCAGTACAGCAACCAGGAGTACTTATTTTATTTTATTTTCCCCCCCAGGAAAGCTTTTAACATGAATGGAAATCAAACATGCAACAGTACAAATAAGGGATAGATTTAAGGTTAAGACTGTTGATTTTAAATTAACTCGGTGGAATAGAAGTTGCTTTGTCAAGTGTCACCATTTATCCAAATGTTTCTGGACAATGATTAAAATAAATTACTCATGCAAACTCAAATGTTTCTCAAAGATTAGCCCTTTTGTCCACTTCAAATATCCATGAGTCAGAATTTTTCTAATGCCAATAATCATCAGAGTCTCAGGCTTCCTCTGGTCACTTACTGACCCACCACTGGCCATTTGCAATCACCTGTCTCTTTTTGTGGGAAGCTTGAAATCAGCTTTAGGCTTAAACCGTCCCACCCCACAGTTGTTCAAGTACCTTGTCCAGGTCTTGCAGTGTCCCCTGGCACCGCTGCCACGTTGTGTCTCCTGATGACATGGAGGGGTTCCTAACATCTACCTCCCGCTGTGGGCAGAGAATAGTAGTCATGTACCTAATATTTATACATCGTAATTGAATAAACTCATTTTACAGTACTGCATGGCTTATTCTGTGTGTAAGTGTTTGTGTTCCGTCTTTCTCTCACCTGTGTGGTTGCGAGCTGCTGGTTGTGGAAGACGATCATCTCGTCATAAAAAGGGTAAAGGGTCACTGGATCCACAAGGTTCAAGAAACTTTGACCTGAGCAGTGCAGCAGTGTCAAACATAAATTCTGTCTGGACCGCATCAGCATTTTTTCAGGAGGCCCTGAAGGGATGAAATCAAAGACGTCTCAGTCCAGAGTGATACATATAGAGAAATGAATTGTAAATGAGTGGATTACAGTATATCTTAATAAATACCATCTAAACAATTATACACCACAAACAATTTGCCCAGAAAGGAAGATTCGTTGAAAAAAAAAACATACAAAATTAACACTCATGTTGGGTTCCAGTTGAAAGTGACCTGATTGTTTTCTCATGTTTAATTACATCTATTTGTCATGAGGCTCCATGACTTTCTTCACACGTGGCATTTGAACACATAAAATGCATAATAAAAATCTGTGTTTTAGGGAACTTTTATAAACCCATGGTGTTCCTAGTCAAAGTGAACAGATAAGACAACAATTAGTGTATAAAACATTAAGAGTTCAAGCACATTTTTACACTCCTTTCCCACACCTAAGCATGCAGGTGTCTCAGCAGACAGACACACAAACATGCACACGCACACAAACAACCCTTACAGGGACCTATCGACAATGTCATTTTTACTGTTACAAAAAAAAAAACAATGACAATGTCAGTGATCAGGAGGAGAGAAACCAGGTTGACAGTGCGGAGTGTTTAGAGGAGGAAGTGTCAGAGGTTGAGGATGACACCGAGTACATCCCAGAGGAGGTACTGTAGACTATGACAATTAGGAGGAAGCAAAACTACAAGAAGAGACTGTTCTATGAAGATCTTAGCAAAAGCATGATGAAGCAACTGAAGGAGGCAACAAAAAAAAAGAAGAAGTGCCAACTTTATGCACCAACAGATAAAAAAAAAAAGAAAAAAGATTTTTGTACCATAGGTGTGGTGTACATATTTGCAGTACATATATTAGCAGTACATATAACGAACTCAGTGTATATTCCAACATGCTTATGAGAGGACAAAACTGAGGAATACAATAGAGTTTACTTCAAACATTACGTTGTAATATAGTTATGTTTTCCCGGTGTATATTTGAGTTTTTGTTTTCAACAAATAAATCATACCAGTCAGTAACCACCAAGTTGCCACTGTTGGGCCCTTGAGCAAGGCCCTTAACCCTCAACAGCACAGGTGTAAAAAATAATAATAAAAAAAAGATCAAAATAAGTCGCTTTGGATAAGGGCGTCTGCCAAATGCCTAAATGTACGTTTTTATTTACAGCACATACAGTACAAGTTCAAAACTTGTAAGGTTTACAAAAGCTGACTCTTTTCACCCTTTGTTATATTGCAGCCATTTGCTAAAATCATTTAAGTATTTTTTCCCCTCATTAATGTACGCACAGCACCCCATATTGACAGAAAAACACAGAATTGTTGACACTTACATTTTTTTATTTAAAAAAGAAAAACTGAAATATTACATTATATATAATTATCTTTTACCTATTTCTAAGATTAATTATACACCTCATATCTAAAAAGAACATGCATTCATTTAATCAAATCATTTTATACATTTATTGTCCATAAAAGAACATCTGATTGATAGACATAAGATTTACCTAGACATCAAAAGACATTTAATAAAAGCCCCCAAAGACAGTAAAAAACAAACAAACAAAAATAAAATAAGAAAAAAAAAAAAAAAAAAAAACAGCAACATAGATTAGTAGTTAAACAAAAAGCAGTAAAATGGTTAGTTAAAAAAAATAATAAAAAGCATCGACTGGCTCAGTCTGTGACGTTTAGGCTGCCAAATCATGCAAATCCTAGTGCAATCTCACCTGAATAAAAGATCAATAAGACACCGTCATGATGTTAATATTAAAAGCCCCGAGTTTGCTCTCTCTTTCTTTAAACTGCACCTTCTTCCATTATTACTTTCTGGTCAATTATTGTGCAAAATAAGGTGCAATAGATCAGAAAGGTTACATTCACAAAGCTTATGGCTGTTTTTGGTCTCAGATTGTTTGGCAGGAAAGGGGGATACAAATATAATAATAATAATAATAATAATTTGTATTTATATAGTGCCTTTCCACAGCTCAAGGACACTTTACAATTTTACTAATGTAAACATAGTACAAAACAGACATTAAGGTACAGATGAGGAGGGGGGGGCAGAAATACAAAGCAAGACATAAAAGACAGACATGTAGAGGATTGAACCAATATATATATTTGAAAACTATAATTTGTGTACAGTAAAATTTGTTTGTAAACAGTAATATTTTATTTTGCACTATAATGGTCCCTATCACTATAATTAATCTGTGGTCCACATGCTTGCTGAACTGTGGGGGATCACCGAATATTGGATCAACGCTAATCCCTTACAATAATATAGTGCAATAAACTTGAACGATGTACTGTAGCAGAATGTAAGCAGAAATACAAATACTCAAAAAGCACCAAGTGGGGACGCCTGATAAAAAAAAAAAAAACAACCAAGACAGACATGCAATTTTAATTGGGATATCTTACTATACTGGCTAATTAATTCTTAAACCTATTTAAACCTAAAGTGTTGATTCTAGCTGTTACCTCTAGTATATTTCTGTGTTCAGTCTCTGTGTATGTTAAGTAAAATTAAGTAAAAGAGCTGTAGTTGGCTGAAATAGTATTAAAATGAGATACGTTATTTTTAATTGTGTCTTTTTTTGTTACAAGACTACAGTTGTAGTGATGACATGGAGTAGTCCTGTGTAGACAGCAGTTTTTTTAAGTGCAATAAATGTTTTAGTTTGAGAAATAAATAAAAAATAATCATATCAATCGTGATTCACAAAGAATAATGCAGTCGTCGTGCCTACAGAGTTGCTGAATTTCTAAATTGGCTTTATATATTTACTTGATTAAAAAAGAAACGCAGTGTGTCAGATCTTTGTTGACTAAGAACTAGTCCTCGATTGGCCGTGTTGAAGAAGTCTTTGGGATCATTTGTTGTTCCTCTTGAACAGGAGTGCTCACAGGGGTGGGTGAAGCATTTTGTTGTCTTCCAGGTCTTCTCACACAGAATGCAATCACTCCAACAATGCCTACGAGGAGGACCAGAACCAGTACTACTCCTAATCCTGTTGCTAGTCCGCCGTAACTGGTGGGGGTTGGCTGTGGTTCGTATACTGAAGAAAAATATAACAAAAAATTTATTTTTGTATTATTACAAATGAAATGTCTGTAGACTAATAAAATGACTTTTATAACTTTATTTATAAATAAGTTTAAAAAGTAGATTAGAGACCGACTTACCTTCCACCTTTAGTAGCACAGCAGCTGGGACTCCATCACGAGATTCACCCTGAATAAGGCACCGATAAAATCCTGCATCAACTTTCTGAACTGACGTGATGTAAAGTGAGAGATCACCTCTTTTAAAGCCGTTTTCTGACATTGCAAATCTGCTTCCTGAGGCATTTGTAATCACATCAGGGTACTCCAGCAACTTCACCCCATCTTTCCTCCACTGTGCATCCTTGGCATCACGCCGAGTGTCTCCGTAACATGGCAGGGTGATGTTCGTTCCCACAAAAGCATTTACGGCTAATGCAACTGTCAGACACAAAAAAAAAAAAGTGTTACACATTGCTACACATGTCGCAGTTAGGCTGGTTAGATTTCTACTACAGACATGTTAAGAGTCACATTAATCATACTTACAATAGACCCTACGTTTTACTTCAGTGACTTCAGGATTTCTATTGCAGGTGCACCTGTAGGACCCGCCATCATTGTAAGCTGTTGGGTTGATCTTCATGGAGTAATTTCCTCCGGTGGCATCTCTAGACACTTCAAATCGTTCCCGATAATCCTCTTCAATCTGACATGTCTGGCTTTGACAGTTAGCAATGCGAGCTGAACTGGGAATGAAGCGAGTCCACTCAACCACTGGCGAGCTTCCATGGCAGGTACACGGGAGAGTCACGGATTCATTAACTGAGGTTTCTCTGACTTTGAAAATGTGGCAGCTCACCATTAACAGTAAAACTAAGAAATCAGAGAGCATATTAGAGTACATTTTAACTATGAGACATTTCAATTTTAGAAATTGTTTGCAGTTGCAGTTTTTAGTGTTTTAGCGACACTTACCAATGAGAGGCACGCCTGACCTTAAACACCACCTCATGGTTTTCTCACACTATAATGGGCCTACAATCAATAATCACAGGTGTTATTAGGATGTGGTTTGGAAGGAAAAACACACAGCAGTCTATACAGTGGAACCTCGGATTGCGAGTAACGTGGTTTACGAGTGTTCCGCAAACCGAGCAAAGATTTTAAATAATTTTTTATTCGGAAACCGAGCAAGTATTAGTTTACGAGCGCCGAGTATCATGCTTCACACATGCGACTCTTATTTTGACACTGAGTGTCACTCTCTCACCTTCCCCCCTTCCCCCTCCCACCCTCCCCCCACGGCTTCGCAAACACAAACTCTGCTCGTGCGTGCGCAATTTGACACTGAAACACACACACACGCACAGACTCTCTCTCCCCTTTTCACCCCTCCCGACTTCACAAAGACACAGAAAAAGCGAGGTGGGGAGAGGGAGGAGGAATGTTACTGTGTAAAATGAGGCGAGGGAAGGGACTAATTCCACACACACACATGGCGCGTGTGCGCACCAATGGAAACACTTATCTGTCACTTATCTGTTGTACTTTTTTTTAAAGGTAAAGTGCAGATTAATTTGTTTTATTTTCATTTTATAGATTGTATTAATTATTTTTATGTATTTATTTTTGGGGGCTGTGGAACGAATAATTTGAGTTTTCCTTATTTCTTATGGGAAATGATGATTTGGTTTAAGAGTGTTTTGGAACACGAGCCCACTTCCGGAACGAATTATGCTTGTAATCCAAGGTTCCACTGTATTTGTATTTTTTACATGAAGAAACAAAATATTCTTTACTTTTACAAGACTAATGGTGCTGCTTCCCAGAATCTTCCCCATTAGCGCACACTAAACTTCTGCGGAAAGTTCACACGACAGTAACATAACCTGTGTAGATAAGTCAACTACTGAGAAAAACTTTCTACCTTGATGGTGTCCAAGCACTAGTGAAACGCTGGGATAGGTGCGTTAGTGTAGCAGAGGATTATATAGAGTCTCATAAATGTGTTTTGTTATTCTGTACAATCAAAGTCCTGGTTTGACTTGAACAATCAATCATTTACTGTACATGCTTTTGGTTGTTACATTCCCAGCATACATTTGAGTCCATAAGTATAAAAAAGGCCTTAAAAAAAAAAAACCTTGTGATCACAATGGATTTAAATTGAATCAGTGATGTATGTGGAATATAACTGCATGTTGGCTTGACAGGAGATTCTGTTTAAGTTCGCATGAAAAAGTTAAATGTCTAAAATGACGCGATTAGTGTCTGGTTTATCCAAAGACGAACTCAATCCGTAAATTCCCTGAGTGGAATGTGAACACTGTGGATCTATGTACTGTACATTCTGCAACCAACAGAAATAATATATTCTCATCTTTTTTCTTTCTTTCTTGTGCTGTGGTACAAACATTCTGGTGGCAACTTGAAAAAAAAAACCTCAATCCGTTCATCAGTCATCTACGCAGTTTTTTTTTTTTTACTACTTAGCCATTTTAATTCTCTTGCCAAATAACTGTTTGATATTTTGTACATACTGTAAATATATCTACATATACGCAATATCCACCATTATGTAGTAAAAAAAAAAAAAAAAAAAAACTAGCTACATGTTAGTCTTAGCATCGGGAGAGCCTCGCCCGCGTCAAACTTCGTAATGAGGTTTACTTTTTTTTCTTTATTAAGTATTTCTTTACAAAACGTCCTCGATTTGTTTAAAGTGCCGTTGGTGCTAACCGACCAAAGGAACTTTCTAGAACTGTCCAAGTATAATATAAACTCAGAAACCGTGCTGAAACGTTCTAAAGTTTTTTGTTAATACGCATGCGTCCTGCATATCGTTCTTACCTGCCTCACCTTTAGTAACGTTACACAGTTAAGTGAAGCTCTTTCCAGACACTCTGAGAATATTAAGAACGGATTTACCTGGTGTGTTTATTTCCTCCAAACTCATAACTAAAAACACAGCCTAATTTCCGGAGGCTGAGATCTACAGTCGTGTTGCAAAGATGAAGCTGTCTGACGGCTGTTCTAAGGCTTATTAGACGGTGTTGCTTCGAAGTTAGTGCTTCTTCTTCTTCTTCTTCTTCGGTGTTTTCCGGCAGTTGGCATCCATCATGTTGCATTACTGCCACCTTCTGGTCATGGTCTCTTTTCCTTTTCTAACGGTTGGCATCCAGCTTTATTGTGCATTACTGCCCCTCTATTCCGGAGTGTGGGTTGGAGAGTAGGTAAAAAAAAAAAATAATAATAATAATAAATAAATAAATAAATAAATGATTATACCCTTCCCCCACTTTCTATCATCTTGGTCTTCTTTCTTCCATTTATTCCCCACTCTTTCCTTCAAATCCTATTCATTACCCCTGTTTCTCGTAGATAAGCGAACACTATCCTGTTTTTCCTCCCATTCTCTGCCCCTAGCACCTCCTCTAGAGTGAACTGCACCCCTATTTCCCTCAGTCTATCCCTCATGACCTCCCTCTGTGCCTCATAACTCCTGCACCTCATGATCACATGTTCTACTGACTCCTCTTCCTGACATCTGTCACACAGTCCTGTTTGGTGTTTTCCTATCATTTTCAGTGTTTTATTGAATAAGTTATGCCCCAGCCTTAACCTTGTCATCACTACCTCTTCCCTCCTTTTCTCCCACTCCCACTCTTTCCTTGTATCTTATACAAGTGTCTTCCTTTCCTATCTCTGTCGCATCTGTCCTGCCACTTTTGGATAATTTGCTCCCATATGATGCTTTTCACCTCTGTTTTACTCATTTTAACGTTAACCTCTACATTATCTCTTGTGAGTGTTCCCTTGGCTAATTTATCTGCGATCTCGTTTCCCTTCATTCCTATATGTGCTGGTACCCACATGAAGATGACCTTAATGCCTTTATTTATTGTCCTTGTGGACACTTGAAGTACCTCATACAAAATATCCTGTCTTGCCTTTGAATGAAATGATCTTAAACTTGCTAGTACTGACAGTGAGTCAGTGCATATCAGGACCTTTCCTTCCTCATTTTCCTCTACCCATTGTATGGCGTACAGTATTGCCATGATCTCTGTCGTATAAACTCCTATTCTATCCGGTGTCCTTTTCCCCCCTTCCACTTGCTTTTCCGGAATTGCCACCCCAAATCCTGTTTTCCCTGTTTGTGGATCTTTGGATCCATCTGTATAAATTACTCCATATTCTTTATACTTTTGACTTACATGCATTTTGAATAATATCTTTAACTTTTCTTCATTGTTTTTCATTTTCCTTTTTTCCGCCACTAAATACCAATCTACTTCAGGCCATTCCATCTTCCAGGGAGCCATTTCTGGTATAACTGTCGTTTCTGTCACTTGTAGCTCAGAGATTTCTAAATCTTTTGCTATTCTATTTCCTATTCTACCAAAGTTCTCTCCGTGATTTCTCCCATTTTCCCAGCATTCTTCCAAAACTTTATGACCTTTTAACCCTACCCAGTAGTTTGCCATTAGCTGCATCCTCCTTAATTCTAGTGGCATTTCCCCGACTTCCACTTGCACCGCCGCTACTGGTGAGGTTCTAATAGCACCACAGCAACACTCTCAAGGCTTGTGATCGTATCACATCCAGTCTTTTTAATGACGACTTGGCTGCTGATCCTATCACTACACTTCCATAGTCTAGTACGGATCTTATCATTGTCACATATATTCTTCTCAAAGAAGACTTACTAGCTCCCCATTCTCTTCCTGCCGAACATCTCATCACATTTATTACTTTTTTGCATTTGTCCTCCATTTTCTTTATATGTTCCGCAAAATTCAATCATGCATCAAATGTTATTCCAAGATATTTATAGTTCCCTACTCTCTCCAATTCTTTCCCATACATTTTTAGTTTAGCCCCCCCCCCCTCTCCTCTCCTTTCTACTTCTCTTTCTTGTGAATATTACAGTTTGGGTCTTTTCAATGGAGAATCTAAATCCCCACTCATTTCCCCATTCCACTACCTTATCTATTGCTTCTCGCATTCTCCTTTTTATGTGCTCTATGTTTCTGCCTCTTTTCCATAACGCTCCATCATCTGCAAATAAAGACCTGCTAATATCACCTGGAATTGCTGTGAAAATGTCATTTATCATAACAATGAAGAGTATTGGGCTTATCACACTTCCTTTTGGTGTTCCATTTCCAGTTGTGTATTGGTTTGACATTTCTGCTCCTATCCTTACTTGAATTCTCCTTTCATACAAAAAAAAATCTTTTATCCAATTAAACATTCTCCCGCCAATTCCTAATTTATTCAGCTTGATTAATAACCCCTCCTTCCATAACATATCATGTGCTTTTTCTATGTCAAAGAATACCGCCACTACTGACTCTCTATTTGCTTGTGCCTTTCTTATTTCAGTTTCTAATCTAACAATTGCATCCACTGTATTCCTCCCTTTCCTGAAACCACTCTGGTAGTTTGCTAGTGACCCTCTTTTCTCTAAGGTATATGTTAGTCTTCCTGTTATCATGCGCTCCATTACTTTACACAAGTTGGATGTCAGAGCTATTGGTCTGTAACTTGATGGTTTTCTTGGGGCTTTGGCTGGTTTCCTGATTGGAATCACTACTGCTTCTTTCCATACCTTTGGTCATTTTCCCTCTCTCCAGATTTTATTATATACCTCAAGCAGTTTCTTAATTGCTCCATTTCCCAGGTGTTTTAACATAACATAATCGATCTGATCCTTTCCTGGGGTTGTTAGCCGGGTTCTCTTGATTGCTCTCATCATTTCTGCTGTTGAGATTGGGTCATTTAGGATTTCACCATTCTCTTCCTCTTTCCTGTCTATTGTTTGTTCATATTGGCCTAGTGTTTCCATCTTTCTCCTTTCCTCTTCTTCGGTCAAGTTTTCTGAGCTGTGTATTTCTGAAAAAGATTTAACCATCATCTCTGCTTTTCCTTTGTTAGTTCCTCCTACCTCTCCGTCTGCTGTCATCACTGGATATTCCCACTGCCTGTGATCTCCTCCCGTTCTCCTTATCATTGTCCATATTTCACTCACGTGTGTGGATGTTCCTATTTCACTACAAAATTCCCTCCAGCTGTCTCTTTTATCCTGTCTTACCTTCCTTCTCACTTCTGCCTGTGCTCTCTTATACTCAATCATATTCTGCATATTGTGTGTCCTTTTAACTAGCCTGAATGCTTTATTTCTTTTCCTTACTGCTTCCTGACACTCCTCATTCCACCAAGGCACCAGTTTCCTATTCCCTCTATTTTTCCCTTTTGGGATAGCTTCCTCTGCTGCTTTTAAGATAGCTTGGTCGTTGACCTTATTTATTTATACTCCCCTGTACATCTACTCTACTCATTAGTTCTTCGCTCAATGCCTGAAATTTTTCCCAGTTTGCTTTTTCTGCTTTCCATCTTGGCCTTCTATATCCTCTCACCTCTTCTCGCCTCCTGCCTATTCTGCTGACTACTGGATAGTGGTCGCTACCTATTGTGGTTGATTTCCACACTTCCCGATTACTGTTTCCCGCTAATGTGTTTGTTACTAGAGTTATATCCAATACTGACTGATAAATTTATCCTAGTGTTTGTTCCAGCATTTAGATTAACTAGATTTTTCTCCTCCATCAGCTCCTCTATTATCCTTCCATTTGCATCTGTTCTGTCACCCCCCCCCCCCCCCCCCCCACATTGAGCTATGCGCATTAAAATCTGCACACCAGATTACCTTTTGTCCATCTTGCCCTTGTATCCTACGCAACTTTTCCAATGTCAACCTTTTACATGGATTATAGTAGTTAATTATTGTTATCTGTGCCCCACTTTCCCAAATCTCTACCACAATGTACTCCTGAGATCCTCACCCTCTTCTAAGACCCTGTATGGCAGGGGTCTCAAACTCAGTTCCTGGAGGGCCGCAGCCCCACAGAGTTTTGTTCCAACCCTGCTCCAACATACATACCATGTAGTTTTCAAATAAGCCTTAATGACTTGTTTAGTTGGATCAGGTGTTTTTAATTATGGTTGGAACAAAACTCTGTGGGGCTGCGGCCCTCCAGGAACTGAGTTTGAGACCCCTGCTGTATGGTATTCCTTTCTTAATAAATGTGGCACACCCTCCTCCTACCCCATCCGTTCTATCCCTCCTTGTTATTGTATACCCATGAATAACAAAGTTGAGGTTTTTGATTTCAGCCATGTTTCCTGAATACATACTATATCTGGTCTTTTGTCCAATTCCCTGATGAAGTGCTTAAATTCCTGACCATTTGCTATTAGGCTTCTAGCATTCCATTGTAAAAGTATTACCATTAGAATCAACCAATGCATGCTGTATCTTGACTTGACTGATCGGTAAGGTTTTCCCTGACTTCTTCCCATGTCAGTCCTTTCAGTCCCAAATGATTAATTGCAGCTTTAACCACCAGTTGGATTTTGTCATTCTTTGATTTGACCTCCGCTGTGCTGTTTATCACCCCTGCTATAAATGTAACTAGATCTCTTTTATCCACATACACTCTCTCATTTGTTATTCGAGGTTGCCTTTGCGCTCCCATCTCCCTTTTCTCACTTCTTCCTCCTTCACGTCCCTTTGTCATTTTTGCTGCCTCAGCGTATGTTATTCTTTTTTCCACTCTAGTTTTTTGGATCTCTACCTCCCTCGTCATAACTTCACATCCACCATAAGCCACACTGTGAGGGCCTCCACAGTTACAGCATTTTGGCTCCACCCCTGTCCCACGCTTTCCAAACTCATGATCTCCTCCACATCTAAGCGCATCTTCTCTGCCTTTTACATGTTTTTGCAGTATGTCCAAACCTCTGGCAATTATAGCATCTCACTGGTTTTGGGACAAACACCCTCACTGGGTAGCTCATATATCCTAGGAAGACTTTCTGAGGAACTTTCTCCCCTTCAAATTCTATCGCCACCGATTCACTATCCTTGAACACTCCTTCCCTTTTCATTTTTAATCTTCTCATTCTGATTATCTGTTCACCTTTTATATTCTTTTCCAGCTCTTCCATGTTTATATTTATAGGCACCCCCCCCTTATCACTCCCATGCACCTCCCTCCTTTCTGAGCTCCCACCCTCCTAGCATTTTCCACCTTGCATTTGTCTATATCTCCTTGATTTTCAGAGCTCTTTCCATCTTATCAACAAGTTTCCATCGCTCAAACTTTTTGCCTATTCTGCCTAGTGCAGTTGTGAGTAGAAATGGATTGATGCTTTTCATACTTCCTTGATTCTTCTCATTAAACCTTATTATTACAATATATTTATCGTTTCCTTTTTTCTTGGGTTAATTTTTGTCCTTCATTTTCACTTTCTGACCTGGATTCCTGTTCCTTTCTGACTCTTTTATTTCTTTTCATCGTTTTTTCCTGCCGCTGTTTTCCCCTTTCTCCCCATTCTTCATCTCTTCCTTCATCGGACTCCATATTAATTCCACCTACCTTCAAGCCATTCACGGGAACAGTCGTGCTCAACCGCCTTTTCCTTCCGGGTCCAAAACACCGAGTCGTTTCGCTGGCCGTATGCTGTTCTGTGTCTCCGCAGAGTGTGTGTGTCCCGACCTGTGCCCGGACCTCAGTCCGTTCACTCTGCTGTCTCCAATGAAATGGCTTGTAATTACATCCACGGCAAAATCTCGACCCACACACTAACGTCGAAGTTGGTTCCCTCATCGGGATGCGATTTCTTAGCCCCACGTGACAACGTGAAACACAGTGAACGCGCATTTAGGGGATGGGTCGCCCACGAAGGGTTATGCGCGTGCCCCTGAGCTTCTACGGAGCGAGCGCGGTAAAGGCCAAAAATGACATCGTTGCCGTTTTTAATCCCTGGAAAGGAAAAGACGGCGAATTTCACGCGCCTTGAAAACGAAACTCATCATAATATCGGAAGTGCATGTAGTGATGGTTGGTCTGTTGTTCTTTCTTTAGCTGTGGATTTTCTTACCTACAGTTTTGGTATTTGTTCCATCCACATCCATCCATCCATCTAGTAACCTCTGTAGTCCAACTAGGGACCATGGAGACCAGTGCTGATTACCATTGTCTTTATTCCCATTTCACGACCGTGGTAAGACCTCCGATCAACAGTCTCAACAACGCCAATTTGCCTAATCTGCATGTCTTTGGACTGTGGGAGGAAACCAGAGTTCCCGGAGGAAACCCACTAAAGCACAGGGAGAACATGCATACTTCATGCACACAAACCCTGAGGTGCAAATCAAACCCTGACCCTGGAGGTGCGAGGTGACAGTGCCGATCACTAAGCCACCGTGAGGCCATTCAGCACATCAGTCAGCGGATGCTCCCCATTCTGGATGTCTATCCTTCTGCGGCAGTTACATAAGGGATTGGGTTGCCAGCCTGACGTTGACTGTCATTCAGACACTACGGGCAATTTGGGAACGCCAGTGCCTAATCTGCATGTGGACTGTGGGAGGAAACCGGAGTACTCGGAGCTAAATCCACTGAGCACGGGGAGAACATGTGAACTCCATGCACACAGACCCGAGGTGGGAATCGAACCCGGATCCTGGAAGAGCGAGAATAGGTGTTTTAAATAAATAAATAAATAAATAAAAACTTCCCATGTTCTCCTAATTATATTGGTCCATCTAAAAAATGTAAACAGATACAGATAACTCGATCATAGTTTTAACGAGTCTTAATATTACTCTCTCATCTCTCCTCTGCTTTCCTCCAGCTTCCCTACTTTCCTTTGGGTTTGATAAAACCTTCCTCCTTTTCTTTCTTCCCCCTACAGCTTCTGCCGTCTTGCTTTAAGTCCGTGATCAATTGTGCTCTTGGTTTCTGTTCTGTTAATGCTTACTACCATATCGCTGTTATTTATTTATAAAGAATAAATAAACATAATCAGTCTACAATTTTCTGGCTTTGTACAATCTTTTCCTGGTTTTGAGCACCGGAGCAATACCTGCTTCCTTCCAACTTCGTCTTCTCCAATACTTTATTGTAAAGCTGCATCAAAGTGTCCTTGGATAAATCACGATGATGGCTCATCACAGTATAACAAATCTGGTCCTTGCCTGGTGATGACGTCTTGTGTTTTTCCTTAGCGCCTGATTCAGTTCTGTTTTTGTCAATTCAATATTTAACAGACCATCAATGTCTTCACTGTAATGGTGCAGTTCTTCATTTCTTTTTATATTAATTCCTCAATCACTACTCCCTTCCCACCGCTGCAGTGAGCCCGTTGCGTACTGTATGCATTAAAATCTCCACACCACATCACTTCCCCTCACATATATGCAACAATTTCATCTAATAACCCAAGAGCAGGCTTCTTACAGGAGTTAATAATCGTGATATTTCCTTCTTTTGCCCCGTTTCTTTCCTAAAAACTGTATTTCACTCCTTGTCCTAAAAACACTACTCACTACTGCGCCCTCCACCGCTTCCCTTCTGTCTGTCTCCATCACAGTGTTTCCTGGACACCTATAGCATCTGGTTTTCTTTTTAAATTCGTAATAAACCATTCCATTATGAAATCTTCAGTTTATTTGAACAACAGGACCACCTGGCTTTCCTTCTGCCTTCAGCCTTTTCTTTATTTGCTCCCAGGACACATCCTTCACTGCAAAAAAAATATTTCTATTCAATTTGCAATTTTATTATTATTGTGTAGTTGACGGTGTATTTTTTGTGCATAACGTCTGAGCAATTGCACTATGTTTTTCTATTGTCATTACTTTAGTTTATAATTCTTTGACCTCACCTCTAGTGATGGTAATTGTTTTAAATTTGTTAAGTTTAATTAACTCCTCTTTTTTTTTCAGCTCCGGGGATCCTTTTTGCTGCTTCTGCCTAATATGTTGACTTGTGAATTTCCACTGCTATCTTCCTAACTTCCCAAAGTCCACAACAAGTTCAGGATGCTTGGACTTATAAATGTCATAAACAGCTGTATGATGAATATGAGATTAAACTGCGTTATCAGTATGTCCGATCAGATCACACCACGAGATTACTACGTTGTCATCGTGTCAGGTGGTTTGGTATAAATACGACACACGCAGTGCTTTTTCATGGTCAAGTGGATGCGGTAGATTTGACGACAGCCCCACCCCAACTATGATATATAGTACAATTGAGTAATTACTTTCAAAAGTTATAAGAAAAACTATAAAGTTAATATAAAGTTTAGTTTAGATTAGAACTACACAAAAATTTTAAAATGTACAGCAGATCACCAGATTTCTCCACTATGTATGATGACTAAATAACATATAAAATGAAAAAGAACACAATTTGACATGTAATATGAAGTAACCCCAAAACAAACTTCATAAAACAGTTTGAGAAAAGAGGCTTAGTGAAAAGTCCGTCCTTATAGGCAGCCTTCACGCAGAATAAACGCCCTCTGAAAAAATAGCTGCCCCCCAATTTAAATTTTAACTAAATATCAGAATAAAAATAGCAATCGAATTATACCAGAAAATTTCCAATCTATAAAAATATCCAGCTTTTTTTTTCCCCCCAACAAAAACCTCAGTCTTTTAAAAGTAATTACTCAATAATAGCACACGATGGCAGCAAGAAACACAGTTGGGGCGGAACTTCGCGCGACACCCCAACCCTGCGGCTTCTCCTCGACTTTATCTGGTATAATCTGGTAGCTCGACTTTATAACTTGTGACACACAGAATCTGCCGCTGTAAACGGTGCACATCTCACCAATCAGAAAACTGAAATCAGTACTTAAACATTCTTAATGAAGTTGTGTTAATGAATTATGGGAGAATATTGCAGTATAAATGGTATTTTGTAATATTAAACAATACTTTGCTGTAGAAAGGGATAAAAGTCATGAGAATTATACAAGTGCTTTTTTTTATTAACAATTAGACAAAGCCTTAAAACTAAGACAAGACAAAAGACAACACTGACATGCAACAAAGAAAAAGAGCTGTTTCTTTTCTTTTCTTTTTTTTTTTAAGTGCCACAATGAGAGCCCTTATTTAACCAGTAAAAACCACTCCTGGATCTATATGGAGAAACAAATCCCACTGAATGTTAAAGACATCAAATGTAGTCCCATTTATGTTGTCCAAGATGTCACTTTTGAACACTGTTGAGAGCCTGTATGTTTTGATGTCTGTGGACTGTTAACAGATGCGAAGAGTCTGATCGAATTGGTAGATCACAAATCTGTAACTGGGTGGTGTCGAGTGTGTGGACAAAGCAGCGCGTCTTCTTCACTCGGGTATCTTTGCCATTTTCTGCTTGGTCACCGTCCATTTTAAAAACGCAGCTGTGATGCTCGAGGGGAAAAGATGTTACAGCGACGGGTCATCGGTTGTTTGGTGTTTAGTTACATCAGTCTGAATGCAAACAGACACCGGAGACGAAGTGACGATAGCATCCGCCTTAGACGAGCTGGACTGAAGCCGCCTGGAGGTAACCCTGCAGAAACTGCAGCGCTTCGGCGCTTAGACTTGTACTCAGCATGGAGGTAACCTGACCAAAGGGGGAAAAAAAAAAGTCCATATAATACAATGTTTGCAACATACTGGTTGCCTGATTATCCTCTCATTTCAGATTTAGTTCATACACAAGTTAAATTTATTCATCAAACTGCGACTATTGTCTGAGAAATATGAGTGACAAATTTTTTGTGCATGAATAAAGAAATCTAAATCATGACTTTTTTTTTTCTCTCTTTTTTTTAACGGCTTTAACGTGTATCGGATCTGGACGACTGACTGCTACATCAACAGCAACAATGAGACGTGTGATGTGTACTGTGTCCTCACCCTCCCAGGGCAGGCTGTAGAGAGCTTGTGTAAGGACTGGGCCAGTAGGATTTTAGGGTTACTGACAGCATGTCCAATAGGATCGTGCTCCTTCTTGCCAGCGAAGGCCAGCTGGGAGAAGGCGGTTTGGTAACCCGGTGTGTCCTCGATGTCAATGAAGTGCTCATCGTCAGGAATGCTGTCATCCTCCGGCAACTCAAACAAACCGATCAGAGCCTGGAGCACAAGAGGCCTGCAGGAAGACAGGAAAGTGCTTACAGGGGATGCTTCAGAGTTCTGCAATGTCGCAGTGAATGCTTATAATACAGTTGATCTCTGAAATTGGAGGGGGAACAAATTTTCTGTGGTCCAAAAAAACCATTCCAAAACACATTTTCATTTCAAATTCAGCTTAATAAAATCACCCTTAAAGGTACAGTACAGTACTGCTGTCTCTCACTCCCTGCAGTGCTAGAATGTAAAATATCGATGCTACCCCTATATGTACTGAAATTCATGCAAGCGCGTTTATTCTGGTATGCGCTATCGTTTTGTTTGGTACAAGTGCTGTAGTGTAAATACAGTAATAATTCACCCTCACAAACCGCATTTTTCATCTACGGTCGCAGCAAATGATATTGCTCTTAATAGTTTAGTGTTAAAACGCATGAAAAAATATATATTGCTATGAAAAAAGCCATCTAGTGGATATTTGCGAAAGTGGAGTTTCCACGAACAATTATTAGTGTGTGGAAAAATCTGCGAACAACTGAGGCAACGTCTCTGAACCGCAACTTTGTGGGTCGACTGTTCTACTACAGAAAAGTTGTACGAATAATATACTTATGTATTTAAAACGTCCCTAACGTTTGTGAATGTTCTGGATATGTGATCTTACCAGAGCTTGGTGTACTCCGTGTCCATCATGGCCGGGCACTCGGTGAGGATTTTGGTGATGCCTACTGCGCAGATCTTCTTCTCCACCTGCCCCGATACTTTCTGCACTTCTGGGATCACGATCTTCTCCAACACCATGCCAAACATCCTGTTAATCAAAAACGGCTTAAAGTCAAACAGCAAACAAATTGCTTTCATTATCATTTTTCACTTCCTGTAAAACATGTAGTAGATACAGTAGTTTGGATAAATTTCAGTAGATGTTACTACTCACTTTGGCTGGATGTCATCAAATATCTCCTGTAACGCAATCGCCCCATACTTCACACCGTAGAGGTTAATAAAGACGAGGAAACCTGTGGAGAGAGAACAAAAAACTGTGGTGACGTGCCACAAGAATCGTGGCTGTAAAATCAGTGCTGTTCTCTCTACACTTACTCTTGATGAACTTGGTTGTCTTGGAGCTCTGCAATCTCTGGAAGAGCAGGATGAAAATCTGCTTCCTGTACTGACTGATCGATTCTCTGGAGATGGACGAAAGAAAACAATTAGGACGAAATAAATTCCTAAACAGACGATAACATTCTCAGAGTGGGTGATGAGCACTCACTGGGGCATGTGCTCCACTATACTGTTAAGCAGGTAGAAGCCCTGGTGGTCGTTGGCCTTGGAGGCGATGAGCTTCTGGAACACGCCAAGGAGACCAGGCTGGAGAAGCAGAGCAAAGCGTGCAGAAGATCAGAATGTACAGCAGCACAATAATCTGACACATTAGAGAGTGAAATCTCGATATGTTACATAATACATGCTACAAATGGGTAAGGTATTTTTTAGAGGTGCTCCGATTGATCGGTCGCCGATCATAATCGACCGACAATAGCTTTGGGAAGTTTGATCGGCGGTCTCTATAATGGCCGATATAGAAAAGCCGACCAGATGACGCAAAACTCACGGGACTTTTTTTTTTGCGCGCTGCTAAAATGGCTTCACAGGTCTGGCAAGTATACGTGTTATGTGAAAAAGACAATACATTAGCAATCTGCAACCTGTGCAACAAGACAATTCATCGTGATTCACCGCGAGTTTTGGCGCTGTGATTACGTTTCCATCTTTCCGCGCGAAAAATTAAACATGTTTGTCAAACGTAAAAAATGTAACAAATTTTAAACATGAAAAATTACACGTTAAATTTTTTTTTTGTCAGTCCTCGCGGATGCTTGCGGACCTTGCAGAACTTCCGGTGTTATGAGCTAAAATGGCCCCCTGCCACAGATTGCTGCCCCCCCCCCCCCTATATAATCAATAGAAATGTATAGGTTTATGAATTACAAATGAGACCAAATGAATTTGATTATAAAATAAGCAATATATATAAAAAAAAATACATGTTGAATAGGATTTTTTTTCCTAAATATTTTTTTTCATATACAAGATGGATTTTTTTTTATATTGATTACTTTATAATAAAAATAATTTTGTGCAAGTCTTCATAACAAATATTTATTCAGTGCAAACATTATACATGACATTATACATTTACATGACAAATCCTTGCAAAATAAATGTGTCAGAAAAATAAACATTATATGAGAATTTGTATTAATGGTCATGACACCTGTGACGTGCCTAGGGTAAATTCTAATACAGTGGAACCTCGGATTGCGAGTAACGTGGTTTACGAGTGTTCCGCAAACCGAGCAAAGATTTTAAATAATTTTTTATTCGGAAACCGAGCAAATATTAGTTTACGAGCGCCGAGTATCATGCTTCACACATGCGACTCTTATTTTGACACCGAGCGTCACTCTCTCACCTCCCCCCCCCGGCTTCACAAAGACACAGAAACTCTGCTCTGTCGCGATTCTTTTCAAAGGTAAGGTGATGGTTCATTTGTTTTTTTTACTTTACAGCAGTGATTCCCTTAGTATGCACTCACGCCTGGTCAGAGAGATTTCTTTTTTTCCCTGTTAAAACGGTGTTTCCGTGTCTGTCCGTTTGTTGTGAAACTTAAGTGATTCCTTTAGTATGCGCTCGTGCCAGTCTCGCTTTTTTTCCGTTAAACCGGTGTTTCCGCTGTGTTTATGCGTTTGTTGTAAAACTTAAAAAGTGTGTCTGTTAATATACGCTCATGTCAGTCTCAGAGAGATTCTTTTTTTCCTGTTAAAACGGTGTTTCCGTTGTGTGTGTGTTTGTTGTGAAACTGTTGTGAAAAAGCGAGGTGGGGAGAGGGAGGAGGAATGTTACTGTGTAAAACGAGGTGAGGGAAGGCGCTAATTCCACACACACACACACACGGCGCGTGCGTGCACCAATGGAAACACTTATCTGTCTGGATTTATTTGTACTTTTTTTTTTAAAGGTAAAGTGCCGATTAATTTGTTTAATTTTCATTTTATAGATTGTATTAATTATTTTTGGGGGCTGTGGAACGAATAATTTGAGTTTTCATTATTTCTTATGGGAAATGATGATTTGGTTTAAGAGTGTTTTGGAATACGAGCCCACTTCCGGAACGAATTATGCTCGTATAACTACAGTGGAACCTTGGATTATCATATTTGATAATAAACCTATGAATTTATGTTCTGATATAATAGTGGATAGAGATTATATTGGGTGTGTGTGTGTGTGTGTGTGCGTCACATTTTAGCGCACAACACCGGCAACCCTGATCCTATTTGTCCGTTATTTTATCTACAGGAAAGTTGTGTTTGTCCAGCTCTAAGCTGTTCCCAATTACTAACCAAACACAGGCTTCTATGTTTTAATTTGACGTCTTGCACATGCTGCTGGCCAATAAATACAGTTGTCAATTCATGATATTCCTCTTTTTGTAATTTCAATACTTGATTTACAATGTTGTTCAATATAGTTTAATAAATAATGCTACATGATAAGGCTTCAAGTAGACCCTTTAATCGGTATCGGCTGATATAGCTTCTAGTGATCGGAGATCGTGATCGGCCCCAAAAATCCTGATCGGAGCACCCCTAGTATTTTTCCCTCTTAGCATTTTAAACTTTGCAACATTATCCTGGGGCAAGTTGTTTGAAAGTGTAACTATTGTATTGTTTTTTTATTTTCTATTGATACACTGTGCTGTACCCATTTCCTAATTTTTCTATGCTGCTGTGATGAAGAAATTCCTTCACTGTGAAAAATAATGGTTCATCTTCATCTTATCGCTCGTTTCTGGCAATCCAGAGTCCATTATTTACTTCGCCCCTGTCTCAGTGGCACTTTTATAATCTTCACTTCATAATCAATATTAAATAATAAATTTTCTTGCCAACACTAAGCTTATATACTGCATTTAAAAATCAGATCACTTAAATTGCTTGTGAACAAAATGTTCCTATTTAAGCTCCATTTCTGGCACTATTCATAATATATAAGCCCAAAGCTGTGCAATAAATATTGCTGTAATGAGTCAGTTTCTAAAATATGAACAAATTTAATATCAGGCAATAAACCCGAGATCATAAATTCAACTACAGCCCAATATTTTCCATATTATTTCATCAACATGTCAAAGCTATGAACATCAAGAGTACGCAAACTCGCACTCACGATCTTATCTGCGGCCGAGCTGGCGATGTTGCCTCCTCCTTTCTCCAGGTAGGCCTGCAGGAGGCGCACCAGAGGCGGGATGTTACCCGTGCGCTCCCACAGGACAGGCTGCAGCAGGTGGGGGAACAAGGCCATGTAGGAGGAAGGGATAGCACTAGTGTGGATCTCTAGGAGTAAAGACATGACCTGGAAGACGTACGGCACAAACTCTGCATGGGGAGAGAGAGAGAGACATTTATTAAAAAGAAAAAAAAAATACTTCACAGGAAGTAGTTACTTTTATCAATGTTTTTGTTTCAGGTCACAGACACCTTTTACATACATAAATAAAGAGTTACTTAAAGTTTAGTAAAGTGATAGTCTGGGAAATAGTGGCTAAACTACAGAAAAAGAGCAGCTACTCAAAAATATTTTGACATTTTGTTTTAAATTGACATGTCATAGCTCAGAGTAAACACATCTCACACAGTTTCTACAAAAACCACAATACTTATGACACTTCAATTAATCAGAGTGTTTTAACATTAGGACCCTGGGATCTTTTTCCTGAGAACAATTGAGCCCAAAGTCTGTGGGGTCCTATTGAATTAATGACAAAATAATCCTACTGGTTGCACCAGTGCATCCTTTTAAACCCAGAAAACAGTAGTG